>CM049798.1:29968617-30621496 GCA_027422405.1 Ptychobarbus kaznakovi
ATTCAGTAAAGATCATGTTCATGAAGAGAGCTTGTACATTTCTTACCGCAAATATATAAAACTTCATTTTTGATTAGTAATATGCATTCCTAAGAACTTCATTTGGACAAATTTAAAGGCGATTTTTTTTCAATATTTTTCAAGCTTAATTTATTCAGCTTTCAGATGATCTAGAAATCTCAATTTGGAAAAACTGACACTTAAGACTGGTTTTGTGGTCCAAGGTCACATATGTGACCCTCTCTGTGAAATCCAGGCTAAAGTCTCAAAATCTAATTATGAGATAACAAGCAGCAAAGTTGATTTCTACCATTAATTTCACTATAATTTCAATCTTTGACATGACCTTACTCAGTCAATTTTAAAGATATGAAGGTTAAATTTTCACAGAATGTTCTTTAGCTTATGAAGGATGATTTTATGTAGAAAACAGTAAATCACTAAAAAATCAACTTTAGCTGGGTTTTCACAGAGGGTCACATATATTAATGCATTTTTATACAATTGTGTTCTTTTACATAATGATTGTTTATTATTTATTCACGATCCCTAAAAAAAATCTAAAATTAACATTTAAATGAATTAACATTGTTTAATACTTAAACAAATCTGATGGAATAATTTCCTATTTATTAAAAAATTCACTGCACAGTGTTTTGGTGCTGAATATCCCGCTCTCATATGCAAAAGTGTGAAAAACAGTCAATCTCGGTAACCTTTTCTGGCGTGATGTGATGAGCGCGCACGGACCTCCCAGCTGTGTCCGGAGAAAGGGGGTGTCGGAGTGAGGAGGGAGGGTCGAGGGGCCGGGCCTGAAAGGTCAGGAGGAGGCAGGAGACAGGCGGACCGGCTTTGAACCTAACAGATGGAGAAGGTTAGGTGACGTCCCCTCGCCTGGCCTTTCTGCAGTAATTGAGGATAATTTGAGCGCCCATAGAGAGCAGGCCTGTCCACTGTCAGGCCGAGGGAAAGGAGGTGAGGTTAATATGAAAAAGATTTTGCATTACCATCGGCTTTGTGTGGCTAGCCGCGCTCTCTCCCCGGTCCCAGGCCTAATCCTGGCCTCGGGCTGCGAGGATGAAGTCTTGTCACCCTGGGTTGGAGTGTAACGCCACGCGCATGAATACATCTCTAGCTTGATGCTCCTCTCTTCTCCCCTATTAACCAGTGCTCTGCCAGCACTCATTACGCACTGGCACCCGGACAGCAGGCAGGTTTGCGGACATTGGGGAAGGTTTTGGGGGGAAGTCTGACACTACCGCTTCTATGCAAGGACAAAAGAGTGAAGGCAAATGTCTTGTGCTTCCCACTGTGAACACGCACCTCTCAGTGTGCCTTAAACTGCCCACGACACATTCAAGGCTTCTGCTGAATAATGTGCATAATCTTGCCTTAATGAAAGCTTGTGCATTTAATGCGGTTCATATTTTGCATGCTAATTCAGAATGATAGATTTTTTACTATACACAGAACAGTAAATGCTTATGAAGCTCAAATGTTTGAGAAATGCATGCATAAATGTAATTAACCCTTTAAAGTCTACTGTCATAACTATTATGCAAATTTAGCCATCTAATTAGCAACATGATGAAAACTAACCTGTTGTACAAAATTGACTTCATGCCGTCTGTCCTCTAATTCATTTATTATTCTTTTTATCAAGTAATTATAAAAATATTCACTTTTGCAGTAAAATATTTACTTTTTATGAAGTAAACACACAAACAGCTTTTATAATGTTAGTAATGTTTGGAGATAAACACTTACTTTTATTAAAAAAAGATTAAATGCATCAAATATGATCCATAATAAGGCTTTTGAGGAACATTTATTGCTTCATCTCTTGTATTACATTGCATTATTTTGCCCTTTAAATAAAAACTGCAGTGCTTTGATCATAAAACTAAGTATTTCAATATAATCTCACTAAAACATATTATTGGGAGATATAGAGTGACAAGGGATATTATTATGCATTTTATGTACGTAGTTTGTTATAGTCATTGATTTACATTACAAGCGATCAGAATTAATATCAGCATATACACAAAATGTCATATTTTAGCCCAGTTTTGAGCTCCATATTCTGCTCTATCATACTATGAACCATGAAAGTTTCAAAAACTTTAAGATTTGAATATTTTTCTGACTATTATTTCATATGTCAGGCTTTAAAGGGGTAAAAACAAAGTCTTGCATGTCTTTTCAGATATTTCAATACACCGTCTTTGTACGGGAATTGCGATCTGATTCTCTTAGCATGCGCAGAAGGCGTAAAATGCAGTTAAAGTATATCTGTGTTCCTTTTGAAGCATCTCGTCTATGATAAAGATCAGGGAGCCAAAATAACACGATGTTCCTCAAGCAGTACTCTGTCAGGGGTAACTGAGGGACCAATTCTAGCTGGAAAGTTTCCTCTTTGGTGTGATGAAGTCATTTACAACTATTGATCTGATAGTCAAACTGTGAGCGTTAACCTTAAGAGCCTTGGAGGCAGTTTGTGGGTAAGTGGAGGTGCCCCAGGGACCCCCTTATCAGTGGAAAGTGATCTTGGTGAGACACAATAGACAGAGATGTATTTTTAAAATGCAGGCATTGCTCAAACCCCTTTCATAACTCAGTCCATGCTAACGCAAAGTGCCAGATGCCACAGACTCCCAGGACTGCTCTCATAACTATGAGCTGCCTACGGAGGGAGCATTTTAAGGCATCATACTGTATGTGTGCTCCTGACATGAAGAATGATCCAAAAGATAAGAAAGTGAATGCTACTAATGTAACTAAAGAACTTAATGCCACCCATCCCAGAATGCACTGCGACGATCTCCTTGAAAAAATTATCCAAATAAATGTATAATTTGCTCATTCAAACTGTATTGATTACAAATAGTTATGCATGATTATTTATATTTTTAGTATTTGACCTAATATTTGTGTCATGTTTTTCTGCATTTTAGACTAGTTTAACTCGTACAGCACTATTTGTGTGCCATGTGGAGATGCTGCCTATGCAGGTGTTTCCAAATCAGTCACTTGAGAGGTTCCATGACCACCTTAGAAGACAGCAGCCTAAGGAGACAACAGGCAGAAAGCCTGCATACTACAGTAGGTTTTGATACTGAGCTAAAGTGAGACATATTTCAGTAGCATAATTTTCAGAGCATGATGCACCTGTCATAACAGTAATAATTGATTAGTTAACATTAGTACATGCACTAACTATAATGAGCGTATCATGAGCAAGAAGTAAAGAACAGCTGTTCATTGTCAGCTTGGTTCTTTTAAATACTTCTAACAAATGAAAATGTAACGTTAACTACGATTTAAAAATGAACATGAACTAAAATTAATACATTGTTAGTTCATGTTACCTAAAGTGATTAACTTATTTTAACAAATGCAACCTTATTGTAAAGTGTTACCGATATAACACCTGCACTGTGATCTGTAACATTGTTTTTTTTCCTAAAATAATTGTAACTAATATAAATAAAATATTTTAATATTTAATTTGAAATAATTTCCTAAAATATTACAAGAAAAAAATATATAGTGGCGTAAAATTATACTGAATTGTCTGGTTAAATGTTTGAAGTAGTACTTTTTGTGTATTATATATATTTTTATTATCAGAATTAATTTCAGATTTTATCAGAACTAAGCCACCACCAAAATCGCATCTGCTACACAATGACCTGTTCTGTGACTCAGCTGTGTCAGATTCAGAAAAATAGGGTGAAAATTGATATCAAATTAGTCGAAACTCAATCAAAATATCTGAAGCTATTTTTTCTCAGTTTCAATGTTGCTGTACTGACATTATTTTGCCTTTGTAGGGATCTCCACTATAAGTATATAGTCACGGCTTCTCACAAAACATAGAATATTATGGTTTCTTTGCCTAACAGTGGTTATAGCTATTAAAATGATGCCCTTGTGCTTCTCACGGGCCGAGCACCGGTCAACTGTGCTTTTGCAGGACTCTAGCTTTGCTTCCTTTAGTGTGTGTGTGTGTGTGTGTGTGTGTGTGTGTGTGTGTGTGTGTGTGTGTGTGTGTGTGTGTGTGTGTGTGTGTGTGTGTGTGTGTGTGGAGGTTTGGGATCCCAGTCTTCACCAGTGGGTCAGTACGGCTCTCCCCTCAGGCGCTGTCTAGCTGCAGGCTCTCTTAATGGAGCATCTCTACTGTTTCCTCTAGAGCCTGGCCAGTCCTCCTCCCGGGTGTGCTCCAGGAACCTGGCCATTTAGAATGGCTCCGCTGCCATTGACCCTGTCTGTGAACACAGCCAGCGAGAGGGTCACTCAGCTCTGGGCTTCACACTTCCTCTTTTAACCTGAAACACACCGCCACACCTGTGTGTGTGTGTGTGTGTGTGTGTGTGTGTGTGTGTGTGTGTGTGTGTGTGTGTGTGTGTGTGTGTGTGTGTGTGTGTGTGTGTGTGTGTGTGTGTGTGTGTGTGTGTGTGTGTGTGTGTGTGTGTGTGTGTGTGTGTGTGTGTGTGTGTGTGTGTGCCGGCTGCTCTTCGGATTGTTATTTTTTCTTTCCTTTTCCATTTTTAAGGCAGTTTTATATCTAGCGATATTTTCAGCATTTGCAGTGGTTAAGGTTGAAACTGATTTCTTATATTTTGGGTTCTCAGTTCTGGATAATTTCTGCATGGATAAATGCTAGCTAGTTAAGCAACATGTTATAGATACATAACAGTACTGGAGTGAAAGACATGCAGAAGAGTCTAAATATATGTTTTTGCAACAAAACGAGCAGGAAAATGTGTTAACTTGTCAACATAATAGTGCTTCTAACATAGAAAACTTCTAAAACTGTTAATGTTAGCTATTGCTAATGAAGTTACAAAGCTAGTTAATCACTAAAAGTGAGTTAGAGATCATTATTGACAGTATCGTTAGTAACTATTGCTAAGTGTCCACAAAATGACACTAAACTGCAGAAACATAAGGTCAAATGTTGCTCTATCAAATATCCATTTAAAGAAAGTTTAAACAGACCTTCCGTCTGAATCCCAGGAGAACAAAATGACGTTAGACCAGACGTCAGGTGTGTGATCCAAAACATGTAATTTAGCTTTCACTGAAACTGAATTATTTGAGTGAATTTGAGAGTACACCATGTACAATGTTGAATAAAACAATTCCAAAGCAGAAATGTAACATCACCCAGCAACACACACCCATGTACACTTATCACGTTGTGTGTGTTTTAATTAGTTAATTAAACCACAGGTCAAGATGAATGAGACTTTCAGTAAATACAATTATGCTGCAAATAAATAAAAGTGCATTCAAATCAGTATATTGCATTTTTATTATTAAAAACAATTCACGTATATTTGCATGCAGCGATCGTGCTCAGATGACTTTGATTGCTCTGATTGTGAGAATTGTGCGCAGCAGCGAAGCCAGTGGGAAGCGGCAGACGTTATCGTGCATGTGTTTTGTGTTGGAGGCTGAAGTTGTTCATCGGGGAGGGCCGGAGGTGCGGCTGGCTTCTCTCTGTAATGATCCTCTTATTATTTCGCTTTTTCTCTTCAAATGGAGAAAAAGGGCATTCATCATTCTGTTGACCCGGGAGATCACAGCAGCCAACGCGCCTTTGAAAAGTAAAACTGAACCTCGCTTTTAAATAAGATAAATAGTAAACAAATCCAGGCCAACCCTTTGAAAGGGCTTGCCAAGAGATTTACCTCGCCCTGTGGCAAATAATATTTCTTGAACTGGGTTTAAATTTCAAGTGTCTTGGGCTTAGAGAAACCTGCAACAAAAGAAAATGGGTCTCAGAACAGCAAATATTATCTGCTGCCGGGGCAAGATGTCAAGATTGCATTTTTGTACTAGGAGCAAGGCTGGTGTTTGTCAAATCCCAGAATAAAACTCGATGTTATTGCTGTTTATTTGACCAGAGCTGTATAGCTGCTTTGCCACATTTGCGTGCAATGCATAGAGACAAATGAGTCTGTTTACCCCTTTTTTGATAAACAGATGTCACTTCACCTCTAGCTTTTATATAGCTTAAATAAAAACATATGCATAGAGTTTTTGTCTTGTCGCATTGCATAGCCTGTCATATCTCTTATTTCCGTTGATGACATCAATACATCCAACCATATGATTTAAATAAAATTCAATTGCAATCTTCTGATTTACATTCGTTACTTATGTACACAGTAACACCGTAAGCTAATGCAATATAACCGATGCAGTTTGCAAATTGGAAGTCATTCTTGTATATTTACATTAGACTAGTTTGTTTCATGAAATCTATTCATCTTGTACCTAACATCAGCGTGTATTGTTGATTCACATTATTACATTTATTTGTAGCTAATTCGATCTTATATAAACCATGCATTCATGCTCAGCATCTTGGAAGATAAAAGGAGAGGATGTTGTGCACCTTAGTTGTGTTGTGTACCATGTGCATTTGAAGCCAATTACGATGATGACTGCAATAACTGTGTGTCTCGTAATAACAGTGCTTGGGCCTCAATAATCATTTTGTCCCTTGATCAGTCTCACAAGGGGCTAAGATGAAAGCACACACGATTATGTATTAGCCTCATCAAGGGTTTGTGTCCGACTTGCCATTTCAGTCTCTGACAATGCAACAACCCGACTCACCTGACTCTGTGTCGGTGCTTGTTGCTTGTCTTTTAAATAAAACATCTGAGGTCAAACAAGTCGAGTAAGTCATACACGGAAGAGAGTTGTGCTTAATTGAGAAGCCCTTTTCTAGTGAATTACTGGCCAGAGAGAGTATGCACTTGCACTCCTTTGAACTGATTTCGAGTTGGTTTGGAGTAAATACAGTAGGCAGGGCTCACGGAAAGGATTTCTTCTAGTGGCCCGGTACAAATAATAGTTAGTTTCCATTGTTTCTGACTCATGTAACCTTGTGTTCTTATAAATAAGGTTGTTACACTACCAACATTTTAGATACGAGTGAATTTTAACATTTTAAGTTCCAGTTTTGATCCCATAGCAAAAACTACTAACCAAACTAATATAAAATTTGAGCATTATTAAAGGCAAGTAAACAGTCAGAAAAAAAGACAAGCAATAGCATGACTGAATGCAACAGAACAAAGATAGACATTAAATACACAGTTTTTCGAGTATCTCTAACAGTAGTATTCAGGTAAGAAATACAACAGATATGTAATAATGAAATATTAAATAACACTGCATAGTCTTCACTGTATAAATATATTTAAATTAAGCCTTATTAAAGTTATTCAGTCAAAAGCCATGAGTGATTGTCTCTCTTTTTTCTTGTGTGATTAACATTAATGATCTAGGCAGCAGCAGGTTTTAGGGCTTCGCTTTGAAGGTACGACAACGATGTGCTAAAAACTGAAAGGGTTTTTTTTTCTTTGTGTTTTTCACGCATAGAAGACAACGTTGCCATACAATGCTAGTTTACACAGATTTGCAAAAAAAAACTTTAAATGCTATTTTAAGCATACCAGGCCGCCGAGAAACACCACGTGAACATGTAACATGAATGCCCAGGATGTCACCATTTTCACAAGTTTGCGTTTTTTGTAGTTTACATGTAGATGAAATTATATCATTTTCCAAACCGTTGTTGTGTAATGAATGGCCACCTCGTGGTTTTAGTTGAAAAACAAATCACTTGAAAGGTTAAATTAGCAAAACTTAAAAAAGCGTGCAAATAACACATTTTCATGTGCCACATTTCTATATTCCATGAACTGTCCCAAACGTCTTTCACGCTGGCTTCAGGCCATGGAGCAGTCCTTATAGTCGAGCCCTGCTTGTTTCTGCCAGCAGCGTTTCCCCAGCACACACTGCAGCGGGCCATCGAGAGAGAGGAGAGGCGGTACCCTAGCCCTGCTATAATCATTATATTTTGATTTCTCCCCCTCTTTCTTTAATCCCTCTGATGAAGTCTGGACAGGCAGAGGCATGCTCTCACCGACAGCAATTTCAGCACACCATATGCGGCTCGCACGTCTGGCCTCGCGGGGGGACAAGAGGACAAGAGGAGAGGAGCCCTGGTAGAAGCTCTGAAACACAGTATCAGCTCAGGGGAGATAGAAAGGACCGTATAAGACACATGAAGCCGGAATTGGACCGAGGCGTTTGGTGTGGGGTGGGGTGTATTCACAGCTTCTCCACGCTTGTGATAACCCCTGATTCATTCGCTCGCCGCCGACCACCCCGTTACATCAGTCCATCATGCCTCCCGTACCTCTAAATCCCAAATTTACTGCCTCAATAACACCAGTCGAATTATTAGACAGGGGGCCACGCACACTATCTGCAGGTAAACAAATGAGGCAGGTACTCACACAAAATGGCGGCCAGTCATCTCCCACCCGCTGGTCTGCGGAGCCTGCACTCCAGTCACGTGACGTGAGCATGCAATGGAGACGAATAGTGTGATGCCGGTGCCGTCCTATACCGAAATACCTTCCTGTTCTGAGTGCTGCGCCAGTGAAAGATTGCTCCACATGATTTTATAATATCTGCTGTTCATTCAGCAACCAATTTTTGATTTAGTTTTTTCTTGACACTGGTGCATATTTTTGCAGTTGTATTTGAAATGGGAATGTTTTCCCGATGGAGGTGAGGAACGTAGTGCATCCTTCAAAAACAATCTGAGTAAAACGATGCATAATTGAAACACTAAAATATCATATCAAATGATATCTAAAACTCTATTTTTTTAGCTCTTTGCATTGTCTTGAAGGTCCTAAAGCATGACATGAATGTGAAGAGGAAAAAAGCACAAAAGGTTACGTAAGAGGAACTGCCTCTACGTCACTGCGATTGACCATTTCACAGATCACAATGAACTGTTCTAAATAGACTGACCAATAACAAAACAAATCAACTTTAAATTATAGTAACACTTTTGTGTTGATTGTGCAAAGTAAGTATACTGATAAAAAATGTACAGCCTGAATCTCTTTGTAAGTCGCTTTGGATAAAAGCATCTGCTAAATGCATAAATGTAAATGTAATTATGTTATTGTTTTTTTGTTTGTTGATAGTGTAAAGTGAATATTTTCATAATGTCTGTTTTGGTATTGTTTGTTGATCTAAATATAGCATTGTTTTATTGTTGGTAGTGTAAAAAATAATGTTACATTCTTGTTGATAGGGTAAATTTTGCATTGTTGTCTTGATGTCAATGTAAATTAAATATGGTATTTTGCTTGTTTATAGTGCTAAGTAAATACTTTAGTGTTGTTTGCTTGTTGATAGTGTAAAGTAAATTGTATAGTACTGTTTGCTTGTGGATAAAGTATATATTTAGTGTTGTTTGCTTGTTTATAGTGTAATGTATGATTGCTAAAGTAAGCTTGCTTGTGGATAAAGTATATATTTTAGTGTTGTTTGCTTGTTTATAGTGTAATGTATGATTGCTAAAGTAAGCTTGCTTGTGGATAAAGTATATATTTTAGTGTTGTTTGCTTGTTTATAGTGTAATGTTTTCATGATTGATTATATAAAGTAAATGGTTTTCTTACTTTATGTGAAATATAAACCATGATAAAGTATATGCAGAGACGCCTCCACATTTAGTCCTCCAGACGCCGCTGTTTGCTTGTTATAGTACAAGTTTGTGAATGTATGATTGCTAACTTGAGTAAGCACGGTTGCTTGTGTACAAAAACCTGATAAAGTAAATATTTTTAGTGTTGTTTGCTTGTTTATCAGTGTAATGTATTCTCGATTGCTAAAGTAGGTTTGCTTGTGGATAAAGTATATATTTTAGTGTTGTTGCTCAGTTACATAGTGTAAAGTATGATTGTTGATGTAAGTTTGCTTGTTGATAAAGTAAATAGTTTAGTGTTGTGCACGCTGCTGACCAAGCACCTGTTTAAACCATAGTGTAAACATAAACATCCATTGAGTTCTCCCCCCCCCCCAATTTTTGCTTGTTTATTTCCTCATGTTCTTCGTTTGCACCCCTCTCTCTGGCCGGAAACAGTAAGATGTTTTCATGTTGATTATATAAAGTAAATGGTTTTCCATTAGCTTATGACCTGAATATGAACCATGAAATTCCACTGGTCTAAAATAACGCAGAGACGCCTCCACATTTCAAAAAAACATCTTCTGTCCTCCAGAGAGGTTTTAGTAAAAGGACCGCTGATTTGTGTGTGGTTAAATTATATTTTCTCTGTCTTTTGTATTAGTACGTTTTCTCTAAATACAATTGTACTATTACAGAGGTTGGTGCTTGATAGCAATCAAAACACGTGAATATGTGAATCGTGAAGAGAAAGAAGAAAAAAACTCCACATCACTTCTCTTCTCCGCTTCCTGTTTGAATAAATATCTAAAGTTTCTAAACAGTCAGCCCATCACTCAGGGAAAGTATTATTTCCAGTGTGAAATGTGGTTGGGCAGTGGAGGGGACTTCTTTAATGGTACGTGGAGCAGGCTTAAATGTCTTTCAGATGACAGGGATGGAGCATGCTGGGAGATTGATGACATTTATGGGCACACACACCTATGCAGTCCTGCCCCCAGCAGGCCCTCATCGGACCCACATCACCAGCACATTAGGCAGAGGGAAATGTTAAATGCATGTGGGGAAGGAGATGGGAGAGAGGAAAAGAAAGGAGAAAGAAAGAGAGAGAGAGAAGAGAGAGAGAGAGAGAAAGAGAGAGAAAGAATGAGAGAACTCTAGAAGAGAGAGAGAGAGGCTCACACTCTCGAGGCTGTGCCCTGTGAAAGAGAGAGAGAGAGAGAGAAAGAAAGATAGAAAGAAAGAAAGGTGTGTGTGTGTGTGGTTAAAGATATTCTCTGATTTTCTCTGTCTTTTGTAGAAAGTAAGACCCTTGAAAAACTCAAAGAAAGAATATCTCTAATACAAAAAAGAAAGAAAGAGAGAGGTTGGTGCTTGAGAAAAGAAAGAAAGAAAGTTCTTTTGTTTTAGGCCTAAGAGAGAAAGAAAGAAAGAAAGAAAAAGAAACTCCACATATTCTCTCTCTTCTCCGCTTCCTCTAAAAAAGAGCCCATCACTCAGAAGAAAAGAAAGAAAAGGGATAGAAAGAAAGAAAGATAGAGAAAGAAAGAAAGGAGAGCAGAAATGTCTTTCAGAAAGAGAGAGAGAAAGGAGAGAGAATGTGGGAGAAAGAAAAAGAAAGAAAGAAAGAAAGAAAGAAAGAAGTCTGCCCCCCCCAGAAAGAAAAAGCCCTCATCGGAAATCACCAGAAAGAACAGAGAAAGAGAAAGAAAGAAAGAAGAAAGAAAGAGATGGGAGAGAAAGAAAGAAAGAGAGAGAAAGAGAAGAAGAAAGAGAAGAGAGAGGAGAGAGAGAGAGAGAGAGAAAGAGTGTGTGGAGAGAGAAGAGAGAGAGAGAGAGAGAGAGAGAGAGAGAGAGAGAGAGGGAAGAGAGAGAGAGAGAGAGAGAAGAGGGAGACAGAGGAGGGAGAGGGAGAGGGAGAGAGAGAGAGAGAGAGAGAGAGTGAGAGAGAGAGAGAGAGAGAGAGAGAGAGGAGAGAGAGAGAGAGAGAGAGAGAGAGAGAGAGAGAGAGAGAGAGGGAGAGAGGATAGAGAGAGAGAGAGGGGAAGGGAGAGAGAGAGAGAGAGAGAGAGAGAGAGAGAGTGGAGATGAGAGAGAGGGAAGGGAGGAGGAGAGAGAGAGAGGGTCAGAATGAGTGAACTTTAGGCTCTTCTGTGACCATGCAGCTTCTCAGTATTACTGTGATTCTGTTTCCAGTCACAGTCTCATCTCTGAGCTCACAGCACACAAGCTCATGTTTTTGTTAAGCCTAATGCAATTTATAATGTGCTCAAATGTTATTTGTAAGATCCCTCAAATATTAGTTTTCTCTGTTTTACTCAAGCGTACGCTTTGAAACAATCTGTACTCTTTAGTTTTATTAATGCAAGCTTGTATTTGCACTTTTTTGCAAGAGAAGTTTGATTTTTAGTGAGGCTATATCTTTCTGTTTCTCAAAATGATTAAGTCTATATTTTATCTGTGATATTGGTAATTTTATTTTAGATCTGTTTCAAACCGTGCACTTGATTTTGGGAAGACTGCACAGATTTAAGAGACATCTGTTTGTGTGTGTGAGCCAGAGAAATGGCAAGTGTGCACAGCAGATGCTTCTCTGCATTTGTATGGGTGAGTGTGGTCCCTTGCCCCGGCTAGATTTGACCTCTGACCCCCAGCTTTCAGCCAAGCATTGTCACAGAGAAGGTCAAGGCAACTGCACACATGTTCGGTCCAGACTCGCTGGAAACCCAGAGAAGAGAGGGAATTATAAAGGACGTTTGAAAGTTTTCTATGCGAGTTCATAGTTCAGAATATAGACATCTTTATTAGTTTTTCGATGTGGATAGTGCAATACTGAGATTTTCTCCTATGAAATTGCCTTTAATATATTTTTTTTTATTATGAGATCTTTATTATGCTAAATGTTCGCAGGCATTATTTTGTTATAGGCAACAAATTATTTAAGAAAAATATGAATAAACTGATGCAAACGGCATGCTTTAGAATGAACAGTCTGGTTATTTATAATTCAAAAAATTATACAAAAACCTTATATTTTCTTTAAACATAATGTATGCAGTATGCCATTTAATATATAGGCATACATTAATATACTAAGTTGTTTCCAAATGATTTATTTGGCTAAATTGAGTGATAAAAAGGTTACATGAATATTGTTATTGTTTCCTCATTTTCACCGAACTTTTTAAACTGTATTTGGGATTATTCACTTCATGCATTTTAGATCTAATTATAAAAGAGATCACATAGGCTATACATGCTCTCAACCAGGCACTGGAGACGCATGGCATCTTCAGCAGGAGCTTTGAGACGCATACAGGCCTACCAGACGCGACTCGATGAAGTAAATGCATCGCGTTGTTCAAAGCACGGCAAACGTTACTCAGCCCAAATGAAATTACATCGACATACGGAAGTTTGGATCCCCGCAATCCTCACGTGAGTGTCTGTTTTCATCAAGCCAGTACCAAACGACGCTAATGAAACAAACGTTAGGTTCAGTCAGAGTACTAAACACGTATAATATTCTCCCAAACATCCTTAACAGCATTTAAGTCTTTGTTTTTAAAATGTCGCGCGGGTGACAAACACAATGCAGTTGGCTATATACAGTTACATCAATTGTATTTCGTCCAGCAGTGGACATTTCAGCTTTAGATATTTAGTTTTAATGAGACACGTAAAGTGTAGCACAATGTTTACAGGTGTCCTGACATTTGTCCTACCGTCAGATTTTCCTCCTCGGCTACGTGCGCATGCGCGCATCAATATTGCATCCTTTTTCTCACGCTGAACAACAATATTTAATGTATCTGAATTACTGTAAGGGAAAGGTTTAGGGTTGGGGTTGGTGTAGACGTTTTACTGTAAGGGTTGTTATAAGGTTGTGGTAGGTGTACACATTAATAAAACATAATTTAATAGGTAGCATTTTTCGTTTTTGAATTGTACTACCCACTGTTTTAATGGAGAGTAGGAAAATCTGACAGGGTAGGACAAATCGACAGAACACGGCTGGATCAGCATTACCTCAAAAGTGATATTTGCATATAGCGCGGGAAGTGAGAAAGGCATTTATGAGGTGAAAAGTAATTTTGTTGTTTTAGGAGTTTCTGTATGTTAGGTATATGTTTGCATATACACTGTAGTCTTAGATGGCATGCACATGTACAGGATTAAGTTTATCGTATATGCAGATTTGTACACATGTATATGTATTAGTGGTGGGCCGTTTATCGGCGTTAACGTGCTGCGTTAACGTGAGACTCTTATCGGCGATAAAAAAAAATATCGCCGTTAATCTATTCTCAAAGTTGGGTTGGGAGCTGGGTCTATACTACGCAAGCTATGATGACTTTCACCCTGATATTTTAGCGCGGATGTATACCTAGCCGAATTGCACTGTAGGGGGCGAGAACGAGTCTTCGAACTAGAGGCTCGCAGTCGTGATGGACAGATTGTTAACGGCTGGTCTGTGTGGTAATACAAACGGGCAGGACACCCAAACGCTCACCTATCATTCATCAACCTCAAATATGGCTTTTCATCTGAAAGATGTATGTAGTAGCAACTTTACATGGCCGCTCAATATGATGTTAACCTAGAGAAATGTGCGCTATTGAAGTGTTTTGAGTGGAAGCGCGTTTGCTGCAGGGACAGGCTCCGGTTGCGCTCACTTGCTCTTAAAATCTCTGTCATTCTTGGTCATACAGATAAAAGTAGCCTAATACATCTTTCGAATCTGTAAAGACTTACGTTTATTTGTGTGCACTCAGAATAACAACGAAACGTTGCGCTTTTAAACAAACAGGATGCGCTTTAGGTCTCATGTGAACTTGAGCGGAGAGAAACTTCGAAACTCGAATATATCTAAAAATACTGTACATAGAAAAATATATCTATAGAGAGTGAAATGTCAAAAAAAATAGAAGACGTGTGTGTTAGCATGGACGATTTACATGAAATTTAATCTGTGCAACATGTGCATAATAAGATGGCTTTCCAGTTCAATATAATAACAAAAAACGACATTTTGGGTTTTTATTCAACTAATAAGGTGGGCACGCTGTGATCTGTACTATATTTTTACTGTAATTGACAGTTATCGGCAAAAAAACACCAACAACAACAACACGGGAGTGGGAGGGAATGGGAGTCATTCTTCCGGGAGTGGAACGGGATTTTCCTCCAGTTTTTTCGTGGGATTGGGACGGGAAGAGATTAAAGTTTGTGATGCATTTTGGAAACAGGAGATGAGCCCCTGGTCTAATGCGCCACCTGGCTTGAGAAACCCGTTCTCAAAGACTTACTTTTAGTCATTATTTGGGTAGCACACATATTCTGAATGCCTTCCGCAGGAATTCAAATGAGCCATTTTAATCTAGATTAATCTAGATTAAAAAAATTAAAATCTATGCCCACCTCTAATATGTATATATATATATATATGTATGTATGGATATAGTTAATAACTGCAGAAATAATTATAATTTGTTTGTTTATTTTTGTTTGCATAAGAAAATTTGGAGGAACTCCTGATTTGACTCTAAGTTTATATGTACTCTACATATTTCCCCAATAAAAAAAATAATTTTGTGCTTCAGTTTTGTTTTGTTAATATACACTGAAAAAAAAACGTGGTTACAGTCATCTTTAATATAAGACTTTAGGGGGGACAGCTAATTTAACGTAATATTTAATAGCAATTGCACTTAAAATGCCCCCTAAACATGTAAATATTGAAATGCTTCAATAATATCTATGCAATGTCAAGAGTACCATTTTTTGTCAGCCTGTCCTATTTTTACTTATCGTATTTAGTTTTATTGTGAACAAGCATCTGAAAAATTAGAATAAAAAAAGGTTATGAAGGCATGTTGTGTGCAGGGTGCTGTATTATAGACAGTTTGACAGGTGTCAGAAGTCTTGAACCTGTCCTTTATATTATAATAATATAGGACTCTGTAATGTTAGTAGATTTAAAAAAATCAAAGGAAAACTGTTTTGAAAATAATGTTGAGGGCATTATTTTTATATGTACAAGTACGCCTAAGAAGAAGCAAAACATTAAAAAAAACATTATTGCATTAAACAAAATCATCAGAAATAAAACCGCATTACAAACAGCCGTGCAGCATAAGAAACGATTCTTTCCCCCCAAAATGTACTCAAAGGATAATGCAAATGGCTTCCCCTCCTGTAATTCACCAGTGTATAAATGTTGTCATTTTGTCACATGAAAAGATTGTTAACATCAAAAAGTGCTCCAGCAATATGCTGTCTTTTGTGTCTGAACGCATCAATCACCCTTATGACACACTGTACACAAAATTGCAGGCTGCGACTAGTCGGTCTATATTTGCAGATGTCAATAATTGTTTACCAAGAATGTTTTTCAGTAAATCAACAAAAATTAGGCGACTTTTGAAAAATCGTAGTAGTGAAAATCCAGGAGTTTTTACTGAGCTCACTTTCGACTAACCAAACCTTGTCTCAATCAGGACCTCCTTCTCATCTATTTCCCCCCCCCCAAAAAAAAAAAACAAGACAGCATATTGCTTTCTTACAGTAATGCCGTGTACTCGCTGTAAGGTAATTGTCTGCACCCTATATAGTGCGGTATCGTCGTTGTGGGTTTGGGACTTTGCCACTGATCAAAGTACTACTCCTGTACATTAATAAAGGTTTTTTGTGCCAGCTTGATTAGCTGTAATATGCCGGTCTGCTTGTCCATGTCTGATATGAACGTCAGATGTACGAGGCAAGAGGGGGGTGTAGAGAGTGTTGTATTTCAACATCGCTGCCTTTTAAGGGCGCTGGGGCTAGATTTGTATTGATTTGAATTTGATAATGATTCTATTTGCTCTATTAAATTTGTATATATTCAAGGGCTCAGTTACACCCAGCTAGAGGAAAAGAAGGACAAGAAGAAAAACAAATTAGTGTGTGAGGGTGGATTAAGTTGCATGTAATCTTAGAGGAGGGCCATTGGTTAGCATTATAGGAAGTGTCCGTTAAGTTACTAAGAAGCAGACACAAAGGCTCGGTGGAAGTGTGTGCGCTGTGGCTACTATTGCGTGTGTGACCACATGGATTACAGGAAGACGTTTTTTTTATTTGTCTTTGTCACACCTATTTCCACGCTCATTCGTGCGAGTTCCAGTGCATTTACTCGTACACACTCATAGTCACTTGCAGTCGAGGGTCTAGTTGTGTCACGAGGCCAATGGGTCACCTGTTATTAACAGACTTGGCACTTGTTGGTACCTCATTGATGGTGGTCAGTGGGCATGCCGATACCTGTCCATTTCCATCAGCTATTGACAGAGGTCATTATCAGGCTGTGACACAGACCTCTGGGATTGAGCAGTAACGCTGGCCGACCCCTGGCCGCTCAGGTCAATGGTCCCTTCGACCGCCTCTCTTCTCTCACACACTCACACTCCTCAGCATATGTCAGCAGCCTCTCAAGTCCAAACATGCCTCCACGCAAATGACAGATTAACACCCGAGACAAGTGTGAAGAATCCCACTAGTGAAGTTCCACACTTTTTTGGGCTGTAATATTAGGTTTTTCTCCTCTCTCTTTCTGTCTTTCTCAGTTCAGTTTCTTTATGATAGTATATAAAACATAATATGTAGTATGTGATAGAAAAAAGGCAGTATTTAATATTTCCATGCAAGCGTAACATATAGTACTATAGTAATCGTAAAGGCCATTTAGACTACAGATTTGTGCTCATTCTTGAAGGCAATTGTTAATTGTGCCCATTTATGAAATGCTTTATATAACCAAAATGTAAATATTGTTTTTCATTGGGTAGTAAAGACAAATCACACATTAATTTCAGACATATCCTTTGCATTCATTTTGTTTTAATGGAGATTTGAAGTTTTGGGGTGTGACACAGTATATCTACAGTATGATTTTTTTCTGCATTTGGGTTGCACCGCATGACTTGGCATTCAGAAATGTGTTAAAATATGTTTTTCTAAACTACTAACTGCTAAATTACTTTGAATGTCTGAAGATTTGCTTGGAAATTTCACAAATAATTACACAGAAGCCAAGCAACACACTGAATTTGAAGTAGAAAGACTGAAATAGTGTGTTCTTGTAAAATATAATCCAATTATCTTTGTCTGGTTTACAACTTCGGTTAATTTTTGTTTGTTTTTATTTCATTTTTTATATTTTAGTTTTACAGAGACTTTCATTGTTGTAATGAGATTTTTCTTCATTATGATATCAAGACAGATATGTTAACCTGACCAATTTTGTCCTCAAGCTCCCCAATTTTTCCACATATGGGGCTTTGAAGAAGCTCAAATATAATAGTATTGGTTGACCATTTTTATTTGTTATAAGTTCACTACATGATTCCCGTAATTCCGTTTGTGTTATTTCATGGTTTAGATTATATAATTGTTCTAAAATATGTACGATAGGAATAAGAAATTAGCAGATGTGTCTAAACTTTCAACTGCTACCGTTTAATAAACCCTTAACATTTTGTACTTCACACCCGCAAAGAAAATACAGCCCAATCCATGCATAATTGATTAACTGTATGATTGCATGAGTTTAATGTCCTTTTTCTGTGGTTTCAGAGCGAGCTCAGGGGGCTGTTTAGTGTAATAGGATGCTGATATTTTAATTCTGATCTGTGAGAAGAATGGCACATATTTGTGTCACTTCCTCTTCTCGAGAATGTTTGACCACACCACTCAAATCACTCTAATTAAGCATGGTGGCCCAATGTTAAGCTTTTTTGTTAAACTTTAAAATGTGTTTGTTTCACATTCTAGTTTAAAAACAAGTGTTATTTGATTGTGTGTGGCTTAGAAATGAAATTGGAGTGATGGTGTGTGTGTGTGTGTGTGTGTGTGTGTGTGTGTGTGTGTGTGTGTGTGTGTGTGTGTGTGTGTGTGTGTGTGTGTGTGTGTGTGTGTGTGTGTGTGTGTGTGTGTGTGTGTGTGTGTGTGTGTGTGTGTCTGTGTCTGTGTGTGTACACACACGGGTGATCATGCATGTCATAATGAACTCTTGAACCCGTGACCCAGACAGAAAAGCCTGAAGTGTGTGAATTGCTGTGGAAAACAGCAGCTAATGACTTAAATGCTCTAAATCGTGCACAACACTTATCACATGGATAATAGCATCTAGCATCCCTCTTAGGGCTGATGACTGTGAATCTGTCACGTATCCTGTTGTTGCGTGCATATAGACTTGTAAGCAATTTTTAGATTTGAGAATTTTTTTTGTAACACTTCACTTGAAGCCTTTATGTATATTGCATCTTGCTTTCATAAATAATTGTAAAAAAAAAAAAATGCATTATAAAATTTGCAGATCACGTGTTTGAATGCATTATACTTTTTCTAAAGGTGTACAACTGAAATATTACAATTATTTGTATGATCATGTGATGCATTACAAGGCATTAAGAATATTTGTGTTGCTTGTTTGTTTAAATTTGAGTCTTGCATGTACGAGAGAGTAGAGGTCAGTGCACTCCACTTCATATGCATGTTTTTAACCAAGCAAAACCCCGTCCACCATGTCCTCCCCGATGGGGACGCTGGAGGTCCCGCACTGCGCGTTCGTCCGAAACCAGACCCAATGAAGTCTGAAACGCACCGTCCATCTTCCAGATGGAATGATTTACAGATTTATCCAGGACCGAGTGTCTCTGGAGTCTGACCGAGACCCAATCCGGTACATTTATATTCTTTAAGCTGATGTTTACTATTATGAAAATAGCAGTTGATATGCATTTGGAGCATTCTGTGCATATTAGGGCCTGAAACAATGTGAGAAAATGACGTGAGTGTGACTAGATGGATGGGAAGGAGTGGACACTGCTTCTCTTAGGGGATTTGAGGTCTTCCAGGAGGAAAAAAGACATCGAGATGCAACAGAGATTGTTCTGTCTTCCGTGTGTTGCTATCTCAAATGTAGAAGAAAACCGAACGCAGCCATTTTTTCACCTTATGCTCAATGAAGAGGGAAGACTGGATTTCACTGCTGTGATTCTCTCATCCCTCAGACACAGCCACCTGTCTCTTCCCTACAATACCTTCCTTAGTCTCCTCAATAATAAGTATCTTTGTGCGGAGTGGAGAGAGGGAAGAATAAAATGACTGCAGAGGAAAATAGAAGGTGTGAAAGTGAAATGCACAGGAAAAAAAACGGATGGAAGAGAGGAAATGATTGAAAAGAGGAAGTATTGAAAGCAGAGATGTGACCTTTTTGCTGTTTTTCAGTCTGTTTCTCTCCACTCTGCCCCCTCTCTCTCTCTCTCTCTCTCTCTCTCTCTCTCATCCAGCACCAGTTATATGTGCTGGTGGAGGAGCCATTTTGTGGCCTGTCTCATTACGGGGTGTTTTATTCAGTGGTGCGGTGAAGTGCTGGTCATCGGGCAGGCGTCAGCTGGAGTGTGTGTGTGTGTGTGTGTGTGTGTGGTGGGGGGCGGGGGAACGACGGGCTGCAGGGGGTCAGGATTAGACAGACACACCCCTGGGCTTGAACGCTTGAAGCTCAAGTTCATCACACCAGACAATGGAAAGCTCTTCACAAAGCCATTGTGGTCTGATGACTGATGGCTTGACTCTGCAAATTGGTTCTTTCGGACTTTTCATTTCATTCATTTGTTTATTCATTTTGTTTTATTAACCGGTTCAAAATTGTTTTGCACAGAGGCTCAGGAAGCGTGGGGTTCTCAGTTAGACTTTATTTATTTTCATTTTTCCTTAGGAATTTTAAGATAAATATCTGATACGTAGACAAGAGCTATAAAATTAATATCAATAACACAGCACGGATAATTTGGTCTTGGAAGCATGTGATATTTGAGTTCATGTGGAAAGATATTTTCAATTTTAGTTTGTTTTAGTGATTTTGTTTGTGCATTTATTGCATTTTATTCATTAGTTTAAAATAATGTTTTAGCTTAAAGGGATAGTTCACCCAAAAATACAAATTCTGTCATAATTTACTCACCCTCAAGTAGGTCTTTGTTCTGCTGAACACAAAGGAGGATATTCTGAAGAATGTGGGAAACAGAGCAGTTCTGGGGCACCATTGACTTCTATAGTATTTGTTTTTCCTACTATGGAAGTCAATGGTGCCCCAAAACAGCCTGATTACAAACTTTCTCCAAAATATCTTCCTTTGTGTTCAGAACAAAGAAATTCATACAGGTTTGGAAATACTTGAGGGTGAGTAAATGATGACAACATTTTCGTTTTTGGGTGAACTATCCCTTTAAGTTTTGTTTCTGTATTGGTTTAAACATTTTTTGTAATTTTAATACGTTCTAGTAATTCTAATTTTCGATAATTAAAAAATTAATCTAATATTTACATTGTATTTTATTTGAGCTTCTTAGTAGTTTAATAGTTTTAATTTCAGTTAATATCAACTCTGATAGACTATTTATTTGTATTCATTGTTTATTTATTTACAGGATAAATGTCTGAGAAGCACAAGACTTAAAATGTATTTGCTCTCCATTTAATCTAATTTCTGTCTAGGGGATCTAATTGTATTTAAACATTTGTTTTCCCCTTAATGGGAAGACATTTTATTTTGTTATGTTTATTGTCTATATTGACACATTTCATTTTTTATTTAAAAATATTGTTTTATTAATTAATAAAATTAATAGTTCTGAATTGTTGACATGGAAAGCTTCTACAAGTCCAGTTTTTGAATGAATCCAATAGCGTTTCAAAAGAATGATTATTTTATGAACCTCTAAATCTGACTAATGTGAACGGCTGAGAGTCCTGCTCTGTCTATGATCTCGGTCTCATCTGTCTTTCTCTCCTTGTATCTATGTCAGAAAATACTTCACTCTGTGACCCATAACCTTACTGTCCTAATGGGGTCACGGTAAGGCACATGAGCCATTCACTCACAGTCAGCGTGTAGTGTGTGTGTGTTTTCATGGGCTGGACTATTGTGTCATTCTGTAACACACACACACACACACACACACACACACGCACACACACACACACACACACACACACACCACACACACACACGCACACACACACACACACAGTTACATAGTGAGTCTCCCTTCACATATCGTCTATGCTTTAGACCTGGACTGACACCATCACATAAGCACTGTCACCGGCCACCAGTCTGCTGTTTAAATGGCTGTAATGTTATGAATGAACGCCACTACTGAGCATGGGCAGAGGATGAGGATGGGAAACTGAGTTTTCCAGAAGCACAACAGTGCTGTTTAGATAAACAGCATGACCCCAGACTGATATCCACCTTTATCATATGAGTTTCTACTGTTATTGTTGTTTGATATATTTGTAATTATGTTTGATTTTAGGGTCATAACCACTGAATATGAGGCCATTAGCCCCCATATGCAAATATAACCCATTTTCAAATTTCATATTCCATTTTCTGCTCACACAGTTTTTTAAAAGACAATAGAATATGTTTAATAGAAAAGAGAATATCTTTAATAACTCTGTGAAAGTTATAGGTCTTTAGTTAAAAAGAGGCAAAAAAAACCTAAGGTGGGATTAATGAAAAGGCCATTTTGGCCTGAGCAAATTATCTTTTTTAAATTAATACTTAATATTTTATTATTTCCATATATATATTTGATGTGCTCTTTGCATTTTTTCAAATATAATGTATCCGTCCACATTCATTTCGCCACACCGCCTTGATGAGTACTTCAAATGTGAATTAAAGCACTCCATTTTTAGGGAGAAAATGAGTAATAATTCAGAAATATTAATAATACATAATCATAATGCTGTTCGAGAGAATTGAAAGTTCAAAAACAGCAGGAAAGAACAGAAGCAGAGACAGAAAGAGCGGAGACAGGTGGAGACACGGCGGCAGAGAGGGTCCTGACTGGAGTTGTCATGTTAAGTGTTTTGCCGGGTCCGTGTGAGTGTGATGTTGGACCGGTTGAGGTTTGGAGCAGGTGATTGTGTGGAGGGAGGGTTGGTTAGTCATTTATAGTGTGCCAGACGAGCTCTCCTCAGAGAAAGCTAATTGAGAATGAGCGTTAACCGGTCTCCCCCCCCCCACCTCGTCAGCTCGGCCAGTTGTACTTAACCCATTTAAAAGTCCCTGCCAACACGGGCACCCTTATTAATATTAATTATCCTTCGTGTTAATTTTAGCCAATCCATATCTCTGTGGGCTTGTAAAATGCTGAAGATGACAGGACTACTGAGCAATTCACGAATATCCTCCACCTCCTCCTCCTCGTTATGTCTTTCCCCTCTTTCCTGCACCTTGTCCTTTCTTTCTTTCTTTCTTTCTTTCTTTCTTTCTTTCTTTCTTTCTTTCTTTCTTTCTTTCTTTCTTTCTTTCTGTTAAATTATCTCTGAAAGAGACATGAGTTCTTTTTTAAGCATGGCTATTAAGACTGATGTATATAAATGTGGATGATTATGAGTGTATTAGAATGACTGAGTTGTAATAGTACCTGTTCTAAGCCTTAATGGTTGTGCTGAAATGGCCGTGACTATTTCCTCCGCACTCTCATCTTACCTGCACACAATGGCTTTCTGAACTTCACCAGAATGAGCCGTTCCGATGATTTGAGAAAGGCAGGAACCAAAGTGGGTTTCTATATATAAACTATGTTTTAACTTCAATACGCCTTCTTATGTGAGGTGTGCTTGGTGGCTGGTCTGATGTCTGGGTGTGGGGCGTGTGGTTATGTCCAAGCTTGAATGAAATGTGAATCATTGGTTCGGTGCGTGGTTTTGTGTTTTCTCGGACTGCTGTTTTTGGCCTGAGGTCTACAGAGACGTGTGGCCTAACTTGGTAAGAATAGATTAAACTGATGGTTCCCGACAAGTTAATAAAACGTAACTTTACCTAATGCAAAATTTCATTGAAAATGACTAAATGATACGTTGTATGTAGATTGTAAAATGTATATTTGTGTTGACTTTTCTATGATTTTGTTACTATGTGGGGTCACAACTTGATGTCTGAAGTAGAGCTTGAGTGCCAATAACGAAGACTCAAACTCTTTTTTTCTGTATTTTACACAGTTTTCTAGCTTTTGACCATTAAGATTGCTCTTGCAAATAATCAGTAAACAGCTGTCCACACCGCTTATATATACAGTATAGATATGAGCAGTTCTGTATATATAATAACACATTTTGTTTGTTAATTTAGGCACAAATTTTGGATGTCTCCCTTATCTGACCTATCCATTTTCAGGTCTTGAAGTCTCTACTAATGAGCTGATTCAGATTTGTTTGATTAGGAAGAGTTTGGAAATGTGTACCATATTTCCCATTCAATTAGTCACACCAGGTTAAAATTGCATTGTGTTTAGAAAAATAAATAAAGAAGACACATCAATGTTTGTCACAATTTCTATTACAAGAAATAAAATAAAATAATGTAAAGATTATGATTTAGAAATAATGTAAAATACCAGTAAATAATGCAGTTTAGTTCACCTCATACCACAAGAAATCCTTTAAATCTAACTGTATTCACAACAAAAATGTAAAATAAGTATAAAACAAAAATCACAACTTTTTTGATAAATGGCAAGCCTAAACAAATTGATTTAAAGTGAAACTGAAAATACTAGTGTGTGGGAAATGCACTATGCACTATCGTTTGGCACAAATCTAAAGGTGTTTTGCATGCTAGATATTAATTGCATTTATATGATTTGCTATGGAATAAAAGTCGCTCCATGTTTCAGATGATCAAAGGAAAATTGACTTGTAATCAGGAAAATGCTGTATTGAATTTTACGTCCAAAATTTCCAAAAATCCCTAATGAAGTTGTAGGAGACCTTAAAAAACTTGATATTTTCAGATAATAACATTTATTCATATGGGTGCATATTTTATTGTCCTTTTATGTTTAATTATCATTTATTTTTCTGTTTTATACTTCCAGCTTTTGGATCTCAGGCTATCTTGCATGAAAGTGTGGACCCATTGGATAGCATTACTCTCAATTTTAGATATAGGCAGTAACACACACACACACACACACACACACAATGAATTGAAGTCATTTTGAAGAAAAATGAGAGGCAGGGTGATTTTGGACAGCTTGGAGAAGCTGCCAGTGATGTCATTAAGAGACACCGGCCTGATAAGGCATGCGGACTGGCTGAATAAATAAATAAATTAAATTAATATCTTATATATTCTTTTCACCTCCCTCTAGGCCTCGCTCACCAAATCATGACCACTGGCTATATCTCAAACCCCCTACCCACAATAAAACCCTCGCACCCTTGACCCCGCACCCCCCCGCAACTCCAGCTCTGATTCTCCACCCCCCTTTTCCATCTATCCGCGTGTGCGGAGGGGGGGAAACCGAATGCGGCTTGGCAATAAATAATAAATTTGACTAATACACATTCAGCCGGAGTCACAATTTAGCGCACCCGTCCGCCCCCCACCGAGACGAGCGTCCGAGGGACCGAATCCAAAAGCACGAGGCATTCCCCCAGCAGAAACATGTGGCAGCTCGATAATAGGCTAAAACAACTAGAATCAGACAGACAAAAAGCGCAAGAGACTGGAAAGCATATTATAACTCATCCATCTGGATCATCCTAGTAGATTGGGTGCAATCCCTTGTCGAAATTGTCTTCTAAACACTCAGAAAGAAAAGAGAGCTCCGCTTTGTGTGTTCTCGCACCGGCTACCGGCTCCGCCAAAGGTGCGGAGGTCTCGGCGCACCACGGTCGCGTGAACGCCCGAGCCGGCGTCTACCTCTCCAGCCAGCCAGCGACTAGGAGAGCGTACTAGTGTTTGTGTATGTGTGTGTGCGGGAGGGAGAGCAAGAGAGAGAGAGGGACACGGAGAGAGGGAGAGAGTGGGGGTATTATGCACTCTAGATGTTGGCTCTTGCTTTAAGCAGCCTGCCTGCAAGCCCAGGTACAGCACGCCGGCTCTCTAAATAAGCAGCACATTCAGGAACCCCATCAGGAGAGTAGGCAGGGCTGCAGCCTGGGTGTGAAATCACACTAATGCGCCCGCTCTAGTCAGGTTGAGCAGGATCACTCACTCTCTCTCACTCACACACTACCGTTCCTCTACTACTGTAGCCCCAGCACCAGTAGCCAGAAGACAAGTGTGGATTGGACGTCAAGGAGGGCAAGAAAGAAAGGAAGGAGGCAAAAAAAGAGAGACAGAAAGGTCAGTAACACTGCTTTCTGCTCTTTGGAGTGCAGTTGCACTCTCACTCCCTGTGTGTGTGTGTGTGTGTGTGTGCATTGGAGCTGGGACTGCTGCGTGGTGTTGGCTGAAAGTATTGATTGTAAGTGAGTTTGTGGGGAGTGCACGCTTGTTTGATCCTGCCAGGTGTGAGCGTTGGCTTGTTGGGGGGCTCTGGATTCAGGAGCAGGCCAACTGCCTTGACTAGTGTCTGCGAGTTCACAGGTGCCGTGTTGCAGGTTCTATGTGTAAGAAACTGTTTGCACCGGTATAGATCTGATTGAAACGGAAACGGTCATTCATGTGTCTCAATTGCTGTGTGACGGGGGTGTCAGGGTCTATATTTAGGCATTGGGTGGGCTGGCTCACCGGTCAGATAAAAAGATTTGGGGTTGGATGGGGGGGTGGTTGTGTGGGAGGGGGGTTTCAGCAAAAATATAATAAGCCGCTTTGTCATAGTGATGCGTCTGAGTAACGGACAGCCGTGCCGTACGCAAGACTTAAGCACGTCGCGTTGACATATTACACACGGGGGTCACTGCACTCGTGACCCGAATGCACGTGAGGGCGAACCCCGTGTCCTTGAGGAACACTTTTGGTGCACTCAAGTCATGTCCGAAAAAATCGTATGTTTACGAGTTGAACACCGAGCACATCAGCACAAAGTGAAACTTTGAATTTTCTTTAAAGCCAGAGTTTCCGAGTTGGGGGCGTGTCAAGGAGAAAACGTGTTGGATGCAACGGATTCACCTTCTGCAGTAATGTTACATTTGTTAAAGTGTAATTACTGTTTTTCATATTTACAATAAAACTGTTACATGTGCAAAATACCAAAGTATAGTACAACTGCATAGAATGTATAATGACTCAATTTATAGCACCTTCATAAATTAATACAAACATAAAAAAGGCAAATTAAAAAAGCAAAACACACCCAATGTGCATTCATTTTTCTTTTTTCATGTAGAGTTAAAAAATCCTGTTCAATTTTATGTAGAAAAGGTGTGTCGCCATCTTGTTTCCAACCAAAGTGACTTGAATGAACCTGACGTTGTACTGTAATTACAGCTTGCCAACTCATAAATACGAAATTACATGAAGGACTTTAATGCACCATATAACCCTTGAACATGAATTCCTCTCACCATCAACTACAGGCTAATGGACATTTTGAAAACGTTTTTGATTTGAATATTTTTGGATTATTATTACCCTATTTTATACAGGTATGTTTGTCACATTACTTACATTAGTAATTGTAACTTGTACATACACGGGACTTTTTGACAGAAAGATGTCTAAATGGACTTTAGCAATATGTTGCGTCGTGCTGATGTCATAGAGGTGGTCGCAGTACGGACCCCTTCTCGTGGGTCGTGTCAACGTTCAGATGCCTCGCGCCCCACACGCAGTGCTGTGAGAAACAGAAAAAGGCGAGATTTACCAAATTGTCGGCAACACTAAAGACATCAACACACACATTTTAGCCATCTATCATGGCTGTCGCTGCATTTCCGTGGCGACAGTGATTTATTCCAGTGTGGGAGCCCATTTGAGCTGTGATGGAGAAATAAGCAGCACCCAGTCTGGCTGGAGGACTGAATGCTCACAAACACCCTCTGACCATAATGACACACACCGTGACGAGATGCACCGTGACACGACGTCACATTCACCTCATGCTAAACACTACAGAACATGTCCGAAATGTGTACAGCTTTGTCTACATTAATGTTTTTGAGTATCAGCGAATATGCGGAAGCAGTATCAAGTAAATTTTTAACATTTTATCTTATTTAGATTAGATGTTAACACCAGCTGTACTGTAAAATTGCAAACATATATGTGAGATGTAAAAAGGAAATAATTCTGCTTCCAAGCCACACGGTGTGCTGTGCTGAATCTGCTCTCCTCTAGACTGTAAATTCTGTACGGAGATACTCAGAGGACAAGTGCATTCACACACACACACACACACACACACACACACACACACACACACACACACACACACACACACACACTCACACACACTCTCCCAAACACACTGAAACAGTGGCAGTTTTACCAGTGAGTGGAGAGCGTGATTTGGATTTCACAGCATGTTTTTTGTGTATGTTGTTTTGCGATCGAGGTTTAATTTTCATCGAGTGTGTGCGTGTGTGCATTCTCATCTGGCCGTTTTAAGATGATAAAGTCTTACTTCAGGTCTCTTATTCTACAGGCAGATTCATAATAATGATCATGCACATGTTCATACACACATACGCAAGCACTTCATATTTAAGGCACCTAAATGGATCTATATATATTTAGTCATCGCTGTGTGTGTTTGTACTGTTCAGCTTTTGATTTTGATCAAAGAACGTGTGTATGTGTCATTATCAATGTGTGCCTATTTTAGGGCCCAGCTTTATGTTTACATGTGTATTAGATGTGTAAATGTGGGCATTTATGTGCGTTTCTTGGCACGTGCACTGACGGAGTGTATAACTGCGTGGTTTAGGTGACTGTGTGGTGGTCCAGGTCTCTATATTTGTTACACTGGGTGGCTGTATCAATAGCTGTGATCTCAGCCTGGCCTGCTTGTGTCAGAAAAGAGAGCGAGAGAGAAAGAATGAGGGTCTCATGCTTGCATCACAATACTGTCAAATTATTTATATTATACAATATTTTGTGGTGTAATAATAACCCTGAATTCACATCTGAATACACATTTTAATTGGAAATACATATACACACGGTTGTGGCTTTTAAAAATGCTTCAATTGTGTGTGGAGTATCACGTACATTTACTATATATCTGTATTTCTGTTCAGAATGTGCATTCAAATATCATTTTAGGTTCATTACGCCACAAAGCATTGCATATTTGTACAGAATTTGAGTGAGTATTATTTATGATATTGGGAAACAATTATTGCATTGTAGTATTAGCCTAAACTTGTAGCTAATGCTGATATGTTGTTTTATTCAAGACTTGTCTTATTTGTATTTTTTTGATTACTTTTAAATTTGATGTGAACTGTAATATTTAGATTAAATATAGTAGTCTCTAAATCACTGTCTTGGTGATTTAGCCGGTTCGCTGTGGCGCAGCTGTGCTGCTGAATATGGCGGTTTTGGTCTCCGCTCTGATAACATGACCAAAATTCGGCTCTGCACCTCAAATCCAGGATTAATGACAGCTTTTAGGGCTTAACACGGGCGGTCATTCATATGGACGAGGACAGCGTGGCCGGCCTCTCTCCCGTCTTATCGTCTGGGAAAGGCCGGAGATGCTGTACGCGTGTGCTGTAGCTTCAGATGCTGACCCTATTGAACTGTGAACTGAAGTTTGACCTGCTAATGTAACATGTGTTCACTGTAAACATCACATTGAGAGTTACTTTGTCATTTTAGTCTATAGTTGTTCTGAAGAGATTGTGGCCTTCACTGCAACATAGATATTCTTATAGAGCAATTACAAATTTAGCTCAGTTTTGGCTATTTTAATGTACAATAACAACCCACATTTTCTAATCTAAAATTATTGTATTTAAATAATTCACCATATTTGAATACTAAATAACACCAATTATAACCAATAGTTGTATTTTTAAGTCAAAATGAATATGCCTCTTGATTTAATGAAGTTACCTGCAATATTAATTTGCTGTGTAACATGTTAGACACTAATGTAATTTAATATAATCAAATATAATTGGACAAAAATGTATTCTCTTTGTAGATCTATTTTTGTAGACGTAAATGGTGATTTTATATATATATAATCAATTTATAATAATCTCTTATGCAAACCTAAACATGCTAATTAGATTATTTTGTAGCATTTAAAATTCTTCAAAAAAAATGTAATTAACATATTGTTAAATTTTTAAATATCATATTAAAAACCAATTGAATTGCATTTGTTGGGTTGGTATTTTATGTGAGGATATCATTAGTTGTGTTTCTGATTAATGTTTTAAAGTAATGAAGGAGAGGTTTGTATTCACGGTTGTGTATGTGAAACGTGTTCATTTCTCTCGTCTGTTGTGTGCTGCCCTGAGGACATGTGCATGTTCTGGTTGGAGATGTGCAGCACGGTGCTGCAGGACTGCTTTTCTGAGCTGCTTGCTTTTGAAAGGATTTTGTGATAACAGGCAGTATTTCAAAATGAAATCAGCGGTAGCATGAATTAGAGAATTTTAAAATGTAGGCATAATTTGTGTGTCCATCTGTATCTGTTGTATGCACCGTATGGTTGCTGCACACAAGGAAATGTGCGAGTCCGGCGTGCTGCATCCGCGGGAGACGAGCCCATTGGCTGCGCGTGATGATTGACACCTGTTCTCTGCCTATTAGACATCTCAGTCCGTGTTGACCGAGCATCCGGGAGCCGTGGATTGGTCGCTTGCTTCTGATGTGCATCAGCACAGGCACAACAATCTACAATCCTTTTAACCCCATTGTGACGTCTGCTAAAAGTGGACTCCTGCATTTCATTTACACCAGTGCACAATTATTATTTTTTTTATTCAGAGCTGGAATGTGAGAGTCGGATAGGTGGGGAAAAAAAAAACATGTTTCGTCTGCTGTTTGCCTTGTGTTAGGACATCATTACCAAAGAGACACAGAATGCACAAGGCAGATAAAAAAGTTGCCGTGTTTCTGGAATTAATTTAATTACACGAGTTTGCTTGATTTGCACGTCTTCTCCTGACATTTGTTGTGTCTCCTTGTTGTTTCTCGGCTGTGCCGTGCTGTTCCATGTTAGTCAAACGTGTAAAATCCCTCAGAGGGTCTGAGGAGCGATCGCGCCGTCTGGGGCAAATACAGATGGTCATCTCGCATCTCATTCCATCTGATTACTGCAATCATGTGGATAATCCTCATCAAGCTCTCGTGTCTGTGCTTCTGTTGTACACTCATACTGTACGTGGAGCCAGATCAAACTAGAGCTTTCTCGGTTTATTTTCTGTGTCACCGATATCCGATGGGCTTATTAGTTTACCTTCTTTGTCTTCCACTCGTCCCCCTCTTTTCCATTTTTGAGAAGCACCGAGACGAATAGAGAGAGGGCTGTCTTGCACCTCGGAAAAGCGTTCGGATCATTTGTAGGCCTGAATCACACATTCTAACTGAAACACACATCCAGTTAAAATATGATAATTCAATCGCGCTCTGTTTTTATTAAATCACGCTCTCGGAATGCTGCGCTCTGCCTGATAGCGCTGTTATTGTTTGTGTAAAACACATTTTCTTTTCTGCCTCTCTCTCTTTTGGGCTGGGGGTTGATGTTAGTGGCCAGTATGGGGAGGTAGTACGTCAGAGAAGACTAAAATGAGATTTCTCAGCGTGTCGTGTGTGTGTGTGTGTGTGTGTGTGTGTGTGTGTGTGTGTGTGCGTGTGTGTGCATGGGACGTGATGTGTGAGACTAATGGCTGTCGGTTTGGTGCCTTGGCGTTTTCATTCTGCCTTCCTGTCCTGTAATCTGAAAAAAGAGACAAGGGAGGAAAAACAAAGAAATAACGGCAAAAGAAAGAGAAAGAAAGCCCAAACGCAGGAGGGGAGGGGAGTGTGTTTATTCCTCCACCCCCTCCCCATCATCTGCCTCTTCTCTCTACCTCTGGAATATAATCCACTATCTCCTGACCTTCAAATCACGCCGCGCTGCAGTCATTCCAATTCCACTGGCCACTATGAGCGTGAAATGTCCTCTAGCCCATTTCCCTCTCTCAGCATGGCCTCACTTCCTCTTTTGCTCTCTCCGCCCCTGCACGTATTACACACACATGATTGTGCTCCAAAAAAGCCATAACACACCGAACATTTCACCGTTTTAAAGCATCTTCGTCTTTTCCCCCTCTGTAAATCCATTTAGTTTAGTCAAAGGCTATTTTTTTTAAATCAGTTTAATTGTGACTATTGTGATAATCCTGATTTGAAAAAAATGCTAGATAATGTGGACTGAAGTAAATTGTTTCATTTAAGGTTAGGCTTGAGGTATTTTAAAATGGGCACTAATTTAATATTTGCTATATTTAATCCGCCTTACATATAGGTTACACCTATATACAGTATTGTGTATAATAATTCTGAAAAAAAATGTGTGTGTGTGTGTGTGTGTGTGTGTGTGTGTGTGTGTGTGTGTGTGTGTGTGTGTGTGTGTGTGTGTGTGTGTGTGTGTGTGTATTTATAAATATATAATATATCTCTGTTATTGAAAATACGTTTATTTCATATGATATGTAAAATCTGCTGTCTATTTGATGTGTTCATGAGCTCTTGAATCTGGAGGGAGTTTCTCAACACTGAGGGTCAAGAAAGGTTCTGAAGCTCTGACATTTCTGACAAAGACAGACAAATGCATTTGAAAAAATGTTGATTTTGAATTCTTTTCACTCTATATGAATTATGAGAACAGTAAACAATTGTCTTTGTTTTTTTTTCTGATATATGTGCATCGATTAGAATTGACACTGTTCAACTGAATCATACAGTATGTTGCAAGGACAACACCAGCGGTTTCTTTCACACTAAATTGAAGGTGAGATTGTGACATGGTGGGCTTGTTCATGGTGTGTGAGAAGGACGTGATTTTATTCCTTCACTTCCTGATGCAGTGGGTTTGAGGTGCCTGAAGAGCAGAACCATTATTACTCTCAACCTCAGAGCTGGAGTTTATTCCTCTAACACTCTCTTTCTCTTATTTTTTTCTCTCTCCCCATTCACTTGCTCTTAAGTAAGTGTGAAATAAGAACTTGCTGTGTGACCCTTGCGTATTTTTCGGGAACTTTCCGTTTTAAGATGCATTGCATCATCTTTGGCCGTTTTCCAATTATTTTTGCCTTACCTATTTTCTGGCATTGTGCTTCATGGAAAGTTATTCCCAACCAGGAGTACTTCTAGGCCTGAAGAAACTACAGTTTATATATGTGTATATGTATATAAACACATTATTCAGACACCAGATATAATGTTTGATATTTTTTACACTTGTGGGTGCAGGACATTATAGTTCATTTATGTAAGTGTGTGTAAGGATAACAAAATAAAGTAAACTGAGATATTATACCCCAATATTTTCATACAATGGACTTCCAGTAAAACTGATAAAAATCTATGACCAAAAATTATTCAGACACTTTGACCATGTTTTGCTGAAGTGTTTTTTCTTTAATTGCAAATGTGAGCTTTGTACACCACAGACTGAACAGAATTAAGCGTTGCTTGGTAATCGGTTGATTGGTATTATCTAATTGTGTACTTAAATTTAACAGCGGACAGCTATTCAACCTATTTCATTACATACCTGTCTATAAAAGTTATCTGACATTATCAAGATTAATTTGGTCTGACACAGTTTAACTCTGACTTCGTCGTATTTTATTACCATTTTCTAAACTATAGTGAAGAAACTGTGATAATGTGAGAAATGTTGAAGGTGTCTGAATGCAATTTTGGTTTGACTTCTATTTAGTCAGAAAGCATTTATGTTGTATTCTTGCCATATTCAGCAGTGCTTCATGTTTTCACCCAATTTGGGATCCTGTGATTAAATCACTCGTTTGATCTGGACTGCATTGATAGGCATAGACTGTGAGTAATCAGTGTTTACGATGCGCTGTGAAGTCTGTGTGAATCTACACCGTCAGCATCAATTAAACTGTGATGTGAGGATCCGTAATGCAGGTTTAAAAATTGTAGCTTTACAGCTTTTCGTAAATTTAAAGTAACTACTCATAATTTAAAGCAGGTTAAACTAAGCTACGCTTTAAAAAAAATAAATAAAAAAATAAACCTAGCTGCATTGAAACTGTTTAAGAGGGTGAAAAGTTTTCAAGTATATAAATATCAGATGGTAGAATTAAGTTTTACAATCAGTATTATCAGTATAAAAAACGGATTTCAATTAGTGACAAATTAATTAAACATATATTTAATAATAATAATACAACTGAAAAATTTGATATTTCTTATAAAAGTGATGAGCAGCAATTAACAAAATATTATTAAGTACTACAAAAAATAGACATTGAAACACAGAACAGTGTCTTCTGAGTCAAATTAACTTTAAATTAACTTATTTGCTACAAAACAAACACTAAACATGAAGTGCACTAAGAAAATTACACTAAATAGGTCAATTCAGTAATTCTATTGACAAATTTAGTTTTAGCACTGATTTTGATTCCAGGATCCGCAGGCATGCTCATACGACTTTAACTGTTTTAATTGTATAAACAGAAGCAGATTTGAGCTAATTGAATGTAATTAGGAAATGGGATGCTTTGTTAATGTGTGTTTGAGCAGTGTGAAGATGCTCTGGAGGACCTTGGTTGTCTCTGGCTATTCATTCTCTCAGGCCCTGCTGTCCAATGAATATGAGCCGAGCTCATACACGTTATTGCGCAGAGGTTCTGCCGCTCATTAATCACATGACCTTCAGGGGCGAGCTTAACGACCTTGCAGGAGCATATCAGGTGGAGATAGCTGATGCTGGGGAATTAAATTGTATCTGATCACGTGGTTCTGCAAAGGGCCCGTCTTGCACTGTGTGTACCAAACAGACTGATTCTGGCTCGTTCTCGATATACTGTACCATAGGAGGAGATTGGTTTAGTTTAAGTATGCGTTGAGGTGAAAGAACCTGGAAAAAGATCAGTATGACAGAGCAACGTTTGTATAAAGCATTGAGCAGGACATCCTACATATTATGGCACGCTGAAGATCCATTATCCTCCCCCACAGGAAAGAAATGAAATCTCTTATGTTTCAGTTGCGCTCTTACACCGAGATGAAATAAAATGGAGATGTTTCTTTGATGTTTCAATACTTTTTTATGGGGAAAAGATCTTGATATTTTCTCATGTGTCTTGAGGTTCTCAGTAGTGTCTCAAACTATTCTGTCATTTAGCAGACGCTTTTATCCAAGCGACTTACAAATACTAAAACTATAAGTTACAAGTCTATAAGCAAATGCATACAACAACATTGAAAACAAAAAATAAAGCTAAAAACATACAACCAAAGGTATGAGTATAAAAATGATTCTAACATGACACTATTTATATATATATGTTATTTCATTTCCATGCAGTATGTTGAAGTAACGTTACTAAAATAAATACAATTATTAAAACTAAACTAAAGTAAATACCTATAAAGACATATGAAATTCATACATAAATGTAAAATTAAAATAGATAAATCAAACGGCAGTAGTTATCAGTAATCCTAAAAAAGAACACTGTCAAAGCTAACAAACAACAACTTACACATAGTAAGAATTAGTTATAAAAACTAAAACAGAAGTGAAACAAGCAGTAAGATAAATAAAAAGCGATACTTATATCCTTTGGTGTCCCTGCCCGGTGGAGTCGCACGGTAGAGTCTGGTCTTTACACTCTTCGGTCTACACTCTTCACACTCTTCGGTCTTTACACTCTTCGGTCTTTACACTCTTCGGTCTTTACACTCTTCGGTCTTTACACTCTTCGGTCTTTACACTCTTCGGTCTTTACACTCTTCGGTCTTTACACTCTTCGGGCTTTACACTCTTCGGGCTTTACACTCTTCGGGCTTTACACTCTTCGGGCTTTACACTCTTCGGTCTTTACACTCTTCGGTCTTTACACTCACACTCTTCGGGCTTTACACTCTTCGGTCTTTATCTTCGGCTTTACACTCTTCGGACACAGATCTTCGGGCTTTACACTATCTTACACTCTTCGATCTTATATCTGACGGTCTTCTCACGAGGAGGGCTTCACACAACGGCTGCCGCGACCGCTGCTTAAACTAAGCTGCTGAACACAATTTCCTGTTAATTCTCCATTGAGGTCTCATTCTCAGTTTGGGACAATTGACTTTTGTTTACATCTTTATGTATCATACTTTAGGATTTTTTTTTTTGAAATCTCTGAGAAAAAGTTAATTCCTAAAGCATAACTCAAAACGATATCTTTTGGGGGGAAATACCTTGGTAATTTCACATGCGTGTACAATATTATCTCAAACTATTCTCATATTTGCCAAGATATCAAAGGAAGAAATGGTGAGACAATGTAAAAATGTACATATATCTCATGACTCTTTGGGACATCCTCTTTATGTGCTTTGTACTCTTACTGCATGTCAACAAATGAGATCTTTATTTGCATTTAAATAAAGCATAACTCTTTGGGGAAAGAGACCTCACACACATTATGTGACTTCAGGAGATCTCGGTAGCATCTCAAACTGAGCTCATATTTGCCAAGATATTCAAGTCTGTGAGATTTCAATATGAACTTATTCTTAAATAACAAAAGATCTGAGCTGATATCCACATTCACTTGATTGCTTTGTACTCTTACTGCATGCCAGCATTTGTCTCATTTGTTTACATCTCTGTGACTCATAATTTAGGAGTTTGGAAGAAACCTCTGAAAAGTTGACATTTAAATAAAACAACTCACAACTATATCTTTTAGGGGGAAATACCTCATATATGTGTCTTTAAGAGATCTCAATCGCGTCTCAAACTGGGATCATATTTGCCAAAATACTAAAGTCTGTGAGATTTCAATTGTTTAAAAACCGAATGCTCTCTGAGCCGATATTACAGCGTGTCAGCCACTGTCTCATTTGTTTACATCTTTATTTCTCCTAATTTAGGAATTTTGAAGAAACAAAAAGTTGACACCTAAATAAAACATAACTGACAACTCCATTAAATCCCCAGAGCTGTGAAAAAGCAACCTCTGAGCAATGCAATTTTCCTCTGAGCCGTCCTTGTGCTAAACAACCATCACGCTGCTTTATAAAAACTGGTTATGCCTTTTTTCCGAAGGTATTTGAAACCTCTAAAATGTTTCACGAGAGTATATTTGAGCATTCTCCTTGAATGGCTCATGTAAGTTCTCTTTGAGCGTTCATTGCAATGAATCTTTTCTCTGATAAGTGTCTCTCTGCACTGAACTCAATGGATGCTTTTTGTGAAGTGCCTTTTTCTCCTTTTGTCATTCTATTTTCTCATAACCTTATAATTATTAAAGGTGATTATAATCCGGATCCCACCGATGTGTAAACTCCATATAAAATTGTGTTGGCAGCACTTTGGCTTCCAGCAGCAATCTTAGCATTAAAACTTGGTCTTTCTTCTCGGTGACATTAAAATGGAGGGATTTTGTTTATCCGTGCCTTTGTTTATTTAACATTTTGCACAGCGGGGGGAGTTTTCAGATAGCTTGTTTTCAAGACAGTCCCTGCAGACAGCGAGCAAACACTCCACAGTTTCATCAAACAGAACAATGCTCAACTTTCCCCCCTCAGCGCCGTGCAGCCAAATACGCCAAAGCAGTGCACCACGGCTCAGGATGATTGAAAATGATTGTCAAAATATTTTAGAGTCTGTAGCAATATGCATGTGAAATTTGTTTTACTCTCTCTCTCCCTTCCCCTGCTTTTCGGGATCACAAACATAGGTGTGTACCCCTTCAAGGAGACAAACGCACAGAGGAAGAGCTCTCATGGCATGCAAATAAATATACACATGCATGCATACATACATAGACCGTGCATTTATTGCAGATTGCTCAGACGTGTTTCGGCAACTTTTGTTATTTGAAGGTTCGTTCTGTAAAACTGGCTTGTCATTGACACGAAGCTGCAGGGAAGAATGGGGTAAGATGTGTCGACCCCTAAAGCAGTGCATCATTTTTGCGGTTGCATATTTAGGTCACATTTTAATTTAGGACCAATTCTCACTATTAACTGTATTAACTATGCCTTTTGCCTCAGTAAACTCTTAATTTGCTGCATATTAATAGTTAGTAAGGTAGTTTATGTATTGAGTAGGATTAAGGGATCTAACATACAGTCATGCAGAATAAGACATTAATATAAGTACTAATAAACAGTCAATATGCTAGTAACGTGCAAGCTAATAAGCAACTAGTTAAGAGTGAGAACAAAGGGTTACCCATATTTTGAAAGGAACAACTACATCCATCTGTCTGATTCAGAAATACACTTGAGAAGCAATTTTTAATGTTTTTTTCTCCATGACAGGTTATTTTTAAACATATTGAAAGCAAACTTTTAAACCCATAAAAAAACAAATTTTAATGTTTCACTATTATTATAATGTTCTGATTAAATAAATACTGTATGTGTTTATTAATTTGTTGTTTGACTGTATGTGTGTGGATAGTTTATAAAACAATAATGTTCAGAAGAATAAGAATTGGCATAATTGTGCTTTTAGTATATTATAAAAAAAAACTTTTAATGTAGTTTTTTTAATTAATATTTCTATTTGTAATGTACCATGACATGGCACAACTTACCTCTTAATATTAATTTGTGTCACATATAATCTTAGTTGATAGCTTTTAGTTAATAGAACTTATATATAATTTTACACTCTTAAAAATAAAGGTGCTTCACGAGTCCATAGAAGAACCTTTTGTCTAAATGGTTCCATAAAGAACCTTCAACATCTGAAGAACCTTCCTGTTTCACAAAAGCTTCTTTGTGGTGAAAGAAGGTTCTTCAGGTTATAAAAAGTTAAGTGTTCCTGTGGCTCAGTGGTTAGAGCATTGCGTTAGCAGCGCAAAGGTTGTGGGTTCGATTCCCAGGGAACACATACTGACAAAACAAATGTATAGCCTGAATGCACTGTAAGTCGCTTTGGATAAAAGCGTCTGCTAAATGCATAAAATGTAAGGAAGAGATGGTTCTTTAAAGAACCTTTGACTGAATGGTTCTTTGTGGAACCAAAATGGTTCTACGGCATCGCTTGAAGCACCTTTATTTTGAAGAGTGTAGGTAGTAGCTGATAACAGTTTTTTTAGATGTATTTTGCATTTACCTTATTTCTCCTTTTCAAGATGACAATGTAAATAAAGAGTGGCATAGCTTACTTCAGTCTCTCCCAGTGAATGAAGAAAATTGAGTGTCTATCTCCTTTTCCATTCCTCTTTGTGTCTTCATTAGGCATCGAACAGAATGCGTAGTTGCATAATGAAAAGTGCTTTATTGCAAGCGAGATATTGTTCCATAAGGTCACCTGCTGCCAGGGTTCGATGTCAATATAAAGATGATGATGTTGAGGAGGACTGAGAGGGTAGAAGCAACAGACTGCAGTTTTGGACCTTATTAAACTGCACTTACTCTTGAAAACATTGCATCTGTATAAAAGTCTGTCTTTCTCCACTATCTCCATCTTTTCTCCTCTTTCTCTCTAGTGCAGACTTGATTAATATTTTCTTCTGTTTGGTAACCATGGCAATGAGGTCAGTGGATATGATGCTTAATTGAATCTTTCCCGAGCTTTTGTGTTCACCTCTTGTGTGCGAACACCAGAAATCTTCTGCTTATTTTAGTCTTTCTCTCAGCACTTGTGCTTCATTTTGTGTATGCTTATGCATTTAGTCTCAGAATGGAGTTATGAATGCATGTCTGGAAGAGATCTGTACAGCATATCAAATATCCACAATGTATTTGCAACACTTTTGCTGGTGATGTAAAATGTAACGGTGAATATTGCTGAACATTACAATGGTTTATATCTGAAACATAAAGTGTCTAAAGTGTCATTGCACTAGTTACCTTACAACTCCTGAGAATGTGGAGCTGGACTGTCTGACTTTTTGATGTAATTTTAAGTTTTCGTCTCACAATTCTGACTTTCTTTTTCAGAATTGCAAGATGTAAACACAAAATGATGAAACTTAAACTAAAATACTAACTAAAGTCTGAATTGTGAGAGAAAAAGTCACAATAGCATTTTTATTCTTTTTTTTTTTTGAGGCGGAAACAAAAAGAACCAAATTGGGATTAAAAAAAGTCAGAATTGGGATTAAAAAAAGTTGGGATTAAAAATCAGAATTGGGATTAAAAAAAGTCAGAATTGGGATTAAAAAAAGTTGGGATTAAAAAAGTCAGAATTGGGATTAAAAAAAAGTCAGAATTGGGATTAAAAAAAATCAGAATTGGGATAAAAAAAGTCAGAATTGGGATTAAAAAAAAGTCAGAATTGGGATTAAAAAAAATCAGAATTGGGATTAAAAAAAATCAGAATTGGGATTTAAAAAAGTCAGAATTGGATTTAAAAAAAAAAGTCAGAATTGGGATTTAAAAAATTAATAATTGGGATTTAAAAAATTAATAATTGGGATTTAAAAAGTCAGAATTGCGATTAAAAAAAAAGTCAGAATTGGGATTTAAAAAAAATTCATAATTGGGATTTAAAAAAGTCAGAATTGCGATTTTAAAAAAAAAAAGTCAGAATTGGGATTTAAAAAATTCATAATTGGGATTTAAAAAAGTCAGAATTGTTAGCAAAAAGTCAGCATTGAGAGTTGTAAACAGATTCAAGATGAGTTAATATATCATAATTCAGTCTTTTTTATTTTTTACAAGATATAAACTCAGAAAAAAGTCAGCGTTACAAGAAAGAAAATCAAAACTGTAAACATTTAGATTCTCGCAATTCTGACATTTTCCCTCAGAAGTGCAATTCTGAGTTTATATCTTGTAAATAAAGACAGAATTGTGAGATATGAACTCAAAATAGCGAAGTAAGAAAGTCTGAACTGTGAAGATAACACATCACAATTACCTTTTTTATTTATTTTACTTTTTTATTCTATTTCTTTTATTCTGTATTCTTCAGAAACAGTAGTTTTGTAGATATCTGAAGGGTATAAAGAAAACCGCTATAACACTCTGAACTCAATTAAGTAATATAATGATGATAGTTTAAAAACAATAGAAAATATATTGTGTTTTTGTTTCCTTTGATCTGGTTACGGTGTTTGGCTCCTCTGTTGAGGGAAACACCATGATAGGGAGATTATGAAGAAAATCATCAGACTGGAAGTATTTGAATCTGATTGGCTACGGTGTCTGTTCAGTTAATGGTTCCTCTGATTGAGGGAAAAATCACCATAGATAAATATGTAGATTATGAAGAAAATCATCAGACTGGAAAACAGTGAAATGCATATTATTAAGCTATTTCACACATCTCTCATCTGGATGACGAACGTTTCCTTCATTCCCTCCCTCTTTTGACTTAGTTCTTTTCTTTCCTGCTGATGATGGCTATGTCTCTGTCTGTCCGTGTCCCTCTCGCTGCTTTCACAGTGTCCTGCTGGGAGCAGAATTAAAGGATTCGACTCTTTAATGCAGTAATAGATGCTCTCTGCCACTTCTGCATCTCTCTCTCTCTCAGCCTGCTTACCCTGTTTTTCACCGCCGGGCCACATTTACATACTCAAATCATTCTCAGGAACGATTGTTAAATTGATTTCAAACGACTCTGATGATTCAAGTGGTGAAACAAAAAGCCATGCAGTCAGCCAGGCATTGATACACAAAGTGATCCAGCGACACCGAAGCCTCTCCCTGAGCAGGTGCTCTCATTAACACCCACAAAATTGGGGTCTTTCGAGATGCAGGCATAAGTGGGACGTGTAGTCGCTGCACACACACACATGCCGGTCCGCACTTTGTTCAGGATGTCTCATGGGTTAACACTGGTGCATGTCTCAGAGAGGAGTTCAAGTTTAGATTTCAGGTTCTTCTTCTTGTTTTATATACACTAAAAATGGTGGTGAAAAAAAATTCATCTAGAAATTGCTTGTACATTTTCATGAATAATTGCAAAGAAATGCCATGAAACACTTTGAATTAAACATTAATTTTCAAAGCTGAAAATCTAAAATAATATTTTCTTGTAAAATGTACTCCAACAATCTTTATTTTACTTACAATTGTATTTTTTTATTATTATTTATTTGTAGTTACTTTATATGGTAGTAGGCTACTTTGTATGCTAATATAATAATGATTCACAAAAAATGCAGCCATATTCTTTATAATATAACATTATATATATTTGTAACTTTGGATTAGACATGGTCACAAAAACCAGGATTAGATTAATTGTAAATTAAATAAATAAATACATGAGACCATTTATGCCTTGTTTAAAAAGCAACTTGGCATAAATATAATGTCATTATTATTAATAATATTATGTTAGTATTAAAATAATATTACGTTTTAATGTTGTTCTTATTAAAATGAATGCATGTGTTTTTGTTGTAGACTAATATTTATGCATGTTTATATTAAAAATGGTGTCAAAGCATAAATAAAACATAGATAAGATAAGTTAATCAGACACAAGCACTATTAATATAAAATGAATCTGCCCTGGTGTCATAAAACTGATCTCATATTGTGAACATGTTGTATGTTCAGTATTTTTCTATGATCAAGATAATATTGGATTTAATATTGGACGTATCTGCCTGGGTTAGATATAGTTTCTTGATATGTTATATCTTGATAAGCAGAGTGAATGATATGTTCACTGCTTCTCATTTTGTCATTCGAAGTGAGATTTTGTATTATCAAGGTCTATTAATATTTTATTACATGCAAGGCACTGCATATTATGTCCACTTCTTGACAGATGTTTTTTTTTACACTCAACAATGCCATGTCAAGTTAAATTTTCATAGTAGGATACTTATTAGCTGTAGCTTACAGTACACCATCTTGGAAACATCATGGTGTAAAATGAAGAATGAAGAAAGATGAAGAAATGTAAAAACAACATAAACAAACACACTCCACGTCAGATTTGACATATGCACTATAAAATAACCATTAGCAGTTAGCTACAATCCGAAGTGACAGTGTATCAATAATGTCCGTCTGAAAATGGGACAGGTTTGTTGCTGCCTCTAAATCATTGGAGAGTCCATAGAGCTGAGACACAGGCAGGTATAGAAAATGCATTAAGGCGAGATGTTGATGGGAGTGGTGTGAGCGTGGGGACACTTAAAGCTCCAGGGGATGTGACTTTAGCATGCCCTGTGCTGCGACACACACACACACACACACACACACACACACTGGAGTAATAACTCAGCATTTCAGCTCATCACCCTTTACCTTTAAACCTTATGCTGTGCTGAAAGTCCTTTACCTAATTTAGTGTTCCCAGTCAAAAATTACTGGCCTTTTAAAAATTGCTTCTAAATCTCTCATATAATGCTATATTATCACCAAATCTTGGATTCAATCTTTTTGTCAACTTGTTTTCTTTCAATTAGCACAGGTTTTATATTGAATCTGATTGGTCGTAGGCCTCATTCATCTGAGGTCATGCATCTCCGTTTTTATGTGAAACAACAATTGTTTGTGGATAATTCTGGCAATATTCACTTAATAACTGAGGTGCTCGGATCAATGAGGCCTTTCTCTTTTTTTCTTCCTTTCTAGTATAATTTGTTGTACCCTATGTGAGCAAAGTCAGTACATTTTAGCCCAATGAGATAACTTTAACAAGGGTTTTTCGAGAAAAGAACACACATGTAGGTTAAACCCCGTAAATCTGAGCGTGATAAATGTGAAGATGTTGATGGGAGTCTTTGCGGTGATGTATTTGGACATCGTAGCTCTGTGAGATTTCATTTAATATTGATATCTTTCAACCAAATGACTTCTCTGACTGCCAAGCGTTGTTCCGCTGAAGGTTAATCAAAAATGAATATGCATTTTGTATCAAGTCACTAAATTTAAATTGCCCAAAAATGTTAATTTCCTCTCCATCTACAAAAAAAAGGCATGAATATATTCGCCTGCCTGCAAAAAGCCCTTAATTGCTCTTAATCTTTTATCTATATCGATGTCACTTATGATATTCTTTAATAAAACGGAATCATTAAAGCTCTATTAAAGTTCTCATAAAAAAACTGTACTTTTTTTACGGTAGCACACACAAATCTCTTCTGCCATGACCTCTGGTTGAGTCTGCGTTTATTTAGTACACCATTTCAGACCTTTTACCCACCCAACGGCCCACTCTTAATACACACAAACACCCACTTAACTCCGTTGCCTCCTCCCCCCGGCGATATTAGCATAAAATTAGCCTAGGCTGTGCATATGAATGGGCTCTATTCATGAATGAAGTGAATGAGAGTCGGGGTGGACCTGGGCGCCACGTGCCTTTTCTCTCCTGCTGGTATTAAAGTGGCAGCGTCTGATTGTCTGCTTGCCAGCGGAGCCCAGCCATCTGCCCGCGTGCCGCTCTACTTGGCATAACAGGCTGGCGTTATGGCAACAAGTGTCTTTTTCCGCATTGCCACACTCAAACTTGGCAGCCAGCCTGCCCGTTTGCCCGCCCCCGTATGCAGATAAAGAGCTTATTATGCCCGGGCAGTGGGTGGGGGAGCAGGAGGCGGGGCTGCTGATTTACATATCACCGCCGAGTTGACACCCTCCAGATGCAGAACAGCCCAGCAGCAATTAAGGCTGCTTAGTGCTTTTGTTTAGTGCGGTGGAGCGGGCATCGCTTAGACGCCTCCAGAGGGGATGTGTATGAGAATTTCAGCTTGGCACGTGGCTCAAACACCCCTCCCGTTTCGTAGCTCGGCACGCGTTTGGCTTGAACATGCACACCTCTGTCGCTAGGTGGTCTGCTGACTTAGGCCTGGCACTGTGAGCAGCTTTCAAGCGCTAGTCGCTGGTTACATGGATCACAAACAACTGCAACAGTCTGCATATTCAGGCTTATTCTCAGTTTCATGCTGCGCTGGCCGATGTAGCGGTCGTTTTATACTGACACTCAGTGGCCTGGATGCAGTGTCGTGCATCAATGAGTTTTCAGTTAGTTAATAATGATATTGTGGATAGTCATGATTCGTTTATTCCCTGAGCAAAAGTAATCACTAATGTAATGAGGAATTATTGAAATGAAATAAATATCCATCTGGTCATTTGATCTCAAAATGGCAGCCTTCATAAGGTGACCCACCTCAAATAAAATATAATAATTGAGTAATTTTACATGCCAATATTTTATTATTGTATAATCTTGCATGTGACTGTGCATTATTATTATTATTATAGGATTTGATGTCCAATGATTTATTGGATATTTATTTATTTATTTTAGGAATCAATTATGATAATATTTATACTTATTATTATTTTTGAATTAGTTTAATTCTACTTGTAATTAATATTCTCTCAGAGACAAAGAGAGACGAATCTACTTCAACATATGCTGATAACGGTTTAGCCTATAGCTGTTTTCATTTATTTCCATTATATTTCTCTTGTGGCCCGTTCATACTGAAAAAAAGAAACATGTGTGACCCTCTCTGTAAAAACCAGGCTAACGTCTAAAATCTAATTCTGAGATAACGAGCATCAATGTTTGATTACAAGCATTAATTTCACTATGATTTCAATCTTTGACTTGGCCTTACTCCGTCATTATTAAAGATACCAATAATTATTTTCACAGAATGTTCTTTACAATATGACAGTAAGATGATTTTATGCAGAAAATAGTCAATCTAAAAAAATGACTATAGCTGGGTTTTCACAGAGAGGGTCACATATTTTGTGTTAAACAGGTTGTTTTTGAAAGGCGGTGCTTGAAATAAAAGCTTTTTATTTCATAGATTTTTTATTGATGACTGCATTGTTAATAATTTAATTATAGGACTATAATTCATTGTAGGTAGCCTACAGCCTAATAGACCTGTTTTAACAACATTTTAATTGAAGAGTAAATATAGCCTAATCTTATCCTCGCAGCATGTCTTATTGTGGGGCAAATTAATTGTTTAATTTAATAATAAAAGTAACTTCATAATAACAGGCCTACTAAAATAAGAATGTAACAGGCATACATTAATTGGAAATGCCAAATCCTCTTAATATTGCCAATAATTTATGTTTTTGACAATATCTCTGGTTATCGTCGATACAAGATCATCGTCTTTCGAAGCACCCCGGCAAGGGGAGGTCGCGGGGCAGGACAGCACGGTGCTTGTTCCATCGTTTGGACTGCGTTGAGCTCAGTGGCTCTGATATTGCACACACTTTTTTATGGTCTTAGTTTCAGTTAACTATAATAACCCTGGATCCATGCCATGATATTTCATGATGCTTCAGATCTGAACCAGAGAGATGCACATGCATTCAGAGTGAATGGTGTATGGCTGAGTATGCATGTGCGCACAATATGCGTTGATGAATTGTGGGTGTGTTTCTTCATCTGTTGAGAAGACCTTCCATAGCCGCGGTATAGAAAAACACTTACTGCTAATGCAAATAACAGGGCAGTATAAATCAGTGGCCAGGAGCGGGCAAGCGTATATTGTGTAATAGTTATTGCGAAATGAAGTGGCATTGGGATCAATACCTCACTATATCTCACTCGGCTGTGGTGGGCCATTGGAGGCAGGGGTCCTCTCTACGGCCTCCACGGGGCACCATAAATCTGTCGCTGTGTCTGGATGTATATGTGAGCCAATGCCCTCTTATTAAAAAGAACCAGTAATTAGCACATTGGCCCAAAGCTGCTTTAATGCACCGACAGGAAAATAAAGCCTCATGTAAAGCCATTGCGCTAAAATATGTCATAGTGTGCACTGTAAAAAAATAGATAAAACACAGATTATTGGAGTGTGTTACAGGAGTTCTATTTAATTCAATGTGTTACTTGACCTTTCTTTGCTAATTATTTGCAAAAATAACTAGCAAAAAATAACTAGCAATTCCAAAGTGTGTTTTCAGAGTGCTTTGTTTTTAAATGCAAGAACAAAGTAGTCAGAAGGACAGAAGGATTTTCTTTTCTGTATGTTTTCCCACAAGTCCTTGTACAGTAACTGTGTCAACCCAGTCAATACAGTCCTTAAGGTCTCAAAGGCTACTACATCGAATGAATTCTCAGTATAATTTATGGTTGTCTCGCTGTACTGAATGTGTCATCTGTACATTTCACAATTACATTTTTTTAATTTATAAAGAGCACAGCAGATGGCTGTGATGTGGTACAGTGTGGAATATCGGTGTGGTCATCCCAGTGCGTGTTTGTGTCTTTAATGTATTACAAGCGCATAGGGCCTCGTGCTATTGTTGTCAAGATGTGCACCTTTTTTTCTTTCGCACAATATGTCTCCTATTGTCATGTATGTAGGTTTGTTCTTTTCCCTGGCTTGTCCATAACAAGGTTTATTCACAAGCTGATTTTATATAGTGTTAAGTACGGCCTTGGGGCCAGAAATGATTGGGACCAGTCAGAAAGTATTCGAGCAAGAATGTTGATCAGTCAGCTTGGAGATTAGAGACCTTGGTGTTTTCTTTGAGACGGCTGATTGAAGTGGATGAGGAAAATTGAATTTCAGATTTGATTGAAGGCTGTTTGATTATGATTATTTCTTTGTGTGTCCTTTTTAGGTCTGCGAGGAAACGAGGAAAGGGATTTTGCAGCTGCTCTTCATCGACTGTTGGTGAGTCTGAGCGCACAAAATCATTAAAAGAAGTTTGTCGTCATACTGCGTGTAATTTCCAAACGTGCCATCTGTAACCTGCCCCGTGGGCAAATGTCCCGTCTCTTTTTTCCACAGCGTCCGAAGTGCATTTAGCTGGGAGAGGGAATTATCACTGTGGCAGAGACGTTTTTGCAGGTTTAGATGTGACAGTATATCTAAAGGAGCTCACTACAATATTGATCTCTCACACTGGAGACGTTTGCCATGTGCTATTCCTGGCCTCTGTCACTCACTGAGAATTATGGGTAAAAAATGGGATGCCACTACATGACAAAACGTCACGTCTTTGCAAACAAGTAAAGGGAAAGTAGGAGCAGAAAACATTTATGTGGTGATAAATTACAGCACTGTGCGTTGTGTATAAAATAAGCACAAATGTTTGTAATAACATGTAATTAATGTGTTATTACACATTCATATTCCATTTTAAATGATCAGTTATCATTTAAACTTACTTGAAATAATTAGAAATAGTTTTTTGAGGGTTTTAAAGGCATTTAGTTCATTTCCTTCAAGTCGAGAAGGCGAAAAAGCTCTCTACTGTTTTATTGACGCTTGAAAACATCTCTCTGGTTTCATACTTGCCTTTAAGACACATGATCCTAAGAGGAGTGCTGCTTTGTAATACTTTATATTGAAGTCCCACTGTTTTAAATGCAAGCAAGTAATTACCATATAAATATCAGCCTCTCTTTTATGAGAAATTTAAAGACACTTTCAGTGTAAAAAACAGATGTTGAGGCAATCTCGCATAATTGGATATCGACATTATGTGGTTTTGCTAATCAGCACCAATGAAGTGGCATTCTGTTATTATTTTTTTAATTTATTAATCCACTCAAGTGTAGTTTTATGGCTCTGAAGTGGTAGACTTGTAAACCAACAGGCCTGCGCTCTCAAAGGGGAGCCAGATGGAGAGTGAAAGTGTTTTGGCAACATGTTTTCTAGCAAACCACACACGCAGGCTAACAGTCTCTTCATTTGTAAACCGCTGTTGGTCCGGGAGTCTTTGCTGGCCATATGGCTGCTCTTCAAGTCCTTCTTCTAATCTATCTGTATCTCACCCCAGCCTAGTCTTGAACTTGGAGACACTGGATGGAGGTCAGAGGCCAAAGGTCGTCCTGCATGTCTGAGGTTGATCTTGTCGTGTGGATTATGAAGCGGTGGGTTGTTTGCACTTCTACTCTGGATTGGAGGAAGGGGCAGTTGCTCAGCGCAGCTCAGAGCTACAGCCTCTGGCGATCGAGTTCGACTCGTGTGTTGTAGGGTTAGAGTTCCTGACCTCTGACCTGCATCAGTGAAGGACGCATGATACAGCATGAGCAGTCCTAATGCTCTCCACAATGAGTGGACAATAGACACTGTTATTGATCCACTGGTGCTGTCTGTCTCACTGTTTAAGAGAACTCGGTCTGCTTGCTGTCAACAACTAGACATCTACTAGTGTTGTGTCTTTCAATATGCAAGAGATAAATCAAATTAGTTTGGGGTGGGGCGATGGAGCGAGTTCCATCTGTGCTGTTTTCTGTTTTTGTGTGCCTTTGGTCATCGCATTGGATCTTGTATTTATTATGTACATCATGAATGTACATGATGAGTTATCACGAATGTAGCGTTTTAGATGTGATTGGCAAAATAATAATAAAAAAAGATTTGAAATTCAAAGAAATTCAGATGACTGTAATTTTAAATGAGAAAATGACAAACTTTGATCTTATTTGGAAGAACGTGTAAAATGCCTTAAAATAGATTTTTGGAAATGAAAAAGAACAAGTCAAAAAATCTGGAGTAGAAAAACGGAAACAAATAAAATAAAATAAAAAAGATAGATTTTAGGTCAATCTGTAAAATTTAAAATAATGATATAATATTTGTACACGTCTGGCAACCTGAGCAGCCTTATTTATCATCTATCTATCTATCTATCTATCTATCTATCTATCTATCTATCTATCTGATCTATCTGTCTGTCTGTCGTCTGTCTGTTCTATCTGTCATCTGTCTGTCTGTTTCTATCTATCTATCTATCTGTCTGTCTGTCTATCTGTCTGTCTGTCTGTCTATCTGTCTGTCTGTCTGTCTGTCTGTCTGTCTCTCTGTCTGTCTGTCTATCTATGTATCTATCTGTCATATATCTGTCTGTCTGTCTGTCTGTCTGTCTGTCTGTCTGTCTGTCTGTCTGTCTGTCTGTCTGTCTGTCTGTCTATATCTCTATCTATCTATCTATCTATCTATCTAATCTCTATCTCTCTTGTCTCTATCTATATTATTATTATTATTTTTATTACAGTGTAGATTTGTCATCATTCATAATAAATTAACCTGTGTACACCAGGGTGGAAGAACATTTAATTTCCTGGAATGCATTACTTGTGCTAAATTTCTTTGAATTGGAAATCAGTAAACTCCTGTCCTTTCAGTTCAGCTTCCTGTGGGGTGTAGTCAATTCAATTCAAAATCACATTCATGTATTGAAAGAGAGACAATTCTTCGAATTCTGAACTTTATACAACCCTGATGTACATGATCCATGAAAGTGTTCTGTAACCTCTGAAGTATTGTGCGTTAAGCCTAATCCTCACACATCTGTGAGACCAGCGCTCCACGTGAGGGATCTTTACGCCAGCTTACACCATTCTTTGCTTCAGTTACAATTACAATAAAACTATGTGTAAAACACTGCAATAATAAAGCATTATAGCTTGTATAACTTACTCAGGAACCCCCCGTTCCCCTTTTGATAGCACCATGTGATAAACAGCACCATGAGGAGTTGAACTGTAAGGGCCACTCATGCTTGTGGCTGGGCCAGGTGTTGGACCACCACCTTCTTCCAGCCAAACCACGTCCTAATACGCACTCTCTCCTCCCTACTGGTTTAGCAATAGCCACATCTGGAGATGGAAGTGCAGAAAGCAGACTAGAAATACATGGGCACAGCAGGCCCCGCTCTCTCATTTTTTCCCTCCTCCCTTTCCCTCGCTCCCTCACTTGTGTCGAAAATCTGCTGGAGTGGTCCGAGGTAGAACAACATGTGGAGCGGCCGTTTTCTCTTTCATTTTCCTTTTTTTGTGTTTTGTTTTTTCCCCTCCTTCTCGTTCCAGGGGAGATCCAGGCCAGTGATAATCCCTCTCTCTCCTCATTAAAGGGAGCTGAATAAACACAGGCCTCTTCCAGTTGTTCCTGCAAATTTCCTCACCAGCCGTCAGGGGACCTTAGAGCGGGTCGGCCCTTCAAAGGCCTGGAGAACTGGAGGTGGCTCGGGAAGTGCTGGGTCAGGAACATTAGCCGCCACTGAGGGAGCCCGGCCCGGCCCGCCACTCACTTAGCCTGCGGTCAGAGAGAGAGCAAGAAAGACAGAGCGCAGGAAGATAAAGCTAGAGATATTTTGTGAAAGTTTTGTTGCGTTTGGCCCTTCTTTCTGTATTTGGATCTGGTTGTCGCTGGATTTAGGAAGAAATACTTCAGAGTTTTAATAACACACTCACTTAGCACAACACCACACACTAATAAGGTTTTTGCGGTGGGCAGGGACTCTAAATGAGTAGTAATACTCCAGACACAGGCCAATCTTCTCCTTGGTTAAGTTAGAGCCTGTTGTCTGCCTTGTTTTAATTTACAAGCTGTGTAGTGACATTCATTTTCTCCTCTCTTCACTTCCTGCCCATCAGCTAAGAGGGGCAGCGGTTCACTAGCGTCGTTTGTGGAAAAGGCAATTAAACAGTCCGAATAACTGCGGCAACTTCAGCGGAGAGCGAAAAGGAGCCAAACCTCTAATTTAATTGCTTACTCAATAACTCTGTAGGATGAATAAATTGATCAAATTGTGTCCCAAGAGGTACTAAGGAAAAAGCACCCCTTTGAAAAAACAGAAACATGCTAAAAGCACACACTCACAGTAGACGTCTATCCACAACAAACATATCGCAGAAGGGGAACCATCCATGGGACGAAATCGCAGGGTTTTAATGATGACAGGAAAACAGGAAACCAAATTGGCAGGGAAACACAAGGCAGAGGGAGACAGACTCATGGAAAAAGCACCCCTTGTTAATAGATATCAACAGACTTTTCTTTCATGAATTAGATTTTCATTTTCAAATTATAATCAATGTGATTGAAAGAAAACAGTTGTGCTCCGGTGCATTCAACATAGTCAAATTGGAAACGTGCCTCTACCTACGATTTTTTTTTTTTTTTTTTTTTTTTTATTTTACAAAAATTATGATTATGAAGGAAGATAATCAATTAACAAAGTCTTATTTTGAGCAATTCCTTTCACAATACTATGCTATGACCTCAAAACACTTTTACAATTTTCAAGATTTGTTTAATCTTATTTATTAATATATTTTTGACACTTGAATCACATAATCAGCTCCATATGCATGACTTTTTTGATGCAGTAAACTTGCTTGTAAGCTCACCTGGTACATTATTACAATTCAAAGCACTGAGGTAACATGTTATGCCACTTTATAAAAATAGCTTAAAGACTTGTAAAATCACGGCAAATGCCATGGTTGCAAATTCATTTTTTTATCTCATGTTTGCTTTAATTAACACAAATGGTATTTTCAAATGCAAACATTAACCTTTTAGTAGATTTGATTTCCAAACAATCTCCAACAACCATCATAATGAAATGTTGCCACATTCACATTAATCTGTTTCAGAGAGAACTGATCATGCTTTCAACCACTCACTGTACATTTTTATTCTGAAAGTGGTACGAAAAATGAAAGAAGCAGTGTAATAATCTTTTGTAAAAATGTCGCACAGGCATGTTTTTCCAGGGAGTTGGATTCGTTGAGCTATGGTGTTCATGTGGGCACATTATACTGAAATACAGCTCGTAACATTTCTCCATGTCATTCATTCATCATTTCCTATCATTTATCTGCTGTTTCTATTAATAAGGCCATATATATATATATATATATATATATATAAGTACAATTTAACTATGCTTCACTATACACCATTTGTTGTCTGCAGCGACTGTGTAAATCAAATGTGAATGGTTTGTGAATTATAGTTTGATGTGTGTGGTGTGTGTGTGTGTGTGTGTGTGTTGTGTGTGTGTGTGTGTGTGTGAGTGTGTGTGTGTTGTGTGTGTGTGTGTGTGTGTGTGTGTGTGTGTGTTGTTGTGTGTGTGTGTGTGTGTGTGTGTGTGTGTGTGTGTGTGTGTGTGTGTGTGTGTGTGTGTGTGTGTGTGTGTGTGTGTGTGCTTTACGGTGTGTGTGTGTGTGTACATGAGAAAGCCTTGTGGCCATCAGACTCCCATCAGGCCATTATTATTGGTTGAGCAGAGAGTCAGTGGCAGAGGGACCTGCCTAGAATACTAATGAGCACAGCAGGTCAGCACACATACACACATTTAGCATGCACATGTAGTGTTTGAGCGCTCACAGTTACTTGATCTTCTGTATCAGAAAGAAAACAAGATGGACACAAGATGGCTGCCACATGGACGTGCTCTCTGGATGTAGACGTGTGCACTTCACTTCATCAGGGGAGCAGACACATCATAGCTTACACATGCTGAACTAACGTCACACACCGCAGTGTACACACACCAACGGTCGCTGCGCAAAGGCAAATATGGCCTTCTGTGTCCCCTTTTGGTCTTTTGTACGCACACACACACACACACACACACGTGAGGAGACATATAAGAAAGATCATTACAGCGTACGAAGCAAACCCGCAGTTCTGATGCTTTAGAAAAAAAACTAACTCTTACTAACTCTTCACATGTTGGGAAAGACGCTTGTTATTATGAAGTATCTAGGTTTTTCAAGTGTGGTATTGTGTATTATGAATATTGTTGGCTCTATGACAGATTGCTTGTCATGTTGCTAATTTTTGAGTTGATTTGTATAAATGAATAAATGTAAATATAGCATGTAGAATGGCAGGCTACAGATTCAAAGTAGTCAATCTACTGTATTTCTACTGTACTGTCTTTCAGCTGCCAGGCAACAAAAAATACACTATAGAAGTACTGTAAAATTGCCCAAATCGCAAGTCTCAATAACACTCATTCGTATATTTACACTAAGTACTGTAAATACTGTAAAATGACCCATATTGCACATCTCAATGACACTCATTTAAATATTTGCCGCTGCAAGATGTGATGTCATAATACATTGGCTCTCAAATGTCTGGTGTCTGATTATGACATACACATATAGCTTTAAATATCATTTGAAAAAAAGATTTAAGAGCTGTGAGAAGGTTTTCAGTCAATAACTCTAAGCTGTAGCTACAGAAATATAGTGCATAGCTTAAAATTAAATGCATTTTATGGGGCTTTTTTAGTATATTGTAAGCATGGTATTATGATCTATAACATTTACCATGGTATTATCTGACATGTGTGTGTGTGTATATATGTTTTGGTGGTGCATGGATAAACATCGCCCTGTCCTGCACAACACCGCTTCCTCCAGTGGTAAGATGAAGAGTCACATTGAGATTTTTTTATTTATATATTTTTTTAAAGACAGCAATTTCTGATTAAATACTGTACATCCCTGTAAGAAGAGCTGATTAATGAACACAGACGTATTGATTAGTACAGCGACAGGGATGAGACATAATGAGAGGCTGGACAGAAGCTGAAAATGTCAAAGCCAAAAGGTTTCCAGGGATGGAGAGAGTGAAGAAAGAAAGAGAGAGGGCGGGTGAAAGGGTTGGTTAGGTTGAGTTCAAGGCCATGGAGAGGTACGCTGACCCCGAGGAGTGGGGGACGCTGGAGAAGAATCGTGAATGGCGTGATGGGCTCAACGTGTCCGACATTCAGACGACTATAGATGGGCTCCGTGTCCGACAGGGTCAGGAGTGCCCCCTCCATTCAGACGACTATAGGACCCAAGGGAGAGCAGGGTCAGGAGTGCCCCCTCCATCCCCCTGCACATTACTGCACCATTTCAAGTCGACCAGCACCTATTTCCTTCAATAAAAACTAATAACCTTCTCTGTCAGGAATCACAGCAACCCTTAAGTGTTGGACTGAAGCCACACGCACACACAGAAACAGGGAGTCACACACACACACACACACACACACTCACACTCACTCACACACTCACTCACACACACTCACTCACTCACACTCACACACACACTCACACTCACACTCACTCACTCACACACACACTCACTCACTCACTCACTCACACACACACTCACTCACTCACTCACACACACACACACACACTCACACTCACTCACTCACTCACTCACTCACTCACACACACACACACTCACTCACTCACTCACTCACTCACTCACTCACTCACTCACTCAAAGATCCCTGTTTTACAGTGTGTTGGACTTGTGTGTGTGCACTTTTTTCACTCGTGGCTTTGCCGCTGATTGCATTCACTGTTCGGACTCTACTCAGCAATCAGCCAAAGGCCGTGGAGCAGCAGCTCAAGGACGTTTTTAATTGGAAGGATGCTGCGAAACGGGGAACGGAACATTCACAAAATTCACAAGGCAGGCAGGCCAGCTGCTGTAATGCATTATGGTGTGGGATTCAGGTCTGCGCATATAAATATATGTCTTTGTGTAAATCAGGATGTGCTGAGAGCTTGAATATTTGTGATAATTGAGAGAAGATTCTCATCCAGAGATCCATCCATTTTTTTTATGATTATTATTATTTAAAACATTTAAATTGAAAAAATAAACAAATAAATTGAGTACTGGGTCACATATATCCTATAAAGAAAGTGTGGCCATATTTTAGTACTAATATTTTAATACGGTTTTGGATACAAAATTGATGTAAATCATATTTCCAGCAGTACAGAGTCATTCACGAGCTGCTTTGTTGTTGACAAATAAATACGTTTAGTTTTCTACAATGAATTAAATGTAAATATCAGCTTCAGCCTGCTCTCTTTTTGTTTTTTGTCTTATAAAATATCCTGTTACTTTAGCGGTGTGAGAAACCACTGCAAACTATGAGCAAACTTTCCAAATGAATCAAACTGAATCGTGAACTTTTTTTGCAGACCCATTCGACCGATTAGATCAAAAGAGTAATTCATTCATGAATCTGGAATCACTAGTCCTGATTCTAAACAGCTGATAGAAAACACACATGACTTGATTGCTGAAATATTATCAGAGAAAAAGATTATCTGGTTGATATATGTTAATACCATTAACATAAAAAGGGTCTAGCGACACCCCTGGTTACTAGATTCACATTGAAAATAGTGTCTAGTGAAACTGGTCTGTACAGAATGCTGAACTGATACCAGTTTCACTAGTTGCTGCTCTAGATATGTGTGCATCCAATTTATGATTTTTTTTAATAGTCTATTTTTTGCTGTAGCCATTTGTTTACTAAAACTGGCTCCATTTCCTGTCATAAAAGCCATAATGGTAAATTTGACAGGATGGTTATTGAGTCAGTGAGATAAAAGAACAGCCATCACTGCCATTATATTTTGATTTTAAATGCACACTATTAGAGCGTCCCAGAAAGCCAATTTCTCTGACTATTGTTAGGTATATATATCTGCAAACTTTTTGTGTTATAGAAACGCAAAGAGAATGCATTCACGCCACCACGATTTTACTATCAAATGCACTATTCGCTCTATCCCCCTCCTCTTTCCGCTCTATATCTCCATCTCTTCCTCAGCTCATTTTTAATGGCAGATGAATGAGACAAATGGCCCCTCTTCGCTGCCAACACTCGGGGCCCGGATCAATCGGAGGCCCAGCAGTAATTAACTCTTTGCTAAACTTACACCATTGATTTCCATTTAATGCTGAGCACCACGCTCTAAATGAAGACCGATACCTGGGCGCAAGGGTGGAGGACACTGTAGGGTGGCGAGTTGTGAGGACTTGGGAATCTGACAAATTGGGCCCCCTTTAATTGGGAGTGTAGCAGGCTTAGCGGGGCCCGGTTGGAGAGAAAGGCCCAGCTGGGGACTAATTGGGGTGGGTTGTGCGCACCGGAGGGGACCCTGTCATTGTCTTTAGTTTGTTCCTCTATTACTCCACAGGGACCGGCTCGATCCAGCGACTGCAGTGATTCCTTATATTCCTGGATGGATTGATCATGTGACCAGGCAACAGAGTGTAATCAACAGCCCATGTCTGCGGGCTTCCTCCCAGTCTCCCTTATCTGTCCCGATCTGTATATCCATCTTTGCAGAGCAGAGCCGGCCAAGTTATTAAATACTTGAGGGCGTTAATGAATAGGATGCTTTCTCAGGCCTCGCTAAGCTTTGTATTACGGCAGTCTGTCAAAGGCTTCCTTTGTTTGCACTTTCTAATTGAATCTGTACAAACACGATCCTCCTTCCAAACGGGGGTCTGCGAGGCAGTGGTTTGCCGCACCGAGGCACTGCAGACGGAGATGTTTTCGAAGTTGGAGAACGTCAAACCTCATTTAGACGGAAGGCTGCTGACGGAGAACAGAAGGCGCGTGAAGCGCTTCCACAGCGGCGGATACATTCAGTATTTTCCCGTCTCTTCTTCCTATTTGATTTATTCCTGACATTGATACATTCTTCAGAAGCATTAATGGTTTAGTCTCAGATCAGTTTACCATCCCGCCGCCATCTATCAGGAAAATAGATTACATTGTGTATATGAGGCTATTGTTAGCGAGATTCTCTCTGTGTTCTCTGTAGTGCAATGGTTCGCCCGTGGCTTGATGGCTCTTGTCTGAAACGGTTCTCCATTGTTCTACGGCCTGGTGGGGTGCTCAATGTCTCACTTAAACTGCTGTCACTTGCCAGCCAATGAACTTGACTTTAAACTTAGGGAAATCCAATTGGAGGCTAATACACCATAATGGGCTGATCAATACTAATTATGGAGCCCCCACGTCGAACAAAAGATATCACTCTGGGCTCATGTACACTTATGTGTGCACGCAGCAGTTGACTTAGAGGATGTGTGTGTGTGTGTGTGTGTGTGTGTGTGTGTGTGTGTGTGTGTGTGTGTGTGTGTGTGTGTGTGTGTGTGTGTGTGTGTGTGTGTGTGTGTGTGTGTGTGTGTGTGTGTGTGTGTGTGTGTGTGTGTGTGTGTGTGTGTGTGTGTGTGTGTGTGTGTGTGTGTGTGTGTGTGTGTGTTTGCTTGCATGAGTGTACCTGTTTTATGTGAACTGTGAATTGGTTCTAGTCATGCTCCAGTGCGATGTTTGATAAATGTGCAATGTCCGATCAGATGCAGATCTTGCTCTTGATCTTGCTGTTCCAGATCTGAAATTGGCCGTGCAGACTGTTTTTAATGGGTCTCATACTGTTTTAATTGATCAGCCAGCACTGGTTAAGTCCAGACTCCTGCCGGCTGGCGGTGAAGTTAGGCCTGCTTACAGACTGAAATTTAAGAAAGACTCCAAATGGCCATAAAGATCAGACACTGAAAGATTCAAATGGAAACGTAGGTCAACGCGTGTGTTAACAGTGACCCTAAAAAGCATTTGGAAACTTAAGCCAAACTATAAAACGTTGCATTGCATTATATCAATGGTTCACACACTTTTCAGGCCAAATGACAAGTCTCTGTAAATGCAAGCTTAAGGATTTTTAGCAGCATACACCATATTTAGATATTTCGAAGTTTTGCAATCCAATTAAATTATTTTGAAACCATTTCAAACACACTAATGTGCAATAAATAAATATATTTATTAATTAGGTACAATTTACAATACAATAGCAGTTACTCTATTATACAATTAAAACAACTCCCTTTGGTGTTATTATCAATATGATGCACAAAATAATGCTGAATCCTATGTTTTAGAGTGAAAAGCAAACCAATGCTTTTATTTTAATTGTAGGTTTAAAATAATATTTTTGTGTAACTAAAGAAAACAATAATTTTTCATATTCTGTGCTGCTGATGTCTTATTGATGCATGAAGATATATCAACGTCATTTGCTCTTCAAAATAAAATATTTTAAAATAATGTTATGGATGAAATGTATATAGTCATATTCCGCTTTTCCAGAGTTGTGTTGGTAATGTATGTTTACCATACAATTTCTTATTATTATTTACTATTTATAATTATTATTATTAAGTACAGTATCAGATTGTATTGGCATTCATACATTAAGCATGGCTTAAGTGTCCAAATACTGTATTTCTACAGATTTGTAGGTTGTGTAGGATGAATCCAACTTTTGTCCTGTCCTGTTCCCGTGTCAGATTGGGTGAGGGTAGCCTGCATGGGACATGTGTTGCATGATAAATGAACATTTTCCGCTCGCTCTCTCACCCTGTTGCATACAAATACATGTTTGTATATGTGTGTTTTCTGTGCGTACACATCCTGTAATTGCATTAAGAGAATGACGCACTTTCTTACTCGGTTTAAACTCATTGTAATTGTCAGTGAATGGTGCACTAGTGTGGTAATGTGAGAGGACAGAGGGACATCAATGAGAGATGGTTCATAAAACCCGGCTCAATGAGACTGTCACGTGCGCTGACACAAACTGCCCGACTGGCATCCACTCATTGTGACATGACTTTTATGAGGAAGAGATAGACACGGCCGGACAGAGGGGGGGGGGGGTGAATGAGTGGAACCGGGATAGAAGAGGGAGAGGAAGATAAGACAAGAAGCAGAGGAACAGAGACAGACAGATAAACAAAGAGTAGAAAGAAGAGGAAGTTGGACAGAGCTGAAGAGTTAAACGTCATATTCTGTTTAGATTGACATAATATTTTGTCCTATATATTTATACAGTTCAGGAAAAGTGCAACGCTGGTTGTGAGGAGTGACTGTTGGGGTTTTCACTGTAGTGTGAAATTGTGAAATTGCTTTCAGCACACACCAGCAAATCAAGAAGAATGACTTACACACGTTTGCACAAACAGTCGAGGCAGAAACACGGCTATACTGGATATATACTGGATATATACTACACATATATACTGGATGCTCAATAAAGCTTCTATGGTCACACGGTCAGAAAGAGGGAGACCAATGGGTGACAAATATGCACAAATAAAAGGATATTGGTTGCCTTGCATATATAATTTCCAACCTGTTTTTACAAGATAAAGTATAACTCAAAATAGTTTAGGGACCAGGGACCCACTTTATATTAGGCGTCTTTAAAATAAGCATAAATTAAATTATTCTAAATATAATTAGATAAATATATATACTAAATACAATTGTGTTCCTGTGTGGCTCAGTGGTAGAGCATTGTGTTAGCAGCACACAAGGTTGTGGGTTCGATTCCCAGGAAACACAAATACTGATTAAAATATGTATAACCTGAATGTACTGTAAGTCGCTTTGCGTCTGCTAAATGTACAATTAGATGATTACTATATATATATATATATCCTTGAAATTAAGTGTAACAGTAAAAAATTACTATATATATATACATTGATATTTTTTTATGTTTTCTTCATTTTTCACATCATGCATTCATAATTGTAGTCACATTAAATGCAAAATGTACTGTTTAAAATGTACTATTACAGCTAAGCATAAACCAAACCCTGAAGTTAGTAGTACATCTTGTTCACTAATATTACTCAGTACTTAAATGTACAATTACAGTTTAACAAGGACATCTTAAAAGTCTAACCAAATATTATGATACAAAATATATATTATTTTTTAAAGTACACAAATTAATTTTAAACTTAAAATTGCATTTGTACAAGTTTTTAACTTAATTTCACCTTTAAAAATGTATTTATTGTGAATTTCATAAATTAAGCATCTACATATTGTGTGTATATGTACATTAATATAATTGCATGACTATTAAAAATTAATTTAAACAATTTGTCCACTTATTTACTGAATATGTACACAATATATGATATGCCATATGCAACAGATGGCATGAATAGACCTTCATTTGTATTTAACCTGGACTATTTGAACTCTCTTTTTCTCTCTTTAACTAAGTCTGATTGTGTGATTCTGATGGTGTCTTTGAGACCACCGACCCTCATGTCATTTTGATCGCCCATATATTGCGACTTGTAATCATATTGTGGCTTATAATGATAATGGTCCTGCAGTCCATAAAAACGGCTGTATATTTCATCAATATTTATTCATACTACAGGTGTGTCTGAGGTATACAGGCAATAATGAGCTAAGTAGCTAAATAAAACGCTATATTAGTTTACGATGGCTTTCTCTAGATTAAGAGGAGAGTGCACAGGCATGTCTCATGTGCATGAGCTGTAAATCCACTGACGTCATGCATTAGCTTAATGGCATTGTTTCGTCGCGTTCTATCAGGCTGCGTGAAACACAATGGTGTGTGCAGCGTTCCCCTCCCCCGAATCCCCTCTTATTCGTTTTTCCCTTCTTCGCTCATATTTCTATGCCCCTGCTCTATCTTGGACAGTCTCTCTCTCGCTCCCTCTCTCATCATTTTAATAGTGGACCTCAGAGCGGTTGCCATGTCGACCAGCCAGCATATTACTATGGCAACGGGTCTGTGAGGCGAGCCTGCTGATTAGGGAGAGATGTCTAGTATAGCCTGGCCAACAGTGAGGTGCAAAGAGAGAGAGAGAGAGAGAGAGGAGGTAAAGGGAAAGGTGTCGTGTGTGTGTGTGTGTGTGTGTGTGTGTGTGTGTGTGTGTGTGTGTGTGTGTGTGTGTGTGTGTGTGTGTGTGTGTGTGTGTGTGTGTGTGTGTGTGTGTGTGTGTGTGTGTGTGTGTGTGTGTGTGTGTGTGTGTGTGTGTGTGTGTGTGTGTGTGTGTGTCTGGTGGTGTAAATGTGTGTGTGTGTGTGTGTGTGTGTGTGTGTGTGTGTGTGTGTGTGTGTGTGTGTGTGTGTGTGTGTGTGTGTGTGTGTGTGTGTGTGTGTGTGTGTGTGTGTGTGTGTGTGTGTGTGTGTGTGTGTGTGTGTGTGTGTGTCGTCTTGAAGTGTGTAAGGCCTTCTATGATTAGAACTGGGTAGACATTTTTACCCGTATAAAGCCACAGCCACTGTTTTATGTCCCACAGCAGGACACGTTTAGTTAGTGGTGTTGACCTGGGGCACTCAAGTTAATTGTCTTTTTGCCTTTCCATTTCTGTGTCTGTCTAATACTTCCTTCATGCATCTCCATACGCGTCCTGTTTGTTTCTATTTCTCTTCACCTCTCGGCTTGCCAGTGGTTCTGGCAAACACACACACGTCACTTTTACTATTACTCATACTTTAGTTTTTTTGAAAACCTTAACACAAACTATGTATTTAGCATTCAAGTCTCTAGGAAGTTCCTACTCGCCAGTTAAGAAATCTCAATTTCTGCATCATATGCATTCACAATGTGCATTCATAATTTAAGTCCGAGTGAAATTGACTTTCTCCCCTTTAATTTTTCACTTTATGACAAAGTCTAGAATGTTTTTCTGGAGTTAATACAAGATATATTAGGTACCACTTCATGTTCCTGCTATAGCAATAACAGTAAAGTATGCATAATTACATGCAACTAACCATAACCCAAACGTATAGTAAGTATATGCTGTTAATTAATATTACTCAGTACTTAAATGTATAATTGCATTTTAACAAAGACATCTTAAAAGTGTAGCTAAATATTATTATGGGTATAAAGTATTATTAATATAAAAATGGCCTATTTCATTTTCCTTAATTTATTCACCCTGCAGTTACTTGATAGTGGGATTGCAAACTCATAAATATGATAATTACAACAGGACATAAATGTACACTGTCCTGCATTGTTTGCACCACAGACATGATGCTTGTGCAGCTTTAGGAGAGTCAGGCTGTCATAAGCAAATAACTTTATGATTTTTATGCATTGGTATTGAGCAACAACCCTAGCACCCAAAAAGCACCTTGACAAGCATCTTGGCAAACACCTTGCAGTGTAATGTTTTGCATGGCCAAGCACGACTCATATTTACTTAAGAAAACCTAAACATTTAGTTTGACATTTAAAGACATAACTTTGCCTGGATAGTCATGCAAGAAGCATTGCAGCATCAACATTAGTTGCTAAAATCATATTTGAGGCTATACATGTTCACTAAGACTTAGAAAAAAAGAAATGGCAAGTGACACATTGAACTAAACACGCCGCTCTAAAGTAGAAAAATATGCTCTTTGAAATAAATGATACTAGTTTTGTATAGCTAGCATGACTTTTAAATTTGCAGCTAACGTCATGTTTTAGGCTATACATTTTCACTCAGAAATTGCTAGTAAATTTCACAAATAATTGCACAACAATGGCAAGTAACATTGAAATAAATGTGCTTTATTTAGACTGAAATATTATTTCCCCATATAACATAGTCTAGTAATCTTTGTTTTGCATTGCTAGTTTTGTGAAAAGCTTTACACCCTCAACATTAGTTGCTAAAATCATATTTGAGGCTATAACTTTTCACTCAGAAATTACACAAATAATTACAAAGAAATGGCAAGTAACACATTGAACTAAACATGCAGTTCTAATTGCTAGTCAATTTCACAAATAATTACTTTGAAATAATTTTAAAGTAGAATGACTGAACTATTATTTTCCAGTAAAACACACTCTAGTATTCTTTGTTTAACTAGTTTTCAATAGATAGTTTTGTGAAAAGCATTACCCCCTCACCATTAGAAGCTAAACCCCTAATCGAGGCTGTAAATGAGCTCAGTGGTTCCTGTGCTGGTTGATCTGGTTGGTCACGTCTTTGTGGGAAGAGGAGGAGGGTCAGAAAAGAGCTTCACCCACAGCTATGGCATTAATGAACAGCACACGGGGGGCTGTACAAAGTTGTCTCACCCCTCACGCACTTACCAGCCCCCCCCCCCCCAGACCTTCCTGATCTATCAGAAAATCTAATTACAACATCTAATTAGGGAGAGAAGGAGAGAGACTGACCCATGCAGCTCATTTAGGACAGTAATTACGCCTTATTTATTATTCATCTCACAGCTAAATAAGACTCTGACATTTCAATAACAATAAAAGATGGAACATTTAAAACAAAAAGTGTCCGTGCTAATTGCCCATTTACAGATGAGAAGCAGGATGCTGTTATTTGCATTCGAACGCAGTTCGGGCGACAACGGTACAGAAGATGAACGCGGAGAATGAGGTTGCGGCGAGCTCACAAACGAGGCTGACCCTCATCACAAGCTGACCATTATTTTTTAGTGGTGCTGCATTTATTAGGAGTCTGATTTTTAATGGCCCTCTTTTTCTCTGTGGTGTCAGGTCTTTACAGAGAGCGGCTCTTCTGCCGGGCTTCCGCCGTCCACCTCTTGAACTGCTTCGACACATTAGGTCGCCACTTTGTTATGAGCCTGTGTGTGGCCCGCTGCCAGAATGGAATCAAAAAATGACTAATAATAGCATTCAGAAAATGGCCGGCGTGAAGGATGCTGTGGGGTATTTATTAGATTTTTATGGCCATTTTTTACAGTAAACCTCCCCCAGCCCTAGCCACCTTTGTACATTACAACGTTTTATCTTCCATTTCTTTAAAACTCCTGTTCTGCTCTTACCCCCCCCCCCCCATCCGAACAGCTCATTAGAGCAGTGTGCGTCTGCTGGTCTCATTGGCTGCGCTGGAGGTGGAGGAATAGCACATAATTATGAAGTGGAGATGGCATTACACTCATCAGGAATTATGGATGAGTCTCTGGGTGCCGGCCTCGGTGTCGACTCACCACGGGCCCGGCGCAGGGAGGACGGTGCTGATAGCAGACGTTTGGGTTACAGGTAGAAAGGTCACCTAGAAGAACAGTATCTCATCGCTCAGAACTCACATCACCTGCCTTAACCTACACACACACACTTACTGCAGTCATCCCCAGTCACAGCTGACACTCGTGTCCTCCAACCTTATATACTGTTGCTGAGGCAACTACCCCCATCTCTGTTCACCTGCTTCATCCATGGAAGGGCATCTCTGATGGAAACCCTGCAATCTGAACTTTCATAGTCAGAATTAGGTCTGTATTAATGCTTAGTAAGCTGCCTACATGCAGTAGCATCACTGCCTATCTTATAGAATATGAAGGCTATTTCATAATTTACATAGACAGAAACATAATGGGATACCTCATAGTGGTAAACATGTAAATAATAAATAATCCCGAATGGTAGACAATGTCTAAAGAAGAATAAATAGTGAATTTCATTGAATACAGAAATGTAACAAACCCCTAAAAAATACAAAACATGTATATACTGTAAAACCACGATAACCGCAAATTAACATGGTTTTGCTAAAATGAACCATGGTTTTACTACAAAAAATACAAAACATGGTTAATATACTGTAGTTAAACCACGATAACCACAAATTAACCATGATTTTGCTGTACTGCTCATAGTTTAACCATGGTATTTGTGGTAAAACTGTTGTAATACAAATGGTAATAAAAACAACATAATTACAACACTTTTACTACAATAAAACCATGGTTAATTTTAAACACTTATTAATATTTAGATATTGTATGGTAATAATTTTTATCTTTTCTGTGTAAAAATAACCAATTATCACATATTCAAAAGCAATATCACATATCTAAATATTCAAAAGAAAACTAACAACAATATGCCCAATTACCTTTTAATTTATGAATTTCTTATTTTTAAGCTGACTGTGTATAACCTGAATGATTCATAATAAATTGAAGAATTAATCTGACAGTTTTTTTAAAGCACATGACTATTGATGGTTTACATTTAGATATGTTCTGCTGTTTATGTGTAATGAAGACTTTTGGACAAGTTAGCTTGTTATGTAGTTCAGCTTGACTCTCACATTATCATTAGATAGATGGACTTCTGTGAGACTGCTAAGTCAGGAGGGAAGAAAGGAAAGGCAAAGGAAAGAGAGGAAGAAATTGCAATCAGTGACTTGCTCGTGATCCACTGCATTTAGAGTGTTCGCCTCCTCCCGCCCACTCGAGACCTAAACCCAGAACTTACTGTGTGCCAGTGCAGTAAACAGGTCCAATTAGAACAGTTTCCCCAACACACACACGCACACACACACGCACACACACACACGCACACACACACGCACACACACACGCACACACACACGTGCACACACACACACACACACACACACGCACAAACACACACGCACACACACACACACACACACGCACACACACGCACACACACACACACACACACACACACACACACACACACACACACAATGCAGCACCAGTGGCAGTTGCCAGCATCTTAATGCACACTAATCTTTATGACGTTTACCTGCTAATATGGCTTGATTCAATAAGTCAAGTGGCGACAGACAGATTTCCAGAGAACTAGAAATCAACTGTCAATATTTGACTCAGTATGCACAATGTGTCTTTGTGCTAAAATGCGTACATCTGTGTTTTTCTGTTGCATCAGAATAAATATTAGTGACAAATTAACACATTTGCATTGATATTGACCATTTATGGGTAAGCATGTCCATGATAAGGACAGTAAAAATAAAATGAAAACAATTTAACTTAAAAAAAATGTATATTCATTTAAAAAGAAAATGGTTTATGTGGTAAATGTTTTCCAAATATTAATAAGCATTTTTTAAGAAATACTAAATGATTATGCTGATTACTTACGATTTTTTTATTCAGAAAAATATATGTATGTATTTATTTATTTATCTTCTTCTTTATGATATCAGGACAGTTGTATCATGCTGAATCTTTTGAATATGCCCCCCAAAAATATGCAATTTGAATTGCATTTTTAATGAAAAACGAATATTAATAATAATGAGGGTCATGCATTGACCCTTATACACATTTATTCACACATGCATATAGACACATGGACACCTCAGCAGAGAGAGTGGTTTAGTTCTTGACCTTGTGGATGCAAAAAGGAGAGTTGAAGCCCAGTGACCCATATAGACTGGAGGAGTTGTTTTGGGGGGCGTCTCTCTCCTTTCCCCCTCCTTTCCTGTCTGCCTCGGCTCCCTCTCGCTTTCTACTTTCTACACTTATCAGCTGAAATAAGTGCCGTCATCAGAGACTGGGATTGATGGCAATCCCAGCATGCACCCTGCTACATTATTTAAACCTGGAGTGGACAGCAAGATGTTTGCTTTTGTCTTCTAGTCTTCAGCTGTCAGAGGTCTCAGATCTGTGATTCCTGTTGTGTCATTTAACCAAGCTCCAGCATGGAGCGGCACAAAGAAGTCTGACAATTTGACAGATTTGAGCACCGCCGCTGTATCCCAAAGAAACTGGATTTTGGCTTCACGGCCATTTGAATCGACACGCAAAAGCAGATGCACAGACCGAGAGAAAGTGCAAAAGAGAGTGAGCTCTTCACCTCAGGGCTGTGGGGGAAGAGTTTGAACAATGTCTCCCCAGGGGGGTGATATTTTATAGTTTGTGTCCATCAGTGGCGTGGCCCGGGGCGCTGGGGTTGACAGTAAGTGCTCTCAACACAGCTGACACTGATTCATCTGAGCTACAACATACATGAGACGAGGGGAGGGGGGTGAAAGAGGACGAACGAGGCAAAAAAAAGAAGGGAAGGGTGTCGGGACGACATCTTAGAGTCAGCCCTGCGTGCACGACACGGACTTTACCTTTTCGTCCGCATGTGCGAGATCTTTGTGTTCGTGCGTTTGTTGGTTGGGCCGCCCGGTTTGAGAGCAGACCCTCCAATTCAATTTCTCCTTCACTCCACCTGCTGCGTTCCCCTGCTTCTACATTTATATAGAAGAGGAAGAGTGTGAACCCCAGGCCCGCAGGATACGCATACTAAGCAATCAATGTGTCACCTCTTTTTGACAATCCTTTTTTTCCCCCATACAGAAGACCTGCTCATTTTTTCTTGTCAGCAGAAGGTAATTTGCTGTATTGTGATTCGGCCCAATAGCTGGGTGATGGAGGTGCATGATGGGTCCGCACCCAAACCCCCACCGTCCCGCGCACACGCGTTCTAGGCGGCCTCCTCGGCTCGAGCGGAGGCACCCCACCCAGAGCCGCATCTCCATCTGAGGCTGTTAAATGTGATAAGCGTGGAGTGTGGCGCAGGGGCCTCTGATTAATAAAAGATGGGGCTGCTCCGAGCTCCCAGGGGGATGTCCTTTCTGAACCGACCCGCCCCGTGCGCGCACAGACGCTCCACACAATGCCTCTTGCACCCGCACAATAGACAGGAAATGGGGAGCGAGAAGCAATCATGGAAATATAACATTTGAAACGTCTGCGTCCTGTGCCCCTCGCATCTCGCACATGTGCATTAGAATGGACAGCGATTCGCCTTTTGAAAAGCCAAAAATATGACTAATATATTCACATATTTGGGAGATACATATGTGAGACGGGAAGTCTGATACCCTGCTGTTTTGGAGCACAAAAAGCACATTTTTACTTTTATATATTCAGATTTTGAACATGTGCACTGATGCAGTGATGTTTTTATTGTTGATCTATATTGAAGAAAGGGACATTACATCCGTTTGCATATTTACTGTGTGAGTGATCCGGACGCTTCCATGCAGAGAAGCTGCGTGGAACCGTGTCACCTCTTCACTCATTGACATGTAATGGCTTTGTTACCAACAGACGCTTTGTCCTTATTCTCCTCGTGTTTACACGAAAAGACAGCATAACTCTGGTTGCCCATGGAGACCAGAGACATCCCCTTTTCTCCCTCCCTTCAATGTCTCAAATTTAGATGATTCATACTCTTTATTTTTGGTTTCAAATGAATAAACTGGTGGATAAATCATAGAAACACAAATGTGATCATAAGGACACACGTCCAATTTGCATGGCTATTCCTCAAATAATACAGCATAAACCTAAACACACACACATGTACACACACAGATGCTCATCAAACCAGTACCTCCGCCTGGTAGCTTGCAGTTTTTCTCTTAAGACTCTTGAATCTGTGCAGTTGCTGCTCTTTTGTAGACGCTGCGTTTATCTTTTCATAACCACGCCCCCGCCGCGGGACCAGACAATAGCAGGACATTTCTAATGTTCTGCTGGATAATGGCGGTCATGTTAAAATGAAAGAGGTCAGAGGTCAGTTTTGCTGGATGGGATTTCTGGGGACACTGACCTTTCCCTTTTCATAAATGCGATGCTTTAATTCGATTCCATTGAATATTGTCTTTTCAGAATGCCGGCTGAGAAAATAGCTTATGCTTTGAATGAATTTCATTCGACAACATTATAAATTCAGTTTTACGAGCAGCATTTTGGAATTGTATGTCAACCTTTGGGTTTATTTACTTATTCTGTAATGAGTGCATCCAGATACGATGCAGCTGTGCATGTGTGCTTCTGATATTCATGTGCCTGTGTCCCTTTTGACCTCATCAGCGGGCTCCTCCCACTAGCTTCAGCTGAAATAGATTCATATCGCCGGCGCATGAATATGTATGCAATATGCACATTGACTTGAACTTGGTTTTGACCTTTGTTTCCATAAACAATATACATATACAAACATGAGCCATTGGCTTCACTCTGGACAATTGAGGTACATATGATCTCTCCATACATTATTATATATATATATATTATTACTCACAGCATTTCAGTAACTCATGTATACACCCACAACAACAAAAAAAATGTTGACCTTCACCTTTTTTATTTTTGCCAGCAAACTATACTATATACACTAGCCAAAACAGATGGCAGTTACATAAAAATAATGATTGGCTCTAATGAATATCATTGGCAAAAATATAATGGAGATATGTGTACAATGTAATGGATTTCTTTACACTTTAACAAAATCTAAAATCTAACAACAATTATTGCATAATCTAACCGTAAAACTAAATATAAATTCATTGTGAAATCTAAGGGGTGTTACTGGCAAAAAATATAATAATAATAATGAATAATAATAATGTCAATTATGTGTTAAATCTAATAAAATGCATTATTCGTTCAATAATTATTGCAATTATTTGCAATACTTTATAAAAATGCAATAATGATTAATGACAAAATCAAATGGCAAAAATCTATTTCTCATTATTGGTTAAAAACTCAAAAGGCAATTCTTGGCAAAAAAAAGAGTCATTTGGTGGAGAATATTTCATGACAAATTCTAAAATCTAACAATAGTTATTTTAATATTCTAATTGCAAAACTGAATTAAAATTTCAGGTGAAATCTAATGGATATTACTGGCAAAAGTCAAATGGCATTTATTGCCAATTCTTGACTAAATCCAACGGCAGCTCTAAAGCAAATTATTGGTAAAATGTAATGGCAATTTATGGTAAAAAGCAAAGGCAATTAGTGGAAACCGTTTCATGACAAATTGTAAAATCTAATGATAGTTGTTGGATATTATTGGCAAAAATCCAGTGGATATTGTTCCATCAATTATGTGTGAAATCTAATGGAATTAATGACAAAAAAATGAATGGCAATTGTTGGCAATTCTTTACAAATTCCAATGGCAGTTCTAATGCAAATTATTGTAATAGTATTGCCAAAAATGTAATGGTGTTCATGCCAAAAAAAATGTATGGCAATTCCTGGCCAAAAAAAAGGAACAGCAATTGGTTGAGAAGAGTTCATGACCGGTTGCTGTAATCATAAAACAGAATGAAAATCTTAAAATCTAATAGCAATTCCTCTCAAGTGGGTACTTCATACAAGCACTGTATTTATGTGTTTGACATTTCTCCCTGCTCCATGTTCTCATCTACATTTCAGTCCATATCTGTGCTGGCGTGAGACTCCATTTCCCAGAGAGCAGCACAGGAGAGGAAGTGGGGCTGCCGTACTCTCTTAAACTGCTGCCCTGGAAGGTCATTGCTCACAGTCATGTGAGAGACCAGTGCGGCCCCTGGGGCCCTATGACAAACAGGGCTGCAGTGCTGAGGTGTGTGTCAGGGGTGTTTTTCCACAAAGCATTCTATAAAAGTGTAACCGCTCTGTGTTTGCCCTTTCCTCCCTGTACGCACGCACTGCTCAGCCAACAGGCCCCTAAAGAGCTCTTAAGAAATGCTGAGCCAACACACAAGCTGGCCCTGCTAGCAACTCTAGTAATTCTCTTTCTCGCTCTTTCTTCCACTTTTCTGTCCCGTGTTCCCTCGCTTGTGCTGAATCACGGCAGACTACGACCGCCTCGGAGGGGAGAGCAGGAAAGGCGGCGCTTGTTTGGGGCCTGAAGCTAATTATGGAGCATTAGAGCAGGGCTAAATAAATGTGTAATGTTGCTAATTACGTGCCAGTGAAAACAATAACTCCACAACAGATGCCCAAGGGCACAGGGGGACGAGAGGCTCTGGGAATAGAGGGCCTTGGCACGGGGCCATCAGCGGCCCCTCCTCCAACCCGCCTGCTACCTCAGCAATGATCTGTGCCAGCAGCACTGAGAAACACATGCAACCTGGCATCAACAGTTAGCAGTCAAGCTGTTTCTGCATGTGCGTATGCGCTTCTGAGTGTGAGAGAGTGTTCCCATGATTCCCAAGCTGATGTTGCACATGCAAACATGCACCGCAGCAACAGCAGCAATCTGTCCCTGCCACCTTCACACATCGCTGCATTAATAAACATGAATTAGTAATAGCACAATTAGACCAGGCCCGAATGCAGAAAATGTGAGAGCACAAACTCGCGCTTCTCAGAAGCTCTGTCACTCAATTCCTAATACTGTCCCAATGCATCTGTTTCTTTTGTGTCTCACACGTCTTTCTTTGTATTTCTGTATGTCTGTGTGTCTGTGTTCTAGGTTTGGATCCGCTCTGTGACTGGAGAAGGCGTTTGAACGGTGCACACTGCTGGATCTCCGGTGGCCTGCCGGTACGTACGCCCACTCTCGCGCAGATTTCCCAGCAGCACCTGAGTGAATGAGGCTAACATGAGTCTTTACACCCGCTTAGACCGCACACAGGACATGAGTGACAGCGTCACATCACAACTTCATGTGTCAGATCGGAACTAGAGATCCAATCACACTCTATTCTACTACAAAAATGACAGGGAATCTGAAAAACACACTCACGTTCGAACCTACAGTGGCCTCTCAGGTCTTTACCGCAGTGTTTAGATAAGATTAGCCTATCTCTCACAGCCAGAAATGCCGCGATGAGTAGCAAACATATGAGTCTGAACTGTTACAGCTGGTATGTGCTTCACACACACACACACACACACACACACAGGTGGACTGCAGACTGCCTGTCTCAGGGCCAAGCCGAGGCTCCCTCAGCAGGACTTACGCACGCACATTGCAAAGGAATCTCCTTGTAATCCAGTCGTAATGTAGTGCTAACTTACTGGCAGACACACACTGCCACAGGCTCTTATTGATCATTTTACTCACACACAGATGCACACAGTCCTGCACTCACAGGTGTGCACATATACTATATTGTGGCTCACTGACATATTTGTCTGTTGCAACACTAGCCTAAGGAAGTGAAATCTTCCCTTTTCCTTGTTTTTTGCAACCCGTTCCCTTTTTATTCCCTCATTCATCCGTTGTTTTTCCTTCATTGTTTGTGGCATTAGCACAGATTGCTAATGATCCCTTCATTTTGAAGCCTTTCTGCATCACAGTCTCAAGGGAGCCGTTTTCGTTGTGTTTTTACTAATTGCCATAATTTATTGACTTGTTAAGGGTTCCTTACCAATTAATTGTGCTTTTTTCACTCCTTTTTAACAAATACATGTCTTGCGCTCCTTAAAATAGAAGGACAGGACTTGCGGATCTGAAATTATAGAATAAGGTCATTCCTTTTATGAAAAATAGAGCTTACACATAATATTTGTTTTCCTTTCCTAACTAAAAAGTATACATATCATTCTTCTCTAAAAATATACTATTTACCCAACATTAAAACTGCACAATAGGGGTGTCCTCGACTAAGTATTTTCATAGTCGAATTGGAATTTTCGAATCTTGCCAATATTCGACTGATAGTCGAATCATATGTTTGGGGGCGGGGCAAAATACATTACCAAGAGTCAAGTCAAACATTCAACAGTAATTATTACTGACTTTAACACACAGAGAAATGTGTAACGGATGCCTCGCAGATACAAACGGAGTAAATAATGTTTTATTTTTTTATTAAAAGATAGTTAACATTAAACGTCAGCGAAACCCTAAGAATTCACAAAATAATTTTCAATAGTGCTCTTATTATAACGTTATGTAGGCTATATGCCATAGTTATTAATGTTCTGCATTTCTGTTTTGAGCTGCGCGCGCTGAAGATGACCAGTAAAATTAAGCTTATGAGAGCTCCTTTTTTAATGAATGAGATTTAACTCATTTCTCTCATACTGAATACGCTTCTTTATTTATGTTACTACTTTACAGGCTATCTGCACAAAATACCCAGAGTGCACAAGTGAACGTGTCTGCGCGGCTCTGAATGAACTTCTTTTGTGGATGCGTTCTTCATACAACAACGTGCAGAAACACGGCAGCTAAACTCAAAATTAACAGCGTTTTATTATAATAGTTTTCTCATTATAATGTTATGTATATGACAGTCCGAGTCATAGTCATTAATAGTATTGTTGTTTGTCCTGCTCACGACGTGTGCTGAAGATACTACCAATTACTGTGCATGTGCAACTCAACATCATCTCATAGTGATATAATAGTAAGCCTATATACACTATATATAAAGCGGCCAAAATGTTTTGAAATAACTTCTACCCTACCTGATCGAAAAAAATCCAGTCTTTCACTCTGCCTGTGTCAGTTTGAGTCTTGTAAAAGATTGAAATCCCTGCCGCCATGCTCCTCTATCAGTCACAGATTATGAACAGTGAAACTTAAAACTATAGGGGTGGTTGGATTTATTCATGCATGTTAAAATATTTATTTATAGCTTCTTTCTTTCCAGATTCTTTTTTACAGCATTATCATAATAGGCTATATTAACTTATTGGGAGAAAACCATTAGTCCTGTGTGAAATCAGACATTTGAGCACCCCCATATAGCCAAAATGGTAGGACCATAACACCCCGCGAATATTCGACTGTGAGATTGGGAGTCGAATCAGGCTCCTGCTATCGAAGCATCGAATCGTCGACTATTCGGGGTCACCCCTACTGCACAATAATATATTTTATTTGCTGTAGCACATCCATCATTGAAATATGTCAGTGGATGATACCCACAGCCTAAGCTTGAGTCTAAACTTAAGATATAAACTTCTAGGTGCGTATAAATAAAGTGTTTTTGGTATTTTGAGCCACAGCACACCTCAATTTCCCTAATTTAGCACCTACTGCAATGAATCAGGCGCGGGTAACATAATCACTCTAATAACCTGCAGTGTGTCTGTGTAACCACTTAAAAAAATAGTTCAGCCAAAAATGAAAGCTCACATTCATTTTGAATCAAATTTGTATGACTTTCTTTCTTGCATGGAATACAAAAGGAAATATTTAGCAGAATGCCCAAGCTGCTTTTCTTCATACAATAAAAGTGGATGGGGACCAAGATAACAATGGTGGCCAATCACTTTTGTAGACTGGAGAAAAACAGCTTGGACCTGGGTCATATGGGCTTGGAACAACTTGAGTAATTATTGATAAGTTTTGGGTGAACAAAGTTTTGATCATAATCACGAGCCAATGATGTCTCCAACTCCATAGTATAGGTCTTTGTATCATTGTGTCTCATTTAGATCCATGTTTAAGATGCTACTTGGCAACCAGGGCACTACAGCCAGCATGATGTCATGCCAGAGTTGTACACCTTAAATGTGTGTGTTAAAGTGTACATTTCCATTACACAAAGGTATTCAACAGAAATATATACAGGGCTTCATTCTCTTGATTTTAGATTGTGGGGCTGATAGGTGATCAGTGGTCTGACATCCCTGCATCAATTCTATTCATTATGGCCTGCAGACCAGGCCTGAGCCTCAATCAGCCCTGAGCACGTCAGTTGAGCACAAACCACAGTGCTGCCGAAATACACTTTGGTCTGGATCAATACAGGCCTCCCTTGGGCTCTTGTGCCTGATCCCCCCTGGTGTGTCATGTGACTGAGTGGCAAGACAGGCCTGATTTTCTAAACAGCCCTAGCCTCATCCATTGTTCTCCACTGTAGGACCAGCAGCTCTTCTGTTTATTATCCAGACTTTTGTCCAAAAAGTGAGACAAACATTCAGTCAGTAGAAAGTTGAATGTGTCTGTACTCCAATAGCAAGGGATTGATACACGTCCATTGATTGATATCCAATTTTTGAACATTCCACCATGATCCATTGGTGCACAGTTGGGGTTTACGAAAAGACCAGGACCCAAAATCCTTAAAGTGGCCTGCAATTATCCTCAAGGCTATCAAATGCATTGGACCTGCTCTCGGTATGATGTTTTCTCATTATGAATTCCCTTCGGAAGTGATCGCAGCCGTATTTAGCAGGCCTCCTTATGAGCGAGAAGTCATCGGGTGTAGTCGTTCGCAGGTAAATTTTATGGTACGCGACTCCATCGCCGTCAACCACAGGCGTTTTTTTTTCCTAGAGAGAATAAATTATAATTAAATTTACAAAGCAATCAGAATTAATTGCGTACCATCTCCCACAGCGATTACACACCTCCGCCTCCCCCCGCGCACACATACGCTCATTTACTTACCAGGCCAAACCTGCGCCTGTTTTCGTTCATAAGTAACCTCTCTCGCCCACTCGCTCTCTCTCCGTAAATTATTTTGTATACTTACGGCGAGACTCATTAGTCACCCCTCCCTTCCGCGGCTTAACGAGAAAGCGATTAGAATGCATGTTAACGCAGTCTCAATGGCTGCTCCTGCTCGCTTCTCTACGTCCACACCACACTGCTTTACCTTCAGCACTGCCTCCTTCTGCCTCTCTGTGAGATCTCCCCTTCTCTCCCCTCTACCTCTCTCTTCTGTGGCTGCAGCCTCTCACTCCTTTCCTCTCTCTCTTTCCCTTTCCTTGTCCTCTCTGCAGCCTCTCTCTCCCTTTCCCTCGCTCCTCCCTCTCTTAGAGCTGCAGGCTGCTGGGGGTTTTAGACGGATCACTCTCACAATGCCTGATCAATACGGCTATTGATCGGCTGGCAAAATGTTTATAAAATCATCCCGGGCAACCAGAGCGACGGGGTGGAGAGGAGGAGCGCGAGCGAGGGGAGGGCCGTGAGGGCGATGCCATTCGGCCAGTGTAGAGGAGGCAGCGTGTCCCTGATTGGTCGCTTCTCTGCCCGCCTTGCCAGGCAACTAACGGGGTACGTTGTTCTGGCACGGTGCTCCTGCGGCGCTCTGCCGAACTTTCCAGCCCCACGAGCCGTCACCACCACCGCAGCAGCGGCACTGTTTTTATTGCACACCGTTGGCTGCCAGCCAAACTCTGACAGCACCCACCCCCCGACATCCCACCTCCCAGGAGTCAGTAACCTTCATTTGCATAAATTAGCAAGCGGCAGGCAGTGCCAGGCTCTTAACGAGTTAGTGTCATATCATGTCGTCCCTCCTCCCCTCGCTCGCTTCCTGCTACACGAGGACACGCGTACTCCCGGCCCACCTGCTTTGCAGGTTCCCTTTGGCATGGAATACCCTCTGGACCCTTCTCCATTTCACTGGCTCTCTGTGTGGCTCCTGGGACCCTTCTCCCACTATATAAGCATTATCAAACAACTCATCCCCACAGATCCCCCTGCTCCTGTGTGAGCTTGTGCTGGGAGATCTCAGACTAAAACACATGCTGAGTGCTGCCCTTGTCCCTGAGCACATGTGCTAGGATCTTACTTTTCTGAATGGTGCTGCGGTTCCTGCAGACAGTTTTCCCACTTCGCACTTAGAGATGCTAACCACAGCAAACCTAGCTAATCTTTTCATCTAGAGCTCCATTCGTGATGGAGACGGACTCGTCCTTGACATCCCAGCAGTCATGACTGTAAAGAATCATTAGCATTCATCAGTCATTCATCCGTGTTTGAGGAATAAATCTAATCTGCAGTTCTCACAAAGATGGTAGAAAGATACCTAGAACAATTAAACTCTTGCATCAGGCTCTGCTAATGCTTGAAATAGTAGCAGCTCCCTCGTAGCACAGAAATGTTTAGAAAGTCCACAGTTTATTGCTATAAAAGTTTTCAGACACAAAATATAACAGTTCCATGTGGTGTATAAAGTAGCGTTTGGTATCTTTAGCCACCACACATTTTCATTTCAGGTCACAATCTCATTCCAAAATTATTCTCAATGCAATTCAGTTTTTCAGCGTAGATACAAATCAACAAAAAACAAGTTGAAGTGGCTTGTTGCCAAACTCTGTGTACAGATTCTGCATAACAGCTGTGCTAAAATATGGCCAACCCACCAGCAGAAATTGAATAAGTGAGTTTAATAATGTAGCATCGGGTCTGTAGCTTTCATTCTTATTGAAGTCTGGATCAGAGAACTTTATCGTGTTGTCAATAAGTTAGTGTCTTGTTTTCCAGTGGCTGTGCATAATGATGAACTATTAACCATGTAATATATTGTTAAAACATCTATATATGCCACTACTGCTGTGGCCTCTGTGTTGGTTTGGTGTTGTCATTTGTCACACACTATATGGCTCTTACCTGTGTCTGTAATTCTTTCTTTGTCTTCTTTGTTATAGAGAAGAGATTTAAAGAGGATTATTAATAAATAATGTCATTTTTATGTCCATTTTTGTAATTCATTCAATGTCAATCATTTGTTTGATATGAGACTCTTTAATAAACAACCACAGTGTATCTGTGATATATCCTCCAAATAATAGTGTTTAGCGATCCTACCACTGCTTCTGTTTCACTGTATTTGATAGCCTAGGGCAAAGTCATATAGGTCAAGCCTTCAAGTGGAGTCTGCTTAATTAAGGTGGTGTTTTTAATTAACCATAAAAGCTACTTATCTCCCCAACTAATTGGAGCATCGATGGTCTCAGCATCAGGTCTGTTTTGAAATACTAACCCCGCTGAAATGTATTAATATTAGCATAAACTGCCTAATAATATGAAAACTAGAAAAAACAGAACACTTAATTTCATGGTCTAATGTTAGTATTGTCAGATGACTTTTCTAAGTGGCAGATTACTTTTAGCAAAATGTAGAAATTTTTGCATGACCATAAAGTTTGAATGGCCATACAGCATTTTACATCAGCAACACGGGATATGGGGTTTCCTCTCCCCTTTGCTATGCTAACTATGCTTAATTTTGCATTGTATTTAATTAATTGCATTTTGCATAATTTCCCCCTGATTTCCATTCTTAGCTTTTAGCTTTTCACTCAATAGATGAGCGTTGCAGTGCTAGACCAGACTAGTGACCATTGCAGGTTACCGATTCTGCTGTGCTGGAAGCCCTAGATCTGTTTCCTTCACTTATTTTTTTGTTCTGTGTAATGTCTCAGTCTTTATCCTTTCACTTCTTTTATTGGTTCTGTTCCTTCTTTTCTCTTCATTATTTTCCTTTAGCTTCTGTTCTCTCCCATTTTACTCTTTCATATGCCCCCCTCCCCTCCTCACGCTGCATAAGAGCGTGTTTTATTTATTCCATCAGAATGCAGAGGGGCTTGGGGTGTGCGTGCCTCACACAGAAATCAATTTCAGCTCAGCCAGTGGAACCAAACAAAGCGCCATGCTCATCGTAGCATCCATGTGCGCTTACGAAACCTATCGCGCTCATCTCTCCTCTACTTCCCTCCCTTCTTGGGAGACATTTTGTTCTCACTCTACCGCCATTATTGTCAATCACTGTGCACAAGTGATGAGGTGTGAACACAATGAGTGATGGCCATGTGTATATCATTAGCAGCAAAATGAAGGAAACTCAAACACATTGTATTGTCTGTTTGTAGATCTCTCTTTAATGATTCAGAGTTGTGGATTTATCCCTTTTCATCTTATTCACTCTCATTCTTTCTCCTCATATCTCCCTTCCCCTCTCTTGTTCTTTCTTTTTCTTTGTCTGTCACAGGACAATTGTATTACTCAGAGGTTGCTCTTAGTTCTTAGATGTGTTCTGTTCAAGTGTTTATTTTGATTTTGCTATCATAGCTATGCATGATTACATTGTTTGTTTCACCTTTTTTGTGTATAATTTCCCCCTGATGTCTGTGATATGATCAGTATAGACCTGCGACCACATTTTGGGTCGTGACCTCGTTGAGAAGTACTAGAGGAGGATACTACATAGTGGGTTATGGGCGTATTCTAATGACATCTCATTTATTATTGATATGGGATGACAAATTTGTATTATGTTGTGCATTTTGGCACATTATTTTATTTATTTATTTTATTTTCCTATTACAATCATATGTAATATTTTAAAAAAAATTTTTACATTTGATATCATGAACTAGCATTTCTTAATCATGGTTTAAGATAATTTTACATATACATTTTTCAAGTTGTACAAATTAGTTGATGTATTATGAATGATCATGAATTATCTTTGAATAAGTGAATTCAGGCATACGCAGTGACCTAGATTAATAAATGCTGTAAACTTGTTTATTGTTATGTTAGCTCATGATGTTCAGTTATGGTTAGGTTTAGGATTACGACTTCTCCTGAGAGTCGGCTATATATTACTCAAGTCTTTGTATCCACAGAAACATCTCAGAAGTTTTCATTGCATATATAGTCATACATATGTATAGTATGTGTATCTGCCATATATGCATGGCATGAGTCATAAATCTGTGCATTAGTGTGTGTTTGTGGGTGTAAATGTGTCCTCGGGGTGTGCTGAACAGTAAGTAAGTGTTGATGATAATATGCTTTTGTGGACTGTGCTGTATAGAGGCCTATGGAAGCCACAACTCTGTCCCTTGGTCTATTTTCTCACTCTCTTTCTCTCTCACTCCTCTTAATGTGAGTTCTGGATCAGCCTTATTCCTCGCTCCACTTTTATTGATTTCAGCGAGAAATAGAGGGAGGAAGAAAGAAAGGGCCTTTTCACGAAGAAGTTAAATGGTCAAGTAGCGGGTGGAGGGTGGCTTTCACCACTTATTGACGAGGTGGAAAAGTGTCACTATTATGGAGGCCCTTTCAGGAGATAGCGAGCTGATTGGATGAGTGCCCTGGGGTCAGGCGGAGCGCATTCCTAGCACAACCATACAAGTGTGTATAAAAGACCAGAGGATTCAGTTGAACATGTAGACGTACCTCTTCACCGGTCGCCCTGTCTATTAGCTGTGTCCAAGCTACTGTCCGAGGCTTCTCGGTCTCTCTGCGGGAGGCAGTCTTACAGGTCTGATCTTACCACCAATGATCAGTAAAAGTGTTTGTTTGTTGGTGTTCTGGCCTCCGTGGCCTGTCTGAAGAGGGAGTCAAAGGAAGCCAATGCCTGATGTGGCTTAACCGCATTGAAAGCCTCCAGCAGATAACGTCTGGTGCCAACTGGCCGCATGTGGCTGGTGTCCAAAATTCAAACTAAAGTGCAGTGTGTGGGTGCTTGTGTATGAGAAAAATAGGTTAATAGGAGCACGAGAGAATCAATGGAATTTACAAGTAACAAGACTGTTAGAGAAAAGAGTTGGGCGGATGTAACAGCAACGTGATTCCTGAAAGACTTCTGCTGACCTGTGGCTAAGGGTTCAAATATAAGTCACTCAGGCAGTTCTGGGAGTTTGACGTCAAGGCCTTTAATTAGGGAAGCACATCATCTGGCAAGCCGGTCCCTATAGAACGAGACTAGAGCCTAGCAAAGGTCAGCGTGCCACAGAACAGACACTGGATGGCTTAATCTGAGGTGAAATGGTTGCTTTTCTAAATTGATTCCAGTTTGGTGAATACAAGGGCTGTCTTGTCTTCTAATTGAGCCACTTGAAGACTTGTGCGGAAAGCGGGAACCCTCTCTGAGGAAGGGTTCATAAAGCAGGACACATGAACAAACAAAAATTGTTCAACTGACATCTGGAGCAAAGCTGTCTCCGGGCCCAGGCTGCTGCGGGAAAACCAGTAGGCATGCAAGCGCAAACTCGCACTCATTCACACATGCTCATCCAACTGTTTGGGGATTGGATATCTAGTCTTGCTTTCACAGTGCTGTTGGAGTTAACTATATAAATCACAGATGAAGTGGTTCCAAAAGTTAAATCCCATTTAGAATAATCCCATTAATTTTATTTCATTGCATTAGATTACAAAATACCAAGCCACCAGCAGAATAATTTCCATAGCAGAATAACACATTGTATATTTTATGTTATGTTATATGTTTTATATATATATATACACTAACATGCAGCAGAGTACGCAGTTTGCGTAGGGCACCAAGTCCCGGGGGCAACATCCCAGTTGCTAAAAAAAACAAAAAACGTGATGCGCCATTCCCGTGCCCACGAACGGCGCTCACACCGCATGTTTGGGGAGCAACCCCAAAAAAAAAGTTACGAAGCCACACGTCACTTTCAGGTAGGCTACATTCATAATCAAAGAAGGTATTAAGACAATGTGTATATATATGTTTTGTGGTTATAAAAACAGACCTAAGCAACAACAGCATTTTAAAACCAGCATAAAAAACAATAGGCAACCCAGAAAATGAAAAACCATAGAACCATCACAGAAAATAAAACATCACAAATTAATCACAAATACATCACAAATGCCATTACAAACCATCAACTTTTAACCATTAAAACCAAAAAAATGGTTTTCTGTAGTGTGTTTTGGGATATTCCATTAGGTTTATTGTTTTAACAAGCCACCAATATTGACCAATTACCAGTTTTTTCAAAAAACATTACATCCCATTATAACCAGTTATAATTGTTTTTTTTTCATACATGTTATAAATACCTGCACAGGGTGCCAATGTCCTGATAATTGCTGTTGTTACACTTACAGGACGATCATATCCTTGTTTAATAGGCTATTATATATATATATATATTATATATTATGATCTATACTGTGGCTTAAGTGTGTACATTACCTTGACCAAATAAAAGTTTAGTGAGACCTGATGATCAAATATATACAATTTTGACTTCACGAAGGCTCTATCATTATTAATCAAACAATATATGAAATTCAGAAATGCAATATTGTACAAGATAGTATAGTCAGTTTTTTTATCATGTTTAAATATGAAAAAAGTAAAAAAAAACTTTTTTTTTTTTTTTTTACAAAGCAAATACTTTGTAAAAATTGGCATACTTTGACTAAAATATAGTCCCTGACATAGCAGGACGTTTCTGTGCAACGATAAGAATGGTTTGCTGTTACTATATTATGTATTGTAACACTGCTGCAATGCTGTATTGACCAATCAGAAACCAAGACTATGACTGTTTATTTTATTACACTGAATGTATATTTCTACTGTAATAAGTTGCAAACCCCAAACATGGTGTAGCCACATGGTTGCCAGAGCACTTGACCTAAGATGGAAATTCAGTTTTTCTCCCACACACACATTAACACATGCCACACTGGCTCACAGACTTTTTCAAGCTGAATGCATAATATATTAAATGAAATAATGTTTCTTGTGGGGATGGTTGTGGCGTGGAATAGATATGCATTGAATCTCAATGCAGCTTGGATCCCTCAATTGGTGTGATGACAGGGGGTAAATGAGTTAGTGTGTGTGATATGGGGGAGGGCTTAGCATATTGCCTCAGGCCAGTCTGTGACGTCCAGAGACATACATGAGGATTGTACCCCCCCGCCATCCCAGCAGACACCAGCAGACCGCTAGACGTGGACCCAGCAGTCATTAGTGAGGTTAAGATTCATTGGCGCTAATTGATGACTATTCCCCCTCTCCTCACATCTTGAGTCCATGCAAGAAGCTCTTGCCCACCCTCACCCCTCCAGTCTTCAGACCCTGAAGACTACAACTCCTAATTGGACCTACTCGACCCCCCGCCATTAAAGATTTAGAAGGAAGGCGGGGTTAAAGCGTCGAATTTTGCGGAGTTAAGCTCAGGAGATGGCCCTCGCTAGGCTGTACAGAGAGGCAGTTGGTGGGTGGGAGATATGATTGAGGTAGGTCTATAATGGTGGTACCCCAGGCCTGAAAACTGCCCAGTATGTACATGAGTGACAAAGGAGGGAAAGGTGTTCAAGCTTAATTTGTCCAGAAGAATATTTTAGGGTCCTCAAAGAGACATCTTTGTACCTGATTTACCTCTAAAGTAGTACCTTAATGGTACATTACTACTCTAATGTACTAATGTGCATCTTTTAGGAGTAGATTAGGTACAAAGTTGTCCCATTAAGGTAGAAAGGGTATGCTAGAGGAAGGGGAGGCTATTCAAATGCAGTGCCAGTTTAAATTCACAGGCCCCCCTGTGAACTGTAAGTCTCCGGTCCCAGTAAGTTGCATTTTGGAGCATCCATCCACCAAGCCACTGCTTTATCTTGGCAGAATAGATATGCTGCATTGCTGCAGTTAGCATGGGCAAACGTTTCTGCTGAAGCCTACTCAGAATTACAGGTATGTGCACGAGTAAATTAAGAGGAAACTTCCATAGCATATCTAGACAGGTGGTCCTGGGGTGGAGGAGGGACCACGTCTGGGTGGAAATAAATCTGTTTGCGTAGATAGATAGAAGAAAAAAAAGAGAGTAATTGGTTGTTCTGGTGGAAACAACCAATCAACTAATCATGACTCAACTGTGCATTCATTTTTACTGTTATGTTATTAAGACAGCATTCCATTTCAAAATACTATAATATCTCTGCCCTTCCTATACCCTTCAAAATACTATAATATCTCTGCCCTTCAGAGTGAATAGGATATAGGGATGCTCACTTTCAAGTGAATGTCGCCCATTGTGTTTTCCTTGCCCACTTCCAACATTTACAGCACAGCCATTGATATCCAGCAGCTGATTCATCATCACAAAGGGTCAATGCTAAATTTTCAGTGACTGCCAAAAAATAATTTCTACTTCTACTGTTAATACATAGTTGTTCTACTTTAATTTGGATATTTTTGACTTTTGTAGTTGTATCAAATTCAACAAAAAGAGTTTGGCCAGTTGTTACCATAAATAATTGATTTAATACTGACATTCAAGTAGATTTTTTCCACTTGTGTGTTAGTTCTTTTATGGTTTAAAACTGCCTTTAAAACGTTCAAGCCACTGACCTTTGGGTTGCATCCAGAATGCAAATGACCTCAGTGAATACTGATTATACAGATTAATATTTAAGACTTTTATGAGAGAGTATTATGAAACTTTGTGTAAAAAAATGTCACTACATGGATATGCAATTATTTGGTGTCCTAGATATCACTTTGACAACCCTGTTGAACAGAGAAAACAAACATGTGCGCAAAAAACAATTTGGTATTTGCTCTCTCTCTGCTAGAAAAACTTTATCAGACCGTTCCGCTGTGTTTGCGCTCCTGGTGCGGCCCACTCATTGGGCCCGTGTGATCTGGAAACGGGGTGAGGAATGTGAGAAGCATCTTAGGAAACATGAGCTGCTATTTTCCCACAAGCGTAAAAAAACAGATGCCAGTGCTCTGGAATCCTGTTGACGCAATGCTTTCGTGGACAGGCCAGAGAGGAGGAGAGAGGGAGAACGAAAGAGGGCAAGAGGGTGAAAGAAAGAAAGAAAGAAAGAAAGAGAGGGAAATGGACGTCTGGCTTGAAAGAGGGAAAAGCAGAGAGTAGGAGAGGCAGCTGTAAGTTCACTGGGTCTCCGCTGGGACAGGTTCCTGGCCCCTGCCGTCTCATTTTTTTCCTGCAGGAACATCTGTGAAGGAAGCCCATTAATTGTTTGTTGGCTAAGTGATCATTACAAAAGCAGATGCTTGATGCCTTTTTTTAAGATGCAAGAATAGAGACAAAGAGAGCGAGTGGAGCAATAGAGCAAAAGGCAAGAGTATATACTCTCTCAGGCTCTGATTGAGAACAATACCATCAGAAGCATTTCTTCACCCACCCTAATTTCTCATACGTTCAGATACCCCCTTAAACATAAAAACAGTGCACATCAATGCCCGCTCCTCCATCTCTGCCTCTCCTCCTGCTCTAATTATCGGTGCCTCTGTAATTGCTGTTATATTCATCATAGCTTTTGGTATTTATAGGGTCTGTTTTGATCATAGTAATAATGTCACTCTGGAATTCCCATGCTTGGGAGGAGGAGAAGAAAGAGAGAAAATGAGAAAAGGAGAAAGGGGGAGGGCAGGGGCTGATGTTTGGATCCTGGCAGACTCTCTCAGACATCAGTTGCAGTAGGGGCCCAGAGGCCACGGCTCCAGGCTGCTCTGCTGCTTGGCTCTAGGTGACCCGGGTCCCGTGTGGATCGCCCTGGCGGGGCTGCATGCTCAACTGATCTACGCTGAGCTGAGCCAGGTCTCGCCTGCTGGGGGTGTTCAGGACCAGAGCTGCGCCGAGTCTCGGTGTCCCTGGGCCGGAGGAGTTGTGGTCTTTTTCGCTCTTATTCTCTCTCCCTCCTCCCTCTCTCCCTCCTCCTCTTTCTTAATTTCTGTTCCTTCATAATTTTTTTGTCTTCATTCAATCCCTGCTGCTTAAATGCTCTGTTAAACAGATTTTTGCTGGTCACAAATCATGGCTACATTTAATCATGTTTAAATAAGTCACATTTATTTAAGTAGCTCTTTTTCACAATAATTATTTTTCAAAGCAGCTTTACAGAATATACTGAAGTTAATAACATCTAAATATCTTCATGTTGCATTTAGCAGATGATGCAAGCAATCAATCAGTAGAGGTATGGTATATATTGCTATTAATTACCAATTTTTCCTTGTAGAACATATTTTTTTTTAAAGAATGTTCACGCAGCTCTTTTCCATAAAATGTCTATACGACAGTACAATAACCATGCCTGCTATAAAACCGTGCCATAAAAGTAGTTCATATGACTCCTGTGTAAAATTCCAAGTCTTCTGAAGCCTTACGATACTGTAGCTTTCTGTAAGGAGTGGTATAGGATGTCAATCATATAAAACACTATATTTATGACTGGTATTTTTTCTTTTCTCGCAGAGCAGCAGCTATCACATGGCTTATAATATAGAGCACACTATACAGTGCACAAGTCACCCCTTTTATGATGCTTTTAGTGCTATTTTTCTGATTTGGAGCTTGAAAGCTTATGGTCTCTGAGTTATTGTTGGATTAAAAAAAAGACTTGAAATCATACAAGAAAAAAAAAACATATTCAAATATTTTTTTGGGAAAATAACATAAGCAATAATAAAAAAAGTAAACAGTGATAGATTTTTTTCCTAAATATTTCTGTAAACGACTTCAATGCTTTGGGACATTTATGCGTTTAGGCTTGACTATTTGGCAGGCTTGTTTACTGGACATTTTTCTCTAGTAATCAACAGCATGCCACTCACAATGAACATAAAATATTCTTCTTTGAACATCTTGGACTAAGTTGCCGAGACGTCACCCAGTCCAAATCAAGCACACCTTTTCCTAAGAGCCATGACTGAACTCTCCACTCATCTCTGTCCCTCTGTGCTGTACATGTCTTTGGCTCTATTTTTTCCCCGTCTCTCTCTCCCTTCTGCACAGCTCCCAGTGTTTGGGTATATATTTACCACCCTTGTGTGAGGCCGGTGAGTGGGCCAAGGGAATGGAAAGGAAAACAATCATGCCCTCTCTCCTGGCCCTTCGGAGCAGGCCGCCTATAAATAACTACGGGTGGCGCGCCAGTCCCACCGCCCATGGCATGGGAATCTGTTCTCCTTCAGCCCAGCCCTGGGCCGCTCGATCACCCTGGGAACCCTTCAGCCAAGGCCACTGAGGACGGACAGCAGGCCAGAGCAAAGTCGAGGCTAACAGTAGAGGAGGAGAGCTCTTTCTTCTTGACTTTCTTCCAGCCTTCCTTTGAGACTGTAATTGTCTGTCTCTCTGTTGTGTCTCTGAGGAGAGTTGCTGACTGTTTCATCCCTCTATACCTCAGCTTCTACGGTGCATCCTTTTCTTTCAAAGCAGTTTTACACTGCATTTAGTCTGTTTTTGCCTTATAAAGATTGTATGAATATGTGCTTTTAGAAGTGTTAGAAATCCGGTTTGTGGAACTCAGATGAAGCATTTGTTTTACCCCACCGAAAATTGATTTTGACTTTCAAAGGCATGCTCTTCACAGCGCTGTCTTCTGTGTCAGTGTGAGACAGGTTTAGCTCACATTTTTGGAAATTGAGGTAATAGTTTTAAACTGACAGACTAAACATCACTCTTCTTGACTGTTCCACTTCAGAATAGTAAATACTTACACAGACATATACACACACACACACACACACACTCAAATTCTCTCTCACACACACACACACACACACACACACACACACACACACACACACACACACACACACACACACACACACACACACACACACACACACACACACACACACACACACACACACACACACACACACACACACACACACACACACACACACACACACACATTTTGAAAGAATTTATGCAAGGTTCTGGGTGGCGCCAGTCCAAACATCAACGGACACTGCACCAATGGCAGGACACTGCACTACAATGGCAGGGTTGGGCAACATGCGCAATTGGCTTCCTTTTAATTCATTAGTTGGAATTTAAATGGGCAACACCCAGCAAGATGATTAATTAAAATGACAAGAAGTGAAATTTTAATTGTATGTCAAAGAAAGAGAGTTGCACTGAAACATTTATACAATCGAACAACAAAAGTTATATATATATATATATATATATATAGAGATTTTTTACATTTTTAATATAATAATAATACTAATTTAGATTGTGATTAATTTAAATACTTCATAGTTATCCAAAATGTATAATGGAAATATAAATTAAATTATCTCATAAATAATTTATTACAGAACTGTGATATTTTATTTACTGGCAATTGTGCCTTCCTTGTCTCTTTTCTTTTATGCTTTAGTAAAATATGTCAGTCGTTTCAAAATATGAACTTTTGAATTTATAAATGATATCCCAGATAATATGAAAAGCAAAACTGGGTTATTCCCTTTTTTCAGCTCTGTTGGCTGTACTTTCTAGTATTAAACAGAGTTTTTGTTACAAATCCACCACATGTCTGCTTTTTTCTTCCTTTCTGTTAACTACTACCCTCCATTTATGTCTTGATAGATTTTCAGTCCTTCCCTTTAGCCCTTATTTTGTTTCTCTGCATACCCCCATTTTTCTCTCCTCCTCACGAATACCCCCTCGCTCCCTCTCCTACAAAGCACACTTGTTATTTCTTCGTACAAGGTCCCGTAATTAAGTTTGACATAAGCGAAGGGATTAAATATGTGGTTTGGGAGGGGGAGAAAGGGGCTCTGTTACAATCTCAAGGCCAGCTGTAAAATGGAACCAGATTGCAACACTTGGAGTTAGAAAGTTTGGGAAAGCTGCCGAGACTGAAGCTGTGTGTTCATACAGCACTGGAGTATGAATCCCTCTGCAGCGTAAGAGCGGCCAAAAAACTACTGCTCCCCCTAAAATCCACCCCCTCTGAAAACCTGTCCCGGCTCACATGCTAATAGACCACAAGCCCCCCAATGCTCACATGCCATGTGTCCGCTGCCCCCCCTCATGTCATCATGCCACGGATCAAATGTTACATTTTAGAGTAGGCAAGACTTCTGTTGTATACATGCGTGGTTCAAGGAACTTTAAAGAGTATCATATTCCTATGGTGCATGTCTAAAAAGCATGCTATTACTATGGAACATGGCCCAGACACATGACTTTCTCCATTATTTTTCTGTTTTAAGTGATATTTTTGTTGCTGATTTATGCAGTAATTATTTGGGAAATTATGTTTTAAAAATCAAATGAAGCACATGCTCTAGTCGTTTCAAGGGTTGTTCACACGGGACACATTAAAAACAACTAAAAAGAACAACAGATTTGAAAAGGTCTATATATACAGTAGGTACATTAATTCCCTTTAGTGTAATTTTATTATCATTGCTATAGTATTTTGTTAATATTTTGAATTACATTATTGAATTACGTATTTTTTATGTTAGTTTTAGTAATTTTGTTGTGTTTTTGTCTTTTTTTAAATGTCTATACAGTTTAATTACATTTTGTTAATTAGTTTTAGCTTATTTGGTTTTCGTTATTGTATTTATCAGTTAACTCTAGTTTACCCTGTTAAAAGCATGGCGTGAGACGCGGGGAAAAACAATGAGATATAGCGTAACAACCAAAGCCGTTCATCTAGTGCCTTTTTACATAGACCAACAATTAAACAAATAGTGCTGACGGAACGGAACGGCTCGGCCCTCAGACACTTATTTATTTCACCACTACTTTCTTAAACCACCGTTCTTTTGATCGAAATATTACCACCAAGCCAAGGGACTTCCACACAAAACCTCTTAGCCTGTTCAAAGAGCATCGCCTGCTTAGGTCAACACAAATCCTTTTAATTTCATGGAAAATATATATGTATAAATGAATAAAAATAACACGTGTTCTGAGGATTATTACAGCAGGAAGAGAGCTCTGCTTCTTTAGTCATAGGACTTCGGCCTCCCACGCCAAAACCACTACTGCAGCTCTCTCAAAGAACCCTACATTCCTAAACAAAACACAAGCTCTCCCAGCCAAAACTCTGACACTCAAGCCGCCAAAGCAAACACGCGCTGCACCCTTTCCCCCGGCCGCCAGCCGTACATATGATACATGCTCTGTAGCTGTTTCAATTACCACAATTTGAGCTGTTTCTTGAAATGTTGATTCACCCATTGTTTGCCTTGAACTTTGTAATTCAACTCCGCTGTCAGAATCATGGATAATTTGCTGTCTGTCCTAATGAGTTCAGTGTTTCTGAGAGCCGGTTCACTAGCTAGCGCTCAATCCGTGACACAGAGCCGTGATGGTCACGTTGTGAAAGAACACAGCATCTCCGTGAGATTTCCCTTCTCTGTGAACTCTGTGCGGTCTTCGGCGGGAACTTTGCATTCTTAAATAACTCTGGCAAAACGTTTCTAATCTTAATGAGTCTGAACAGCAAATCTCTCATCTGCGGCAAAAAGGGATTAGGAAAGCAGGGGGAAAAACACTGCTGTTCCACTTTGATGAATTGTGTTTAGCAAATCCCTGGGTATGAAGTTCCTCTGACGAACAAAGCGCTGGAGAAGCATGGATGTTTTTAGACAACATAACTTATCAGAGAGAAACAGAACATGCATTTAAAGGAAAAGCAGATTCGTCACTTCGGCAAATGATAAAAGTGGTTAACTCTTTTTCTCAATCCACTTAGCTAGTTTTGGTTAAAAAAAACAAAATCAACCCAAAGTAGCTTTGCACAAATTAAAGGCATTGTGTTTCTCCCGGCCTTATCATCCTCGTGTTTATTTATTTGTACATGATGCAGGGGGCCTTTGTTAACAGTAAATGAATAAATTGATCATTTCCTGCCTCTTAGCGGAGATGCTATAAACAGCTGTCAGAGTGATTACGGAGTTAATGAATAGCATAAGCGGAGACGTGAAGCTTTGCAGTTTTGAAGCAAATTGGAAAGTTACACTTGGGCTAGGCTTTACTTCAAACTTCCTAGGCCTGAGCTCAAGGTTCGTTTAGTGGTTTATATTGTATCATACTCAAATCTGATGAATGCAGATTAAATCTCAAATACATTTTGAAATAAAAAGCAGGATTATTTGTTTTGTGGCATGGCATTTTTTAAATGACAGTTTAACTCTTGTTTGGGGGGGGAAATAATATAATTTTCGGTGTGTGCATGAATGATGAATATCTTCACACTTGACTTCTGTTAATGTGGGAATACGGCATGTTCCTCACATATACATCTGGTCACCAGGAGTCTTCTCTTGAGTGACAGATAACATCTGGGAAGTCTGTAGCTATCACAGGATACATGGACCATATCTACTCCTCCCTCCCCTTACTCAGACTCACTCTTTTCCTCTCTTCCCTTTCAGTTCATTCATGAACATATCCCTCCGTTATTGATTTCCCATTAACCCCTTCCAGTCTGGGAGGATTGAGGCGGATTGATGCATAAACACCCATTTCATTGCTTAGCCATGCGTCACTCATTTTAGTTCAATGCTGTCTGTAAGTATATACATGTATAGACACACAGAACAGAACTACATATCAAAATTATAATTTATTTATTTAGTCTTTTTATTATAGATACAGTCATAATGAAACAGGATATTGTGGGTAGAAACAGGACACAACACATGTAGGATTTTAATTTGTGGTCATGAGCACAATGGCTCAAAACATCTGAGGGACATGTAATAACCAGCAGTGTGTGTGTGTGTGTGTGTGTGTGTGTGTGTGTGTGTGTGTGTGTGTGTGTGTGTGTGTGTGTGTGTGTGTGTGTGTGTGTGTGTGTGTGTGTGTGTGTGTGTGTGTGTGTGTGTGTGTGTGTGTGTGTGTGTGTGTGTGTGTGTGTGTGTGTGTGTGTGTGTAAATATTCATTTTTATGCTTTTCATATGTCGTTTGATGCCCCATGTTTTCTCTGTTAAATATTACTCTTGCTTTCTCATTGATTTCTCTCCGTTTTCTCCACCTCCTTTACCATCTCTCTCCCCCCCTCCTGCTGTTTCTGACAAGTGCTTGCTAATGCTCAAGTAGCACAGTGCCTCTAGGTCACACATGTAGACGTGCATCAGAACTAAAGACACGTAGTATTCCCATTTAAATTGACAATTCCCTGACAGAACTTCTATGATCATCCAATGGGCTGAGCTGTTCTCTGACATCCATCTTGAGAAAGTGCTGTATGGGCCTTAACATGAGCAAAGATGGTGAGCAAAGTGAGCCATTGTGTTATAATACGTGGCGTAAGAATATACTTGTATTGTAGACTCTTGTTCTTTAAGAGGTTTTAAATCAAGGGTCTGTCAGCTACATACACTCCCGTCTCATTTTCTGTGAACCAAAGTATTGTGTGCAGAAGTGTGTGTGTGTGTGTGTGTGTGTGTGTGTGTGTGTGTGTGTGTGTGTGTTGTGTGTGTGTGTGTGTGTGTGTGTGTGTGTGTGTGTGTGTGTGTGTGTGTGTGTGTGTGTGTGTGTGTGTGTGTGTGTGTGTGTGTGTGTGTGTGTGTGTGTGTGTGTTTATGTATGCATTTTATTTAAGACCACAAGCTTCATCAGAATTCATTCAAAATTAATATTCTGCAAATTGAGATTTTTGAACTCCAATTTGTGACACTGATCTTCTGAATTCCTTCCTTTCTTCCACTGAAGCAAAACCTCTCAAACTATGCTAGATAACCTGATCATCAGGTTTTATATAAACTTGTGGATTTCATGCAGGTTTTATGTCATTAAAGTAAGACGCAGACAAACTTGTGGAGTTTCAAGCAAATCTGAAAATCATGATATTTTTTTGAGTTTTAAAGTAAGACGCAGACAAACTTTACTTTTTCCCTCAAGTTGCTATGCTGATGCAAGGTATAATTTGCAATATTATTAATATATAACTAAAATGATGTCATTTATAAAAAGTTATGTACCATTCAACACCCCTCAGTTTGACTGTGTGCAGGTGTGTGGAAAGAAGCAGTTTGCATGTGTTTAGAGTCAGACAGAATGTAATGTATGTGTTGCATGTGTATTTATTCCTGTTCGGAGCATTTGCGCGAGACGTAACACATGCGTTCATGCTTTTCTGTTTGTCTGGGAAGCACACGAGAGAGAGCCTGTACCGGTCCAGCCGTCTGAAGTGCAAAGAGCCCAGAGGAAGGAGGTTCACAGCTGTTTGTAGACTATACGAACAGGAAAGGTCAATGTCGTAATGCCGCACGTTTCTGTAACGCATTCTCAGTTCCACCAGAAACAAACGCCACTTCGGCTCCCTTCAGTAGCACTGGTGCATTTAAAATACTGTTCTTGCCTGGAGAAGAATGGTTCAAGCATAACCCCATTGTATTCTTTGGTAAACTCTGTAAAATGCACAGTATAAGCTGGGGGAAGCAGCATGGTTTAAGGGCACAATTGCCGTGCAAATTTACCATGGAAAGTTCCGCCACCCTTCCTCTGCCGAAGTGAGAGAGAGGAAGAGAAGGATGGAGGGAGAAGGGTCTGACTGTTATCTGTAGATGCAGAGCAGAGCAGAGCAGGGAAGATTGTCTTTGTGTTTGTCATCTCGCTATGAGGGCTCAGCTGTAAAGGAACAATAGTTCTCTAATCCCAGCTCTGATGCCAGATTAATATTCAAGCCCACCAAAATATTAATTCCAGCCAAGAGCAGCGCATGCAAAATAATGTCAAAACACTCAAACAAATAAAGACAACAACGAATCGAGAACACACAAAGAAAGCTCTCCAGCTTGCTGCAGCACTGTCCGCACACACACACACACACACACACACACACACACACACACACACACACACACACACACACACACACACACACACACACACACACACACACACACACATCTCATTGCATAGAATTTGCCGTTAATCTTCATAATAATTTTGTTTTCAAAGAAGACTATTTGAGGTGTGCTATGTTGTTTTTCACAGATTGTCTTCACTTAGCCAGGGGTTTTATTTCAGGATTTGAATATTTACAATTTGAAATAATGGAGGTTGTAAAAATAAACCCTGCTTTATGCTCTGTAATCCACACGACTCGAAATTGCCTCCCAACTTCAAAGACCGTCCTGGAGTTGTTGGCCATTAATATGATTTGATGCGAAACTGCTGCAGCCACAGGAAGTGTCCGTTATCAAGTTGTTTGTCAATGTTTTTCCTTCTGATATCAGTGGCAGTGTGGATTTTAATGACAGTTTCATTCACTTCTGTACAATAATGTTCATTTCTAAATTGATAGAAACTAAAAAAAGAAAAATAGGTTCTCACATGGATAAATTATGTGACATCCTCAAAGATTATAAACAAAACAATACATGCAAAAGCAACTCAGACTACATTAAATATGGGTTCACGGGGAATATATTGATATTATTTACTAATATTCAAATAGGATTTTAATGACAGACACTGGAGTATATATTGTCACAACCGTTTTGTGAGCAAACCCATATCTCTTTTTATCATCTTCTTGGTGCACCATGACACCCATCAAAAACTTTTTTATTCCTGTGTCATGTGTCCTTTTTAGGTTTTATCATATTTAGTCGACCTGTCCTATTTTTGGTTTAGCCAAGTTTTAGTTGACTAAAAGTCTAGGAATTTTAGTCTAGTTTCAGTCAATTAAAACCTAATCACATTTGCATAATGGTAAAACTTATAATCTTGCTGATTACTGATTATAATTGTTGTTATTTGAAAAATTACATCTTAATTATTGCACTGTCACCTATAAGCGTGCACATGGTAAATTTCACCTTATCGAGTTTGCTGATTTATTATCATTATATATGATTTATTAAATATACACACTCTGTACATTATGAAAGCTGATAATTCCAAATAATTAATTTCAGTAATTCCAAATAACTTTCATGTCTTTCTATTGAAACAAAAAAAGACTTTGTATTGTTGCACAGAGGTTGCATTAATGTATTTATTCAGCAGCCTCAGTCACAAACAATATATCCATGTTTGGATTTATTACAGTTCATCACTGAGGAGGTTTTGATGGCAGATTTAGTCACAAATAGCGCAAATGACTGTTTGAAGGAACACAGACTGGCTGTATTACACTTTCATTTGAGCAGAATATCTCAATAGAAATTGCTCCAACTTACACGTTTGTCAATGTTTTCGGATCATCAGTGCTTTTTTCATAGTGTAAAAAAGAGTGTGTACAAACGGTTGCCAGGTTGTGAAGATAAAGTAAAGCGCAGGACAGAAAATGTGTCCTTTTAAGAGAAAAGCGCTGATAGAGGGATCTTGACATCTGGCAACCCCGAGCAAGAAAACTTGTGGAGGTCTATATTTTTTAACCACTTTTTTTTGTTGAAGAAAATATAGAGAAATTTGGGATATGGAGATTTTTTTCTTTTTTAAACTATACGTTTTAGTCTCATGTTTTTTCATCAAAGATTTTACATATTGATATAGTCACAGTTAGTGTTAGTCATAGAAAATAAGGTTGTCAATGAATATTTTTAGTAATTAACACTATTTTGAAAAGCAGGTAAAGGCTTAAAATAAGGAATAAAGAGTGAGATTATTTGCTGAAGTTTGTGAGGAAGTGTATGGAGCGACCCCGTGCTCGGCGTTGAGGTTATGGAGCGGCGTTGAGGTTATGGAGCGACCCCGTGCTCGCGTTGAGGTTATGGAGCGTGCGCGTGAGGTTATGGAGCGGCCCCGTGCTCAGCGTTGAGGTTATGGAGCGACCCCGTGCTCAGCGTTGAGGTTATGGAGCGACCCCGTGCTCGGCGTTGAGGTTATGGAGCGACCCCGTGCTCGGCGTTGAGGTTATGGAGCGACCCCGTGCTCGGCGTTGAGGTTATGGAGCGACCCCGTGCTCAGCGTTGAGGTTATGGAGCGACCCCGTGCTCAGCGTTGAGGTTATGGAGCGACCCCGTGCTCGAGGTTATGGAGCGACCCCGTGCTCGGCGTTGAGGTTATGGAGCGACCCCGTGCTCAGCGTTGAGGTTATGGAGCGACCCCGTGCTCAGCGTTGAGGTTATGGAGCGACCCCGTGCTCAGCGTTGAGGTTATGGAGCGACCCCGTGCTCGGCGTTGAGGTTATGGAGCGACCCCGTGCTCAGCGTTGAGGTTATGGAGCGACCCCGTGCTCAGCGTTGAGGTTATGGAGCGACCCCGTGCTCAGCGTTGAGGTTATGGAGCGACCCCGTGCTCAGCGTTGAGGTGGCAGATCCAGGGCTTTTCAGTCAGCGAGGTGATTTTTATGGGTTGAGATGTGTCAGAGGGGTCTTGAAGCTTTCATATAGCGCCTGACATGTTGAAACGGACACAGGCCGGGAGAAGGTGACAGGTGAAGAGCTTTAGTCACCGTCATGGCTTGATGAACAATGATGAATTGACTCTTTCTGCTTCGGCATGGGAATGGGCCAGTGAAGCAGAGCAGAGTGATGGAGGAGAACGGGCCATGGGACGGCGCTCAGCGTGGGTTGTCTGGATTGCATGGCTCGAGGTGTTAATGAAGTGTTTGAGGTCTTCTCCGGCTTTAGTATAGGTGCGATCCTTTGTCAGTTAAAGCTCGGTCAGCACGCGTGCACACACACACACACACACACACACATGCAGGCGTCTCTCAGTCACTAATCCAACAGCAGGGGACGGGTTGTGCTCCGGCCGACAGTGAGATCTTCTGCACAATGATAAGGTCTGATGTGATCTGGGCTAGTTAGATTAATCTCTCACACATGGCACTAAATATGAAGGGTCAGCTTATTTTAATCCTCAAATCTCCACCACACAGACACATGGACCACTGTCTCACAAACTTCAGCAATAATCCCACTCTTAATTCCTTCTCTTAAGACTTTATCTGCCTTTCAACCCAACCAAGGAGTGTTTTCAAATGTGTTTTTGATGGGCTTCATGGTGCACCAAAAAGGTTTTTTTTTTTTTTTTTTTTTTTCACAAAATGGTTTCAAAAAGATATACTCCAATATTTATCATTAGATTGATATTCTTATGTTAAGTAAGAAACATATTATTGTTTTGTTTATGATTTTTGAGGGGTCACAACCTGTCCACATTAGCAACTTATTTTAGTTTCTATAAAGTTTCAAATGAACAGTGCTAAAATTGTTTATTGTACAAAAGTAAATGAAATGGTCATTAAAATCTTATTTTAAAATTACTCATATTTAATGTAGTCTGAGTTTCTTTTCCATTTTACTGCTTTGCTGTTGATTTTTGAAGATGTCACTATATGTTAGCATCTGGCTAAATTTGATCTAGTTTCTGTCAAGCCACAAATAAACCAAACATGCTTATTGTACAAGTATAAGCAAAAATGTCATTAAAATCTTATTATAATATAAAGTGAAAGCAATGTCAGTATTTTCCAAGTGAACCCATAATTAATGTAATGAGTTTTTTTTTCATTGTATTATTTTGTTTTGGTATTTTTATGTAATTTTTATTTTTGTCTGATGTCACATAAATTGTACATGTTTGCATCTACCTAATCTGTTATCAAATTTCAAATGGATTTGAATTTTAGTAGAATTTGAACGCACTTGCATTAACATTGACAATGTTTAGTCTCTTTAATGTCTAATTTTATAAAATGTTGTTCGTATTTTGCATTGCAACACAGTTTTGCGGTTCAACCCACACTCATTAGGACTTGTATAATATTAGGATGCAACTAAATATGCAAAGTTAAAGTCTAAAAATATGTCATTAAATACTGCTATTGAATTTGAAATATCTATGGTGATTAGAGACCTAATATCAGTCATCAGTCAGGTTTTTTTTTTTGACATCAACAGTACACTGTTGATATTTTCACATTTGTCTGTACAGAAGTTATCCATGATCCATGTAGTATGCATTAATGTTTTTACAGCGTTCTCTCAAGAGCCCTCAAATAAACCATCACGTGGGTCTGACTCGTTCATATCTCTTTAAACTGTTGTTGATATCCAGCCACTGACATGTGACATGTCCTTTAAAGGGAAAATCATGAGGGATGTGTCCAAGCGTAATTGTGCCATTTTCCTTCTGGAGCTTATTTCGGGGCTGTTATGCTCTTTGTTGCTCTGATTGATTTGTTCCATAACCGATTTAAATTCACACACGACAAAGATAAGAAAGTGCCCAGATTGTGAGGGAAGTCAAGACAAATTGAGGTCAAAACTTCATTTTGATACAGTGGCTGAGATCCTCTTGGATTCACGTAGACCATTGGGATTACTTTCTAAAACTGGGGTTATTGTTTAAAAAAAAGACTTGGTTAATTTGTTATTTTGAAAACCTGTTTTCCTGTCTGAAAGTGTGTCATGTGTAGACAGATGCAGGAATATTTATTCAGACGCTGAGATTGTATTAGGATGTTATTGTTTACTTCGTTACTTCATAACCCCCCACAAACACACATTTCCAATGGTACAGTTTTCTGCCAAAATCCAACCAACACGCATCAATTTGAACAAAGATCGCCCTATTCTGTGGCCTTAATTAGAAGAAAACTGTAAACAGACGCACGCCTTTCTTAAGGGATTATCCATACTTTATGACAGAGCGTTTGAAGTCAGGAGGCTTTCTGAATCAGCATTGCTCAAGTGGCTCTCTTATAGGACATTGTTGTCTTCAATTATTTTCCCGTTATATACGTGTCTGTATGAAGCCAGGATATCATCTATTATTTAGAGATGCAATCGTTTCTGTTCATCGGGTCTTTTTTAAAAAGGGGTTATCTGTATGCATCACTTTTTTGATTAAACGGAACAAAGCGTAATAAAGCAAGAAGGGTTGAAATGGCTGCTCGTCTCTCCTGCTCCGCGGATTCCCAACCTTTATTGTCATTTAATGCGAGCGATGCCGAGCGAGAACGAGATCTGAAGAGCAGCTGGCACTGTGCTACGCTAACATACAGGGAAACGGGTTTTACACAAGTTCTCTTACACAAATACACACGCATTTGTACTGAAACTTTCTCTGAAGCGCTCTCTTGCACACTATTGAACCCGGGTCTACACAGAAGCTGACAGCTACTTAATCTTGCAAACAGTTTAGGCTTATGAGAGCATCTAACACTGATTTGTTCAGGTGCTGATTACTGCTGTGTCCCTTTAACTCAACGGTTTCAGAGGGACGCAGTTTCTGGGAATTGAATAGGACATTGGATGTCAGTGTTAATAAGTTTGATATCTGACATATGGCTGTACTTACAGTGATAGTTCATATAAATAAAATTAAAAATAAATTCTGAAATATTATAGAATATTCTGGCATTGTTTACTAACCCATCATGATTTTCTATCTTCTATGGAACATAAAAGGAGACATTTTGAATACTGTACGAGTCGCTCTTTTCCATGCAATTGAGGTGAATGGGAAGTACATTCTTAAAGTGTGCTGTGTTAACTGATTGATCTGTATTCTGTAGGACTTTTCCCAAGTGTTTGTCCCATATTCTGAAGAATGCATTGAATTGTGTTGTGTTTTAGGGTCAAAGAGAAATGTTCGTAAACTGGCCGTTTTCAAAATTTACCAGTACCTTTTCCATTTTTGTAATGATCTTTCTTACATTGCAGATTATGTGAAATGTAACAATACTTTGGAGACAAACAGGCCATTATTTAAACCAGTGGTTCCTAACCAGGGGGTCGGGGCCCATCAGGGGGCCTCAAGATGACTTCAATTGATTTCAATTAAGATAAAACAACTAAAAATCACGATAAAAACTGACATTACATTTCTTATTTCAATTAGTTTCCTCAACAACTATCATTTTTATTAAAGAAACCAGGATTCCAACAGTCTTGTAAAACCTGGATATATAAGGTAAAGACCTGGAAAAAAACTAAAATCCTAAAAAAAGTCATGGAAATGTATATAATAAGTATATATATATTTCTAGTTATATCAAGCTCTAAAATATATTATTAAGTAGAAATTGCTAAGACATTTTAAAATCTTATCTCATAATCACAAACAAGTGGAAAAGTCATGTAAATATATTAATATAATTGTAATCTAATTGTTTAGCTGATTGCACTGAAAAGGCTTACTAGACAGAAAGTTAGAAAGTCATACAGATTTGGAGAGACATGAGTAAATAATTCCAGAATGATCAAACGTTCCCTTTGAGCTGTTTAATTTCGGTGTGGTCACATTTACTGTTGTTCAAGGAATTTCCACAGGCACACTCCTCAGCCATTTTAATAGGACATTTCCTAATGCAGATTTCGCATCAGGTTCAGCTGGTCACGAATTCATCATGTTGACCAACACAAAGCTGCTGGAATTTGTGAATGGACCTTTTTTGTCCATAAACCTTTTTCCAAAAAATTGCTAATTTGACCACATTATTTACAACAAGCAAGTAATTTTTTTAAAGTTGATCCATTTTCATAGCACAAAAAAGTGCAGATCCTTATTTGCAGTGTTTTCACTCTCTAATCTCAGTCACAGACACATCCACTGGTGCTTAACTGTCCTTTGGAGACTCTGCTATTGGTGATTAGCGTGGCCTTGACATAAACGACTGGATCAATATGTGACGCAAGCAGTCGGCCAAGGTCACTGCCCCGCTGTACGATGACCTGGCTGGGTTCGGTCAACTCCTGGCTGATAAATTCAGGGTCACTGACCTTTGCTGACCTAGGCACTGCGTGTCAGACTGACCAGAGAGACTTGGGCTGTGGTGGCTGGTCATTGGGCTGATTCTATAATGAAGTGTTCAGTATTGCCTTCCTGTCAGTCAGTAATTAAAGGAAGAGATATGAAGCCTTAGATAGGTGTTGAATGGACAAGCGGGCCATTGGCTACAGAATGGCAATGAACAGGCAGTGGAGCAGTAAAGTGACATGTAAACTACTCTGATATGGACTGCTAATGGCTGCCTGGAAGATAGATTAGATGGGCTGTCTGGGAGTGCTGTACACAACATGAACAGATCTTTAATCTCTGTAATGTGTGACATTAAAACAATGTCCAAATAATTTAGCACAACATTTTACATTTCAATATTTCCTAATTTAATGTAATGTTTTTAAAAAAAAAATGCATTTAAATTCAATGGATTTTTTTTATTTATATCAAGTAGCATTTTTATTAGAAAATTATTGCATTAATAAATACAATATACAGTACATATAATAAATTGTAATAAATGTGTTGGCCTGTTAAATGGCTGTAGTTTATCATTCGATGGAAGTGTTTTTGTTGGTCTTGCATTGCTTGTGTTATACATGTATAAGGACTATGTATATATGAATTTTCATTTATTGCAGTTTATTCAGGTTAGACCTGGTCATATGGTACACACCCATATTTAGGACTTTCCCAGTGCAGGTGAGGGGAATCCTGGGAACCCCGGCTTCCCAGTCATCCATGCAGCCAGCTGCCACCACCTGAGACCTTGCACATTCCTCTGTCCACTAACTATTTAGTTGTCAGTGATTTGGTTAAGTGGAATTGACTTTTATCTTCACTGTGCTGTGGGGCTGCCACTGGCGATACACATTCCCCCATCCCTCAGCCGCCTGTCTGCTCTCAGCCCCTGTGTCACATCCAGCACATTGCTATTGGCAGCCGAGGAGCGGCTGATCAATAGCCCAGGTCAGGGATGGCCCGCGGCCCTGCTGCGCTGCAGGCTGGGGTATTGATCCAGATCCACTCTGTCCCGCTGCTCCGCCCAGCGTAAGGCCACGGTCTGCCCGGTGGAGAAGGTGCGAATGGGGAGAAATGGCCTGAGAGAGCTTTTGAATGCAACGCACCCATGCCCCTGAACTGCACTAGAAACATGTGGTGTTGTCCAACCAGGATAGTATGCTGTAATAGTTTGTCTTATTTCTGCCAGACCTTTCTCATCATGATGCGATATTGATTCATTGAATATTTAAAGGTGTTGAGTATAATTTCTGTAATACTACTGTGACCAAAAGGCATTTCATAACTGACTGTTTACAGACAGGTTTCCTATATATCATTGACAAAACTACCAGATAGTCATGCCATTTACATCACTTCCTGTCTGCCGGCCCCACCTTTTCTTGAACATGGAGGGACCTTTTTATTTTTTTAAATTAATTAAATTATGTAATATGGTTTATGGGAATAAAGAAGGGGAAATATTTTTATTTGATATAAATATAATACATTTGATATAAATGTAAATATATACATTTTAATAAATAATATTTTTTATTTTAAAAGATGCACTCTTTAACTCTTAATACCTAATATGTTGAAAATGTCTCCATTAACGTGTCTTCTTGCTCACATTTAGTCATGAATTTGATGAATCACATAGATCATAGCCTATATTTCCAATTTAAAATGACAAAAAAGTTGAGTAGTTTGCATCACTGCATATTACCGTTGGTTGTTTACATCTCTATCATAATAAAACAGTTGTCAGATATTAAATGATATTAAATAGATACTCACTTCTTACCTCACGCTCTTTCACCATTAAAACTGAAGCGAACCATAAAGCCAGCCTTCTTTCATTTAACTGGCCATCTCAATTTTTGATATTGACCCGCACTGTTATAGACCTGCTACTCTTACGACAAGCACTGAGGCAGACCAGCCTAAAACTTTTTGTCATCCAAACAACAAACAGAGCAGTATCAAGAATATCAAATACTGAGGGGGACAATTTGGCCATTTCTAATTATTGGTGAGTACTGGTCCCAGTCATTGTCTATAGCGGTCACGGCCCTGGTGCAGAGACGGGGCGGCGAGTGTAGACGTAAACCGGCATCGAAAAAGTTCAGACCTCCACACTCCATCCATTCATCATCCATCTCGGAGCACCCCGCCGCACCTCCTCCTCCGTCCCCTCACCAGCTTTCCTGCCTCAACTGCTTGTTTTTGTTGCAGTTTTAAGTGCCTCTCCCTGGAGCTCCTCATCAACAACTTAATAAGAGCTCTTGGGAACAATTAAACAGCATCTTTAACCCTGCTCTATCCACAGAGGTAAGAATAATCATAAAAATGTTGCCAAATAGAAGAGACTCCAGGGGGACCGTTCAGAAATCACAGTCTGTCTCCTTCTCTGTCCTTTATTCCCTCAACTGAAGCCCAAGCAGCACAGGCGAGAGCTGTCAGAGCCGTAGCCTATGATAGACACATTTACTCCGCTTTCTAGCCCAGCCCCATGTGGCGTTCCCTTTTGCTTTTCCCTCCTCCTTTTTTCTCTTTCAATGTTGGAACTGACATGTGAATAAATATGTACTGTCTAAGTGGCTTTGTTGTTGTGTATGAGAGATCTTCCGCAGAGTGCACAATTATGCATGTTATTACAGGAATATGTCTTGTTCTGGTTATGGGGGGAAATTAAGTTTCTCCGGAAATTTCAGTGTTTTTTTTGTCTTCTTTTTTTATGGAGAGAAAGAGACGCTAATGCCACAAGAGGAAAAATTACTCAAATAAATGCATTTATTACTTAATGTAATCTGGAAAATCATAAGGTTTTGTCCTGCAGCAGTAATAAAAATAATGATATATTAATTTTCCGTTCTCTAAAACAGCTTATTACAGCATTCAAAAGACTTGATAGAAGCCATATTGTTCTGTGTCCTCCCCTCCTGAAAGAGATTTAGCCGGCTCTTTCTCAAGGGGAACGAGCACGCAAAGCGAAAAATCTGCACTCACTTATGGAGCATAACTAACAATGGCCTCACCTCCTCTCAGCTCTGCTTTACAAAAGGCAAAGTGTGTGTTTATACGTCTCTGTGAGAATCTATTAAATGTGTTTCTTGTTTCATCCTTTGTTCGGTTGCATGAAAGAACTTTTGCTGTAAATGTTAATAGCATGTTTTTTTCTTCTTATCCCTAGGTGGCGCTATCACTCCGAAAGGCTTTTCCACCGACTGTGGATGCTTCAAACCAAATCGCATAACTGGGTCTCGTAGCTTTGAAAAAATCTGGAAATACCTGGAATTATAGGACTACATCATCCCAAGCCCTTGCCAAGGGACATTCTGGTAGTGCCCAGGCACTGGATCTGAAAGCTTTACATTCCTCTTTACTTTTGAATAAACCAACAGACCAAAAAAAAAACTGATAGATTTAACACTAGCGATAGATTACGGCCATCCGCCTGCCATTGCACCAAACCTGCTGTGACCGCAAGGGTTGTGACCTTTCTGGCGCCCACTTCAAACGGACACTTGAAAAGAAGGACGCGGTCAGAGAGGGCTTCCGAGCGGTGGCAACTGAAACCAAAAACCCCATCAGGTAAGGCTGTGAAGTCACTTCTTTTCCTGCTGGCAACACCCCCAAAGCTCCTCGGGGGCTTTTGAAGCCCAGATGGACTCCCTGCGTCCACGCCCACATAGGCGGCTTCTCCTCCACGCTGGGCCTACAGGAGAGCCCACTGTAGATAAAGGCTTCCCGGGTTTGAAGACTCAATCACCTGTCTGCTGCTGTAGGATTAGAGGGAATGTGTGCTGATTGAATTTGTTTGGCTCAAAGATGCTTAGGTGCAGGGAAATCCTGCAAAGCGACTGAGAAGGAGATAGATTGATTGACAGAAAAGAGTGTACAGATGTGCAGATACATGTTATCATTGCATATTTTCATCTACATTATGCAAGTTAGCCTGTGCTGATGAAATATTCTGAGTTCAATACGAGTTGAACTAAAAAAACCACAAAAAAATCATTTTCACTTGTCTTTCATTTTCTTACAAAATACAACAAGTAAATACATGAAGATTATTTTAAAGTGTTTACTTAAATTGTTTACTAAACAACTATGTAGATCCAATATTGCAAGTTCATTACAATGTTTTAAAATGTCCATAAAATGGCAAGAATTCAAAATAATGCACTGGTTTTGACAGTAGAATTAATGTCGCTGTTTTTATACACTTTCACATTTCAGCTTTTAAATTCTTTCAGAAATTGGCCCCATTTAGTTCCATTGAAAGTGCCTCACTGTAACTTTTTTTTAAATGAGGGATGAGTCGAAATTACTTTTTGCAGTAATCAACATAATGCCATAAATGCTGTCAATTGAGCTTAACTTGAATTAACCCAGAATATTCTTTTAATGCTTATTCCTAGCACGCGAGTAATTTTTGCACCTCTATGATGAACAAATTTCTCACCTTGAATATGAAAACTGATTTAGTTTTTAGTGTCCACCTGACCCTTTCATCCTGCGGTTGTTGCCTTTTTATGTCTGATCTGACTTTTAAAAAAGACTTTCATTGGTGTTTTGGAGATGGTTCATTTCTTTGATTCAAATAAAATCAGTTAACTTAATAATTATATAAGCATTTTACAGTGTAGTTAGAAAACAGCCACACAGTGCTGCCCCGGTGACTAGCATATCCGTGTGTAAATGTTAAGCAGTGATATTTTTGTTTTGCTAACATGACAGACACACGTGCTCTTTAGCTGTTCAAAATGATGGTATTCACTGCTCTCGGTGTAACCCTGAATGAAAGTAACTAGTGTTTATAGAATTAAGCATTTAAAAAGAAAAGCAGACGGCCAAGGAGGTAGAACGCAAGACACTCAGGGAATCAGCCCGGTTCCTAGAAGAGAGCAGGGCCTTTGTTTGAAAAGTTCAAAGTCATTTTGCCAAATTTAGGTCATTTCACATTAGTACTCAGCGGGGAGCTGTCATTTGTGGGGAAAGAGAAAGCAAATAAATAAATAACCGCACTAAAGCTTTTCGTGCATCTCGCTTATATATTAGCCAAAACAAAATAAAAAAATAAAAAAACACAACACTTCAAAGCATTAAGACAAAATCCATCTCTGTTAAACTAATTAGCCACTTCGAAATGGGCTACGTCAAAGGCATCTATGATTTGAGCGGTCAGGCGCGCTCACAACAGGACCAATGTAAGGCAGCAGAAGTCATAAGCAGTGAGCCAATCTCCCCCTCCTTCCCTCCACCCGTCCTCCTCCTTTTTCCCCTCCATCCGAGAGCGCTAATGGAACAGTGCTCTTAGCCCAGGGCTCCGGCACCAGACCCTGCTCTGCATGAGGGATGTACTGCACTGCGGCCGGGGTCGCTCCCTTTGTGCCGGCCCTCCTTGGCCTCGCGGTAAAAAGAGCCATGCATGATTTCATACATGAAAGATATATGTAATTGGACCGCAGCAATGCCTGTACGTCATATTTACAATTCTAAACAGAGGATGGGAGAAGCAATTCCATTTATCTCTCTTGGTCATAGTCTCGTTCTCTGCGAGGAACGGATTTCTGCATATCGCAGAGCCCATGATGTACAAAAATACATGAAATGCAGATTATCACACTTCTTATTTACTTTCATTATGGACGAGTTGAATGTGTCATTTTGATGATGTCGCCTCGGTGTCCTGTCTCAATGCTAGATCGCTTGGACAAAAATAGAGGAATTATTCCCGCTGGCCTCACTTTCTGACTAATACTGTGGCAGCGATGCTGTCATCCAGGTCCTGAAAGGGACGTCCCGATGCTTTGTTTATCCATGGAGAGATACCGAACCGAATGCATTTGTGTGTTTGTGGTCTTCATGATGCATCTTTAATAATGGAAATATTTGAGTTAAGAATTAGGGTTTTGCAAGACTAAATGGTTTGATTTAATGCTGGAGAACATATATGCCATGTATTCCTAAGTGTGCTGTTGACTTTACGTGGCAGAATCTGCTTCATGTGACATTTGACGGGACGCGTTTGGGACACACACAGTCGTGTTGTGTGGTGGCCTGTTTTTGGTGAGGTTCCTCCTGGAGTGTTAATGTAGTGCCCAGTTAAACACCTCTCTTGTTAATTGTCCTAACGAGCTCATGCTTTGCCGTGAACGGCTTTTTTAATGGCTTGTTTTATGGGCGTGTGGAGCTCCAAGGCCAGACGGGGTCTCCGCCGACCCTTACGTTCATGTGTTACTGGCCGTGATGTACAGCTTGTCCCCCTTTTGACGTCACCCCTACCCCCACCCACCTCTGAAGTTTGCAGAAGCCCACCTGCCTCTGAGTCCTGGAGGTCACAGGGCGGGGGAAATGGCAGGGTTAAGCACCGTGCAGCTATGTTCCAGCCGCTGTGGTCACTTGCAATTATACCCCAGCTACATCACCCAAGACTAGCTGCGGGTTTTAGGCTTTGGCAGAATTTGCTGGTGCATGTTGCTCCACTTGGCCTTTTCCTTGATCCTTAGCTACTCATATTAATTAATATTCTTGTAATTACTTACACATTCAGTTTATGAATTATAATGCTAAACACAATATGTATTTTATTATTTTTTTAAGTTTTATTTTTTTAATTTTTCCCTTCATGATCAACATAATGACACATATTTTTAAATTACGAGCACTTTCTTTTATCTTTTGCATAAAACATCAATTTCAGACATCTTAAACTATTAATTGTTATGAATAATTTATTCATATATTTATTAGATTCATATATTACTAGCAAATGTTAACAATAAAGTACACATTTTTCTTGTTTGTATGTTCATGTTTTGTGTTTTACTTTTTAGTGATTCATACTTCACACATGTATATTCATCTTCATATTCAGAATTAAATATATAATTTACATATTTTACACACAATTACTTAAATATTATTTACAATATGTTTGGCAGCATAACTATTGAAATATACAGTATTTGTTTGAAGTCCAGCACACACACACACACACACACACACACACACACACACACACACACACACACACACACACACACACACACACACACACACACACACACACACACACACACACACACACACACACACACACACACACACACACACACACACACACACACACACACATTTAAACATGGACTGCATGGAATAATTTGTTCCTGGGTTTGTTCTTTCATTTGTCTTTGAAAATATTTGTCAACAAAATGTCATCTGTCTAGTTTTAAGCTAACTATTCACGACATTTGGGTCATGAAATCACCGTATTTCTCGGTTGGAAACTCGGGGTCTCCGTTTTGAGATGAAATGATTTCCTGAGCGTAGTTTTGCACATAATCCTGCCATATATGCCAGATGACAGAAGTGGGATGGATTTGCACGGTGACCCTTGGCGGGAGCCCTGCGCCTCTGTTGCCCTTCTGTGGCTGCTTCCACCTGCTATACATGAAACGTATGAGCCAGCTGTGGATATAAAGGCCTATATGCGCTTTGCAAAAAAATAATAATTAATAAACGTGTCTTATATTGTTTTATGGACAGGTGGCCATATTTGTTTATTATTATTATGTTTGTAGGAACTGGAGATGTTAAGGTCTGGATATTGTATGAATGTAGAGAAAGCGCAGAATTGTTCAGTTTAATGGATGTAAAGGCCCGAAATGCGCACATTGCATTGCATCTATTTATTGCACGTTGATGTGAGAAGCGGGTTGATGTTGATGTCTTCACTTTTCTGCTTTATTCTTGATTCTTGAGATTGCTGCAGTGCATTTCAAACCGGACAGTCGTTTTATTTCAGCCTGTGTTATTCTCGTACCTGCACAATGATAAAATGGAGGTTGCAGAGAACCGGCGGTGTGAGGATGAGCTGGTTTGCGGTGGTAGCTCCTCTGGACGCAGACTTGCTCCAGGCTGCTTTTCTTTCTGATTGTTGCACAGCCGTGAACAGATACATTTGCACTACTGCTTAACCGCACAGACAGTGAATATGATCCGTTCTTGATATGATGTATTTGAATGAGCTTCTGCTGTTTTCTTAAAGCTTATGCATTTACTGAGCAACATACATGACTGTATATGTGATTGTGTGTGTGTGTGTGTGTGTGTGTGTGTGTGTGTGTGTGTGTGTGTGTGTGTGTGTGTGTGTGTGTGTGTGTGTGTGTGTGTGTGTGTGTGTGTGTGTGTGTGTGTGTGTGTGTGTGTGTGTGTGTGTGTGTGTGTGTGTGTGCGCGCGTATTGCTTTTAAGGGCTCGTGTTGTTCTAGTATCGTATTTTTTTATAAAAATAATGTAGAATTTTGCAACCAAAATACCGAAGTATATTTTGGATTAAAGTAATAATTGATAAGATGGTCGGTGATGCACACACACACACACACACACACACACACACGCGCGCGCGGACGCACGCAGGTGTTGTATGATACACTGATATTATTCGATTAACACATTCACACAATCGGGTTTGTTTGTCTCGTTATTTTTAAAGGGTTATAATAAAATAGTATTTTTAAATATTTTCCAATTATATTATCCATTTATATACATCTAGAACTGTTTCGACTGAAACCGAGCCCAATAACACCATACATCATTTTATCAATCTGTATGCAAACACAACTCAAATGTTTTTAAATATCTTGTTCACAGGTTCGTTGTGTTTTTTATTTGATTTAATAATTGATTTATCTAGAATTAGAGTTCGCACATGTTAATTTTGTTTGTAGAATTACACTTGTTTGGGCAGTATCAGGTAACTTTAACGATCCAAATCAGTAACAATGGAATTTAATTTAAGGATAATTATTAATTAATTTAATTTAAAATATTTGCATAATTAATTGATCTAAAACGTTAATGCGTAAAAACATTTTGGAGAAGCACAACATATAAGCTCGTTTTTGAAAATGTAATTTTGATTAGTGTTTATGAGGGCAAATTAAGTTTTTTTATAATTAAGATAAATTTACATTCATGCTGTGCGTTATTCGAAATATTTGTCTTACAATCTGCGCAAAACAAGAAGTATCTATTACTAGGGACGTTCTCATTAATTAATTAATTTAGTGATTTATTTAAAATTATGTTTTTTTTATTAATTTTAAACACGAACTTTTATTGATTTTTGGGTTTCAAGGTTAAAATTGCAGACATCTTTATTTGCTATATTGCTATAAAACATTGAAATGATGTGTAGCAGCACATAACAAAAAAAGACACGAACATATTTAGCCATGGGCAAACTTTTGCTGTATTTATTAACGCATTCGCTGAAATGTTCAAATATTAGTGAATACAGTGTGTTTTAACACACTAAAAGGAACATATGTTACCATTTACCCAGCGTAACTGAATGTGCCCAGCTCTTTTTTCAGTCTCATACTGGATATATTTTTTCCACATGATATTTTGAGATGTCAGGTTATAGTGTAACGGTAAAACATGCATCATATGTATTTATTTACAGTACTTGTATTGGTTTAAAATAGTTAATTTAAATGTTTATAGTTCAGAAACGTTATCATTTACTGAGTTAGATGCATTTCTGCTATTAAACATTCTACATCAATACAATAATACGAATCATGTAAATAAAACAGCGTTCTTTGAACATTATACAGTGATTATTTGAAATAAGAGATGGCATGTTTTCATCTGAATGCAAAAAAACACTATGCTGTTCGCCTTCAGTTTGTCTTTAAGGTGCATGATAATTAATACATTCATTTGACGCGCGTCATATTTGATTCACTCACGTGTTTGTCATATCTGCGAGCTGATTTATATCATAATAAGACAATGTCGTTTTATCCGAGAATCTTGATGTTACTGTCATGAAATAATTTTGCAGTAAGTGCAATATTACTTATTCTGTTTTACAGCGTTTAATCATTTATACACTGCTGTTTTTTTCTGTATTATTATTTATGATTTCCATCTGATTTTTCCTAGCTCATGATATTTTATTTTTCTGCTTTAAAATTGGCCTCTTTTCAAAAACTCTCACACAAAAAGGGTCTCCAGTCGTGCGCGCTACACACGGTTCAACTATGGCTTCGTGCGTAAAGTTGAGATATTTGATGAAGCCGGGTGAAATGTTAAGCAAGGAACCTAGTCATTCGCCAAAAGACATTTATCTGTATGCATATGTGCTCGATTTGACGCAGTCCGGTGACATAGGACACGCGTTGGACACGCACAAATCTGCTGCAGATGGCAGATAGGGAACATATATCCCTGACAAGGCAGGTTCATGTTGTGTTTGAGCCCTGTGGCCAGAGTGAACATAAGAGGGCGCTGCCATTGCACCTGGTAACACGTCCTGCCCCATGCAGCCATCCGCGCTTCAGGCCGGACAATGCTCCTGTGCTGTCAGTGCCATTGGGTCCCAGTGTGCTTCAGCCGAGCCATGCGCCACATCTCTCACCTCCTCTGCTGCTGCTGCTGCTAGTGCATGCGCCCGTTCCCAAAAAGCCGCTGCTGTTCACCGATGACTGAGTAAAAGTTGTGTTAGTTAACCATGCGTAAAAATGCTAATTAAGCGCCAGATTCTTTCATTAGGGACGCTGCACGAGGATGGAACTCCTTTGATAGCTCTATCCGAATGCAGCTTGAACTTGTGTGCCTTCCATATTAATCCAGTGACCAAATCCCCAAATATATTTATATTTATCTGAACTATTATGTTCTTCGCTTTTTAATAAAGTTCCGAGACTGTTGTAGACAGCTGTATTTATCTCCGAAGTCTTTCGCCTGTTTTCATTTGCTTGCGGCTCGTTTTTGGTCGTTATTATTCAGTGGTGGCACACGCGGTGCATGCGGGTGAAAAGCACAGGCTGTTGTTTTAAAACGCTGAAAAAACAATACATACATGCACATTGATTTACATTTGTGTTTTTATCATTTTTGTCCTCTCTAAATTTGGTTAAAAATCTAACATTTCGTTTTTATCATAAATAGCCAGGGATTGTGATTCTGTTACTGCAGTTTAGAGTTCATATGTGAAATGCATTGTTTGCACGGCGATGGACCGAGGTTTACACACACATCTCTAGTCAGATCAATCAGCATGTTCACCAGAGGGGTTGGTCATGCGTATTTGGATGTCTGTTCAGTCATCCCCAGTCATATTTAGGACAGAGCATTCGCAATTGATTGGACCTAACAGATAAGAAACACATTTAGCCTATATTAAAAGAGCATGCGATGATGTGCATCTGCTGAAGAAAACGAAGCCCGGGTGATATGTGCGTCTATAAACACGGCTATCAAGCCCCAGACAGGACCACACTGCATATTCAGATGTGCTTAGATTGGCCATGGCATGTTACAAAGCGACAGACAAGCTCTGATTCTGTCCCTTTTCACGCACCGGCCTCGTATTATCTCACTGCCCCTCTAACTCTTCGCGCACTCTATTTCCCATCCATTCATTTTTACAATCCCTCTTTCCCAAGAGAGCAGGCACCTCACCAATCCTGAAGATTCTCTCAAGGCGAAACACGGATGCTTATCAAACACATCGACGTTTTATTTTGTAACTTTTCATTTCTGTTTTCTGTCACACGTGACGGAAGTCAGTTCCTGCGAACGTGTAGTCCTGCTTACTATTTCATTTATCTCTCCATTTGCGCGTCAGCAATATCAAAATATATGCTTTTAAAACTGGGACTTACATTTATGCGAGCACACACACGGACACCCACGCACACAAAGCAGCAACTGTCACGTCTAGCCTATATTATTAGCACGAGGCCAGAGTGTTTAATATTGCTATTGTTTGTATAATGCATTGATAGCCATATTTGATAATGCTTCCGTGCAATGGATTGCATAAAGGCTAGATGTGTTTCCTTGAAACTCCCAAAGCGAGCTCCATACTGACTGCATGCTCTCCAACATGTTCTGAATAATATGACACGAGATGGAAATAAAATAAAATACAGTATTTATTATATTCTACATATTTATTCAAACATTAAAAAAATTCAGGAATGTTATTACACTGAAATATTACATTTCCTCTGATGACAATTATCAGAATTATTTATTCTATAGCACGTTTATGTCAACTTCAATACTTAATCCTAAAATAATATACACACAACAATCAATTATAATCGTGCAGAACACAATAAACATTTTTTACACGGAATTTGGCATCATGTATTCAGAGAAAGAATTAGAAAAAACACATTGTCTTAAAAGAGAAACAGAAAGAGAGAGAAAGAAAATAATGTTACAAAAAATAAAACACACTTAACAACTAAAACATGTATATATGATCAATTTTCCAATAAACATAATGCAATCGATGAAAACAGGTTAGCTGTATTTGGCCAGATTAGGGCCCTTCGAGTTGTCAATAGCGAAAGTAGTCATTGAGAGGGAGAGAAGAGTTGTCATTTCTTTAGTGAGAATTAACAATAGAATTATCATGAGAAAGGACACTGGCCTGGGCTCAAAGTCGGAACTGGGATACACGCTTTTGATTCGGGAAGAGGGCGTTTTAAATGACCACCAAGAGCAGGAGACTTGTTTTGGGGCAAACCTGTGGAGAAACCCACCGATCTATACTACAGTTGTTACTATTGATCAAATGTCACCTCTTTGAACGCACGCGCTTGAAAGTTACACTATTATCGAGAATTATTAAAAAACAGAAACAGCATGTTACGCTATCGAGTCATTTTATCGCCGCTGAAGGAGCGATTTACATGCTATTTAAATGTCGAACTAAATAAACATGACTTGTGTTCAAATGCTCTATTTAAATTGTAATAACACATGAAAAACAACACATTGAGCTGTTTATTTCTATAAGTGCAGGAAAGACAATGTTCATTAAAGAACATGTGATTTTTTACATTGCACCCCCCTCTCTTCACATAAAATCTGTGAGTGTGTGACAGTGAGGACAGAGAGGAACAGAAACAGAACATTAAATATATTAAAATTGTTCATAAAATCTATACAGTGCTTTTTGGTTCACATTTCTATCTACTCTTAAAGATAATCTATCTAAAGAAGCATCTCTTATCATATATTGCTGATCGTCTCAAAGTGAATAAAACACGTGCATTGTGTTTGACTCTGACAGGAATTATAGGCTATGATAAAAAGAGAGAAGTGGTTGTTTTTGCGCGGTTTTAATGTCTTGATTCTTCCTCGTGCACTCGTCTCAAGGTCCAGCATGATGGGGAAGACCGTGAACGTAAATACAGGCAGTGTATTGAGGTGTTAACTACGACATGGAAAAGTCCAATTTCATTTATTACACCTACAAATGATTATACGTAATAACAATTTTACAAATGTTATGTTACATGCATAGCGTGTTGCTAACGTGTCTTTTTCAGAAATAGTTTATTTTTACTTCAGAAAATGTCAATACTAAAATAGGCTATTAATCCTATATCACGTAACGTGCATGCTGAAATGATAACATTTAACACTGCACAGTGTTTAACAGTTGCTGTGTGCATCTATACAGAAGTTCAGAAGCTCATATTTACAACCAGATAAAAAAAAACATAATAATAACCTGATAATACAGGTGTTTATGATTTGCCAATACACGCAGTGTTTATTAGCCCACTGTTCTCGGCATGTTTTAAAGTTAGCTGTTTACCATAAGTGCATATATACACTAAAACATAGCTACTAAAGTATTTTGCTTATTTAACATGTGCACCGATAAAGAGAGTGTTGCGTTATGTTATTGTCCACATAAAGCCGTCTTTGTTTCACTTTTGCCTGATCTAAAAGAAAAAGACAAATCTGAACTGTGTTAATCCTGTCATAATATTTTTGGTTTTATTAAATGCGAGGCAACTGAAAGTGCTGGGGGTTGTAGTGCTGGGTTTCGAGGTTATAAGTGTGTTATTTCATTTCTTAAACATACTCGTTTTGATTTCTAAATCTAAAACTAGCATCTGGCGAGCAAATAACACATGCGCGAAAGCAGCGTGCGCGCTCGCCTCTCCACTATTAACTTCCAGTGTCTTCCTTCTCATCCAACTCTTACTTTGTGCTGTACTTAATTCCATATTTTCAATTCCCGATCACTACTTTCCTCTTTCTCGTTCTCCATCTATCCATCCATCCCTCCCTCCCTCCTCTATCTCCCTCCTCCCTCTCTCTCTCCTCGGCTCTCTGCTGAATCTTATTGATCCAGAAGGTGGCTAATTAGCCCTTCCCGTCGTGCCTGTGTAATGAAGCACATGCGCACTGAATTAATCACAGCCATTTTTTGCAGGAAACTAATTAGCAGGAATAAAGATCCAAAGAGTTTTTTCTTTTCAATCATCAGATCTCACTTTCACCTCTTCCTCTCTCCCTCTAACACAAGACTCATCGCCTGCTTTGCATCCAAATTATTTTTATATTGCCTTTACAACTAATACTCCGGGTTTTTACACTCCGCAACAACAATGATCTTTCTTTTACCATCATCCTAAACGCAAACTGACCAAAAGGGACTGCCTTGATGGGATCTTTAGCCAAAGCGTCTCAATACTGGATTAAAAAGCAAGGATCTCAAAGCGGCAGCCAAACATTGTAAGTTGTAACTTTGCTTTCTCTTTCTTTCTGTCTTTCTCGTAGCGTTACGATCGTCTTTAGTTTCAATAACAGACTAAAGCGATGGCTTTCGGGATTTCGCCGTATCAGCCCCGGCTTTGCCTATTCTCCTAGCAGGATAAAGAACAGGCGATCGCAAGTTATTTTCATGCAAGTTGCTTTTATTTGATGCCGTTTATTAGTATCGTTACCTGTGTTTACATCTGGCTTCGTCCTCGCTCTTCTCATGACTGGAAGAAAAGAAAAGGGCAAGACAGCGATTCCTTTTCCAAAACAGTTGGATTTAAAACACACTTCTGCACGTTCATGTATTCACACGGGTCACAAAAGGACCGAATAGTGTCAAGAAAGAGGTTTTTGAGAGGGTGTCGATGCGCGAGGCTGCTGGGAGAGGAGCGGGAGCTCTGCGCGATCGTAGCCGGGAGAGGAGCGTCTTAGTCCAGCCTCCGAGTCCGTCCGCGTCCGCTGAGCGGGAAGCGTCGCCCGCTTCCCCATTTTTACACCGATATGCTCGTTCGTCCTCTACTTTCATTTCCTCCCTCATTTAGCGAGCAAAAATCCTCAACATTGCGCCCATCGTTACTTTTTAGTGTCCCTTCTCGTGTGGATTTCTCCGCCCTTTTGCTGTGCGTTTCAGTTCCTCTACTTTTTCCGCTCCTGTCACTTTCGCCGTCTTTTCTCGTATTATTATTTTTTAATTCCAGACGACGTTAAAGTTGTTCTTTGCTGCTTCCCAGCCAGAGTCACATGCAAATCGATAGGCATGTGTGTGTGAAGTGTGTGCGAGTGTTCAGGGGAGTGTGTTTGGTATAGAGACGGGTCTCGGGAGCGTTTCAGCCGGAGCTCATAGAGCCCTAAGAGCCGCGCTACACACACAGCGATTACGGCGAATGACCTACAACTAAAAACCCACGCTTACGGCGTGAATCTGTGGATCTAAAAATCAAAACAATGGAATGCAATGTAATTTCGAAAACAAAGACGATGAGAAAAAAATCAGAATTGCGTTTTAGAACTTGCGTACGTTCTAATGAGGGAGAAAAATAGAACGAACACGAGTTTTAAAATTATAAACAACGCTAAAAACTTCACCTGGCTTAGTTTGAACTAGCTTAAACTACTGAGGCGAAATTACCCCCACAAATAGACGAGGAGCTCGAATTTTAATAAAGCCACAACTTAATGAAGACCACAGGTGTAGCATGATTTAAAAAAATATGGAAATGGGGACTTAAAAAGTAGCATGAACGAAGAGCTATTGAGAGATAGATAGTCCTTCCACGGTATACGGACAAGAACAAACGGAAATGTGGATCCATAACAATGATACAACGTAGCCCACAGTGAGATAGAAAAAGGAGAAAACAGAAGAGATGCAATGGAAGGACAGACAGACCCAGAGCTGACTGGCTGTTTGCGAGCTGCTCATGGATGTGCAGGGTTGGGGAAGAAAGAGAGGGGGAGGTTGAGAGACTTGGGGTCAGACGGCAAGAAACAAGGGAGCAGGGGTCACCGAGTGAGTGGAAGAAAGAGAAGGGAAAAACCCAACATTACCGAGCCAGCGAAGAGTGGGAAAAGAGTGGGGTGGGTTATGTTGTGGGGTCACACAAACAATGCGTTGAGATTGTAGGGGTTAGCAGTACTATAAAAATGCACCTCAAGTTTGATCAACAAAAGAGCAGTCGGAATGAGTGTTTGATTTTGCACTAGGAAAAAAAGTCCTTAGTTTGAAGTAATGGATTATCATTATATTTAGTTGGAGAAGAGAGAGAAAGAGAGAGCGAGAGAACACTCATGAAGGAAGGCATGCATGCAAAGAGAGTTGAGGATAGACGGGGTCAAATAGCCACGGGCCATATCGAAGGAATCAGGGAAGAGGTCAGAAAAACACAAATCCCAAGACCTTTTTATCCTTCCCAATGTGTCACAACAAGAGGAACCAGAAGCTAACGTAGGGACGACACACTTGTTTAGGTTATAGACTCTGCGGTCTCTGGAAAGCTTAGGTTTTTGCATGTCGCATTTTTTTTTTTTTTTTTTTTTACAAATAGGAATTATTACAACATAATTGCAGAAATCTGTGCGTGTGTGTGTGTGTGTGTGTGTGTGAGAGAGAGAGATGGGGAATTGGCAGGAAAAGCCATTGTGTGTTTTCGTTATTATATTTCAATCTTTTTCCTTTTCTTATCCGATAAAAAGAGGGCATAGTGGGCAAACTAGCTTCTCTGTTTTTAGGAGAGAGAATGAGGGAGGGAGGGAGGAGAAGGACAGATAAGTCAGGGGTTTAATGTCTCTCGGCTCCCTAGTAGAGGGGTGGCAATAATTACAAGCGTCACACAAAAAGGATATATAGTATAATTCAGATGCTGTGCATGGACTCTCTCTCTCTCTCTCTCTCTCGCTCCAGCTCTCCCTGATCCTTTCCCTTTCTTTCTCTCCCTCTTTCTCTCTCTGTGCTCTGGCTTTCACCATCACAAAACAAAGACAGCAGGCAAGGTCTTTGCCATCTCACTCACTCTTCAAAAACTCATGGATAGGGCTATTCAGGGCTAATCCTTTTGCGGACAATGATTTTGATGGCAGTTGACTCATTTCTAGGAAGTCATATTGTTTCACTATTTGTTGTCTGTCTTGCCTTTTGTGTTTCGCCAGGTCATGAAACACTTTAACATGTAGCGTTTAATAACTCTCATCCATATTCAAGCCATGTAAAAACTATGTTGCGTTGTGTGTATGTACTTAAGTCAGGGAAACACTCTTATTAAAGGCTCGGAACAGATTTGTGTGCTTGTCGGGCTGCTGTAAGGATATTCGCTGTGTTACAGAAAATGTCTGACTGAGTTGTGCATATGTTTGCGTTGTGGTTTGTCTGAAGGTTTGCATTGTCTCAATTCTTTCAGGCTTTTCGCAAGCCTACAGAAAGATACAGACAGGCGCTGTTGTCTGTTTATTTGTACCTGATTTGAAATCAAAGAATAAACTGCTCACCGTTTCTGAGATATACAAGGACACAGACTAGAGTGTAATGATTGATTTTTCACCTTAATTTATACGTACATGTGTCAGATTTGGATGATATAATGTTTTTGATTTAGAAAACATGATCTTAATTGATGTAGTTTTCTAATTATAATTTGTTAATAATTTGCTGCACACATTTGTACCTAAATGAATGTTAAATAAACACTATTTACTTTTATTAATTTATTAACATTTATAACTATATTATTACAATTATTATTATTATTTTTGTTGTTCTTGCTGTTTTTTGTTTAGAACGGTGTTTAATTGTAATTTTGCAGGATTGTTATGCTGTTCATTTGATACTGTCGCTAGTGAAATTGATGGTTCAGCAGTAGATTTGCTATTTTTGCTTTCTCTTTCTTTCCCCCCCCATGTCTTGATTTCTAGTCACTTCCTCTTACAACGACAATTGTACATATTGATAAGTGTACTCCTCCTGGTCATCTATGGTGCGTGAATGGAGATGCTCGATGACGAGACGGCATGCCGTGTGGCGTATGAGTGTGTATGGATATCGTTGTGGAGATATAGGGCAGGGGTAGACTGTGCTTTCCTCTTTACCCCTCCCTATTCTCTCTCTCTCTCTCTCTCTCTCTCTCTCTCTCTCTCTCTCTCTCTCTCTCTCTCTCTCTCTCTCTCTCTCTCGCTGGCACCCTTAGGGAAAAGCCTCAGTGATGTCCTCAGTGGAAGAGGGCCCTCTTTGGGTCAACATCAATGACAGGCCGTCTATGAGTATGCTGCATGATAATAACAGTAATATTAAATGTTTATACATTACATGCTCATTTATTTTGTGATCACTATTGCACTATTAAATATACATTATGCATTCAATTTAATATTTATCGTATACTGTCTTATATTATCTTATTTTACACAATACAAAATATCACAGCTAGTCAGTATCAAATATCAAATACACTGATATTTAAAAAAAAGCTTACACTGCTATATATATATATATATATATATATTTGTAGTAACACAAAACACAGCGCATAGAGATGGTTCAATGTGAAGGTGAAAGTGGTGTGTGTATATGTGTGTGTGTGTGGAGAGGAGTCGATCTCTGTCACGAGTTTTCTATTAATCCAGTCGTGCCGAGGAGGCGCGCAGAGAAAGCCCAGCCACCTCCATTTGCTGTAGGGCTTGGATTGCGAGTGTGTAAATTAGGTTAGCAGGAGCACTGGGTCTGATTACACATGATGGTTTTGAATATGCAAGCCTGTGCAGTCAGGACCAGTTCTTCCAGTCGTCCCATAATGAGGGGGAGGACAATGGCGTACGTGTCAGTGCTATCATTAAACCACGGACTGAGGGTAGACTGAGCGTGGATGGGGAGGATGGTCTGTGTGTGTGTGTGTGTGTGTGTGTGTGTGTGTGTGTGTGTGTGTGTGTGTGTGTGTGTGTGTGTGTGTGTGTGTGTGTGTGTGTGTGTGTGTGTGTGTGTGTGTGTGTGTGTGTGTGTGTGTGTGTGTGTGGAGGGGGTTCAGGGATAGTTAGGTACGCTATACCTGTGTAAACTCAGCTTTTACCACAAGCTCAGCTCAAGCCACGGTTTCACCTTTCAGACGGTTGCACTTACTGTCTGCATGTTTCTTTCTGCTTCCTCTTCCCCCCCCCCTCCTCTTCGTTTGCTGTTTTCTTTTATTTGTTCCCAGTGAAGTTGGCAGAAATGTCTGTGGCTTGCTGTTTCACAATATGTTGTCATGTTAACTGTCTCCAAATCATTGAGGTGCAGATTTATGATAGAGAAATAATATGTGTGTGTACACGTGATCTCATATGCCTATTTTTTATAGAATTTATTATATAATAAATTGTTTTCCCTGCTGTTTTCAGGATCATTTCTGTTTTTATATATGCACACGTGTTATAACCACATCCAAACTGCTAAATAAAGTGTGTTTATTTTTGCTTCAAAAGGAAAAAATGAGCAATAGAAATCAGAAGGAGAGAAGCAGAAGTGTTCACCTGATCTAATGGATCATGTGCTGTTTATAGACAGTGCCAGCCCTGAAAAAGAGATCTATATATGTTTGTGTGTGTGTGTGTGTGTGTGAGGAACGGCGACAAGAATTCCTCTTTTATTACGAGAAGCTGCTTTTGCACATTTTCCGTCGGTCAGGGAATATTTTGTGAGACACACGTAGCCCTCAGCATTTCTCATTCACAGCTAATGTCATGAGGACGCACAACACAATGCCTGCATTTCACAAACTCATGTGAAGCAAAATAGCCAATTTATGCAAGAAAAAAAACAGACGAAAGATTGGTGCCATTTTTGTGTATGGCACTGTCAATCTGTCAAATAGTAACTGAAGAAATGGAATTGCTATTTGCATAAATATATAATATGATCCAAAAGCAGATGTTATCTCAGGGTGTTTTTGCTGTGGTACGCCCCCATGCCTGTCGCGTGTGTTTGTGAGGATAAATTCTAGCCTAGTAGCTTGCCTGCACAGGCGGCAGTGTTATGGAGGCCGTGGGTAATAACAGTGTAGCCGGCCACTGGAGCCGAGGCTAGTTTCAAAAGACAGCTCCACGTTCTCCGAAGCAGAGATGGACCTGCTCTCCCCCCTCCTTTTCGTTGCACCCCGGAGCCCAGCGTCCGGCCCTCTGCGCTGTCGCTTATCATCACAAAGAGGCAGAATGCATAAAACATGGAGGACTCACAGACACTGGCAGCCCAGGTCGCCTTTCTCTCCATGCAGAAACAAAGCGTGAGGTCCTGTGGCCTGTGACTTTGACCTGATCCTTGCCTTCTCTCTCTCTCTCTTTCACTCTCATTCACTCGTTCATTTTTTCGATCACTTTCTCAAGTGTGCACATTTATTTTGGTGCAAATGCATGCGAGCGAGGGTCTTACAAGTGTCATTTTCAAATGAAAAGTCCTCTTTGTACACAGAATAATGATGTTTTTATTAAACATATTTAGAGACAAAAAATGTTAGATAAATATAGCCACAAATATGATATATTTATTAAAGGATTATTATATATTATTAAATAATTATAATTATCAATTGTTATTAGAATAAAAAAAATGTGAAATAGTAAATACGTATTTATTTTATGTATGCATAATATGTATGTATGTATATATATATATATATATATATATATATCAATGTAATATGTTTTATATATTAAAAACATACAGAATGTTCTAAAATTCTAATATTAGAAAACTCTGTTTTTATGAGATGATAATAGTAGGATTTGTCGATAGTGCTTGTGTGAGAAGCAGACGTGTGCGGTGGTGGAGGCCCTGAGAGCGTCTGCAGATGTCATTTTTCCAGCGCATTTTACGCTTAGCACGGCTCGGATACAGCCAGCGTTAGCCTCGGCTAGATTAGCACCATGACATGAAAACAGACCTGGATTGAGTGTGTGTGTGTGTGTGTGTGTATCGGTCGAGGAGTGTTGCTGTATTATGCTCTCTCTCTCTCTCTCTCTCTCTCTCTCTCTCTCTCTCTCTCTCTCTCTCTCTCTCTCTCTCTCTCTCTCTCTCTCTCTTCTGTCTTGATTTCGTGGCTGTGTAAGATCACAGAATGCAGTCATTTATTGCATTACCGCTGCATATATATGCATTTATTCAGCTACTTTATATGTTGCAATGTTTGCATTTAAATGCAAGAATATTTGCAGCAAACTTTGAGACTTAAATAAGACTGATATGTTGTTCCATATTTTAATTTGAAAATATTTTAAAACAAAATTGTATTGCATTTTTTCCTTTAAGGCTGCATATTGCTTAGCATTGGTGGACATATAAAAAGATTTTCATGAAACGTGCAGCACATTTTTTCCTGAGTGACAAATCGGCGAGAGCGCTTAGATCATTTGCAACTGAGCGACGTGCTGCATGCACTGTCAGTAACGTGGGTCGTTTCTGTGCATGCGAGTGTGTGATCGACAGCACGCGTGCGTGTGTGTGTGTGTGGGCTGCAGGAATGCTGAGTGGGAACGGGTGAAGCCCGACAGGCCGATGGCACTTCCTCTCTGTGTACGGCACAGCTTATCCTCCTCAGGATTAAAGACAGCAGAAAAGAAAAGAGCGATGGCAGGAGCCCCCCTCGCTCTATCACTCTCTCTCTCGCTCGCCCCCCTCTCTCCCTCTTTCCGTGTTTGGAGAAGGGGAAAAAAAAAACCTCAAACAAAAAGCGTGATTCATTTGCAAATGTGCAGCAGCCCATACGGGTCCCCCATGGTGCACTGGGAGAGGAGGAGCGGAGAGAGCGAGGATGAGAGGAAATAAAGGTATAGTAGAGTCGTTCGATTCTGTCTTTGTGGCGTTGAGGCCTAGCGGTACGTGTCAGGCCGGTCGGACTCTTGAATCCATTAGTTTGGTCTGAAACGGAGCGGCTATTACAAACTGTGCCATGTATCGTTGAGTTTTTACGCGTGTGTGTTTCTGCATGTGTGAGAGGAGTGCTTGTGGTTTACATGTTGTGTGAGTGTGTGTGTTTAGCACTGAAGGGGTTAAGAGGCAAAGAGATACCCCTTTGTCTCGGCGGCCCTCTTTGTCATTGTTGTGCTGGAATTGAGCTCGCTGCACCTCACTTGACCACAGCAAAGCAATAAAATGGCCCCTAAGTGCTACGGGCTCCGGGTCCCTCTAACAGCACCTCCTTTGGGCTCTCTCTCTCTCTCTCTCTCACACACACACACACACACACACACACACACACACACACACACACACACACACACACACACACACACACACACACACACACACACACACACACACACACACACACACACACACACATCACACACACACACACACATATACACACCTGTTTAGTACACACAGTGGTGGTGGTCGTTTTTTTTCTTATTCATTTTAATGTAATTTTTTTTTACTTACTTTTTTTACAGAAGAGATAATTGTTATTTATTTTAAGTTTTATTCTCAAAATATAAACCTGAATCGTTACATTTTTAAACTGTTGTTCCAAACTATAGTCAATCATGAGATGTTAACCTAGTATAATATATATATATACAGTAATTATTATCTTTATTATAATTAACTATAACTATCACTGAACAATATGTTGAATATTGTTGAATTTAAGGGGTCTCCGTTTTTATTATCTCACTTATCATTTGAATTTTAATAATAATCTTTAACAATGCATCTATGATATTTATGATGTTATTGTATCTATTTCAGCAGCACAAGCATCCTATGTTGTCTGTGCTAGCCGTTTGACGTGTTTTATATAAAAACATAATTAAAGGTGATACTGTGGTTGTGTGACTGCATTACACACAACTACAGTATCACATTTGTGTGTGTGTGTGTGTGTGTGTGTGTGTGTGTGTGTGTGTGTGTGTGTGTGTGTGTGTGTGTGTGTGTGTGTGTGTGTGTGTGTGTGTGTGTGTGTGTGTGTGTGTGTGTGTGTGTGTGTGTGTGTGTGTGTGTGTGTGTGTGTGTGAGGATCAAGTGTGGTAGAGTGTGTAGTGTGATGTTTTGTGCCATGTTATGTGTTCAGTTCTGCTGGTAGTGTGGCAATGATTCTAAGTGTGTTATATGTAAATGTGAGCAAAACGCTTTTAATTTAGTACTTTTACATTATTTTAGCAGTTTATTTACAAGCTGAAAATAAGCTGTACCAGCTTTTTTTAATAAAAGAAAAATATGACAGCAGTGCGCAAATATCAGTGTCTGTGTCTCAGCGCTCAGAATAAGTAGTGTTGTTTTCAATAGCGTCGCAGAGGTTGAGCGGAAAAAAGCTGTCTCTTCTTGATCACATAGGCATGCACGATCATTCATTGGCTGCTGTTGGACACCCCCTCTTGGGTGTAACTTGTTTTTGCCAGGTGCACTGCGCTCTCTATTAAGTGTTACATAGGACCACAATTAAATCAGGCCCGATTGAAGTTGTACTATTGCTATAACCCACACGTGCATAGTTGTGTGCGTTTATTCATAATTTTTAATATACAATTGCATTGTAACATATTCATGTCCTTGACTCATAATTGCTGAATAGATTTTCACAAATATGTCATTCACAATCAAGTACTAGATATTCACAAATGATGTTATAGCACTGTTTAAATGTTGGTATGTTTTTTCTATAACATTGCTTATTATACTTACACTAGTCAAAACGGAACCGTATTTTAACGAGACTTTTCATTTACATTTTATGGATCAGTTACTTTGTCAAGTGCCAATAAACTGTAGCTAACATTAACCTGACAGCTAATATGATACTAGTTCTAAATATCGATAATTTGTTCAAAAATATGACAATGACAGACGTGCTGTCAAATATGACACTTGTGTTTTTGTCAGAAGTCCAGTATATGTCTGTACTTAGAAGTTCAAGATATCTAGTATGTTATCAGATAGATTGTGATGTGCGCACCAAGATTGTCTGCAATTAAAGCTCTCTCATCAGACATTATAATTAAATGTTGAGCGGATGAGCTTGTCTCTTGTCGCCATATCACATAGGAGAGGTCAGAGAGGCTGTGTGTTTAATTGGCTGAGGACCTGTTGTTTCATTGGTGAGGTGTTACACTGACACCCCTTATGTTTTAACAATTGCACTGCGCTCTCTATTAAGTGTTACATAGGACCACAATTAAATCAGGCCCGATTGAAGTTGTACTATTGCTGTCTGTCCGGCGTCTGGATACTCGTCCTTTACCCACACGTGCACACACAACCTCTGCCTCTGCACTTCTAAGCCCTTGTTTTATTCATTATGTGCGTTTAAAAAATCAAATATATTAGAAATAAATCAAAGGAGCAGTGTGACTCTATACAGAGATGCACATTTATAAAACACAGAAGACGGCGTGTGGATCCACCCTTTTGTCGTTTCTGTTGAATTAACCTTGCGTCCTAGGGTTGTAACATATTCAAGCCTGTCCTTATTCTAATTTGGGGGTCTGGATGAGTGGGCTCGGGGTGTGATCGTGCCACTGGGGATTGCTGAAGGCCAGACAGCCACAATAGATGGGTGACCCCCACACCGTGACGTCACACGTGCTGTCTGCCGTTCTGTCATATGTCAACCAGAGACCGACCTTTTGTGACACAATCAAGCACTAGATATTCACATTTTAATGACAACATGAGTTATAGCATTGACTGTTTAGTTTCTTAATGCACTAAGGGTGAAATTTACATGTGCATGTTAAAAAAACGCACACAAACCTTTTCTATAACATTACTAAAAAAACTATTATAATACTAATAGCTTATTATACTTACACTAGTTTTTAATAAATAATAATAAATAAATAGGTGTTGCTCAGTCATGTCTTAAACACCCCCCCCCCACCCATGGAGCTGCTTTGCACCGTATTTTAACGAACACCTCATTTTTCTTTGTTTTTTTTTGTCTAAAGTTTAAACTAGCCGGACAGCAAATAAGCGAGAGAGTGGGAGAGAGAAAGAGAGAGGAGTGTAGGGGGTCAGGCAGAGGTGAAAGACAGGCTTGGCGCTCACATGAAACATTTATGGATCAGTTACTTTGTCAAGTGCCAGTCTTTTGTTCCTTTCTTCCTGTCCCCCTTTTTATGTGCTTTGTTAAAGGTGTTGTTACTGTACACATAAGCGAGATAACATTTCCCCCCCTCTGTTTCTCTTAATGTAGTTTAACCTGACAGCTGTGTTTAAAGGCAGACTGGATGATACTAGTCGAGGATTGTGATGACTTGCGGTTGCTGGAAATACACATCGAAAGCTAATTTGTTCAGTGCCACGTAAATATTAATATCTGAAGCGGGCAATGACAGACGTGCTGTCAGGGAATATGACACTTGTGTGACAGGGCGTCAGAATTTGTCAGAAGTCCAAATCACATACAGTATATGGAACTGAGTCATGTTACATGTAGAAATATCCGCTTAGCCTGCTAAGTTCAAGATTGGCTTCCTCACATTAAAAAAAGAAGAAATGTTAATGAGATCTATTTTACATTTCAGTTATGTCACCAAGCCATATCAGGTTTTTTTCAAGTGTCCTGTTCCTCAGATATTTCTTCTAAGAAAAAAGCTGAGATGTTTCTTCTCTAAAATTTCAGAAAAGATGTCACACACTGCACCAAGATACCAGTGTCTGCAATTAAAGCTAAAATTGTGCCACAAACTCAAACATTTCTCATCAAATTCATCCCAGAATAAATTGTTACGGTGTGTCAACAGTTGTCTATAATTCTCTGTCCTAAGTGTAACCCCCCCCGGGTCCGCACCATCACACCGACCGGGTCTCGAACCCGGGATTCCGGTGCGGGAGGCGGGCGCTCTACCAAGGAGGCTAAAGGCTACAGCCTCTAGCGTCAGTCGCTAGAGCGCCTCTTTTTGAGGTCAGGAGAGTGAGGTTTACACACCGCCTTTACTGGCATACACATCTGTTACACTCACCCCCCTAAACCTCACTCCCATCCGGGTCACGGCACCAATGTAACCCCCCCGGGTCCGCACCATCACACCGAGCGGGTCTCGAACCCGGGATTCCGACGCGGGAGGCGGGCGCTCTACCAAGGAGGCTAAAGGCTCCAGCGTCAGTCGCTAGAGCACCTCTTTTTGAGGTCAGGAGAGTGAGGTTTACACACCGCCTTTACTGGCATACACATCTGTTACATAAGGAATTTTTAGGAGAAGTGTCTGAGAAAAAGTTGCTACTTAAATAAAGAATAACTGAAAACTCCACCGAGAATATCCCTAGCTCTGAAAGAGTAATACAATTTATCAGAGTCCGATGAGGGTTAGTTTTAGGCAGAGCTGCTGTGAGGGCCAGCTGTGTGTTTTTCTTAGTGTTCTGTAGCTTATCTCTGTTCTGGTGTGGGTAACTCCTGTTGGTGACTTTCATTGTGTTTACAGTGGATGGGATGGAGGGGTGGAAGGAGCACAGACACTCGTTTCATCACTTCCTTCCTCCTCTCCGTTTTTATGAATCGATCTGTCATAACAACTGCGAAAGACATGGAGGAAACTGAAAGAGAGAGAGGGACAAGGGGGGGGACTCATGGAAAGGAAAGAATTGTTGCATGTTGTACAGAAAGAGAACAATAGCAGCCATCCCAAGGCTAGATGAGGGGATCACATGGCAGTTGCAGGGAAGAGGTTATGTGTTATTTGTATTTCCCAACTCCATCTGTGGGGCCGAGCGCTCACAGTTTCAGGGGTCTAAGCAAGCCAAAAGAAAACGAATTAAAACTTCCTGAGACCACAGTGTGTGCGCTTGCCTGTTTTGTCAGGGCTCATTTCGTTGGTTCGAAACGCTCTCGTGACATAAGCGGAGGAACAGGAAGCCTGGCTGCCATCTTTCACAATCTCCTTCGAAACAGGAACTGAGAGCAGGCCAAGCCATGGCCCCTCGCTGCTAGCAGATGGGTGCCAACCTGTTGAAGGCAACGGCCACGTGGGAGGAGAGCCGCAGAGAGGGCTTGTGTCTGCGGTGGGCCCCCTGAGATCCCTTTCCCTCTCCTGAAGGGTCCGGAGGTGTGGTCACCGTCTGTTATGGGCATGGCTCGTGATGGTGTGTTTAGCACTTGCCAGCAAGAGCATTTATATGCAAATGCTAAACAAGCATTGGTGAGACTAATTACGGCAGATCCCATTGAGTACGTGCCAGCTAAGAGAGAGGGAAGGGAGGTCCTACAAGCTGGGGTGGACTTGCCCTACTTGTTTACTCATTGTCTTTCTTTATTAGCCCCTCATTGACACTCCTCCTCAACGTTGAGGGGGGTCTGTTTGCAGGGGCATCTCCTTTCTACAGGGAACTGACTCTAGGGCTTGACGTAGACGAGAATAGCAAGGAGTTCCTCAGTTCTTGTTCTCTATTAAGGTGGTGGGAAAACCAAGGTGTACCAGTTTATTGTGGTCAGGTTTATTTGGAATATGTTAGCTGGTCTGCCTGTACACGGGTCCACCAACTGGGAACGCAGCTGATCAACCATTAGACTAGGGTTGTGCCGATAGACGATAGTATTGTGTATTTACGATAGTCAGAGATATCGCCTGTGGCTGATGCCTTTGACGATAGCAATACGATTATTATTATTATTATCATCTGTCTAGTAATACTATTTAATTAATATTAGGGCTTATTTGTTCCATCATATTTCTTTTTCCATGCTTTTACAGTGTGGCGCATTAGAACCAATCACACATGATTTCGTTGACTTTATGAATGCAGTGACCAATCAGAGGTATTCAGATGAGTCATCGCTGAAACAGCAGAGTTTTGTTGTTGACAACAAAACATACAAATTACATAAAAATAAATACATAAACAGATGTACATGCAATGTAAGTAGAAGAGATTTATTTCTCATAAAGTTTAGATAACTTCACTGATTATATAACGTGTTTTTTGAAGTGCATATATTCACGCTAGACTGAAGGCAGTTATGTTCTTTGGTCATTTAAGTGATCTTTGTTAATTTTCTGTAGCTGCTTTTTGAATAACTGAGGCAATGTAAACATTATAATTAGTAACTTACACTGTTTCTATTAAATTGTTATCATGTTAAATACTAGTCCTGTCAAACATATAAATATATACATGCAAATACATGTAAATATTTTCAAAAATATATGCTGTATGCGTATTCTGTATGAGAGAAATGAGTTAAATCCCATTCATTTAAAAAAGAGCTCTCATAAGCTTAATTTTACTGGTCATCTTCAGCGCGCAGCTCAAAACAGAAATGTAGAACATTAATAACTATAACGTTATAATAAGAGCACTATTGAAAATTATTTTGTGAATTCTTAGGGTTTCGCTGACGTTTAATGTTAACTATCTTTTCATCAAAAAATAAAACCATATTTACTCTGTTTGTATCTGCGAGGCATCCGTTACACATTTTCCCTGTGTGTTAAAGTCAGTAATAATTACTGTTGAATGTCGGACTTGACTCTTGGTAATGTATTTTGCCCCGCCCCCAAACATATGATTCGACTATAAGTCGATTATTGGCAAGATTCGAAAATTCCAATTCAACTATGAAAATCCTTAGATAGGATGATATGGCGATTGAGCATATCGCCCAAACTAATCTAGACCAAGTTGGACCAGCTAGAAACCATTAAAGTTGTGTATCTGCTGACAGGTCACCAAGTTGCTAGTGGATGTTGTTAGCAATCGCATTTGCATAAAGTTGAACTCTAAACTTTATGCAAATGCTCAACTTTGTCACCGAAGATCTCGCATGCCAGCTCAAATAGCATTTTCTCATTGAAGATTACAGATTTCCAGTTGTTGTCCTGGACTGCCTGTGTGAACACCCCTTAAAACCAGCTACCATCTGAAAATGGGTTTTCCAAAAAGGGGGGATGAAACCTCTTAACACATGCCCTCCTACAAAGGATGCTATAACTAATTACAAGTGGTGCTAAAAATGCATTTAGGTCAGCTGTTTTAATGGTATGCAAATTTATGAGTGGAAGAGTAACTTTCAGAGTTAGTGGCTCGCTCTGACTGCGGACAGAGGCGGCATATACTCATCTCTAAAGTATCCCTGCAGTCCTGCTAGAGCACAGGGCTTCACTTACTACCTTACAGTCCAGATATGAGCTTTAGAGGCTGTGCGACAGCACAATATATCAGCATAAAGGACAGAGTTCACAAACCTGGCAGCATATTTTATTTGGCTAATAATTTTTAGGTGCTTGGTAATCTGAATTTATCATGGCGTACAGATCATGCTGCTCCAAATGTTTACACACAACAGCAGATCTCATATCAGCCACGCTTCAAAACGGACAGGTCTTTGTTGATTGAAAAGTGTCCCTCTCTCGCAGAAATGACAACGGTGCTGGAAGCAATTAGCTGTGATGGAATTATGGCAGAAGCGGGCAACTCTCCAAGAGAGAGACGAGAGGGCAGGCCATACCTCCATTTTGAGCAGAAATGTTTAAGAGGTGGAGGAAATGAATTTTGACAGTGTTTGAGACTAGCCAGATCCCAGAGTTTGGAGTTTGGATTTGACCTCGGTGAAGATAAATCAACTGGATAGGCTTTGCTCTGGTCTGCTTTCCCGGTTTCTCTTTCATAGACCAGCTCATCCCTCAGTGCTTGTTTCTCCTGCAGTTAAAACGAATTAGTTGTGGTGCCTCCTTAGTTATCCTGATAAGCTGTTGTTTTGGGCCGGGGAGAGACACTCTCTAACTCTGTTCCAGAACCTAGTGAGCTGCCTATCTAGACAATATTATAAGAGATAGTCTTGCTGCCAAAGCGACAGCTGATCCAGACCAGTAGGCAGCAACATTAAGGGTGAATCCCAATTCTCTATCTTACCCCTTCCCCTTACCCCTTCCCCTTAGTTTTGCGCGTTCACGTGAGAGTAAGGGCTGTCCCAATTCTCGTTTTGACCGAGGGGTAGGGCTAAGGGTAAGGGGTAGATTTTTTAAACTATTAATAACTGTTCAAAACTGACTTTTTGTTTTCCCGAAATGTGTGCGTGCTATGCATACATTCTTATAGAGTATCATGTTGTTAGTATATGCTAACAGCAAACTCTATTGGAATCAGTTATGTTTTACATCTCTCATATGCTCACAATTTTGTCACAGAAGGCAGCTGTCTAAGTAAGCCGTAGACAGCTAGGGAGCTCGCTAGCTTTTGGAACTGGGCCCATGGAACAGGGCCCATGACAGGGCCCATACTGCAGCCATGCATGCTAATAATTAGCATAGAAGGCAGACAACGTGAACAAGAAAGATTCTTACTGTCTTGTCATTCTTTATTTACACTCCCTCTTGAGTTTCACCACTATGTTGCCTTTTCACTGTGCCAAGCTCAACGTCCACACACACTCACACACACACGCACGCACGCACGCACACACACCACACCACACACACACACACACACACATGTTGGTTTTTTATGGTTTACGGGGACTTTCCATAGGCAATGGTTTTTATACGTACACACACCCTACACTACCCTACACCTAAACTTAGCCCTCACAGGAGACGGTGCATTTCACACACACACACACACACCTTCTCCTTGTACATGTCACCCATGTCATTATACACACACACACACACACACACACACACACACACACACTTAAACACATAAATGCATGACTGTTTGTATGCACAGTGTCTGGCGAGGGGCATGTTTGACTGGGATACAGTGGTTTGATCAAAGGTTGTGTATGTTTGTGTAAGCCATGGTTCTTCACTGAACACAGCTGGTCAGCACTGTTTCTCTTGCAGAGGAAAGCATACGTTCTTCTAGACCTCTGCTCTGGACAAGGGTCTCTCTCTTTCCCCTCACTGTGCCAAACAACTGTCACACACACATACAGTGGCCTAAAAAGTATTTAAACACTCAATTCACACTTAAAATGTATGAATTTGATTACATTTGATAACCGTATCTAACTTCAATTTTTTTCCAGACATTTTTACAGTTATGTTTGTTTAATCAGCTGGACTTAGTGGATGTATGAAGTCAGGTTCTCCTCAAGTTCACACAGGTGTAGTTCATTAGTGTCCAAAATACTTTTATATCTTCATTTTAAAGAACATGTCTATTTTTTCTTAGTCATATTGATTTTAAATTAGTAAATAACTTATTAATGCTTTTATATAGGGTGCATCTGCTACCTTTGTTCAAAATAAATATTTAAATATTTTGTGAACAATGCAGTTACATTAATACATTTTAACCCACTGTAAAAGACACTAGGCCTATAAATAGCTGTTTTTTGTTATTATTTAAATGCATTTTCTTTATATTCCTGTCTCTCTCTCTTTCATATTTTCTCTTATTCTTTGTTTTCTTCCACATTCCTTTTTTCTTTTTTTCTTCCACATTGCTTTCTCTCCTAATTTTACCACTAATTTTCTCTCCTTTGAAAAAGTGTGCATGTGCTATCATTATTCAAAGTAAAGGATTTAATATTTTGTGATCAATGCATCATTAATTAATTTTAACCCACTCTAAAAGACACTAGGCCTATAAATAGCTGTTTTTTGTTATTGTTTAAATGCATTTTCTTTATATTCCTGTCTCTCATATTTTCTTTTTTTCTTACATATTCCTTTCTCTCCTAATTTGAACATTTATTTCTCTCCTTTGGAAGAATGTGCACGTGCTATCATCATTTAAAGTAAATGTTTTTATATTTGTGATCAATGCAATTACATGAATACATGTTAACTCACTGTAAAAGACACTAGGCCTACATCACAAAAGCTGTTTTTGTTATTATTTAAATGCATTTTTCTTTATATTCCTGTCATATTTTCTTTTTACACATTCCTTTCTCTCCTAATTTTTACTTTTTTGTGGTATTTTCTCAAGGTGCTTTTCTTTTCATTGTCCTTTCTCTCTCTCTCCATAGGCTTATCTCCCCATGTCGTCTTACTTTTTTCTTTCTGTGTTGTGTGTTCAGACTCTGTCAGAATTGAGAAAGGCATTCAGGGCCCTTAATCCCAATTCCCTCTATCAGGAATGCAAATGTGTGTGTGATTGTGTGACCCGCCAGGGCCTGGCAACATCTGCAGGCTCAACAATAAGTGTGGCCTGCTGGTCTGCAGCTGGTGTGAGAGCGAGTTCGGGCCAGTTGATGGAACTGTCACTTGCCCTGTCGGGTCACAACATCACTATGTTTCAAAGCTTGAAAACATAAGCATATGGTTTCTGTGATTTTTTTTAATGGAATGGTGTTATGCATTATGCTTGATAAACCAAGGTGACGTTATCTAGCTGGCAAAGAAGTTGGTGAACGCATCTATACGAATTGGCTTGAATTTATAAACAAACTAGTTTTATATTTGATAAAAACTGAACTACTAGCTTGATCAAGGCAGGAAGAAAAAACAAATCTTATTGTTGTTCCCTGATCTGCATGAGGAGCCCCCTTCATATGCACACTCTCTGTGAATTCATTGTTTCTCTTCACGGCACCATTAACCCTGTGCTGCATGGCCAAGCTCCCAGCCCGGCCCCTTTCTGAGGCCATGTCTCCACACCACGTCTGTCCATCTGGACACTAGACATAACACACTGTTGACTCTCCCTCAGCAGTGTGTGTGTGGGCTTTGGGGTGGGGGTGGCCTGGGTGAGGCCTTCTGTCAGGCTTGTGGTTGATACTCATCTGGCTGGTAGCAACGCAAGGATTCTTCCCCCATGTTTTACCCACTTCACGAGTCTAGGCGGAGCCTGTCCATGCATAGGAGCAAAGCTTTGCTGTCCGCCAATAAAATGTAGTTATTAGATTTGCACCCGCCCCTCTCTGACAGGTATCAGAGGAGAGAGGAATTATTGTCTGGATTGTCTCTGTTTTCAAAATGATAAATTAAAGGTAAAGCGCAACTGACAAAGTGAATCTGCGTCAAGGCCAAGTGGCGCTGATTGAATTACAGTTTCAGAGACCTAAACTCTGGCCACATTCCTGCATTGACTCGCACGCAGCATTGGCTTGTACGAACACATACACACAAAGGCTTCATCTATCTGTTGGGTGAATTCAGGTGAAGTGGGCCACAGTTTCCCATTGACATGACTGTTACAATGTGGCCCGGTTTACCTGAATTTACCGTTTGTTAGTGATGCCCAGTAAGAAATATAATGTGTGTGTGCATTTATTTATTCATATAATATTATGTTAAATTTATTCCAAAATAGCTTTAGAATTATATATCTATGGAATAAAATAATGAAAAAAGGACATTTATATTTATATAGCTTATACTACTACTACTACTATATATTATGATTCTTAATAAAAAGTAAAAAAAAATTATACAAATTGATGAAATATATTTGTATAAATTAGATTATCTATCTATCTATCTATCTATCTATCTATCTATCTATCTATCTATCTATCTATCTATCTATCTATCTATCTATCTATCTATCTATCTATCTATCTATCTATCTATCTATCTATCTATCTATCTATCTATCTATCTATCTATCTATCTATCTAATCTATCTATCTAATCAAAATCACACTCTTTTATATTATTTGTAATTCTTATACTCTTATCTATTTGTCTTTTTGATTGTTTCTCTTGACCTTACAAACTTGCAGTGATTGCTAGTTTCCGGATTTGTAAAGTAGCACACTTTGGTGTGCGAGCGAGCACATGGTCACACACGGCCACACACCCCTCACATTCAGCGAATGGTGGACCGCAGGGGAGTGGGTGTGCGTGTAGGTCCGTGTATGGATCCCCCTGCAGTCACACACTGTCTTCCTCACAGCATTTATGTTGGAACAGCGGTGCCGGCCATTGTTATCAAAGGCGCGATTAATCATTACATTTGTGCAAAGCAGGGGCGCTGTTGCCATGGGGACCCAAATGATCTGCACTGCTTTGCATATCAACAGAAAAGTTTACAATCGTGGCAGAACAAGGGCGAGGCCTCAACCGAAACCTGCCAACCTGCCTCAGTCTTGCTCTCTCTCTCTTTCCCTCTTTCATTCTCTCATTCGCTCTTAGTGGATGTTCAAATAGCTCTTCAACAAAGCCTTCCGCAAGCTAATCAAGATGGCTCCTAATGAGCTGGGCCTGAGCACACAGAAGAAAAAAAGTGTGTTAACAACTCAGGAAATCTCATTCACATTGATTCCACTCTGTTTAATATCAAATGTGTCCACTAATAAACTTCACGACACGAGAACTGAAACTTTTCACCTTTTTTCCCCCTCGACATCCACCGATCAGGCAGTGTTATGACATCATGCGATGCTTAACTGCTTGAGTTATCTGCAGGACAGAAGAGGAAGTGAACGCGAGAGAGACTTGGCAGTGCTTGAGGAGAAGTTTGAGGGTTATTCAGCGTCTGAGGGTGTTTGCCGTCTGCTGAGAGCTCTGGAATGTTCTTTTGTAATGTGCTCAGACCTCAAGCCCTGACCTGCCCGAGCTAAATAAGAGCTTCCAGTGACCCCCAAAACACTCAGAAGGACTTGACAGCGTATCTATAACACGCCGTTCATGCTGAGTGCTTCATTTTCAGTCAAAACACAACGCGACCGCATTCAAACCATCCATATTTTTTCATTATCTGCGTCGGAAACATATTCATCCTGTTTGTTTAGTCATTTCAAGCAAACTCTGCTAGCTGGTTTTGCTGGAATGGTCTCTCGGCAGCCAAATGGGATTTGTATATGTAAATATCATTTGGACATGCAGCGAGGAACAAAGTTGGCTAATTATAGCAGTTCTGAGGGTTAGCGTGGAAAACGGGCCCCAGTTTGGCCCTCTTTTTAGAAACTACAGTGACTGACTATAGCAAAACAAATCTGGATATCATCGAGGACTATGGGATTGTTGCGTACACCATCTTCATCAGGCATTTTGTGAAAGTGTTACACAATTTTCAGAGCATAAATCGTTCATTGTTTACTTAAACAAACAAACACTTGCGACTCGATATTCTGGAAACCAGATTGTGTCCATTCTTCACATTGCATGCCATTCATGTGACAGCTCTGATTACATGTTGCCAGTCTATTAACAGTTGGTTAACAGGATTTCATGGACGAAGGTGTCAACATGGCTGTTTTGTGTTTGTTCATCTTTAAAGTATGTGCAGCAGGTTTGGGGGCGATAAAACACACACACGCACACGCACGCACGCACACACACACACAATCACAGATACTTCAGTCTGTGAGTTTTTTCATGCCCGTAGTACAAGAGGAAGTTTTTCTTCTGTAATTACAAGCAATCCTGACACATGTTTATGCTAGTCTCCGCCAGAGTGAGGCTCACTTCGTGACAAAATAGCTCTTAAAATTCCTCCCCAAATCATTTATCAGTGCCTTATTCTTCTCACTCCCTCCATTTCCGGTCGCTCACTGTCAGAAACGTTTGGTGAAAGAAGGTATGGTGTGCGTGTCCTCCGTTGCCTGTTGTGTGTATAGTGAAATGTACACACCAGCCAAGGTGAGGATGAATGTTGTATGTGTCATCTGTTTAATACAACCCAGCATGTGTTTCCTTTCATTTATTTATTTCACTCTTGAAATAGACGAAGGAAGAAAGAAAGGGAGAGAGTGGAAAAAGTGTTTTTTGCGTATTTTCTAAACAGCATATTTCCATACTAATCTATTACTGTATGTTTAGTATTATGCAGTACGTATACTTTACCCAGTATGCAAATGTATTAAAATCATACAATAACCAGAGGAGCTACACTGAAACTAAACGTTTGACTACTAAAACGTGTAGTATACAATACAATGCTTTCAGTAAATGATCCCAATAAGGTCTGGAAGTAATATACATTTTCTTAAGCGGTCTATAAAATCTGGACATTTTTGCATTCAATTGATGAGTTGATAAAACTTTACTATAAGGTTTTAGTTGATGCATATACTTATCATTTTTACTGCAATTATGTAGGTTAATGTAAATGTTAAAAAATAAAAATGTTAATGTAAAAAATGTCCCATGTGTGAACTTACATTTAAAAAATGTATTAGTATGTAGAAATTATTACTAACACAGATTAGTAAATGATTAGTTATTATATATTTTTTTACCGTAACATTTGTATTTATCAAATGGGAACTTCTGCTGCTGTGGCAAATGCTTTTCACTGAACACTGCATATAGTTTTACAGTGTTTTTAAAAACTAGTACGCATTATACAGTAGTCTAGTAATAGATATACTAATATTCAATTCAGAACATAGCCATTGTTGCCTGTGGTTCTAGTGTATAACTTCCCAGAGCTTAAAGGGAGTATTTTAAATGCGTGTCTGTGCTGAATGGGTGTGTGGGCAGTAGTGTGGTCACTATCTGCTGTTTTATGTGGAGGAGAAGTCTTTGTGGATGTGTAGCGAGCTGGCAGAGCACAGCACGGTGATATTGAGGTCAGCTGTCCAGAATGATCTCATGTTAAGGAATCGGCAAGTCAGCAGGGTCAGAGCAGAAATGCTATGACAACACTTTCTCCATGCCGATAAGGACTTGCCCTCTTTCCGCTCTTCTCCTGGGAAACGGAGTGAGAGAGTCCCACCGGCACACTACCCACCAGACTGGAGAAACGGCACAGATCACACATTGTTCGCACACACTCATTCACCTCTTTTATGAAAGAAGCTACCTTCGCTTTAAGTTTTTCTTCACATTTCCCGAGCACAATCTTGCTCTATTCCAGTTTCTTCCACCACACACAGCCTGTGAAGTTTTAAACGAATATCAAAAATAGCTTAAAATAGCCAGGACGTTTCCTGGATGTCATGGTGGTGCTAACCGGTGCCTGAACAATCCCTGCCTCTGTTTCCCATGTTGCTCTGACTCTCAGCCTGGCGGACGAACTAAGCTCAGGAATTCAGCATACGGGCAACAAGAGCGGATTCCTCCTAAAGAGTTCCGTTTGGAAAGCACAGGATTGTAAACAGATAATGGCTCTCATGCAGAAAGGCACCGGAAGTGGGAGGGATCGGGCCAAGTTGGTGCTGGAGTGTGTGAGTGTGTTTTTTTCTCTCTCAACACATATGACTAGCATTGTGTAATCTTGAGGTCTTAATTTGGCCATTTGAATGCTTGGATTGGTATAACAAACGTGATAGAACTCTGTAAGGATCTTGCGTATGTGGTCAAATGCGCACACACCCTACCCCCAGCCGCTGGTGTTAAAAGATAGAGCCAGAGCTCTTTGTGATTTTGAGGGTGTGTAGATGTAAGATGATCAGCTCTGTTGGGGGCGAACTTTGCGCCGCCTTCAGCTTAAACTTTCCCATCGTTTCGCTTTTCAATGAAGAAATTCCCCCGGCACGGACACATTCTGCCACACACACGCACTGACACACAAACATATGTCTATAATTTATGGCTGCGAGGTGCTTTATCAATTGATAGCAGGGAATCCTTTGGTAAATAGAGTTTCAGACATATTGCCAATAGACTTGGGCTATTGATTGGAGTGTAAATTAAAAACTTAATCAGGTCTCCGAGATAAGATTTATCTCCGCCCCTAGCAAATTACAAGGCGGGCTCAGAGTCAGGCGAGACGGCCAGCTGGTGCCCTAGGAGAGCGTGCTAGTCCCGGGTAGCAAACCGCACTCCCTTCTGCCTGGCTGCGGTCTACACTTGCTCAGTAAATCTTTGCACGCTCCCTTTCCCGGCCCATTGAGTGTGCTTAGGGTCTTTGACATAGTGGATTACATTGTCAAAGTCTTGAGAAATCGGGATTGCTCTAAAAAGATTGCTTGTATTTCTTTAATGGATTGACTTGTTTTGTAATCCTCTTCCCCGCATTTTCACTCTCTCGCCTCGCCTTGTGATGAAATATGTAAATCGTTAAACTTTCGCCTCGTTTCCTCAATAGCCGCAATCCCCCCAATTGGTCATTTTCACAATAGCATTTCCACGTCCATTTATGCAGCATATCATTGTATACATATTCAGCATGAGCCATATTTTATGTGTATTAAGACAATCCCTTTGAATTGCACATTGATTAGATTATGGATTTTTACAGTAATTGCGAAGCGGAGATTTTCTCTGTCCCAACCTGTCTCCATTATTAACATTGGGAAATGAGAAGGCATCGGAATAGAAGCATTTCCTGTGATTCTACTCATATCTCGGTGTAGGGTTGATGTGCCAATAGAATAACCACCGATTTTTTATGATAATTGGCGTTTACAGTTTTTTCAATCTTCAGTGGCATTGTGCTCTTCAGATATCTTCCTTTCTCTGTAATTAAAACCAACATTTAGTCTGTGATTAGAGGATGTACTAGACTCCTCTGTGGGATTATACTGCTCTCATTATATCTCCATTCTGCTGCTCATATTCAGAGAAGATAGAAAGACAGGAGGAGGAAGAGGAAGGAGCCTAATTGCTAGATCACCAGACTTAAAGGTGAACTTTAGGAGGCCCAGGAGAGTAAATCTGCCTGGAGATAGATGCTAGTGCCTTTTATACATGTTTTTCAATCAGTATTGCCATTGGCTTTTGTGTAAAAATATTTAAATATTCCTAAAACAATTTAAATTGATTTATTAAGGCTTGTACTTATACCAGCATTAGTTTCCAGGTTAGTTAATACTGAGGTTTAGTGTTGAAATGGTTGCTGAACCAGTATAGTGTTGATGTTCACCAGTAAAACTTAGCTGGTCAGAATCTTTAAGAACATGGTTTACTAAGAAAGTTGTCCTGGTTAGGTTACTTAAAAAAGTGTCCCGTGATGGGAACTAATGTGTAAAACCCAACATATGCCGGTGACTAGCCATTCTGGTCTTTTTAGCGGGTCCATTCATGACGTCTCTTGTGATGAGGGAGGTATCCTCACCAAAAGCCCATGTTAACTCCTGTCCTCCCAGGTGAAGGGGGCATTGAAGGTGTAAGTAATAGCCTCTCTGGCCAGATAAGCTGTGGAAAGACTGGTTTAGTTAGGAAAAGTGTAGGGGGATCTTAGCTTGATAAAACCACTCTTTCCCTCTGTAATACCCAACAGCTAAAATCAATACATAGGATAATACTGCCGCTATTCCTTCAGTTGCTTTTGTCTTCCGCCATGCTCTGCCCACATAGACTGCATCAAAATAAGTGTGTGCGTATGTAGACGCCTGCGTAACTGGCAGGAACTGATAGGCTTAATCTACTATATTTTAGATTTACTGATATATTGCTAATTGAGTTCCTCTTGAAGTCACGAATAACTGCATGTTTTTTTTGTTCCCATATCACACTTCACTTTTCCCTAGATGAGAACCAGTGTGTGAGCCTGTGTTGTGAAGTTACACATGTAGGTTGTACGGTGTTAGTGAATGGAGTGTTACTTCAAAGGGTAAGAAGCAAAAGGGTGTGTGTCTGTTTTCACTCAGGTCAGGTGTATGGGTAAATCTGAGTGAGGGAAGTTGTCAGAACCTTGATATTTCTGGAAGTGTGTGTCTGAGTTTTTCTCTCGTCCGCCTAAAGGCCCGTACACACCGGGACGAATATCGGCGCGCGTTATTCGCCAGCGTTTTTCAACGCGTTTTTTGTGTTCACACCCAAGCGATTTTCGCTGACGATGAGCCGAGTGAACATGCAAATTCATTCCCTAACATTAGATGGCGCTTAATGTAAAACAGAAATACCCCGGTACACAAGGTGGCGCTGCGCAACTTTACGCTTCTGACACTCGCTTGTCACTCAGAAGAAGAGAGCAAGTATTTACGCGCTTGTCAAAATCATACAAAGAAAACATGTCATAAAGTTCTTTGTGTTCAGACACCAACGAGACCAGCAGCTCTACATTCATCTTGCCTTGCATCTTCTTTGTCTTCTTATTTCTTCCCGGCAGTGTAGACGCTACTTGGCGTATATCTTCTTCGTTGTTACGTATGTGTGCTCGGCAAGACTGTTTTGTGTTTGAGCGCCCCCAAGTTGTGTTTTACTGTAACTTCAGCAGCTCCAGACACGTGAGCAAAAGCGCCAATCTCATTGGTCGGATAGTTTTTGACGCGGCGCGTCAAACCAAAAAAACGAACCCGAGGTGTTTTAAAAAAAAATTACGCTTTTACGCGTGGCGTTTTTCGCGTCGGTGTGCACACTCACATTGGCGCCCTTTGTTTAGTCACGAGGCGTTAAACGTCGGCGAATATCGCGCGCGAAAATTCGTCCCGGTGTGTACGGGCCTTAACATTGTGGCTAAAACACATTCAGCTCAGGCCTGCTGGACTTCATCATATACGGCCTACTCAAAAACACTTTTTACCTCTGGATATTTGCTGTACTTCTGCAGCCTCTTTAAGTTAGAAATGGTGTTTAAACATTGCAGTTTATTTTACTATGATGAGTATTAGCCAAAGCTGTGGCCTAGCATTTAGCTCACATGGTGCTATGGTGCTCCTCTTCCTCTCTTCCACGTCATATCCTGTCTTCTCTACTACTGTACCTATTAAATGATTAGGTCTCATTTGTATCGTTTTCGTGAATTTGAGGGACGTATTTCTATTGTGAAAAAGAAGTACACATTAACATACTTCTGAAAAGAGTAATTATTTAAAATAATAAAAAAATATATGTTTTAAAGGAAAATATGCAAACTGAATATGTTTTCAGACACTGTATTTCAGGTTAATTGCAATGAAACAAAATTTATTATAGTTTAAGTACATGTTAAATGCAAAAATTAGATTTTAGAGTTTTTTTTACCCACTTATATAGCACTATAAGTACTTTTACATTTATATTGTAATTTTAAAGCAAAACGTTTTATTTGAAAATTACACTTTCTTTAAAAGATTGTGTATAAGTACACTTAAGTGGCTTTGTATCTATTTAATATTATATTATCTGCAAATACAGTACAGTAAATGTATGAAAAAACATAACAAATCTGAAGTATACGTCTTTTTCACATGCGTACACATTGAAGTTTAATACTAAGACTCAGAGATTTGCTCATTTCCTTAATCCCTAATATGAATCTTCACAAGCACCGCTAAAAATGAAAACAGCATATTTTCATTGTTAGACCACCAGTAAAGTGATGCTGTTTTCTATTCCGGCCTTCTCAGCCATCATAGTGCAGCTGTAAAATATTGCCCCAGGTGCCGAGAGGTTAGCCTGTGACATCCTCACCCAAAGTGCAGTGTATTAAAAAGCAGTGGGGCCCCAGATCTCAGTATATCACAGAGAGAGAGTCTGTGATAAGGCCTGCCTGCCTGCACATGGATCAATGAAGGTTACTGACATCATATCACAAAGTGATAGCCAGTGCTTTACCCCCGGCTATTTATCAGCCCACAATCTCACGGAGCGAGTACAGCGAGGGGCTCTCAGCTTTCTCTCCCTTACTCTTTACCCACACCTCGACCACCCCATCCTTTCGCTGTGTCACCTGTCCATCAACTGCTGGAGTGCTTTGGTGGTGGGCCGTACACATCAATGCTACACAGATGCTTTAGCATGACAATAATATTTCTCACATTCGCCTCTCCGCCTTTCTGTTGTGTTTTTTTCCGTGTCAATACCGTGCTGTGTTTGTACTCAGCGAGCTGTTTCCAAGGGCCTTAATTGGCTATTGAATGCTTTCATTTTTTTAATCAAGTATTTTGATCATGGCTACATGTATCGAGCGTACGTTTGTGTACTATAATTTCCCATCCTGTAATCTTGTGCCTCTTGAAGCTGAGCAAAATGATTTTCGGCATAGGGAGACAAACATCTGTGTCCAAGGAAACATCGATGACCTTCACATCTTTACTGACCATTTTTCGCCCCTCGTACGTCTCTCTCTTTGTCTCACTTCCTTTTACTATCAACAGACTTCTTTGCTTTGTCAAGTTTTCTGTGTGTCAGCCTTGTTCTGTGTGACCATGCCTCTGCGTTAATGTGTGTGAGAGAAAGCGTGTGTGTGTGTATGGGCGCTTATACTCTCAGGTAGCGTATGAGTTCCATTTATCAGCTGCCCGGGGCGCATTGTTGAGGATTTCCCCCAATGGGTTAGTGTGTAACTGTTCTGTCAATACCTGCTTGTCAAGGCAGTGGAGAGCAGAGGGAAAAAGACCCCTCACTCTGTGAACCGAAGCCACTTATTGAGCAGCCAATAGCTATTTACCTCCTGACAGGAAGGGGGAGAGAAGGCCCAGCTGAGGTAGTCAGACTTTGGCTCTCTTTCTCTCTCTCTCTTTCTCTGTCATTTGTTTCCTCGTCTTGTTTATTGTGGTTTTAAGTGGACTTATGAAGGATACATTAGCAGTACAACCTAGCTTTGGTGTATTTTATTGATCAATAGCTGTGGAAGAACAGATTAAGAGCATGCTCGAGGTGATTGACCCTCCCAATTTAGAGAGTTTCACGCTACTGTAACACTAATGTAACATTACCTCTAAGCTCTGAGTTTTCCGGACTGAATTTTCTTACTTGCTGTGCAGATTTTGGAGAGAAATCAGTGGATTTAAATGTGTTAAATTGTGTTCAGTGGAGCTGAGAGTACTACACCCAAAGTTTGGGAGGAGTTAGTTCATCTAGTCCTGTCAATCACAACACAAGTGCTTAGTTCACATGATAATTCCTCTCCTGGCATCCCTTCACCACTCTAATCTCTACTGTTAATTAAGTCTAAAGAAGAACCATCTTGATTTGAGTTTCTTGTTTTGGCCCATACTTAACTTTCCCTTTTTCTTGAGGGAAAAACATATTTTATGTTCATTGTTATAGCTATATACTTTACAACAACAATTGTCTCATTTGTGTTCTGAGGAATTGTATCAATAGAATTTAAGGTACAGTTGATATTGAGGTCGCTTGAGCTATGATAAAGCAACATTTGAGCAATAAAATACCTTCCTTTTTGGTGTAAGTTGTGAGTTTGTGGTGCAGTGATCTGTGTCTTTTGCTCTAAACCCCAGCTTCCTCTGTGGAATCGCTGTGTTGACAGAGCATCTGGATCAGGGTGAGCTGCTCCGAATACGCTCAGCGCTTCTCAGTGTGGAGGTGACCCAGCCCAGGCTGACTTTCATCTGGCGGTCACACCCTGCCTATAACCCAGCCCCGACCCCCTTCACCCCTTCCGCAACACCTCTCTCCTCTCCTGCACCATCGCCTGCGCCCCACTATGAATGCCTGTTTTGATGGATATTTCATTTACGCTGATCTACTTTGATTCAACAAACAAAAAGAGCTTTCTCTGTGATCTGCATTTTTTCCTCCTCTTCTTTCCATTCGCATTTGTTTTCTTTAAACTTCTCACTCTCTCTCTCTTTCTTTGTGGGTTGAGCGGAGCGTTGTGTTCCACGCTGGGCTGTTGGTGGCCTGTTGGGACACGTTTGGTATACCTGAGTCACAGAGCAAATGTTTAACTCATGCAGGTCCACAAAGAGAACACACACACGCATGCATACATGCATGCACAGCTGTCCATATCAGCCTAGCATCAGGCCTCGAGACATCAAAATCTGTACGTTAAAGCAGGCGCGCACATACAAGCTCGATAGAAAACAAAGGCCTTTCAAAAATACCACACACAAATCCCCCTCGGTAACCCGGGCGCCTTCCCTTTGCCAAATTGGAAATGTATTTCATGTTTATTAAGTTGAAATGAGACGTTAATTCCGCAAAAAAAGCTGAAGAGTCATACTAGAGCAGCATCTGAAGATGTCCCGCTGTTAAAAGACAGCTGTCCAAACAAGGAGAGGGGGGAAAAGAACTAGAAAAACACATTATATAAACATTTGACAACAGTTGCTCTGTAATCTGGTATTACTTCCACAAGCGGAGGAGAGACCTGTGGTCCTGGGTTGGGCCGGGCTGAAGGGGGACACCACTGCGGTGGGGTTGAAGCCTGGTGTGCTGAAGAGGTCAGTGGCAGATGAGAGGGAATGAGGATTCATGGAAATCCCACTGAGGAGAGCTAATCATGTTTGATGTGCATTTGAACCCGAGCAGGTTCGTTGTAGCACTGTCCTCATGTATGAACCAGGGACAATGCGTAAAACGTAAAACCTCCCTGGAACAGAAGGAGGTTTATGTCCTTGGCCTACTAGTGGGTGGCATCCCAGTATTCTCATGTACATTTCAATTATGTGTCAGACTGTGAAGAAAATAAGTCTTGTTCTTGATACATTTATCTGTGACCAAAACTAAGTAGTAGCCTACACCGTTAGGTACTAGTAGACTAGTCAGCACATGTCTTGACACTGAGCCATAGTGCTCAAGAGGAGCACACAATTTGTATCTGGCTATTGTGAGGTAACAAAAAAGTATAATAAAGGCAAAAAATTATAAATAGGCATTTCTTGTTGTGATACATTCATCCATGTTTGAAACCATATGGTTTGCTATCAGCAGCTATGAGAATGAAGGTTACTAATATATAAAATTATAGATATTAGGATGTATTTAAAAGAGAAATGTTATCAGTGGTGAGGCAGAACAGGCTTTCATATCAAATATTTGGAGAGGAAGAAAGAGAAGAGCGATGAGGAAGGCGATGAGTGGTGGTGAGTTGTATCAGGATAAAGTAGTTAAAAGTGAGTCAGCTGCTTCTTTGGTTCTTATCACAGACATGCAAACATACACAGACTACCCGTGCCCTGACTGTCATCTCTTTAATATTGTTTTGGAGCTGTTCAGGTGTGGCTACCTTTGGCAGCAAAACCTAGTGCTTAGGGCAATAGCAGGCTAGTAGGCAGGGTGCCAGTTCAACTCTGCAGACTTTTAACTTCTTCAGCTACTCCCTCTCTTTCTCTTCCTCTGCTTTTGTCTCCCTTTACCAAAGAGAGATTGACCTTTATACAAGCCTTGGAACACTTCAGCTGTAACAGACTTCTAACAGAGCTCAAAAAGACTCTGGGAGAAAGGAAAAAGTGTCTATTAAAACATACTTGCAGCCCTTATTTACTCCTGTGATTCTGTGGGCATGTTAGTGACTTGGAAAGACAAAAAGGTGAGCGAGAGACTCACACAAAGACACCTTTTCTCTGAGTTAGCCTCATTCTTTTTAGGATGTGATCTTCCCACATTAGAGTTCAGAGAGTAGAGGTCACGTCTGGAATCACTCTCTGTGCTTCATCTCTTGCTCACTTCTAACCCTCATAAGTCAGACATTCTCCACAGAAATACTGCGGTGAACGTATGAGGTTGAAGCAGCCAGAGAGTCTATCGTGCAAACAAATAGATAGCTGAGTGCATTTTCGGTCAGCTCTGGTAAATCTGAGGACATTTTGTCACGGAACGGGGCTGTTGGAAAAAGTTAAGATGAGCACAGCTGAACATAGCAATCTGGCTGCTCAGCACTGATTCATTAGTGACTCATGTGCTTGATGCCAGTATTCCTGGCTGTTTTTAAAAATAAACCTCCCCATTTCTCAACCTCATCTCGCTGAACTCTACATAATAGATGAATTTATTAATTCACTCACCACAGCTTGTCTTGCTCAATCATTACTCCGTCCCAGAGTTGAGGAGCCCCAGAGGACTAGAACAGTGCCTGCTTTCCCTCAGGTTCCTGTCAACCGTTCAGAAACCTACAGAGATAGCAGAAAAGCGCGAGACGGGTTGAGTTGCTACAGAGGCCTTGCTTAAGCTACAACCCTCTTTTCACCCTGCTGTCATTAGAAGATCAGTGTAATAAATGAGATTTGGTCAGAGCTTTGGCTTAGTGTTCAGATGGTGCTCATGCTGGGAATTTGTTTGAATCCTGCATTTCCGATTCAGTTGTGCATCTTTCCCTATCGTTTCCTTCCACTGCCTTTTAATTGAAAGTGATGAGAACAGTAGCTATTTAGAATTGATGTGAAAAACAGCGAAAATTTGAGCTATGACTAGTAAAGAAGTTGATGGTCTAATTGCGTGCTCAAACTAAATTCCCAACTTTCAAAAAGATTTTGTATTGTAAACCAATTTTCTAAAAATTAATCCTTTGGAGAAAGATATCAAGGTCGTTCTGTCCATGGAGTGGGACTCTTTTATGAACCCTGGTCTGTTTAAGGCTGTATACATACTCAACATGCGTGTGTATTTTATTATTAGCATGGTCATGTGGATGTTTTTGTTTGCACGGTAGTACAACAGTAATTAGAAGCTATAGGGACCGTTTGCGAGTCTTTTTATTTGCTGGCTGCTGGGGTTAAGCTGTCATTATGAAAATGGCCGTCCTTCCCCTGCTGATACCTTTATTCAGCTTTAGTTTGGAGATCTGTGCTTTAATTACAGGTCTGTGAGTGATGTCACTGCTGTGGCGTCTCCTGCCATTCACCCGGCGCCTCCCCATTCCCCCCATACACGTGTGCTTAAACACACACCTGCCCCAGCTGCCCTCCATACCTACCTCCATCTCGGATCTAAACAACTCCCACCTAACCCCAACCCCCACCCACGATTGTTTAGAGATGGCTTGATTATTTGTTCTGTGAATGCGGTTATTTAACTTTCGTCCTCAAGTGGAAGATAAGGAGCCCTACAACTGTTGTAACAAGAATGAACTTGTGCCAGAACGGAAAGAAGTTGGTATGTACGCTCGTGTAAGCGAGTGTCTCTCTCTCACTTGTTTTTTACACGGATGTACACCAAACACATGAGTTTTAAATGTATGGGAGTATGCAGGGGATGTGTCTTTGAGTGATTTGGATTCCTGAAGAGGTTATTGCCGGGACGAGAACAAGAAGTGGAGTGAGAGAACATTTTAATTGTGGAACAGCGGACACGTGAAACGGCTGGAGAAGCAGGATAAAGGCATGTTCAAAGCAAATCAGTGTGGACGTCATGCATTAGCACTACACCTGACCTAGGGAATGCATTACCTAAAAGGCCACAAAAACCGCCCGGAGACCATGGAGCTCTTATCATAGATGTTAGGTGACCCTGCTAAAAAAAGGAGAAGGATCCATCATGAAGTCTAAGAGCCCTGCAGAAAAACAGGATTGAAGGCTTTCGCTCTGCTTTTTGTATATGCGGAGAGAGCAAGGAGAAAGAATGGTAGGTAATGTTATCTTGTTCACAGTTACAAGAATCCTGCTCATAGAATTCTATGGGGTTTCAAGTTTCTAATATGTATATAAAGTTTCTCTGGCACAATGGAGCTTTTGTGGAGTGCAAAATGACCCCCCCCCCTTGCCTCTCTCCCTTCGTTAAAAAAATGCATTCATATGCTAGCAGAGCTACGAGTGGGGACTCAAGTTTCTGCTATCTCTATGTGTTGTGTCGTCACGGAGCCCCCGCGGGCTGAAATGTGCATCTCATTCACCAGCTCCGGCACTCTGCCAGTGCTCCTTCCAGACATGGATTAGGGAGAAAATTTGGGAGAAACAACAGGCTCTTGACGAAAAAATAAATAAATCGCTGAAATTACAGGTAACCTAAGTCAAAGAGAAAGACAGCGAAAGAACGAGAAAGAGAGAGAGAGAGAAAAGGCAGACGATAATTACAGAGCTTTTTTTTTTAGCTGGCTACTTAAGTGCCTGATCCCAAATATATGCCTTTTAATTATAGTAGTGGGCCCCATTAGGGCAGAGGTCTTTGGGGGGATTATGCTTTGTGTGTGTATGTGTGGTGAAGTAAGAGATGGCACAGTTGTGGACCATATCCTTATCCTTGATTAGCTGTAGATGCTTGGGTCAAGTTGGTTGAGTCAAGTCCCCAGTTTGCCCATGTTAGGGAAGCACAGTGTTTGCTTCCTGCTTTCTGGTCATTTACTGCTGTGAGTGCTGCCTGAAAAGCCCATTCTCAGAGTTCACAGCTGAAACATACAACCTAATTCACAATTCACATCTGTGAGTGTCTTCTCACTACAAGCGTTCCTTCTCACGCTTTCTTTCACTGTGTGCTGATGCAGGGAGATGCATGGTGATTATGACAGGCTGTCTCAGTGATGATTGCCCAGTGTGGCGTGTGTCATGTCAAGTTGATTGGGACTTTTTGGTGGGGTGTCCGTAGAGGCCAAGCGGTAGGAACACCACCAGTGCTGGGTATCATTAGACTGAAGGAGACAGTGCCAGACCTCACTTACAGGGATATTTTCAAGCCATGGCACCCGGCCAGATCCTTCCATTGTCTTAGCCCTTGTAGATTAGCACGGTGACACACAAACACAAGCTTAGACGAACAAATGGCATGGAGCCGTGCCTTGAGACTGAGCAGTGGAGAAGAGGAGAAGGTGATGGCTAGCAGGGGCGTAGCTGTGCCTGTGTGTGTGTGCTTGTGGTTACATCAAGCCAACCTGAGAGCAAAAGAGGGAGATCTGCCTCTTTAAGCTGTTAGCTTTCCTAATAGATTCTTAAGCACTGGCTTTAGTGCATGTTAAACCAGGATTACCCAATCAATTATGGCCAGTACAAACAAGGATTACTTAAAACACTACATTTTTCTTGTGCACAGGGTAAAAATGGGGCAAATGAAGGGAGCAGCACCAGTGGTGATAAGACAAGCAACTCATCCAGGTCAGCGTGACCCTGAGCAAAAGGGACGTTTTTTTGTCAGAGAGATGCTAGGAAAAGGACATTGCTTGGCCACTTCTAGATCCACACTTTAGTGATAGAATCTTATAGTAGCTTGCTTTGTACTGGAAAAGGCACAAAGAGTACACTAATGAGCATCCCTCTGATCCTTAAAATATCCAGTAGGACACTCTTAGTCTTTTTCACTTAAGATATGCACACTCGTCAGGTGTCAAGTATTTTCCTTATGCTTGTTGTTTGCGGCAGGACCTCATTTACAGTTAGTGGGTGCTGTTATGTCACTCTCTTGGGAATTTTATTTGCACATATTGGGTTTTTCATTTGAGCAACAATTTATGGGGTTATGCTTCTTTAGTGGAGTGTGTTTTGTCAATGTGATGTCATTTCAGTGTGGCCATGTTCAAGGTGTTATGCAAGATGGGTTATATATGTGTTTAATAGTTTCTTTGAAGATAGAACAATAACATGAATGAATTGCATATTTCTTTAGCTGACGTTTGTGTGTACGTGTCTGTGTTCTGGCTGTGACCTTCCTGAAACCTGATCCGGAGGGTGTAGTGAAGGGTGTACGTGCTGATACATCACCATCTCTGCAAATATACAGAAAGGGCATAAAACTGTCTGTTTACTTATTTTAATCTAAATTAGCAGCCAGAGTCTTGCTGCACAATGTAAAGCAAGTATGGACACATTCTTGCCAAACCAGCTCTGTGTGTATGTGTGTACTTCTGCGCTTGTGTGTGTATGTGTTTAACTGAGCTCACCTCTCAGTGAACCAGTACATACTCGGTGCATGTTGTAAGCACGTGATGGTTGGAGCTTGCCCACACTGCCTGTTCCCTTTCCTTCGTTCCCTCACTTTTCTCTGACTCACTTTTCCGTGACACCTTTACTGCCTGTTGTGTCATTCCGTGAGTTTCTTTGATGGAGTATTTTACTCAGGCTTGTGGTGTGAGTTGTCCCTTTTAGACGATACACAGAGCCTTTGAAAATAGCTTGTATGTCATCTTAACCTCCGAGTGAGGGGTCAGCCCCTGTTGAAAAGAGTGCTCAAGGCGAAAGAGAGCAGGAGAATCCCACTGGATGTCTTTTATAAACCTTTCCCCCTTTACATTCCTTTGCCATCCCTCTCTGCTCCCATCTCTGTCCGGGTGGCGAGTGAATGGTGACTGTAAACCCTCTCTACCCTTTCTTCTGGCAGGGTGACTGTGGTAGGAAATAAGAGTGGCCTAATCAGGCCTAATAAGAATGTGTTAGTGACGGGTGGTGCTGTTGAAAGGGTTTGAGTCCTCTGTGGAGACACAAATAGACAGAAGACATGCTGGGTATTGAGTTACTATGTCTGGGCCGAACTAAAAGAGCTCTCTTAGTGTCTCCTACATAATGTACTAAGACAAGGCATGACTTTACTGCCAGTTATTATAGCTACTGTCAGTGGTACACATGTGGTTGCATGTGCTTTTGTTACCAACACAAAAAGCACATGGGTTAACAACACAAAAAGAGTGCCACGATAAAAAAAATACATTATAGAACTGTATTTAAGTCATTGTGAATTGTGTGCATTGCATTTGAACGTGTTTTGAGTAAAAAATAAAACAAATAGAGCATCACGTTATTGACCCATGTCTGTTACCATGATGTAGTGCAATGCACATTTTGTTGGCTTTAAACATGTGACACTTGTAATTCAGATTTTCTTTGTCACTGTAGCAACATTTGTCTTTGATATCGTTTGCCATGCGTCTGTAGCGCATCTGTATATTTTCTAGCGTGAGAATATGTTCCCAACTTTATCACATCTGTGTCATCAGCTGTGGGAGCCCTTGGGCTAACTCCCACCCCTGAGCAAGCTGAGAGACAGGGAAAACACAACACAAAAATTTGACTGTTTTACCCCTTTTAGAAATGAATCCTACTTAATTAAGAAGCAATGAAGAATCCACAGATAGCATTCTGTAATTAGCTTAAGCAGGGGCTGCTGTAACCAGATCCACTGCATTAATGACAACATAAGGCCCTGTGAAAAGCATCATTGTTCTCCGGATAATTGTCCTTTTAGTTAACGGATGGCAGGGGAAAGGCTCTCCTTGTTAGAGGATCTTCGCTGGGGCTGTCGATAGCCAGGGGCACAGATAAGAATGGGTATCCAGGGATGGGGCTGGCACTGGCCCTGTGCCCACTATGACAAGCTCACTTGTGCCCTCTGCCGAAATCCGGATGGCATATATAGGAATTAGGCCTCCCCTGGGTGTGAAGGGGGGCACGTGTTAATGACATGCCCCTGAAGGCTAATGAATGAAGAGAGATCAATAAAATAAGGCAGATGTATGCAAACAGCATGCTGATTATGCTGCCTAATGACGCCTGCTGGAGCAGAGCTCAGACGGGAGGGATGGGGAGGGGAAGGAAAGTGCCATAGAGGCACATGGAACATTTACGTCTCCTCACACACTACCAAGGAGTGAATTAAATAGCTCCTACTCGAGGGGTAAACTGTCAACTTATTAAATGTCATAGATGTTTATAATAATAATAATTAATAATTTGTTACATTTATATAGCACTTTTCTGGGTACTCAAAGCGCTTTGCATAGAAGGGGGTAATCTCCTCAACCACCACCAATGTGCAGCATCCACCTGGATGATGTTTATGGTAGAGCAACTTTTTGTTTTCCTCTATGTCCGTTTTGTCAGTGTCACATGTATATTAAATAAACCAGTGTTTCCTGCACCGCTGAGCCTGCTGCCATGGCAAAATAAATTATATTTGATCTGAATCGTGAGCTTGGAGTCTTGGAGTTGGACTAAAATGCGGTTAGTCCGATAGTCCGGTTCACAAACAAATCAGGTTTTTATAACATGAATCTAGATTAATGTTAATGTACTATTGTTTATTAATTTTAATTCATACTACATTTAACTGGTGTTTATTCGTAAGACTTTAAAGCTGTAAAAGTATTGTTGATTGTTATTTCATGTAAGGTACTGCCATTAAAACATACTTAAACATAAAACAACTTAAAACATCGAATGTGCCTTCTTACAGAAGCTTTTGTAAGAATATAGTGGTGTTAAGTCACATTCTACTGTATTTTTTTAAACATTTGTATTGTAGTTTATGTTAAGTTTTTGCCTATAGAATGTTTTGGTAACATTTAACAATAAGTTATTTGCATTGCTTTAAATAGGAACGAACGATACTCCTAATCTTCCAGTCTTTTGTTAAACTTTTACATATTCCTAACTTTTAACATTTCATTGTTAGTTCATTCAAGACTGGCAGTAAGCTTTTTGAAGTTAGTCAGAGGCTAGGGGTTAGGGTGCAGCCTAGAAAGGCAGGTAGCTTCACCTGTTTGGAGCTCTTTTCTTTGAGCTCCCCATTGTATCCAACCAGCCGGAGCTGTTAGAAACACGATATCTACCTTTAAGCAGAGAGGGAGAGCAGCCAAGACTTAACTGCTGTCTCATCCTGGCAACTGCATGGATGCTGTCTGCCTCCATTCATGAGGACTCAGGGAGATGGAATGAAAAGAGAAGGACTAGAAGAGTAAAAAAGAAGTCCCCTCCCCCTGTTCCCTCTCTGTTTATTCCAGGATCAGGTCCTCTGAGGAATGTGTCTAGCTCTGTGTACTTGTCCAATTCAGCCAGAACTAGAGACACAGTCTTTAGTTCAACAGATAAAGCCCAGGTCTGCACTTTCCCCAGCAAGACGTTGCTGGTGTTGAGTTTCGGTGTAGGTGACAGTACGTCTTAGATTTTGAATGTTGTTTTCTTTGTTTCCTCTGGCCAAGCCACTTGGGTTTACAAAACGACAGGCAAAAGACTTCATGAGAACAGACGTCCAGTGCCGTGGCTTTGTGCCAGTCTCGCAGAAGTTGAGACGTTTGCTAGTGTGCTCAGAGGGATATTGTAAACAAATCGTCTGGCGGAATGAAAAACCATCTGATGACAACAGAGCCAGCCACTGATAATGGGGTTGACGGTTATTCACATTATTTTAATGAAAACAAAGATCCAGCATCAATCGAGCCAAACGACAATGCATCAATTGTTTTATTGCATTGGCTTGAGAATATGAATTACGCCTCTCCACTCCCCTTGAGCTTGAAATTCAAACCCTAGTCCACTGTTGAAGACCTTGGAGGACTTGCCAATAAGAGGCCAGAGAGCAGGTGGTGACCCCCTGTGGCCTTGGAGTATATTATTGACGAGGGTCCGGCACCCTGGTTGATTGCTTTATTGTATTGCTATGAACCTCGGTGGCTAGAGACCTCTGGTTGACCCGGGACTGTAGAAAGCATTGCAGTGACCCTCACCTTAGTGGAAGAGATATGTGGCTTTGACCTGCGCCTTGATGAGGGAAGGCTTGACCTGCAGGACTGAGGGGATAATGGCTCTTCTTCCAGTCACCTTCCTTCTGTCTCAGCCTGTAATTTAAAGGCTGTTGGGTCAGTGGTGTCCTCTGCATTCGGGTGGGGCTCTGCCCTTACTCTAGACCCTGTACATGACCCAGTGGTGTTCATCATGTCGGTTTGGCAGGAGGGAGGAGGAACAAAATGCTGATTAATCTTATCCAAATAACAGCAAAATGCTGCACGATCACTTTGATACTCGAGAGCTGGGGCTTGGAGGCAAATTAATCTACACTCCTGGCTACCCTGTGACGCCTTCAAAAATCTCTTTATCATTGGTAATGAAGGGTCAGTAGCAGATGCAAGCCGGTTTAATGCAAACTCATACCTCCCCTAGTCGATATGAATATGTTGTTGAAGCCCCAACCGAAGACGTCATGGATTTCTTGCTTCCTGTCTCAGTTTCTGGATAAGACTACAAACCCTGGAGTGGTGATTGACACACAGACCTGCTGGATCTCCTGTGCTCTCCATAAACTGTCACTCTGTCAACCTGATCAAGGCTCTTCAGACTTGCAGGAGGAAAACCTCTCTAAACGCACATACATACGCTTCTCACTTCCTTATTACCTTTTGTTTTCCTTTGTTTTGTCTTAAGTGCCAGTTTCCAAAGGCTTCCATCAAAGCTCCAGCAGTAAAAGCGGGTTGTTGAAATGTTTGAATAACAGCCTTGAGTGAAGCATACTTGATGCCTCTTACATGTAATATTACCAAAATACATGGCTTTCAATGTGACGCATTTCTCTTAAGATTTATTTTCAAATTGACTTCTCTTTTTGTGGGCTTTTAATGATCATGAGGAATGGATGGGTTTAGATAATGAGCAGGCGGTGACAGGGCCAACAGGTGTTGCTTTTGGCTTCCTTGTCCTTTCCGCCTCCCCCACACCTTATTGGCTTATATTTAAGTTTTTATAGTTGTTCGTTTTTGTCTCCGCTGTTAATCTAAAGATTGTATGTAGTCCTGGGTTTGGCTAGGGTTTCATCCCAGGACGTCCTAGCTGTTTGTTTGCTTCGAGCATAACGGCACCATTTGCTTTAGTATGCAGAGCTTTGTTTGTCTAATGCAGGCTCGCTCACCGTGACCCAGTCAGGCTAGTCACTGAACTCCCTCTGCACCCACCTAATGAAAGGAGTGCACCTGGCATCATAGAGTTCACTTCAATTAATCCCTCCGAATTACAGTCCCTGAGCCAATTAAGCACCTCTCATCTTACACAGTCCCTCCCCAGCACGAGGCTCTGTCCATTGCTGACATCAACCGTTCAGCCCTGTTGAGAGAGGGGTTGGGCGTTACACCTTTGCTCTCTTCTCTGCAGAGCCCATGCAAATTTTGGCCTGATTTGGCAAATTTTATAGATCGCCTGATCCCTGAAACTCTCCCTGAAGTGGCGGAAATGAAACACTGGGACCTTCCCAGCAGTGACGGCAACTCTAGATAATAAGTGTAAACAATGTTTCAGAGAATACCTGTTAGATAACTTCTCAGAAATTATTGATCTGCATTTCAGCGCAGGTGTGTGCATTTGTGCACAGTTTAGCATATCTGTGTAGCACATGGAGTGTTTCCCATGTTGTGTTGGCGTGTATACATAGCCTCTCACTCGTGCCCAGAACCCTGGCAATTTATTCCAAACTTTCTACTCCACCGAGCGATTTCATTCACAGTATAGCACTATATCTGGCAGCTTTCCCTTACCTTGTACACACACACACACAGCAGGTGCACAGGTAAGGTTCCTTGAGGAGCAGACCGTGGCCTTAGGTAGGGCCTTAAGCTGGATCTTTTAGTCCTGTTTCCTTTAGTAATCTAAAAATGAACGTCCTGACAGCCATCGAATGTTTATCATGTTTTCTGGCATGCTTCCTCTTTGTCAAAACAGTGACATCATTAATTAATCACAGTTTCAAGCTCTTCAATCAGACCAGTTCCTCAAGCACACACCTGACTTCATGATTTCATTGCAGCATGTTGAGTTTCATTGTTTTATATTTTATTAGCATCTAGAGTGTTGATTGTTGAGTCAGTGATATATAGGACTATATATGATACAGACAAACAAACAAACAATAAATAAATAATCTTTTTTTTAAATCTAGTTTAAAACACATGTGCCAAGGTCTTAATATTGTTTCATGTGGTTTTGAAAAGATGATGCAAACATCATGTACATTTTAAATAATAAAACATGTTCTTTACACCTGGAATATGTGTATACACAATCCTAATCATTATTTTCAAAAGTGTTTTTAAAATTATTATTATTATTATTTTTTTATACATGACTTCTTTATCACAGTTTTAAGAAATAAGGTTTTGCCAAACTACATTGTTCTTTTCAAGAATTGCAATATTTGAATAATTTTTCCTTCACTAGGATATCAAGACAACTGTAGCAATACGGAAATATAGCATATTGTCATACATCAAGAGTGATAGTGCCATATATGTTATCTATAAAGCAATATATAGCTTTCACATAAAAAACTATATGTACATGTGTTAATAATATTTATATGATTATTTATATAGTATTATATGTAGCAGCTATATATTTTATTTATATATGGAACTTTATTAAAACAATTTATATACATAACATATAAAACAATCTGTATGTTTTTGTAATACAGTTTTTAAATAAGTGTCTATCTTTTATATTTAATTATACAATATCAACATGTAATAATTTTTCATATATATATATATATATATATATATATAATGATAATACATTTTAACAATTGAAATTGAATATATTTGCATTTGATATCTTATATTTTGTATTCAAGTGGAACAATTAGAACAAAAATAAACGATGTCACTGACTCTTTAATATGTAAAGATGTATTGGCTTTTCAGTATCGAAACATCTATTAGGTTCTTATCAGCTAGGTTATGGTAGGTCACCACCAGAGTGTTGCAACTGTGACTGTGTGCACTGCTGAAAAACAGAGCCAAAAACTGTTTGCTTACTGCACTCTGAACAATACAGCGTGGACTCAAGCGTGTTCTCTTTTCTTGTTACCGTTTTGTAACCGGTTTTAAGCTCAACCTCCTAATGAACAAGTCTCAGTTGCAGGGTGACCACAGACATGTGACCTTTCTTTAAACACGCTTAATACTCAGTGCTTTTCAGCCTTTTTTACCCCTCTTAATCCACCCGGCCTCCTCCCCCAGCGAGATATGATGGACGGGAGTTTATCCCTTCGACTCGCAACAGTGAATGGGCCCTGTCGTTGCAGTTTGATGTGTTTGCAATGAAAAGGTCTCTGTGTTACTCCACCATGCCAAAGATAACTTTCTGGGTGTGATACTGATTTGTCTGTACTCAACACTTACTTGTTGGCATGTTCTTCAAGTCTGCATACGCTGAGCCCTGGGAGACCTTTAGTTGTTGCAGGAGGTGTGTGTGTGTTGGATGTGGGGGGGGGGGGGTCCATGTATCTTTGAGTCTCTTATGTTGCAGGTAATTACACAGTAATGTAAATTACAGCGAGGCAGCAAAGAGCCATGGCCCCTGCCGGCACTAGCCTGGCCCTGCATTCGCTCCTCCTGCCTGACCCTGCAGCTAACAGCTTAACACAACAAGCCACATCTTAGCATGTGCCCCTGTCCATGGCTGCCCTTGAATAAATCATTAGCAGATGATGCTTTCTTTTGAATTCCCTTTATTTTAATCTTTCACTTTCCATCTCTACCTAACCCTGCCATACAGTACGCGTAGTTCAAAAGGAATCATGTCTGGTTAATATTTAGCTGCCAGGTCCCCGGGTAAAGGGGTGGTGACTGTTGCTTTGGAAAGCTGAAACTCGTAGGCATGCATACTGAAGATATGTTTCTGTCCACGGAGGAATGTGGCTTCTCTTCCAGGATCTGACCTTTGACCCTGTTCTGACACATGACTGAGATTCTTAAAGCTGCACTAACGGCTTTCTCTCGCTCCTTTTTTATGCCTCCCTTTCAGGTCTCTCTGTTATTACGCACTCATTGATCTGTCACCAGCAGTTAGAGATCCATGCTCCAGTCTCTTCCTCGGCTTTTAGACGTAAATCCTAAAAACATGACCACTGAGTGACTGGAGATCAGCGTCTTTCTCTGTTTTTCCTACATCTCTCTCTCTCGCTCTCTCTCTTTCACCTTTTTTTCCTCCTTTCTCTTTCTGGCCCAGCTGGGCTCCAGATGTAATCTGGATTTCATGTGGCGCAGTGCATGGAGGCAGGCCATCTGAGCGGAGCTGAGACTGGGCCGGGCTTTGGGTCTGCCGCTCAGCAGTTCAGCTAGATGTTGCGGTTAGCATGATGTGAACTTTGACAGTCTGTGTCATGCTTAATGCCTCACTTCCCAAACACAGCTCAGTGAGGCTGATTTATATCTAACAGGTGCTGCATTCAGTGCAGCAAGGGGGGCTGATAGAATGGGGGACAGCTTGTGGCAGCCTCATTAAAGAGAGGAGGAGATAGAAAGCTGATTCTCTGTCTGACGTCCACACCCGCCGGCAACAAAGAGCGTAGAAGGAACTTGGACTTGTGAACAGTTGCCACGCTTCTGAGGTTTTTAACTATTCTTCTTCCTATCTCACATGCTTTGGATTTCCTCTCGCCCTGCTTGGGCTTTTAGGCGCGGTGGGCTCTCTGACCTCTGCCGAGTGCTCAGTGGCTTAAGCCCTGGCAGACACCACAATGCCAGGATTGTCTGGGAGTGTTGACATGGCAGCAAACTTTGACGGGCTTATGTTAGTGGCTCGGTGTCGGTTTTCCCCCGGCCGCCCCTGTGAAGGCAGTCCTTAGCCTCCTATCTCTTCTTTCATCTTTCTGTCTGTTTCTCTCTTTCGCCTTCTCTCTGATAGCAGTCTTTACCAGTTGGCCTGTAAACTTGGATCTGGTTTAAATCTTGATAATTAACTGAGGGTTTACAGGTATCTTTTAGGCCTTTCATGTAAGTCTTTGTCTTTGTAGGTGATTACAAGTCTTCCGTTTTCTGGTGGGTGTGGCTAGGCTGTGACTGAAATGGTCACAATTGTGGCATAAAATAAAAAGTTGTGACATCATAATGATTCACAAACAGATGACTCCATGGAAAGTCAGTCTGAAAGATTCACAAAATGGTTTCTGGTTAGCAGTTAGTAAGTCAGACTCATTCAGAATCAAAGAGATAGAAAGGGTTTCCCTCACTGAACTATGAATCACGTGATTTTTATATGGCACAAAATACATTTAAATGAGAACAAATTTATTTTAGGATTTCTAGTAATTTTTTTTCTTAGAAATGGGTGTGGCCTTGGGTGAGCACCTTTTTCCACTCCAGGTAGGACATCCGTGGAGTGCCCTTCATATAATCAAATTAGTTTTCAGTTTGTAAACCCGATCTTCATGCTGAGCTCAGCTTTTGTCACCCCTCCCCTGCTGAATGAAACATTCATTGTGTGCCTCGACAAGTCAGAGATAGACCATTAAATGTTTTCGATGTTCCTCTTCGCCTGGAGCGTTGGCATCTTTCGACACCAGCCTCGAGGCCACCTTGTTACACACTTGACTACTTGTATTCTCATAGTGTTTTTCTCTTTCTCTTCATCTGTTGAGAGTTATTCATTTCATCACCGCTGAGGAAGAATGCACGTCACTTCACTTGCTTTGCCTTGGCCCTTTTTCTCGTAAATACGGCGGGCTAGGTCTGTACAATGCGATAAACCGCAGGCGTCTGTAGTTATGGTTATGATTTATTGGTAGCGTCTACATACCACAAAACGATACACTTAGATAATGAAAGTTGTTCAAGATCGAACCATATGCAGGTGGATTTGCACGGTGTAGTTTAGAAAATAATTGTGTAAACATTAACAATTTGGTTGTTGTGTGTAAAACGAAGCTTTCAACATCATCACAGCTGTCAGCTCCCCTATTTGTTTATATTTCTGCTGAAAATGAGCATGCTAAGATTCTGTAGCAGTCCGTAAAAATAGACTGTCAGTAAGTAAGAGCATGGGTATCTAATTGGACATGTTGTTGTTCAAGAATAGCTGGGCTTTAAGAGTTAGTGCCATCTCTTTAATTCACCCCGGTAGTCCCTCAAACTCCCACCTGTAGCATATGCTATGAGAGCAGCCTGAAAAAAAAATGTTTAACTGTAATTTGTTCACTCTCCCTCGTTCTCTTTGTTTTTTTAAACGTCCGGATGTTCAACACCAACAACACTCCGGCTTTGCTTTCCTCTGTTTCTCCAAAGAACACATTATTCCTTGTACTTAATTAACACTCCATAATTCTTTAAAGGGGTCGGGGGCGGGTGTGGGGTGCAGTAGAAAGCCATCCTCCCTTGAGGTTTATTGCTTAAAGCAAGCACGGCTCTTTCCCAGGATAAGAGATTTAACTAAGCAGAGAGGAATTTGGGCCAGAACTCATAAAAGAAGTATTTGTGTACCAGAGAAAAAGTTCGTACTTTCTTTCCAAATCTTTGTCATTAATGACTTTAGCAAATGTGAAGTGGAGAGTGAATGGAGATGCAGTGTAGGGTCTTCAAAGAAAGCCTCCAATTATTTATCCAGGATATCCAGCTGAAGAATTAGAGCGAAGAAATCACTTCCACGGAATGGTTTCACTGGGACGCCCTTTAATCCCCCTTGTTTGTGCAAGCGTGCTTGCCTTTGCGCTGGTATTAGATCCTCAGTCGCTATTTGAATACCCACAGTCAGGGCAGGACATGTAGGAGATTGCGTCTTCTCCTCCCCGTTACTGCTGTTCTGCCTCCTGAACCCAGAACAGCTGTCGCCCTCTTCGCTCAGGTTTCCTCCGTAGTCTGCCCTCCCGTGCCATCCAGAAGGATCGTATCGCACTCCTTGGGTTTAAACGTTTAACAAAACACCTGGCCTCGCCGTGACTCCTCTGCCTGGCAGCCTTGAAGGCTCTCAGTGTTTCGGTTCCACCTTTGCTAGCCTGTAACTTTTAAAGCCCTGGCATGCAAGTTATTGGACCGTTTGAGAGTTTTACACTTGTTGACACAGAGTGTTAAGCCCAAGAGTGAGCCTGTCTCCTTTTGCGTTATGATTCTCGTCACTTTCGGGACACCTGATAGCTTGGATTTGTTTCAGCGGAGCACTAAAAGAGTGTCTGCGCCTTTGAGAATGCCCTACTTGGGATATTTGGCTAATTCCAGGTGCTGTCTCTCCCATCGCTCTGTTTTACCAGGTGCAGTACTGGGTCATTACTGAGGTATTTGTTTTCCAGATTAGTTAAAAAGGCCTTGGATTAGAGGTGGGTTATGCAAGCTCTATTCAGCCTGCCTGATGCTGATTCCTGAGTTAAAGCTCAGGTGCTCAACATGTCGTTGAAGAGCATATTGTGGCGTTACTCACGAATAATCCTTTATGACTTCCCCGCAGGGTGGAAAAATACAACTGCGGATCTTATATAGACCTCAAATCCAGTGTCCCAGTGCTGTGTGCAGCTGAAGTCCCTCTCTCTAGCGTTTACATGGAGCTTCAGCGATTATGATAATGAACAGTTTTATCATCTGCCTTACAATCAATAATGCAGCTTTTTAGGGTTTAATATTTCAATGGTATTGATCATAGTAACAACCGTGTTTGCGGTCGACTTGCCTTAACTGCAGCCTCAGTGAGAAGAGAGATGAAACAGTGAGGGTATGTATGAGGGGGGGGATGTTTGGACATCAGGAAGTTGAGGAGGAAGTGATTTAGGAAGGAGGAGAGGGGGAGTGGGCTGACTCAGAGTGCCAAACTCCTTATAGCAGATGAAATGTAATATTTATTATATGTATAATAAATCAGTGGTGTCATGAGGGAGTCGGGAGGAAGCATAGGGGATGGTGGTCTCATTTTGTAGATGTTGACAGAGCTCAATCTCTCTATCTGACCCAGTCAACCATCCTCTTTAGCACAAGACTGATAAGCGTGGTGCTTGAAGAAAATAAAAAAACTCTGTAGTTTGCATATATCTCTTCTAACCTTCCACACTCGCTTTTATGTTTTCTCTATCTGTCTGTCTCTCTCGTTCTGTCTCACTCCCTCACGAGAGAGGAGAGAGCCGCTTCCTTGAGCTATTAATAGAGGAGATTTGATAATTAATGAAAATGAAAGCCTTTGGGCCTGGCTGCCTTTGACACACACACATAAGCGCACGCACTCACACATGTTTACCTAGATATCTAAATGGGGACTTATCCTTGACTTCTGTGGTTTTTAAATTACTTGTCTCTTACTAATCCTAGGGTTAAATGTAATATTAAATTAATATATACTAACCCTAACCAACTGCAAATTTAGGATGAAAAAACACATTATTTTGCTCTTATATTTATATATATATGTGTGTGTGTGTGTGTGTGTGTGTGTGTGTGTGTGTGTGTGTGTGTGTGTGTGTGTGTGTGTGTGTGTGTGTGTGTGTGTGTGTGTGTGTGTGTGTGTGTGTATGCTATACATATGTTTGAAATTACATATTTATTTAAAGTAATATATTTCTTTTAAAACTGTAAAAATTTAAACTGTAAAAACTGATGGCAAAATTATGTATGTTTTAGCTGAATCTGAAAAACCTCAGTAATATTAAATAAAGCAAAAAAAAAAAAAATCCCTTTTTTATCCTAATTTTGGAATTTAACCCAAGGCTTGGTTAGAGATGAGTATTTAAAAAAACACAGAAGTGAAGGATAAGTCCCCATCTAGATAGCCAGGTAAATGGATTTTCTTGTATTTTACTTAGCTCTGACCAATTTTTTTTTACCAAATTTGTTGTCAAAGCATAGTATAGTCACACACACCCACCTAACCCTTTATGATCTGTGTGTTTTTGTTGTCAGACCAACTCTCGCTCTACATTTGAACATGCAAGTTTCAAGTCAGAATGCTTTGTGGTATTTTTTTTTCAAAAACTCATCTGTTGGGTTCGCGATGAGCACATCTTAAACATGCCTTCAGTATGTGTGTGGGGAAAACAACCTGTAATTAATTGTTTGTTAGAATTGATCTAGTTCGCAAATGCAAAGTGTACAGGCAGGCACATGAAGACAAAACATTCTTCAAGAGAGGTAAACAGGCAAATGCACTTTCTCTCTCTCTCTCTCTCTCTCTCTCTCTCTCTCTCTCTCTCTCTCTCTCTCTCTCTCTCTCTCTCTCTCTCTCTCTCTCTGTTTCTGAGAAGTAAGTAGGCTCTCTCCACTCCTCCCTCCTGTGTTGCGGAGCATGCTGTGCGCACTCAATGTGCCTGGGGGTGAATGGAGGGCTTTTTGCAGCAGGAACATGATCACCCATCTCTGATTATACATCAATACCTTTATCCCTGGGATAATTTATGCACTTACAAAACACAAAGCTTTATCTGAACTAACCACTGGGGAAGGTGGAGGCAAATAAAGTGCTATTACTTTACTGTAAGATTTGTTAAGAAAAGAGTGGAAAAAGTCAGCATGCAGGGGCCAAAACAAGAATTATTTTACTGTTCTAGAAATGACATCCTCCCTTTATTTCATCTTAAATGTGACCCTGGACCACAAAATCAGTCATAAGTAGCATGGGTATATTTGTAGCAATAGCCAACAATACATTTTATGGGTCAAAATTATAGATTTTTCTCTTGTGCCAAAAATCATTAGGATATTAAGTAAACATCATGTTCCATGAAGATATTTTGTAAATAACCTACCATAAATACATAAAAATGTTGACAACTTTAAAGGCGGTTTTCTCAATATACACTATATTGCCAAAAGTATTGGGTCACCCCCTTCTAATGAAAGGTTTGACCTTTAGTAATTTCTGAGTCAAATTTAATGTTTAAGTTTCTAGAATAGAAAAGGTGTTCTGTGTATAAGACAAGAATCAAACAGTGTTGGAAGAACTATGGTCTGCAGACAATTAGAAGCACACAATTCCCTAAAATATCATTATATGCTTAAACATTAAGATTTGTACTCATGGAAATTACTAAAGTAGTCAAACCTTTCATTAGAAGGGGGTGACCCAATACTTTTGGCAATATAGTGTATATATATATTTTTGGCACCCTCAGATTCCGTATTTTCAAATAGTTGTATCTCAGCCATATATTGTCCTATCTTAACAAACCATAGATCAGTGGAAAGCTTATTTATCTCAATTTACCCCTATGACTGGTTTTGTGGCCCATGGTCATATTATTTTCTGTTTTATTGTAATGTGGTTCTTTTTATGTAGGTATATTTTTAACTTGATACATATTCCTATATCCACTATAATATACCTGTAATATATTAAGATGGTATTGGATTTTCTAGAGAAAAAAGAGCTTCTTTTTGTCTTTGCATACGATGTTGAGAAGAAACGAGTGGCTGTTGGGCAAATGGAAGCGCTTACCAAAAACAACAGTGAGCGGAGAATCTCCAACAGTATGCATTTTTAATAGGGGAATGTGGATATGTTGAGTGTGGTATTAGCTCTGTGGCTGCGAGTGGGCTGGTGTGAAGCTCATTTGTACTCGCGGCCCCGTTCCTCCGCCAGCCCCCCATGCTGCCTGCTAATTGGCAGGAGACTGGGAGCTTCCTGCTGCGTGTTCGCCACTTTCCCCTCGCTCTACCACCCCACCAGCTCTTTTTTGCCAGCTTTCCCCTCCGAAATGAGTAATTAACCCACAGCTAATTAACCACTTCTAATTACACCGAGGAGCCTGTTTCTTTCGCACTCACCAAAAGTGATGAGCCACTTTGCCAGCGCGGATTCCCCTTCAGCTGCCTTTGAACCCGGTCCAGATTTCATCGGTGGAATAAATGGCGCTAAAAGCAGCCTGACGTTGCATCACACGCTTTGTCAGGAAAACATTTTTATGCTCCCTTTGTTTTGCTGCATTGATTGCGTTTACAGATCTTATGCTTTTACCTGAGAGCGAAAATTATCACCAAGATTCAGTTTCAGCCCCTAGAACAGAGAACGCTATTGATACCTCGGAATCAATTCGTTTGTGTTCAGGCCAGAGACCAATTAGTAACAGATGAGTTTGCAGATGTTTACTGTTATATAAAGTCACAGAGGAGTACCTCCCATTTTTACAACAAACATAATCTATTAACTAGTGCCAGCGTGCAGGTAGAGCGCTCGGGCCTCACTCACTAATGGCTGTGGCTCTGGGAGCGATGCATGCTGGGAACCGGCGTTTAGTCCCGTTTTCAGTGCCGTGTTGGCAGTAGCAGCGGATAGCTGTGCTCTCTCATCCCTTACCCACAGCCACGCTGCACTGATCTCTCTTTCTCTCTCTATCACTTTTCCTCCCTCTCTCCACAGCCTCAGTCTCATCACAGCCACTGCTATTTCTGTTGCACAGACTGATAGCTTGAACTAAAGATCATTGATTTTACGGGAAGCAGTGTTTACAGCCAGAGTGCCATCGACCTGAGGTGACTTTTTGCCTTCTGACACAGCAACTCCTCTGAAGTGTCGCTGTGTCTACATTAAACGTTCAGGACGAGGAAAAGGAGGTGGAGGAATTCTTCAGTCCTCTCTGTTTACCGCTAATAAAGCTGAAATCGAGTATGTGCGGACTCAAAATACCCAGTGTGGAACTTCTGCAGAGTCATGACATTCTGTCACTGATGTTATTAATCATTTAACAAATTAGGCATTTTTATAAAAATAATAATATTATATATATATATATATATATATATATATATATATATAAAGAGTTCCCATGCAAAAGCCTCTAAAAGCCATCTTGGTCAAAAAAAGTGAAAGCTTTCCACACATAGTATATGTTCATCAAGTACTTTCACTTAAAATGTGCTAAATCCCAGCCTCAACCCATTCAGAAGTACCAGTGCTTACATAGAAACCTATACATAGTTGCCAGAAAGAAATGCTAATTCTAAAGAAATATTATGTTTATATGTATTATTTATAGAGATGCACCAATTGACCGGCCAGTGATCGGAATCGGCCGATTTCTCGCATGACCGGCCCGGATCGGTGACCGGCCGGTCAGTCTCACGTCTTGCCGATTCAGAGCCGATCCTATTATTGCCAGCGGCGCAGGCAGAGACGTCACAGCCACGCGCACACTCACAGTAGATATCACAGTCGCGTGTAAACACGTCGTTTAGTTCATTCAGTGTAAACGGCGACTGATAATGTATGTATGTCGTGCCAGATGAGGCTTGAACAGCCTGAGTGAGTGTGTGAGAGACAGCACACACAATGTAACTATCAAAATTTTATAGATGCATACTGCGGTAGAAAAATAAATAAAAGAGATTTAGAAAATATGATTTAGGTAAGCAACATTAGACGGCCATGATGTTTCCCCGAATAACAATATCAGCACGACTGCAATGTGACTCTGATTTTAAACAGTAGCAGTTCAATAAACAAGAAGTTAAAATCAAGTGACTTAGATTTTAGACAAAATACTGACTGTTTTTGCTCAATTTCGCATCCGAAAATAGTTCCGATCAAAGCCACAGCAGAACTGTTGTGTGTCTCCGAGCAACACAGCGGTGTTTGGTTACTGAACGAATCCACGTTTTTGAATCCATCGAGTGAGTCAATCGATTCAGTGGCCTATTCATAATGATAGCCAATTGACTCATTTCTGAATGAATCAGCCGTTTGAATGAATCGGTTGAATGAATGAATAAATGACTCATTCATTAAAACACACATTTGCCGCCACCTACTGGTGGTTTAGTCATATTTAAAAGTATCATTGCATTTTTTCAACATTTATTTGTATGTTTAAAAAAAATATGTAAAACATTAATCTTATAAAATTATTTATGCATTTGAAATGTTGCAGTGTAAATGCATTTATGGCACCTCAGCTTCATCAAACTGTGTGTAAATGCATCTAATACCACTTCAGATGCAGCTTCTGTTTCCTCAGCAGTGGAAATATAGAGTTTGTTAAAACTAATTTCATTTGAATGGTAACAACTCTACACTTTCTTATTATTCTAACAGAATTAATTGAAACAAAGTAATAATTTGAATTTGAAAATTTAAAATTAAATTTTAATAAGGTTAGGGGAAAGAAATGACCATTTGTAAACAGTGGGAAATGACATGTTTTGTTACATAAAGCAATTATAGTTCTTAGAAAGAAAATCGGAATCGGCAAAAAACGGACTCGGCCAAGAAAATTGCAATCGGTGCATCTCTAATTATTTATAATTGTATCTATTGAATAACTATTAACTATAACACATTTTTGGATTCTTTGCTTTGATTAGGACACATGATGGGAGGAGAATAAGACAATGTTATTTTATGAAAACAATATGATTAAAGAGCACTGCTGCAGAAATCTTCCTCATTGGCCTTACATAAATACTGCATGTGTTTTACACATGTAATGGGCTTCAAGTGTCATCTACAAATTGACACAATAAATATTTTGTCCGCACTGTGTTTATGTTTAAGCACATCAATTGTTTTAAACAAATCAAAATTATGACTTTTTAGCATTAAGATTGATAATGCAGTAGTGGTTTGAACAGTTTCTCTACATATGTTTGTGATTTAATTGGCTATACTTCAAAGATGAAGCCTTCTCACCCAGCTTCAATGAATACATCCCCTTGTGCAATATCAGGAGGCCCTCCCTGCTTTATCAATAGGAACCTTCCCTTCCCACATCTTCCTGTAACTTGCCTAGCATTTATGCCATTGATTTTTCAATAAGCGCCCTAACCCTGTAGTGGCCAGCCTGTGCGATGCCTAGATCTAGCGGGAGATGGGAAAAGAAAAGCAGGGCCTGCTGCAGACCACAGGGAGGTGATGATGAAGCCTTTTTCTTCCTCTGAAAGTCTCTGGAAGGATGCGTTCTCTACATATTGAGGGGTGCTGAGGGTGGGGCATGGGGGGTCAGGTCGCACCCGTGACGGTTCTCAGCTGGGGCCGAGCAGGAGTTAATTCCCCAGGAGAGGGTAGGGAGCGCTGGGCCTCTGGAGGCCTGGCCCCTGGGCAGGTGATTGTGCGTACTTATAATCAGATGTGTTCTTAGCCTTTAATTCCCTTCTTGCTCACCCAGTAAATCCCACCAAATGAAAAGGCCCATAAATAAAAACTTATCTCATTTTCTATCCCCTCTAAATGACATCCAGACCCAGCTTCTGACAGTGTTCATTATGTACTGCGCTTTTTTTAATCGTTAGAAACCTTATCTACTTTGTTTGGCAAGTTAAGACGGAATGTTTTCTATTGTGCTTAGTTTGAGTTGAGAAGAGTTTCTGTGTCCCTCTAAGAAACACCTGAATTCCTGACTCACAGCTTCATGGAGAGGGTTGTTTAATGAAGACGAGGCCTTGATGACAAAATGTGTTGGATATAGAAACAATGATGTTTTATACATATTTTTATGGAGTGTTTGACGGTGAGATAAATGTCTAATATGCGTCTGCTTATCTGTCTGAACCTTCGTTAGTGTAGGAGAGAGATTAAAGATTCCCTTCTTTAAACAGGTGTCGCTTCGGAAGCAGATCTTGAGCGGACAAACTACATTATATCTGCCCGCCCATCTGCGACTGGCAGACTCCAGACAATCCTATTGCACATCAGTAACCACTGCAGGTTATTGAATTAGACCATCTCCATTTTAAAGGGCAATCCTGTTTTCTGTAAGCAGCAGACGCGCCCAGACGGCTTGGACTGCCACTCTCTAGCACTGTTTAATTCTTTAAAGGAAGCCATCTCATTTACTTTAAATGAAAAGCGTATCATGGCAGATTTTCAGGAATGACCATTTGTGATTGCCTGAGTCATAATCGTTTAACTGTTTATGTTTAACAGTTTTAGATCTCTACTTCTTCTATTACATACAATCCCATAATGCTGCAGCAGCGCTGAGGGGTGCATAATAGGAAGGAACAGGTTACCGGAATGTTATTTTTGGACTTCTGTCAGTTGTTGAATTTAAATGTATTGTTGCTGATTGACATTTTAATAGTGCAACTCTTAATTATTTTGTATTGGAATATTAAAGAAACACTTTAATCATTTACAACTGTCAGTGTACTTAATCTTCATGTTTTAATAGTCAATAATAATGTCAATATCTCTATATTTATTGGGTGTCTGTTTAATTAGACAAAGTACTCATTATTAGTACTGTAATTCTGGTGTAAATTTTGTAGAAATGTAAGTAGAATTATACAATTACAAATAGCAAAATACATAATAGCGGTAAAACATATACAAAAAAAAAGAAAAACATGGTCATTGCTTGACATGGGTAGGGGAGGGAGCGGTTGGCTTTGTGGGTTGGACTTGAAGGGTGTCAAATTTTCATCAGACATTCATGAAGAGTGAGTCAAACATGATCAATTTCCCCAGCCAAACACTCTCATGTTAATACATTTGGTGGGGGTGGGGCTGCAGACAGTGTCTGATCACTGCTGAAATTTGCATCCCTAAGTAAATAAGTAAATAAATCATGTAGAGGCAGTGAATGTGCTAATCAGGCTGGACGCGGTGGTTAGCGTGCTGCCGGGAAACTTTGCTCATGTAATATTCAGCAATGGAGGGTGAAAGGGCAGGCCAGAGTTATTGGTTTCAGTCCGGTTGCCCCCTTTAATCAATGCTGCCTGCATCCCTTTATTAAAATTATTAGCTCAGCAGTATCTCTCACTATCATTTTATCTCCTTTATCGCCTGCTTGAAATTGTGGCCTGCTCATGGCTCTTTTGTTGCTCGGGGCAGCACTCCCCTTTAGAAAGTTCGGCTCTCATTTATTATTTCAGAGGCAGAGGAGTGTTTAAAACCAGGCTAAGCATGCAGGTTATTGGATGCTAGATCTATACACAGCATTTAGAGTACCAACATTGCTGTTGTATTTTAAGCTTAAAAAAATCATATAAACAAATATGTCTATTCTGTGTGTATTTACGTACATAAATATAAATGCTTGCTGTATAAAAGCATTTACACATCCACTAAATGCATCTTATGGGCGTGATCTGTTCGTGTAGTGTGTTCTGTGTGTGGGATCTCTCTATAATGGAGGTCCTAAAACAGCATGGCTAATATATTTTTGTAACCTTCAGTTCTTTCTTCGGGTGTAAGATGGATCATGTGCTGATGGCGGGTTTCACTGTGTCTAATTAGCAGCACAAAGAGCTTTTTATCCATTAAGTTATTCTGTTACTGTGTTTCTCAGACTCAACGTTAATTAAAAAAAATTGTATGCAGGATTTGGAACATAGCAGACTATGGGTGTTGTGTGGAAGATCTAGATAAAAGATAGTAACTGGCTGATATGACAGGATGAGGCATCTGAGCAGCCTTATTAGTGCGTGTCTGAGGTATTGTGTTTAAGTACCTAATCTAACCTAATGAGCACTCTGTCATTTTCCACCATTATATCTCACACTTTTTTTTCTCATCTAATCTACTATACATTAAGCTGTTCCCCACTCACTAGTCACTATATATGTACATAACTTCAACATTTATCAAGATGTTTTGTATGTCTGGTTGAATGTTCATCTGAAAATTAGCTTGAATAGAAACAATGAAAAGAACCCATTTAAGATATATATTGTGTACTTTTCTTATTTTCTGAGACATTTTACATTTCAAGCAGTAGTTTAAACCTCTCTTTCTCTCTTTTTTTCTCTTCAGGCCTGGATGCGATGAACGCCTCATGTAGGCATCAGCATGGAAAGCTGTGAGTCTCCCGTGATTTCTGGGACAGACGATGGGCTTGGCTCCTCCGCCACCTCCCAGCAGCAGCACCATCCACAACCCTGGAACGATCACCCTAACGCACAGGTCTCACCTTGCAACCAGCCCCCTTCCTTGGAGCCCCTGTCTCTCTCTGCAGCCCACTCAGCCCAGCTCCAGATTCCCAGCACACCCTGCGAGGCTGTAAGAGAACAGCAGCAGCAAACACTGTCACAGGCTCACGGTGATAATTCCACTACCAGACGGCTGCACCCCAAAAGAGAGGGGTTAGATGAGGAGGAGCAGGAGGGAGTGAGCTGTGGAGAAGAGGACGAAGACTTGGAAGAATTGGATGAAATGGAGATTGACAGCTGTTTCCCTAGTCTGCAGCATTTCCCTGGTGTACCTATGGTGCCAAGTGGAGGGGGCATGCCCATGCTCATGCGGCAACAGCCCTCCCATAGGAGGGGAGTCACAGAGAGTGGGAGCGAAGAAGGAGAGGAAGAGGAGGAAGAGGAGAGTAGTGATGTGGAACACCTGGCTGGAGAGATAGTCTACCAGCCTGATGGCTCTGCCTACATTGTGGAGAGCCTAAGCCAGCTGATCCAAAGCGATGGGGGCATGGAACCAGGCCTGCTCCCCTCAAACTCTCTCCCAGCTGGGGGGAAACCAGGGGAACCTGCGGGGACATCTTCTTCGGTGTACCCTCAGATCATTAACACGTTTCATATAGCCTCGTCTTTCGGAAAATGGTTCGGCTCCTCAGATCAAGATTTCCCTAATACCTCAACCCTGGCAGGCCTCAGTCCTGTCCTGCACAGTTTCCGCGTCTTTGATGTGCGGCACAAAAGCAACAAGGATTACCTGAACAGCGACGGGTCTGCCAAGAAGTCCTGCGTATCCAAAGATGTTCCCAACAACGTGGATTTCTCCAAATTTGACGGCCTGGCCCTTTATGGTAAAGGCAAGCCCATCCTCATGTGTTTCCTCTGCAAGTTGTCTTTCAGCTGCGCACGCTCCTTTGCCACTCATGCAGTACATGACCATCGCATGACCCTGTGTGAGGACGAGCGCAGGCTCTTAGGCCACAAGCATGCATCAGCAATTATACAGGGCATTGGGAAAGACAAAGAACCACTCATTAGCTTCCTAGAACCAAAAAATAAAAACTCTCCTCCACCGCCTACCCTGGTAACCATGAACTCAGGCCAGAGCTTCTACGGCACGTTTAGTGGGGTTAATTTAGAAGGGGGCAGCAGTAGTGAGGGAGGTGAGAGCCTCCTTAACAAAGACTCTGACTCGGGTCTCCAGCAACAAGCCCTCCTCACATTGGGGGGTCTTGGCAGCCCCAAGCCCTCCCTTACCTCAACCCCAGGCCCAGCCAAAGACTCCAACACTCTGTCCAAGCAGGGTAGGAGAACAGAGGGGTCTGTGGGGAAAGAGAGTACTCATAGAGGAGAGGATGGGGATGCAGAAACCTGTGAAAGAAAGGCTCTCCTTCATGGTGAGGAGATGGCCTCAGAGGAAGAGGATGAGCTTCTTTTAGAAGAAGATGATGAAGAGGTAGAGGACGAAGGCACTGCGGTGGCCTGTAGTGGAAGTAGCACCAGCGGTGGCGGATTTGTGGGGGAACCGGCTGTCTCAAACCAAAGCATCTCTAAATCTCCTTTATTAATGCCTAGTAGCGCTTTCCAGCCTTCTGCTTGTCTCTCTGCAGCCAGCCCCAAACTCAGCAGCAAAGCCTCTGCTTCCATGTCCTCCTCTTCTATCAGAGGGCCAGAGGACGGGATGGCTACAGACGGTGTAGGGAGAACTTTAGATCTCTCTCTGAGCTTTAACTGCCAGGGGTCTACACTCCCCGCGGCAATGGCGGCAGTCGCTGGCAGAGGGGGGGAAGAGGATGGGGTCGCATGTTCCTCTGTGAGCACGTCCTCCCCTCTTGCGTCCAATGCTGCTGCTGAGGAAAGTGCCAATCGAGATAGTGCCACAGCTCCAGAACCAAATGAATGCCCAGCAGAAGGAGATGAGGACAACGGTGCCCTACTTCACCACCACCACCACCTTCACCACCATCACCACCACCCGCACCCTTCACCCAATGCTCACATGCACCTCCATCACACAGCTGCTTGTGACATGTCAGGAATGAGTGAGTGCACCCAGATCCATGGGGCTGGGGGCATTGGAGGGAGTGGAGTGGAGTGCCCGAAGTGCGACACTGTCCTAGGCTCCTCTCGCTCACTGGGTGGCCATATGACCATGATGCACTCGCGGAATTCGTGCAAGACACTGAAGTGTCCCAAGTGTAACTGGCACTACAAATACCAGCAGACTTTGGAGGCCCACATGAAGGAGAAACACCCTGACTCTGGAAGCTCATGTGTGTACTGCAGCAATGGACAGAGTCACCCTCGCCTTGCCCGTGGGGAGAGCTACACTTGTGGCTACAAGCCCTTCCGCTGTGAGGTCTGCAACTATTCAACTACCACCAAAGGCAACCTAAGCATTCATATGCAGTCTGACAAGCATCTTAACAACATGCAGACGTTACAAAATGGAGGAACTATTCCGACCGCTGGTGAACAGGTGTTTGGACATGCACCTGGAGGGGTGGTGCCTGTTTCTTCTGCTACCCAGACCAGCAGCCATCATCCTAGTCACCACCATCATCCTTCCCAGTCCTCCACCCACATGGCAGGGCCCTGTGGTGCCCCTTCGCCCACCAAACCAAAAAGCAAGCCCACCTGGCGGTGTGAGGTGTGCGACTATGAGACCAATGTAGCACGTAACCTGCGCATCCACATGACGAGCGAGAAACACATGCACAACATGATGCTGCTTCAGCAGAACATGACACAAATGCAGCACGGCCGGCTTGGTCTAGGCGCCATGCCTTCACCCTCAGAGGCTGAGCTGTACCAATACTACTTGACCCAAAACATGAGCCTGCCACCGGGCCTAAAGATGGACCCATCTGGAGCTGATGCCCAGTTCTTGCTTGGAGGTTTTCATCTGGACCCCAACATGGCGGCTATGGCCCCAGCACTAGGTGAGTTTAATGGGTTGCAGGTAACACATATTGCAGTTTATGTGGGTTTTGAGTGCTGTCTCTGTGTTTAACTATCTATCTGTAATTTTTCAAAGACAGATAAGAGCCTTTCCTGTTAATCCAAACCATGCCTTTCCTGTGAAACTACTTGACTTTTATCTTATATGGGTGATAGATTCTTTTAAAATTCTGTTATATTTCTGCCCCCCCCCCCCCACATGTAGGATTTTTAAACTCACTCTTGCTGCATTATTATCTCCACCCATACTAACACATGGCTACAAATGCCACTTAGCCAAGTGTGTAGAAAACAAAATGTGTGAAGTGGGGGGAGAAGTCATCATGCTTTATGAAAGGTGCACTCTTTAGTCTTGAATTGACTTGAGTGACAGGTATTATTTAACCTGATTTACACCATAATGAAAAAAATAAATAAAATCAGCCACCATGTTCAGTATGTAGCTTTCTTGAAATAAAGACATGATTATTTATTGCAGACATTATGCTTGGTTTAATGCTTGAAACAAGAAAAATGTTTTGTGTAAATGCTGAAACATAAAAGAGCATAGCTGGTATATTAGATTTATGAGGATGTGGTTTTAGCGTATTGAAGTAGTGCTTACTAGTCTTGCAGATTTCAGCTTCCACAACGCAGACATAGGCACACAGACAAGAAGAGGGAGTGAGCGAGTGGGAAAGACAGGAACACACATCTTCTTAACACTCAAGCTTCGGTTTATTTATTGCATCCTCTGTGCCATTCTATCTGGGTTAATTTGGCTGGGAAATTCCCCCTTTTGCTGCCCCTGTGTTTCTTGTGAAAGATAGTGTGACGGAGTAGGCTGGGGCCAGGGGAGTGTTCCACATGGCCCTGTCCTCTAGGCTCATACTAAACATTACTGTTTTCATGTAAATACTATGCATCTTCCACTGCATACCAGCTTGTCCTTTTTTCCTGCTTTTGTAATTGCAGCTATATAATTCACCATAGTCAAAAAAGGATGGAAAAGGGGCCTAGTGAGGGTAATTCAGCAGCATAGTAGAATTTGGCATGCCAGCTATAGGCCCACAATTTGCACAGACTTGTTTCAAACTGTTGCCAGTTCAAAGACACAAACAGGAATTGATTGCTGTGACTAATTCTTTTTTTATCCTCCATCCTCTAGTAATTTGGTTGGTTTTCTGGTGAACATATTACAGGGAATAATTGACAGGACATAAGAATTAAAGAACAGTGGTGTCATTATACATATAATCTGAAATGTTCAGTGCACTCTCATATATTTATAGTCTCACACTACTAAATATCACATTTGTGCATTTGCATATAAGTGACAAATTGCATCTCTGAGCTCTGGTCATCATAATAAAAAAATAGGTTATTGAAAAGAAATCCTTTCAGATTAATGCTTTTTCCATAAACATTCTTGTTCTACTTAAACATTGATATCGACTGGCACAAGCAAAATATTTACTTACAAAGTCATGCTCAAGAGGTCATGAATACTAAGCAGAACTGACAGAATTACAGGTATTTACATGAAAGGTTTATCAAAAGAAAATGTCTTTCTTAATCGATGCACATTGTAAGAGCACTAAAACGGATAGTTTGAGCAAATCTCAAAAGACAATAAGGCAATAAGAGGCATAAAAAACCCTAAAAACTGCTAGAGAGAGAACGAGATTTAAGAGTAAGAAATCAGCAAAAGAAAGCATTATAAATATAAATATTTTTCAGAGTGGTGGATCTGACAATGATTTGAAGGAGATTGTCAGAGGTCTCTCTGTCCTTGCACTAAAAGCTGAAAGTAATGGTGAAATGAGCAGGCTGCATGCTGCCCCAATAAATAAAAGGAGCTGCTGGAATGAATTTAGTGTAAAGCCATACTGGTTCAGCGGGTGCTCTCAATCTGGGCAGTGACAGATTGAAGATCAGCAAACTGAGGCAACAGCTTCTATGCATCCCTTGTCTCAAAATATCAGCCTCTAGTGTTTTCCCCAAGCTGTTCTTAGATACCTTTTGCATGTGTTGTTGAATAAATAGTTTATTTGGCTCCCACAACTTCTTTTCATTCTTTAAAAATACACAAATATAAAAAAATATTAGCAGCAGGAAGGTGTTTGCATTGATTTGTTCCCAATCAAAAGTGAAAGAGCCAGACTTCAACAAGGAAGATCTAATTTTCTTATATAATTATTTTATTTACAGTAATGTGTGCTTGGGAGCTCTTTAGATCTCCAGTAATGATTGAATAACTTCAAGCCTCTGCTCACAGACTCTGGAGTTGATTTAATGGCAGGGCTATGAAAGTGCATGACTGTGTAAATCCACACCTCCACTCTCTCACTTCTTACTCTTTCTCTGAGCTCAAAGGAAAGGATAATCTTGATTTAATAAAATTATGTAGATAAATACACACATGCACATTATCCTGGAGAGCAAATACACTTTGACTGCACAGACAAACATGACTCAACAAAGAGCTATGAACTATGCACCTTTTCCCTGTTTCCAGGACATTCCTGTAACTTGAGGAAGTTTAAATGAGGGAGGGGAAATCAGCACAGATGAAATGCCCATCCCTCACTGTTACATTGTATTGGACCTTGTGTCCATTTGTCCCTTATTGTCACCGATTAAAATGAATGGATAAGTGGTGTTAAATGCTGTATTTAAAAAAAAAACAGTCTAGTTGTGAAAGACCGATGTTCTGTCGGACTGATCAGTGATAATTTTTTGTGTCTTTTGCTCTCAGTTGGAGGGGACATTGCAATGGATGTACGCCTGGGTGGAGGACAGCTGGTCTCAGAGGAGCTGATGACCTTGGGTGAAAGCCTATCCCAGACCAGTGACCCCTCCCTCAAACTCTTCCAGTGCGCCGTGTGCAACCGCTTCACTTCCGACAACCTGGACGTGCTGGGCCTGCACATGAGTGCCGAGCGTTCGCTCCCAGAGGAGGAGTGGAGAGCGGTGGTGGGCGACTCGCACCAGTGCAAGCTGTGCCACTACACCACGCAGCTCAAGGCCAACTTTCAGCTGCACTGCAAGACTGACAAGCATGTCCAGAAGTATCAGCTGGTGGCACACATCAAGGAGGGTGGCAAGGGCAATGAGTGGCGCCTCAAGTGCGTGGCCATTGGCAACCCTGTGCACCTCAAATGCAATGCATGCGACTACTATACCAACAGCCTGGAAAAACTGAGGATGCACACGGTCAACTCCCGCCATGAGGCCAGTCTCAAGCTGTACAAGGTGAGTGCCTCTGGTAGCCCTACACTAACTGAGTACCATACCTGCCAAGTTTCTAACAACAAGATTTTTTGGTCTACACTTAAAGCAAAAATGCTGTTCAGCAATCTCATAACAAAAAACATGTTCAATATTCAGCTAGGAAAAGAGACAGTAAAATTTCACTACCCAGTGCAACATGAAAACAAAAAGCATCATAGCTTGTTGAGGGCGGTTAGGACAACAACTTCAATATTTCTGGTTAGCACACAGTGTTACACTTTCTACGGGTTTTAAACACACCTCCAGCCTACTGTTCGACTGAATCGACCAGCTCTTTCCGTCTCTACTGCCGACTATGAGTGATGGCCCGGTGCAGTATATTAAGGTCTAATGCGCATGCAATGGAGAGGGGAGAACAGGGGCACTTAGAGGGAGGGAGGAACATGGCAGGTCAGCAGGGTGGGGAGAAGGGCAGCTGATGAAATTGCAGGAAGAGAGGATGAAGAAGTGTGAAGAGACAGAGGTTTGGTGCTAATACCGTTCGGAGTGGGAAGGGCAGAAACGCTCTCGACAGCCGTATTGATTTTCGCCGGACTTGGAGCTTCACCTTCTACTCTAATCATTCCATAATAGCCAATGGATGAACACTCTCTGAACAAATGGCCATAAATCTAACAGGCCTGATTCCATTTAGGCACCTATCCTGTGTGTCTGCGAGCCTAGCTCAGGCTGTGTTTAACCTAGACTGGCACAAGTGCACACAGGGACTTCTCTCCTTAATTCTCCCTTTCTTTCTCTATCACTTTGTTCTCACATGCTCAATGAGATACTGACTCACATACCACCCATTTGAGCTGTAATGTACATCACTGCCCATGCTTACTTAACCTTTATTTACACTCCTTTCTCAAGACTACAAGCATTTGCAACCTACTTTAACATACTTCTGAGAATATTCAAAGAGAAAAAAAAATGGTAGGGTCAGACATCATTGGTTATTAACCTTACCAAATGCCAAGACAATGGCTTAATAGCTATTTGGCTTTTGGTTAACATTACTTTCCCTGCCAGCACCAACTAAATAAGGGCAGCTGAAAAGGAAAGTGATTTTGGAGCCATGTTGTTACATTTGAATACACAATTGCCAAGACTAAGTCCAGTTCACCATTGACTTCATTGCAAGTTTCCTGTATGTGGACCCATTACAATCAGAGATATTCTAGCATTGTCAACGTTTGTCATTACCTTGGCCCTGGGCTGAGAGGCTCTTGGTCAGCTGTGCCCATGATGAGCTAGTTTGTAATGGTAATTAGGGGAAAGTCATAAACCAGCTTCCTCTGCATCTGATGATAAAAGCAGACAAGCCTGAGCTGAGATTGTCTGCCATACTCAAGCTGGGACACGCATTGAGCGTATTTACAAATACCACAATGATTCAAATATGTAACACAAGACTCCTGACGTGGTTGGCTGACCTATGGAGGCATTGCTGTAATTATGGCCCTCATGTAGCTCCAGGCAGGGTTTGAGACCCAGGAAACCAGGAGTTTTAGCGTCAATGGTGAGCAATAGCAGAAAAACATCTTATCTAGCCACCAACTGTGATTTATTATGCTGCGTGGAGCTGGAAATTCCAGCATCCACCTCATACTTACATTAATCAAGTCTACTGTTAGCACCGAAATGTTTTAGAAACATTATTATATTCCTTCCGCCACGACGTTCCCTTTAAAGAAAGAGATCTAGCAGAGAAGAGACTAGCCCTCTGCGAGACTAGCCTAACTGCGAATGTTCAGTACTCTGTGGCAGATTAGAAATGTTCGACACATCCAAGCATGATCATTTGTAAGCTTTAAGCTGCTTAAAATGGTTCCTCAGCCCTAAAAGCCCCACAGATCCGAACAGAGGAAGAGAGAACAGAGCTGACTGACAACAGCATCAGCCTTGTAAGCAAGCAGCTCCCATCAATGGCAACAGGCCTACCCGCAAACTAAGACATTCACATTTTGAGTTATAGCTGTATTTCATGACATACAAATGTGATTAGAGGACGATAAGCACATGCTGCCGCTGAGGTCTTGCTGTAGCATGGTTTTCTAACCCCACAGTGACACAGGCTTCACTTTGCAGTGAATTTATAGCCCTGATAGACATACTGACTGGCTGACACCAACAGTATGATTTGCTGGCTCAGCTAAGCTGACTGTAAAAGTGGTAAAACAGGAAAGGAAAATGAAAAACACTATTTATCCCCTCCAAAGGAAATCTGATTCAAAATGCAAAATTTTTCGACCTCCTGCTGGGAGAAAATAAATCATCAAGTCAGCATAAACAGGCCCTAAGATGTGGTAGATCCTTGGGACACTTTGCCCAAATCAAACTGGTTTGCATTAAACAGGCCCTTTGTGTGCACAGCTCCGTAAATTGGAGCCTGTAATTACCGGAATTAAAAAGGAAGGTTTAAACTGAAGGCTAAGCTGGATGGGATAATTTGAGAGTCTGTGGTATGCGGCACATATTAGGGCTTTCTAAAAATACACCTTCCCCCACCACCCCACGGATTGGAATGTTCCGAAAGCCTTTGGAGAGCTTGGGAGAATTGTCCTAACCGCACAGACCACTGCACAGCAGGGGTGATGCTTCCCGACTTTGCTATCTGGTGTACAGTACTGAGTTCCTCTCTGGTTTCAGACACACCCGTGAGTCAGTCTTGCGCTCATCTCAGATGAACTTTTACCTTCCACTGCTCCCTCCAAGTTCCCGCTCGCTGGCTGCTTTGTAGTGGCGTGAATGATGTCATGATGGTCACCCATAAGCACTTGCAGATGGGCCGTACAACAATACCCAGGTCATGACAAAGCTTAGGCTTCTCCAGTTCTAAATTGTTGGTGAAACCTTCAGTTTGCAGAGTCAGAGAAAGTCGCCACATAGCATGTGTATGTAAGTGAACATGAAATCGAGAACAGCCATAATTGCATTCTTAATGCAAATTACAGATTTCATGGTGCACTTGAAAAAAAAATGCTTTCGTAATCTTTCATCATAATGTAATAACTTGTTTGCAACCTTACCTTTTTGGTTAAAATTACCAAAGCACCTGTCACAAAGAGACATTTTACAATCTGTCAAAAAGAATTGTGCCCTGCCCTACATTTTTTGCTAGTTTTAATTCCATAACATGAGTTGAAAATGCATTTTTAAGGATGATTTTAAGCATCCATATATCTTCCTTCAATTTTCTCTTGCACCACTCGTATATACACAAGTATACACCACCGCACTGTAGAGGACACATTCACTTGATATTTGAGTTATTGTTCATGCTGAGTAAGCATGTCTCAGGTGCTAGGCTGCACTCGTGCCAGCCTTGAGTCTGAGACTTGGTTCTCAGCTCCAGACAGGATGGAGAGAGGAAGGTCTTCCAGGCAGGCCTTTCAAGCGAAGAGGAGGAGCTTCGGTCTGGCTACCTTCCTTGTCTCAGGGGCCGGTACAATCTGGGGTAATTGAGATTGATTGGATGTTATTTTTCCTCTTGCAAATGTAGTCCATTAGCTTGGCACATACATAATCAGTTTAGAGCACAGTTAACTGAATGTAATCATGTTCTTCGGTGTCTGCTCGCACAAAATCCACTCCAGATGCCGCTTGGCCGTGGAAAGAGAGGAAGAAAGTGCCGTCACTATCACATGGGGAATCTTTACCCAAGAAAGGCCTCATAACATTCACCCCCGCAGCACCAGTGTGCTGGTTTCGCTCCATTAAACACACAAACTAGACAAACTGTGTGTTGCACACATTTACACACTCCCCGTACATGTACAAATACACACACGCACATGCTCACACATTCTGTCATCTGTTCACTACTGCCCAAAACTCCTGCAAACAGAACCCCGTAGCACATGTTGATGTGTCTCAGCTATGCTAACAGCGCTTTGACTGCACTCCAAGCGCGACCCAGGATCCAACGCAAAGCGTCTGGATTTTGGACTCAACTTATTTTTCCCTCCAGTGCAATCCAATCGGATCAGCTGGGGCGTGAGGAAGGAAAATGTCTACACTCTGGAGAAAACAAAGAAAAAGCACAGTAAAATAAAACAGACAGTAATTCGTAGAAGGGGATTAGCCGTAGCGGCTGTACTGAAAGGTATTAATGTGCTTCTCAGATATCGTTCTACCTTTTACAACGGAATCCTGATCAGTGGTGCAGACCCCCTCCATTAATAATTATGATTTTTATCATGACTTATCCTCATCATAACCACAGACTCCAATCATCAAAAACAAATAGACTGAGAATGCCCTGGCTCCAGCTAGATTGTGTTTGTTTTTTTATTATCAAATAAAAGTGCAGAGTAATTTCGAGTTAAAGTCGCAAGGGAGTATTTTACCACTATTGGTACGGCTCGTGGTTATATCTTTCATCTGTGGACAGTGAAGCTCAACCTCTATGCCAGAGAGAGCGCCACTCCCAAACTCCATAAGTCCCTCCAGACATCAGTTAGAGAAGAGATGGAGAGAAAGATGATGGGAGGGAGGGGGGAAGCAGGTCTGAGAGCGATAGAGAGAGAGAGAGGCACTCGTTTAGATGGAGATACTCTGCTAATTATCATGGCTGGCCTGTGATTGTTCAGTAATAGTGCTCAGTGGGGAAAAAAGGTTTGCTGCTGTTCCAGGAAGGGCTGAGCTTTGATTTACCGGTAGTACCACGCTAATAAAGCGCCCATTCCATATCCACAGAGCCGCTACTGAGACATCCTGCCTCCCTCCAGTCAAAGATACAATCCTTATAACGTATAGGAGCCCAGGTTTATAATTATAAGACCCTTTTGGATTAGTAAACATTGTATTTATTTGTTTATCTCAATGATGTAGATCCATGTCAGCAGCAGGTTGTCCTTAAGGTGCTGAACTCTGCCTCACAGAAGCCAAACAGAGGCTCTGCTCCCTTTAAGACAAGGGGCGGAGGGCTTTTCCCCAGAAGAGGAGTCGAGTTTTGCTGAGAGAGCTGTCCGTTAGCATGGGTGGGGCGTTGTGCAGCGTAAAATTGGTTTGTAGTGTAGTGGGCGGGCTTAAGGCTGTGTCTGGAAGTCTGCAGGAATTTCACAACTCTTTCAGCCCCCACCTCAGTAAGGCCAGGCGCTGACCCGTCGCACAGCTTCAGCTAATGATTACGCATGCATATGCCCCTCTAAGTGTGTGTGTGCATTCAACGGAGGGACCAGCAGCCAACCAGATACACATGGTAGGCCATGCACAGCTTTCATATGTTGTCCTGTAAGTTGGGAGAGAGGGACAGGGATATGGAAACGGACTGCAAGAGAGCGTATCTCTTTGTGCAGAGGCTGGGGAGCATATATTATTGTGTTGTAATAGCTGTTTGTTTTGATTTCTCCCCCTCTCTTTCTTTTTGGGCAGCCAGACAAGAGCAACTAAGCAATGCTCCTGCCACTGTTGAAGGAAGCTGTTGATCCTATTATCTGCTGCCTGATCAGCATAAACAGGGAATTGGAGACTGATGAGGGACTGGGGTGTACACAGGGATCAGAGAGTATGGTATGCCACCGTAGGAAGGCGCAAGAGTGTGGTAGTTTATAAGGTATGTGTAGACATAGGCAGAAGTATAATCAAACAACGTCTTGGCTGCGGACATACCTGATACCACAAATTGTGTGGCTTGTTGAGTAGAGGTATTCTGGTACTTTTCTAAGGAGTCAGACAAAGTATTTGCCTGGCAGACGATAATATAAAATACATTGAACAAGATACTTAAATCATATCTAGGGGATAAGAATATCAGAACAACAGATTCAGGAGTGGACTGTTTTAAGTTGAACTTTATAAAATACTCTCAAACGCAGAAAATAAAATCACTTACACCATCCTAGCACATTACTTTGTCAGTCTTCGAAATTCCCAGCGTGATTTAAAGCCATATTCCTACCTTCACCTTATATTTGGGACTCACTCCGTCTGCATTTCTACTGCCTGCATATGTCTCACTCACTCACTCCTCACATCTTTCTCCACTCTCTGTCTCTTTAAAATTAATAAACAAAGCAAATACCCATCATGCACAAAACAAACCAGCATGGGTCACAAGCTGGTGGGTGGTCCCTCTCCGCTGCTCTCTTCTTAAGGTTAAATAGCTTTAATCCAACCAGCCTGGAAAACTAAACATTTCCCCAGCCAAATATTCTTTCTTCCCCCTTGTTTTCTCTTGATGTTTGCAACCTTTCCTTCTGTAATTATCTTTTTAGTACGCTGAATATCTGTGTCTTATAAAACACCTTATAAAGGGTAAAAAGTGGAAGCTATAAAGATATAACAAAAAACAAAAGTTCTTAAAAGGTAGGCATCATCACACTGACTAGTTAATCTATTTTAATTAATGAGTTATCTGGAGTGCAATTACACTTCCGTGCAATAAACGTGCAGGACTGACCTGACTCCTTTTTTATATAGTTATTTGACATTTAGTAGATGCTTTGAAGCGATTTAAAAGTTCACTTACTACAGGCACAATCCCCCTAGAGTTAAGTGGCTTGCTCAAGGGCACAATGTTGATAGGTTTCAGCTTTTCTTGCGTTTATGGATTACACCCTGGGTTTGAACCTCTTGACTTTTTACGTTCCCAGCCCAGATTTTTGCAAATTTGCCTTTTTATAACATGCCTTAATCAATGTTTTATCTTAGTAGTGCCAGCCTCAGTCTTGTAAAATATATTATAGTTGTATAATTTATATTGCAATCTCAGCCCACACAGGGGGTGTGGGCACAGATTCAGGAGAATCAGAATCTCCTCAACTCCTTCCTCCAACTCCAACTTCTCCCTTGCATAGTGAGAAGACTACATTTTCTCAGTCTTCAAAAATACCATTTAATAGCCTAATTTTATCAGCTAGATGTATGTTTTTTTTGTACATTTACATGTGTTTGTTAGTCAAATGTGAGTCAAATTAGTTCAAACAAAGCCTTGAATCATGGCGTAGCCCCTGGATGGGTAATGCCTAGCCTTCTTACAGAACATGACCACGGTATCTTTGAGGCAGACAATGGTTGAGCCTAAAGAAGAAAGAGAGAGTGGTTGTGAGAAAGACAGTGGGTGGTAAAGAGAGCAACATGCAGGCTTACTGGTTCACCAGCATCAATACATCAGTGACTTAGCAACCAGATTAATGGCCTGTGAGTGGCCCAGGCCACAAGGCTGCTCTCGGCGCTTAGTGGAAGGCAGAGCGCTGGAAAACACACTGTGTTTAGCTTTGGGCTGCTGAAGAGAGTCTTGGGACAAATAAATCCACACATGAAATGAGGCTTTGGACCTCACTGTTTTTCACTCACTCTTCATCACAGACAATGTCTCTCTTCTGAATGACGATCACAACGATGTTGTGCTGAAATTAGGAAATTCACATCTTCATTGGACACCCAGGAGTGTTTACTTGTATGCGATCAAGGTCCACTCCATAGAAAGCTAGTTAAGTGCTGGACTAGAGCTTTCGTTGTGAAAAGGCTGAATGCTGGGATACGTATTTAGACCCTGTTGAAATTACAAGCTGGTCCAGACTGGTTTATGGTCTGTAGATACTGGTCAAATTGGTAGCCATGCTGTTCACCAGCAGCTGAAGTTGGTCAGTCAGTGTGGTTTTGATCCAGGTGGCAGCTGTGCTGTTCAACCAGTTGTGGAATTGGTTGACCAAGAGAATCTAGCTGGTTTTAGCTAGTTAAGAATCAATCCTCAACAGGGCCAACTCTTAGACCGTACTTGATATCAGGCTTTGAGTAGAGCTAAAACTACAGCCTGGGGTTTAAGAAAAAAGTTAAGCCTGACTTCCCCCCACTGAGATGGACATCCATTGAGGCGTCTTATGCATGGCTAATTGCCATGCACTCGAGTCCAAGGTTAGGACTGGGAGCTGTAAATCTATCAGTGTTATGGGGGCAATGTTCTCACCAGATGCAGGCTACAGAATTTCATCCCTTTGTAATTAAGCAGTTCAGCCTGAGGTGTCATATGGTTTTTATTAAGGCCCCTCTGGAAAAAAATCATTTCACACCTTGTTTTCTCATCAGGTGCTTTTATGCATGTGAAGAGGGGGAAAACCAAAATAAACTAAATAAAAAAAAACTTGCAGTGAGGGATAAAGGCTCTACAGTAATATATGGAGATGATTGCTTGTTGTATTAAAAAGCAGAGATGTGAAGTCATCAGGAAGTGACTCAATTAGTTCAGTACATTATCCCCAAATGCTTTTCTTTCTTTCTTTCTTTCTTTCTTTCTTTCTTTCTTTCTTTCTTTCTTTCTTTCTTTCTTTCTTTCTTTCTTTCTTTCTTTCTTTCTTTCTTTCTTTCTTTCTTTCTTTCTTTCTTTCTTTCTTTCTAGAGCAGAGAATGAGAGGGCCAGAAAGAGAGTGGAGTAGGAGTAGCACTAATTATTTTAAGGTCAAACTTCACTGCAAGTTTACAAGCCTTGCATTCTCTGCTTTCAAACTCTGGTTGCCCATACAGGACACCTAGTGTTTAAAACACAAACATTTACAGATATGTATCCCAGCATTCTCTTTGAGGCTTTCTCTTTATGAAACCCCTCCCACTGATGAGGTGAATTCTGAGGTCAGCCTCTCAGAGGTGCCTTATTTTACTAGCTGCAGCTGCTGAAAGTAGAGGAAACACTTTTGTTCTGTTGTTAAGTGGATTCACACATTTGTGTATCATGAAGCACTTTTCAAACAGCACTGCTGATTTATGAAGTGGAGATCTTTGTGTTGTGGGTGCAGAGATGGAACACAGAGACAGCAGTGGAAGTCTTCAACACAGCCGCCACATTCCTCCACCCACTCCCCACCGAATCAACCAAACTCTCTCTCTCTCTCTCTCTCTCTCTCTCTCTCTCTCTCTCTCTCTCTCTCTCTCTCTCTCTCTCTCTCTCTCTCTCTCTCTCTCTCTCTCTCTCTCTCTCTCTCTCTCTCTCTCTCTCTTCATCCCCACAGCATCCCCACATTCAATCAACACCAGGCCTAAAATTAGGCTGCCGCAGACTTGATCGTTTATTTGAACGGGTTATCTCTGTCACTGCGAAGACATTTCCTTAATTTATACTCGTTAGGTTGGAATGGTCTTGTTCGGCTAATTTGAACCAGAAAGCCTGTCTTTGCTACTGAATAAACGAGGTCTCAGGGAGACGTTATATTTTTGCCACTAGAGAAGATTACAAGATCTTGGTATGCAAATGATTATTCAAATTATTGTTATATTAAATGAAGCACTGAGAGGAGAGAGGGAGTGCCATATTAATGAGTTATATGAAGCAGGCTTTATTAAATATTTGTTGATGTTGCAAAGGGAGCGGCATGTGTGTATTAATTCAGCACTGGCTGGTCCCAGTGGGTTCCTGTACACACACACACATGCACATGCATACACATGCTCACAGAACTACATTTTTGTTCTGTGTTTAGTCTGAGCAGATTTAACAGATTTAAATCACCCTCTGTTAGAGCGTCACATTCAGTGTTATGAGGTCCCTAGCTCTTCGGTGACCCTCAACCCTTTTTAATATGGATCTTGTTACCCACATCCCAGTGCATACTTCAATAGCTGTCACCTTAGAAATGTTACGAATGGTAGACCCACTTCTCCATTCTTTCATTCAGAAATATAGCTTGTTCTCTGTAATTCCAATCTGCCTTCTCTCTGATCGGTTCCTTCATTTTTTTATGGCTTCAGGAATCATTCAAAACTGTAAAAACAGCTGCAGTTTATGGGGAATCAGGCGAATAAAGTATGGTGTATGGTGCTCGCCAACTTATTTCAAATCTCATTCGATATTATTCCTCTGGCCTTCATATTCAGTACATTATTTTAGATCACAAAAGCGCAAAAAAGTGTCTCATCATTCAATTTCTATCCATTCTAACTGTTTTCACTAGCTTCTCTTTCATTAAAGAGCAATGTGAGAGACAGGCCCTTTGAATTGCTGCGTGAGTAGATGATGTCCTGTGCTTGGTATTGTTTTCACTTGTAGAATGAAACTTGAAGCAGGTTGTTTTAAATTGTGAAAATGTTAAATCAGTGCTCTCTTTGCTTTCCTATTTATTGAGAAGTCTAGTGGTTTGTTCAGACATTAAAGCTTCACCTCTGTGCCTGGTTAGAAAGGAATTCCCAGTATTCAACTTAACTTTTAAATGATTTAACATGATGAAGCCATCTCTAAAAAGTCAGGGCTTTATATACAAAAATCAAATGCAATCTGCCATCTCTGATCAAAAGCAACAGCCATCAGAGCGAGGTTACGAAGGCAGAACAGGAAAAGCCATTAACTGCCAATCACAGCATCGATCGACAAGCCAGTCCACCACTACCATCACCACTGCCCCCCTTTTACTCACTTGCACTCTCAAAAACTCCAGCACACATGCAGTGTTGCATATTTGTGTCCACATTGCATGTTGTCATCAAGGTTAACAAGACAAAACTCAGAATTGGTCCAAAAATGCTAGCCCGTCTTTATCCATTATTTAAAATCATGATTTTTGTTCTCAGCAAATTTTGCTACTCCATCCAAAACAATTTTAATTACAATACAACAAAGCCACACATTTCTCAAGGAATGATGTATACAGATTTGCATCACACCAAGATCGTGCAGACAGCAGCTGCAGCCTCTCCTCATCAGCACCGGTCTCTGCGCTTTTGGATTCCGACATCAGATAAAATAGGAAAACTAATAGAGTTGGCGAAGGACAAAGGAAAAAAAGGCGATTGATTTTTTTTCCTCCATTTTCAGTAGTGCCGTTAGGACGTAGGGTCTTTAGGAGAATATTTACCTACTTCCCAGCTTAATAGAGATGCTGTATATCAGAGGGTGATCAGGAGCAGAGGTCAGGACTGGGGGGAGCAATTAAAGCCTGTGCATCTGCCAGAGCGGGCCATCCCATTGTGTGCACTGCAGGCTGAAACAGATAGGTGTGCAGGGAGCAAGCAAAAAGGCAATAGTTATCGAGCACCGTCTCGTTTTATTTATCCAGCTTTACTGTAGGTGATTCAGACCTCACCCTGCCTAGACCAAACCCACACTGAGCTGTAGAGAACTGCAAAAAAACGGACTCACCTGTCAACTTTTTGTGTGAGCTTTTCAGATATGCTCTTCTTTATCTCTTGGATATCAAGATTTCCCCTGTCCTCCTCTGGAGTGCCTTTGACCCACGCTCCATGACCAGCCAATAAAGCCGGACAGCGTAGTCATGATAGATGTGACCGGGGCCTGTGCTCTCTCACCCCACTGCTGTGGCGTCCTCGTCGACACAGAAGAGGAGTGGAGGGAGTGGGATGGGGCGGCAAGGAAGAATAGAAGGCAAGGGATATAAACCAGACCAGCCATTTTCTCCCATCCAGCTCATAAATATTTGCATGGCTGATTTATAAACAGGCCATGCTAAGACAAGATCAAAGTTAACTGTATCGGTTATAGAAAAGCCTGGCTTCTCGCAACGCCGTCCCGCACACCACGCTTATACCTATTAGAGCTCAAGGCCATACATCAACAGACATATTGGCAGGTTTTCAGATCGGCCCGCTCTCGCTGAAAGGCTAATGGTGCCCCTGCTGAGGCTGTACGGGGCTCCAGCCACAGTGCAAGAGACACATGGATTAGTTTAATACCGTGTCTTTGTGCTAATGAAACTGCATAGCCCTGTCGAGCAGCCCAGGTTGAGTGGCAGAATGCAGGTGGTGGTCAGGTTTCGAAGAATGCAGCATGATGTTATGTATAGCCCCGTTCGGATGCAGGAGTGCGGACACCAGAGACAGCGTGTCTGAGAAGAGAATGGCAGACAGCTGCTCATGCTTCTCTAACCAGCCAGCCAGGCGACCTACACAAAAGCCAAGGTGGGGGTAGGCGATTAAGGGTCACTTCTAGCGTGGGACTGCTACTGCCGGACCACATGGTAAATCTGTGACACGTAAACATATGTTTGTACAGACGCACGCATGCGCACAGCAGTCGTGGTGGACGAGGGGTGTCCAGTCTCGGGCCGCTCACACATTAATAAGTGTGCAAGCTGGCAGATGCGGTCGGCTTGGGGAGGAGGGCTGTTTGTTGACCCCTGTGGGAGGGTTAGCGAACTCAGTAATGGTAGAGAAAGAGAAGCATTTTCCATGGAGATCTCCTCCTTTTGTCCTAAAATAGCTGAATAAACAGGGAATCGATCACCAGGACAGGGTGTGCCCTGGGTACGAGAGCAGGGAGAGCCGCTGCTAAACAGACTGTCTGAAAACATCTGTCCGAGTCGAATATAAAACCAGGGTGACACGCAGACATCAAGCTGGACATATATGGACTACACAACCCCCCTTCTGTAACATTCGGGTTATATTAAGTTAGTTTAATGATGCTTCTCTCCAAGGCTGAGGGACTCATGTACTGTAACTGTACTGTTCACCGTTTGCTTTCACCGCAACATCATTTTGACAAATTAGCCTCAGTCTCGACAAACTGGTTTCTAAAAACCTGCTGTCTCAAAAAGCCTTATAGAAATCGCAGAACATCTGTCGGACGTCGTGGTGCACACATTAGAGGATGTACAGCCACGTTTTTGTCTGAATTCAGCTCCATTAGCACCAAACTGCAGTGTATTTCTGGCCTGGCCAGCAGTTGTGCTCTAATCTACAGGTAGAGCCATGTGTAGAGCACTGAGAGTTTGTTATGCACCAACTTCAAAGATCTCCCACCGCGTCAGAGAGCTGCCGCTGAGCAGGCAGACGCGGCTTTGGTCTGGGAAGGGTTACTGAATTATTACTGATGCTTTGGGGGGGTAACTGTCCGACCGCAGGTCTGTGGAATATTAATCATTTATTTGATTGTCCGTATGTGCTGATTAATCAATTTGAGGGAGATCTTCAGGATTAACTACCCTATTATTCCCTTGTAAGAGCAGATAAGAGATAAGACTTTAAAATATCATGTACCATTTATCATGTATTTTTAGTCCTCTGCAGATGAAGGCGGGTGAAATAAAAACTGAGGTGAGATTAGGCAGAACAGCAACAGAGGGAAAGAGGGGGAGGGAGAAAAAGAGAGAGAGAGAGAAATATTCTTTAGATCCAACCAGGACAGAGCACAACAGATTTAACTGCTTTACTTCACAAGAGGTGCAGGAGTGAGAACACCTCATGTACTAGACTTACATAACCAGAGCCTTACTTTCAAAAAGCAACATGCGAGGAGAAATCAGCAAGTGGTGCACCAACAGGAAGTAGAAAACAATAGCGCTCTGCACCTGTAACCACCTGACTGAGAGCAAGGCAGCGAAAGTTGGGGGTTGGCGCCAATGAACCAGTGAACTCGGAACCTGTCATAGGTGAGTGAGTTGTACTTGCTTGTGGCTGTGCATGATCAAACAATGGCATGGTTCCTGGGTGCACCACCCATGTTCGAATCCGCCCTATAAATTCTCTATCCGCTGGCTGCTTGATGTGTTATGTCATGTGGTAATGCCTTTGATTTCGACATACCTCCGTTTGTAAATACATGAGCCTCTTAAAGAGCTGTGGTTACTTTTACAAGCATGGCGCTCCCGGCGCTTTGGTGGAGAATGCAGGGGAGGGAGAAGGAAGGCGAGAGACACGGAGCCGGTTTAGAAACTGTATACACTTCTCTCATAGCGTCACTGCCAAGTGCACTTATGCCTCCAGCCTCTCATCGCACATGCAGTGCATAGTGAAGTGACACAGAAATTCGAGCCGGAGGAGGAGTGAGGGCCTCTCTGTTAGCGCCATGCTTGGGCCCAGTTATGCACTTTCTAGCAGTCTCTACCTGTTAACACACTGTCACCCTGCACCTGTGACGCTGTTTGCATGCTCAGTGAGTCCAAAATCAAAGCAGAGTTGATCTGGTGCCAGCTAATGCCATTGTGCCATATTTTAAGGACCTCTGCTCTTCAGTGAGTAATAGCAATTTTTTTTTTGCTAGTACCTAAACTGGCTGCAAATCTCATAAGAAGGGCACTCTTCCACAACATTTAATGCATTAAAGGAGTCATGTTGGTGGCTTAGTGCAATCCTGTAACTAATGTTCAATTTACATTAAGAGCGATACAAAGCTTTGCTGTGCTGACACAGTAACAGCGCTCAAATTAAATGCCTCCAAATGGGCAGCCATCGGCGCAACCTCTACAATGACACGGGGACTGATGGCGTGAGCAAGTTATTTTGGGACTCGTATGCAGAGGTCCTTCAGTGGGCCCTGTACAGTATCTGTACAGCGACACTAAAGCAACGGAACTGCCTCCAATTAGACCTGCAGCTTTTTTATTTTAGTGATAACGACCATATCTCGGCTGTAATTATGCTGGACTTGGAATGATGAGGGCTTAGGTTATCGATCCACTATTGATCACTCTGATCAATGAGCACTTTGTTTCTTTTTTATGGAAAGTGAAGTTGTATTTCTTCTTTCCTTTGCAAGCTAATGAGTCGGCACTGATGATGGGTCCCATAAAGCGCTCTATGTTTTCATCACCCATGTGAATTCCGAGATTATGGGATGGACAGGTGAGCCTCTCCCAAAGAGCTGCACTTTTCAACACAAGCGCTCAGGCTCCTCTGGGCATAGGCTGGAGGCCAGGGTTTAAAAAGTGCTTGTTTCAAATTCATGTCTTGCTGAAGGGAAAAACATACACTGCTTCAGGGGAGTAATATTTTAATGTATTTTTATTTTTATTTTGAGATGCTACACATCCTGATAGTACAGACATTGAATACTTGTATAAACCTGCATAGCATGTTGTGTATCCAAAATAAGTCTAAAACTGAAACATTAATAATAAAAAATAGTCAAAAATATTTTGTATTAATTTATAGGGGTGTAACGGTTCACAAAATTCACGGTTCGGTTCGATACGACACAGTGGTGTCACAGTTCGGTATGTTTTCGATACGGGGTCAGGGCAATTGGTTACGTCGCAATGTTGGAAATATTTATATTTTAAACCATGAAGGCGAGCTAATTTTAATTATAGGACTATAATTTACTGTAGGTAGACTATAGCCTAATAAACCTGTTTTAAAATACCTTTTTAATTGAGGAGTAAATAGCCTAATCTTATCCTCGTCAGTTATGCTGTAATTATTGCGGGGCAAATTAATTATAGGCTACTTTTAATTTAATAATAAAAGTAACTTCATAATAATAGGCCTTAAAAAAGAACGTAACAGGCCTACATTATTTAGAAATGACAAATCAGGGCTCTAGACTCATTCTCCCCACTGGTCGCTCTTTTGCGACTCACTCTCTCAGTTGGTCTCACGAGCACATAATTTGCTCGCAATTTTATTATTATTTATTTATTTTTTGCTACAACATGGTGCATGCTGATGCACTTTTATCATATAGTTTATGGTAACGAAAGTTATTTTTCGTCATTAGTATTATTTGTGATTTGAATTTTGTGAAGGGGAATTACTCTTTTGCTTTATTATAAGCCAGACTTCAGATGCTTTCGCTTTTGAAATCGCGATCTTGTAGTCAGTCACCTTTTACAAAAAACTATAATTGTTGTTTTGCTTACATCTATTCACCTTTCACTTTTTAAGACTAAAACAAAAGATGGATTCATTGTTATTCTTAATTAAAAAGCACAACAACTTTAAAAAAGCAGGCTACAAAGACAAACTAGCTTACATCATTTATTAACAAATACTAATAAGATGAGGCATGGCATACACCACATGCAGTATTATATAGCCTACAGACGAATCAATTACAGAAGGTTTAGCAAACACTGAGGAATAAAAATAAAGAAAGAAAAGAAAGCCTTAATGTGAGGTAAACAGCAAAGTAAAGCTTTTTAAAATGAAAACAAAAAGAAAATCAAAACTAAATTGGCTGTCCTTGCATTTTTATCCACAAGAATATCAACATGTTCACCTTCTCTGGTTTTAAAAAACTGACTTTTACTTTACTTTAGTGTGAAAACCAAATCCTCCGTCCGCTATCATTTCCTCAATATTCGCATCATTTTTGCCACACACCTTCGCGCTCGTGCTAACACGGCGAGTTTAAACCAGTCTCTTCACCCGAACCGCTCACATTGAAAGCACCTCTCTTTACATGATCAGTGCAATGACTCCTTCTACAATGTGCTGCGGCTCTGCAACGCTGTATGGAGCAGACGCTTTGGAGCTGGCTGCGTTGTTGAGTGCAGTGGCACTGATATTTCACACAATTTAAGCTCTTTTATTTTCCAAACATAATAGAATTAGTCCAACGAATCATTCGGTTTGTAATGCATACCGAACTGAAAGCCTCGTACCGAACGATTCAATACGAATACGCGTATCGCTACACCCCTATTAATTTAATATTTATTCAGTGCAGTCTAAGCTAGAACTGTGCTTTATGAACAGCAGATTGCACGCCATATGTTTTGTTTCTCACAATATTCAGGAACTGTACGTTTAGGTTAATGACACTAATTAACAAGTACAGAAGTACAAACAGCTCCCTAGCCTAGGTTATTGGGAGTTTAAAGCTCTTTGTGCACTTAGTAGAAGTCAAAGCAATTGAGTAAAGGCAAACAAAGTGTATTTTTAGAAACCGAGAGAGCCACTAGAAATGGATAGGTGCTTAAAGTTTGTGTTACCACTACATTGCCCTCGGACACTCAGAATGCGTATGTGCTATGCAAATAAGCTTCCAAAAGTAACCACCCCCTGCCCGCCCCCGCTCTTTCATTTGCATGTTAAGAAGGTGAGAACTCTTAGGGCCTGTAGCGCCATTGTAGGCCCAACACAGCTAATAAAAGCCAGGCCCTTTAAGCTGAGCTTAAATATTTACTCTGGCACAGGGCCATGATCAGGCCCTCTCATTACACCAGTCCTGTGGGTGAAGGTGAAGCCGGGCAGATGAGAGGGGGGCAGAGCCTGGCAACTCAAACATTTCCTCATCGGAGACCAGTTCAAACACACCATGCTGCCGACTCCAGACTGCTCTTTGTGAATTTTAGAAAAGAGAACAAGGAAGAGGGGAGCATTCTTACCGCCTCATAACCTAGCCTGAAGCATCAACCAATTATGTGGTGATCAAATATTCAAGCAGACTAACAAGGAACGCTGGAGGTGAAAGCTAGATAAAACAAACCTGAGGAGTTAATACTGTGGAGTGTCCTTTTCATCACGTCTATAGCTTTTTTAGTATAAGGGATTGTCCACTTGGGTTGGGTATTTGATAACTTGTGGGTTATTGATAAGGGCTTGACTATAATTAACTCGGATGATGATTATCATCATTCAGGATCCTTCTATACTTTAGTTTTGCCCCGACTTCTGTGAAGCATTAGATATGTTCTGGAAGTATGAGGATGAAGATTTTAATGTTTGTTGTTTTGACTAATTTTGTGTTATACCTACCCCTATAGATACAAAAAAATGCAGAAATTCAGTTCCTTTTTGACTTTACACCCATTATTCACCCATCTATAGACCAGCCGCTTCTAACAAACTTGTGCCACCACTCATTTTTCAGTTAAGTCCAAAAGGTTTTTATAACAGTGGCTACAATGTTAAGTTAAAATGACTATACTCAGAAATACAAGATGACTCATTCTGTATCTCCAGCAGTGTTTTTGTATTTGTCTTTGTGAAAGAGACAGTGATTTCTTTTGCAGGTAGGCTATGTTTTTTTTTCTCACAAATTCTATTCTTGCTAGATCACCAGAACAAGTCATGTGTTTTCAGCTAATATAACAAATAAGGCATCATTGAACGGTCTAAGTACCTCTGAATGTCTCTCGATTGATCGTGTCTGTCTCCTGTCTGCATGCCCCGAGACATGCACAGAATTCTTTCACTGTCCTGTCCTAATAATTAGCAATACCGTCTCTTACCAAAATGGAGCGCTAGTTATGGGAAGTGTGCTGGAGGTTGCGGGGGTAGGAGGATCCGTACAGGTCCTAAACTGCCCGTCTAAGTTTCCAGATGGCACCAGGCGGCCGCAGATGTCTAGGGACAGTTGGAACAGCTGTGCGTGTTGCCCCTAGAGCTCCACACAGCTGTCGCCTCCTGCAGGCAGAGTTATTGTACTACGGAGCTGGATGCGGCTTGGCGTTATAGGGCTTGCATTCATAAAAACAACAGGAGGCTAAGCTGTTAATTAGCTCTTCATGGTGGAAGGCAACGTCTAGCGATTAATATAGTTTTGCAACTCTTTTTCTTTTACCCAACCCTGAATTAAACTTAATGTCCTGCTTGATCTCTGAGTCACTTACTGTAAAATGTGGCTCAGCTCATTGTACAAGTAAAATGTGTTGGTTTTGACTTAAAATACTCCATTATTTGTGTTCTCTTATTCGTAAAGGCCTTGGAGGACATTGCCACAGCTGTATTATCAGCGATCTGGGTATTGATATCTCCACCGCCACGATCCCTTCTGTAGAGTTCCCTTGCTTTCTCTTCCTTTCTCACCCAGACCGATTCGCCCAATGAATTATGTGGACACATTGATCAGCTGATTGAGGACCATTGTTTGGAAATGCAGGGGCATTACTGGAGGAAGGATTACCCTATGCTTGTTTTGAGCTGGTGTATGCGAGAGGGTGTTATTTAACTGCTTGTCACTACACCCTCCCTCTAACCACTATTGCTTTTTACTCAAAGACACAAAGAAACATACACAAACGAGCGTACGCATAATCAACACAAGCTAAATGACTTCAGGCATTGATTGCCTTCTTTCTACAATTATGTTCCTATTGTTTACTTTCTAGCTGCTTATTTATTCCAGAGGAATTCAATAATCATTGCTTTATTTACTGTTAAAGTGCACTGGGGTGGTATAAGCTGCTGGAGAGGATTGTTTTTAAGGCCCCCTTTTCTCTGTTTTTCACCCTTGTTCTTTCTCAATGCACATGTACAGTAATCCATTCAAACCGGTGTAATCTATGACAGGGAAATGAATCACAAATTCAGCACAGCCATTTTTACTGAACTTGTTTAAATCACTGTATCACATCTGGAACATGACTTTTAAATAATAACTTAAAGTTTTGGACAGATAAATCACAAACAAGATTGCTATAATGCCTCAACTGTATCTCCTAGACAGAGATTGAATAGAGATTGACTTCTCTCCTCAGTCAGTCTGAGAACAATGTCACAAATTGTGCTCAGATTAGCCAAGATAGCAAAGTCTTTCATTTAAGAGCCAGAGATTTCAATGCGATCCCAATTAAAACCATCACAGATCTCAATCTCTAATCAAATTCTTCCAAATTATCTGAAGTTTGATATCTACATTAATTCATTTTATTTCATTATAGACCTATACTCTCACATTGTCAACTGTTCCCTCATTTGTGTCTGTGTCTGTTTCTCCTTTTTAAGAGAAACATCAGAAACAAAGTTGATTCTTGAATAAAACATTATACAGAACTCCATTAACTCCTGAGCTATGAAAGAGCAACATCTGAGCAATAAAACATTCCTCTGGGAAGTGGGAGAATGGCTATACCAGGAGTACAGAGCAAAGCGATCCTGAAAACATAGCAGAGAGTGAGAGAGGTGCAGGAAGTAGTATGCATGCAGTTAAGGGGTGGGTACGTGCCGTCTCTTCAGCCACAGCACAGCGTCTGGGCATGTCGCCGCTCGCAGTGGCTAATTTGAACCAGCCGCTGAACTTGGCATCCAGCGCAGCTTCTGTGGTCGCGGTTCTGCTACTTCTTCCACTACTGTTGCAAAGTGAGAAACGAGATAAAGAAAAAGAGAATTAGAGAAGTGAAGAAGGTAAATCAAAGGACAAACTCATTTACTGCTGCAGCGTACCGTTAAAACGCTACCTGCTTTTTTTACTACTAAATGCCTTGAAATATCATATATATATTTTGCCAACTTTTTTGGGACAGATCAGTTCAGTTTTGTAGAGCTAAGTAAACCCACTCAAACACACACACACACACACACACACACACACACACACACACACACACACACACACACACACACACACACACACACACACACACACACACACACACACACACACACACACACACACACACACACACACACACACACACACACACACACACACACACAGAGGGTGAGATATGAGAAAGGATGCAGCTTCCCGTCTCATCTCTGCTTGGGGTTTTCTGCCCATTAGGCAAATCCCTTTGTCTCTTCTCAGGACGCAGAGCAGTGATATCATTGGCTATTATTTAACCAGCGACATCATTAGGCCGGTTACAAAGGTGTCAACGCACTTGACTGTATCCATCAGGATGACATATGGCTGAATCCAGTTTAGTTTGCTGCCCTTAAGGCACTGGTGTGACCCCATAGCATCATGATATCAATGGATATATAACCTGGCATAAAGTGTGTGGCCAGTGGTTTGTTAAGCATTTTGGCTTAGATTGTGGTTTAGTCCAGTTTCTGTAATTGTCCCGTCTTTGGTATCAGTATCAGACAATATGCATTGTGTGTGTTAAGTTTTACCTATGTGGGGACTAAACGGTTCCATAAGGACAGTAAATTGTAAAATCACTTATATTGTGGGGACCCCCCCCCCCATTTCCCTGTCAGGAAAATGGCTTAATAAACATGCATGATGAAAATGCAAAATGGTTTGTGTTGAGGGTTGAGGTAGGTCTAAAAATAAATTACCTCAGTATTAAAACAATAGAAGTGAATGGAAAGTTCCCATCATGATACACTGTGAAAAGCAGATGTATGTATGAGTGTGAGCGAGTATGAGTGGAAATCACCAGGCCTCGCCACTAAGTGCCGAGAATCATTGGGATAATTACAAAGCAATACACATTCAGACACTCTCTGGCTCACTCACAGTGGGAATTCGTCAGCTCTGGGAGAAATTGATAGCTATTTAGCCACTGGATAGTCATCTGTTTTAATGCATTCATTTTGTATTAAGAGCATTGCCAAATTTAATAGTAGAAATAAGGGTTGGATCAAAAGGGGGTCTTGTATGGGTGTGTGGCTGTACACGCACCACATGCACATTTGTGTATGGCTTTAGGCCAGAAAAAAATACTCTACACAAATGCATACGTGATTGCTTGGCCAGAGTAAGTGTGCGGTCCAGTTGCACATACATAACGTGTAACAAACCACAGTACTCAAACGAACAATAGAGTTACCTTCAAAAGCCTATATACTATAGGTTGTTGTAATTCAGGTAGGTAGTGACAATTATGGGGCATGGTGATACTTTAACATCAGATAAATTGCATGCATTCGAATTCAAATAGAAAAAGAACTGACTATTCTGAACTGACTGATGAAAATGTTCGCCTTTTACATTAGTGATAACAGAGTATTTTTCTTAAGTTTATCATGATTATTAAACCATTTTATATTTAAAAAAGAATGAATAAAATTATGTTTTTGTTGACTAAAATTAGACGTCATTCTCGTTTGATAGACGTTCTGACTAAAATTAATAAATGTGGCATGAAATATTGACTAAATTTTATTTTTTCATCATAAAAAAAATTGTGTGTACTGTAGAAGACAGTTTGCTCTAATACCTAGTATAGCAGCTCTTGCAGTAACATTGAAAATCCAACACGGACCTGTGTATGAAACAAATTGCATTTGTGTGCATGTACTTGTGTAGAGTATGTCGTGGAACTTAGAGCCGCTTTACCACGATTCCACTGTGGGCCTGGGTATTTGTGGAGGTATGCTGAGTGCCTGCCCTGTATTCGGCTCTCTGGCAGTTAAAGTGGCGATGGGTGTGAAAGGTGTGTGTTTTTTCAGCCCACATAAGTAGATGCTTCTGTAGATTCATGCACAGGAGCAGGTAGGTGTTGAAAGTGATAGCTCTGTGTGATGGGAGTGAAGCAGGCAGAGACGCAGTGTTGAGTTGCGATGGGGTGGATAAGGTGGGTCGCCCTTGCTTTTTCTCACCTACACGAGTACAGGGGACTGATTCATCCTCCGCATGGGTCGTTATGTGCATATGTGTGTGAGAGAGTAATCAAAACTCCTGTCCGGTGAAGATGGGCCGCACTTGCTGCGCACACGTGCACTCTCTGTCTCTCTCTCTCACACACACACTTACTCCCTCTAGCCCACTCAGGTTTCGCTCCACTGCACTCCTGTAAGTCTGCCATTAACTTCCAGCCAATTAAATGAATTTTGAGTAGTAATGTAAGCCATGCTGACTCTGTGGCCTTCTCTGGCTCCAGGGGCCTGTATGCGGCTGTTCTGGGGCCCCTGTGGAGGGGAGACTTCTCAACAGCACCTTGACCGGCCCCTCCCTGCTCGGTGAACATGACTTTTTCATTAAGCCGCTGAATTCCTGCACTTCAGTCGGAGGTGATTTATCAGCATGAAGCTTCATCTCAGGATCATAGGAAATAGACACGCCGCACACAAGCACTCTCTCATGGGTTATTGTGTTTCACGTTTAGACCCAGGGGTGTGTGTGTGTGTGTGTGGTGGGAGATTAGGTGTAGAGAGCATCTCAGGGGTCCCTCGTGTGGATGTTTCAGATGGAATCATGTGGAAATATCTGTGTGTGTGTTTGTAAGAAAGAGACGTAAGTCCTTGGACGGGTCTGTTTGGCCCTCTGGTGTCAGGCCTGGAGAGCAATTTATGTATCTCTGCTACATGGAAATTATCTCTTATGGTGTCTAGGAGAGCCTTGAACCTTCTAATATCCCTTACATAAAGTATCATTGCAATGCCATGTTAGTAAAACCATGTTATTCTTTGAAGCACCATGGTGCTTTGGAGTAAATATAGTAATTGTACCAAAAGTGTAGCATATGGCTTACATATTTAGCATCAATTGTGTGGTAGACTGTCTTTAGTTTGGGTAAAGAAGTAATATATTGCTGTTCTCCGGGCTGAGCCAGCTAAGGTTCACCCGCATAAATCCTGCCCTTTTTATGGGCGCTGTAAAACTCCCCCATTTAAAAAAAAAAAGATCTTTGAAGTTTTGTTCAGGTGTCGTCTTTTTCGCTGCACTTATTTCCACAAAGACGGCTGAAGTATAGACGTACATTTCAGTTCATATATTCTCCTCCTCTCTTGTGAAGAAAGAAGAAACTGTGCCATCTCAAAGCACGCAACGGATTGATTTGGTGTTTTATGCAAGCAAATCTGTGACAGATCAGTGTACCTGAGCTCTGATACGCTGCATATGTGTTAGGGAGGGTGAGGTAGAGAAGCGCTGCTCAAGCAAAGCCCAAAACATCCAGCAGCACCTACTCAATGACATCATACCCCCACTTCAAACAGGAAAGGGAGAGAAGTAGAGCAAGAGAGAGCGTGAGGAGAAAGACGGAGCCTTTTACGATCACCTAATAACTCCATTACATGGAGCTGAGGGGCACACACAAAAAGCAAAAACCCATTCCTGGAAGTCAGTGGCCCTAATGCACATCTTAGGTATACCAGGGTGACATATGATACCAGCACCACAATTGCCTTGAAAAAAAATCCCTTATTGCAATGTTACCCGAAAATTAAATATTACCAGAGAAGGAGAACATTTCAGGGAACATAATATTTTTTCCCTCTCTCACTGTTGTCAACACCTGATGTGGCCTTAATTGGGTTAAAAATCTAATGTTACTCTGGCTTTGTGCATCCGAAGCCGATGGAAACGCATCACATCTCTGTGCTGCAGGGCAAAGCCAACTCAGCCGCGTCTTAATGAATCAATTTGTTTTCCCCGACCTTTGTCAGGGTTTGGGGGTGGTCTGTGCAGGAGATTAAGAGCTTCTCCAGAAGAGAAAAATACATGTTTTGCCAGGCAAAAGAGCAGAGATATTTTTACAGATTTGCATCATCTCCTTCATGGTGCAATTTAGTTGCTTTTTCGTGACAAAAGAAAGGTAAACAATGAGTACAAAGGTTAAAAAGACTTTGGAGAAATGCTGCTATTTAATCACATTATCATAGTTGGTCTTTTTATATATGGGTTTACAGTGGAGAGAGGCAAGGAAATGATGAGCAGAAGCGATTAGAAATGTTATGAGCTGTTTTTTGTGTATTTTTATTTTTTTTACTCGCATTGCCCCTTAAAGCACCACAGCTCAAATACTAGCTGCTGGCCATGGCTCCAACCATCTTATGTGTTTTGAGTATTAAAATAACCAATGAGTCAATGACCTTCATGCACCTTTGTCATATAATTTCAAAGATGCACCGTGCCGTTCTTGAACACTGAAAGGTTATTTGTTTTACATTGAGCGTGGACAGTAGGTGTGCATATTGTCTCGCTATAAATCTGTCACTCTACCAGAGCCGATCCTCCCTATACGCAGAATACGCACGCTGCGTAGGGCCCCCGAAACACCAGGGGGCCCCCTTGCTCTCAAATATGTTTTAATTTTAGTTTTGTTTTTTAATTTGGCCAGCTGTTGTGAAAACATGAATGATCATTTATTTTAATGCGGTGCACTGTCACCCTCTCTACGTAAAAATCAGTCAAGTCATGTAACGTGAATGTCGTACAGTCTCTTGTTTGAGAAAAAAAAAGAGTTGAAAGCATACCGAGCCGCGTAAGAGACTTTTTTTTGCGTAGAGCCTCCAGAAGTCTAGGATCGGCACTGACTCTACATACACAAACATAATTCACCATAGAGATAATGGCCATGAAGAATGAATAAGGGGAAAATTGCCATTGATTAAGAGCAGTATTCACAAAAGTTGCTTTCGTAAAGCTTATAAAACAATCATGACTTGAAAGAAGACATGAATCAAGGTTAGCCAAGATGTATAAGTAAGTGCTTTCAGCATACATGCACAAGTGATAACTACGGACCAGCAGTCCGATCTATAGAACTGCAATGCCCATATTGTGATGGTCTTGTCTCATTGATTAGGTGGGGTGTGCTCAATGAACAGAGACTCAGCTCGGGATTGTTGTGTTACCGTTGGGTGTGCGGTGTGGTTGGCTTGTTTTGAGTTTGTGGATCGTAGCACATATCGCTGGTCCCCCCAAGGATCTCTATACCCTCTTCTGGATATAGTCAGAGCTCCCCACCACCGCCCCATCTCTCTCACTTTGCCCCGCTCTCAAAAAAGCAGGATTTGACTCACTGGTGATCAATATTTAGCATCCCATGCGTGAAACAGGCAGATGTTTGGAGTTTCCTTTTCAGAGACGAAAGACTACTCTTGAGTGAAAGGGATCAATGCACTTTCCTCCGTGTGTCCCTGCTCAAACGCTTTCTGTAGATGCTGACATGCTCCTCTCGTCCACCTCACCAGCCCCGGGGACGCCAATGTCCCTCCTCTGTCTTGTTAGCACACAGAGACACGCGCTTATGCCAAGGTCCAGAGACCAGCATACTGTTGATGAATGACGTTGACTTTGTGTTAGACAACAGAGTCCTGATTGGTAATTGATTTATTCATTTGTAAATGGCATTAGGTATCCCATTCATTGAAAACTCCATACTGACTCTCTTGTTCATTCTCTCACTACAGCATTTGCAGCAGCACGAGAACGCTGTGGAGGGCGAGTCGTGCTACTACCACTGTGTCCTGTGTAACTACTCCACCAAGGCCAAGTTGAACCTCATCCAACACGTCCGTTCCATGAAGCACCAGCGCAGCGAAAGCCTGCTGAAGCTGCAGCGCCTGCAGAAGGGCTTGCCTGAGGAAGAGGAGGAGTTGAGCACCATCTTCACCATTCGCAAATGTCCTTCTGCCGACACGGGTAAGAAGTAAAATAATACGAGTTTGTATGCTCTTCTGATCTTCATGGCTTTCCCCTAATTTGAAAACTGAGAGTGAAAAATTGCCACTCCATTCATAATTCAGACTTGATAATTGATACATGTTGCATTGTACATAGACTAGAATGTGCATTGAAGTGCGGTTTCAGATCCGGTTACCAATAGAGCAGATTCTCATCATCACCTGGTTCTTCAGACCTGGTCATGCAGCATCAGGGGCACAGGAATTAGTGAGATGTTTCTAAGTGAAAGAGCACAGCACATCTTCAGTCCCTCGGCTATGCCTATGACATCACTGCTGTGGCTCAGTGCTCCGCTGATGACTGATAAGGCGAGAGGATATCCTAAGGACAATGGCGATCTGGCACAGCACATTCATTAATACGAGTACAGTCCCCTTGCTGTTCTGCCATTAAACAAACAATCATAGATGCCATTAAGCTCTGAACGGCGAGGGGGGGTGCCAAAATCAAAAGGCGGGGGCCGAGGCCTTAGTCAGGCCATACGTTAGTTCACCATTAAGACGACAGAGCCGCAGTCAATTAACACACTGTTTCAGCATGGATTTGGTTTTCTAATCATTTTGACTCTTGTGCCCTGACAAAAGACTTCCATTGTGCATTGCTCCCCTCCCTCCCGTTAGCCAGGCGGCCCGACCGGTTCTTAGTGTTGTATCGTTGGAGAGAGAGAGAGAGAGAGAGAGAGAGAGAGAGAGAGAGAGAGAGAGAGAGAGAGAGAGAGAGAGACGGCGGGGGGAGTTGGCCTCTAAAGATGCTTTGTTCCGAGGAGGCAGGGATAATGAAGCCAGCGGCCGGGAAATTGCGCAAAAGGCAGTCACAGATCTGAGGAGAATCATTAGAGAACATATTTAGCCGAGCAATTAAGGACAATTAAGCTTTCTGCTCGCTGCACTCCAAATATGTTAATGACTATAGTACAGTGGACAAGTGAACATGCAAAGGCAATAGTAAGGCCCACTTAGGTTAAAAGGGTGGGGGTGCGGGAGATTTAGAGTGTGCTTCTGGGTAGGTGGAGGTAAAGAGTTCACAAACAAGTCTGGTTTTCTCTCTCTCCCTCATGCTCTCTCTCTCTTTTTTGGTTGATGTAGCATTTATTTATATATTTTCTTGGCTAACCTTTGATGTGCGTTAATGGATTCCCTTGTTTGTGAGGCTGGTTTGAGGTTAGGTAATGACTCCTGCAGTAGGGATGTGTGGGCAGAGCAGCATGCAGTCACTCACTACACGCATGCACACACACACACACACACACACACACACACACACACACACACACACACACACACACACACACACACACACACACATTTGCAACGCTCTGCCATCTTTTTTCTAGTTGCAGCAATCCAGTCATAGCCCCTTGACGTCAAATGAGCCAACAACTCACAAACAACACATTATGTCTGCCGTGCAGTGCAACTTTTCTAAACTCTTCCAGGATTAGTCAGATGAGATGTTCTTTGTAGTGAGAAATGGCTGCGTTCTTTGATTATTGCTGATTGCGTGGCCATGCAAGCTTTTTATTATATTTAATTACTAGCTTTTTCTAGACTAGATATTATTGAATTTCTGTACCTTCAGGAGAGAATATGTAGGTGATTAAGGCTGAGGTCTAGCCCAGTGCTGACTGGGAAATGCTGATGAAGGACAAGGTGAGTGTAAATCGACCAGCAGCTCAAAAGGGAACCAGCCTGCCTCTTATTATCAGGTATTGTCTCCTATGCAGACGGAATAAGCGAAGAGAGAGGGGTCCCAGCATCCCTGTCCTTTGATAGCTGATACATAATAAGTGAAATCAGGATCGGGCCTCAGAGCGCTCTGTTAGGGAGGCTGGGTCTTCAGAGAGGAACCGCTGTCCTAATAGCCTTTGACGCTCTGTTTACCAAACGGAGCGGGCTGCAGTCGGAGTGTTGAACAGCTGATTGATTGCCCTACGGATACAAGATCAAACTCAAGCTCCTGTCGGCCAAGCCGTGGCGCACTGCTCAGCTTGAAAACAAGTCCTATTCCTTTAAATAGGGGGGCCAAAGTTGACAGACTCTTTTCAACTCTTGCATATATAAATAAGTATATATATATTTAAAGGTCAGTTAAATGAAATGAGGTGTGTAATAAAGAATGTCGGACTTCTTCGCCTTCTCCAATTCCCTGCTTCGGCATCTTGATTGAATTACGCTGATAATGAACATACTTCTTCATCAGCGAGTATGAAACATTGCTAATTCCTCACCGGCGTCCACTGCGCTTATGAACCCGCCCTCCCCCAGACTACCTTTACACTTCTTAATGTCCTGCCCCTCTCATGCAACTGAAACCATTCCCTGATGGTGTAATATTTAATTTCCTCCCCGCTAGCTCTTCTGAGGCACTGGGCTCTTTCTTGTGGTTGAGGCACAGTTGCTAAAGTGGAAGAAGGCTCCCCTGCTTGTTAAAACAAAGCTGGCCCTGGATTTCTGGGTCAGCTAAGCAGCAATTCCCTTGGCTGCTGCTGTGCGGTGTGCAGCTCTGTTGGTGTTAGGTGCTGGGCTTCTTCCCCAAGCAGAGCTTGACTTTCCTACTCCCCAATTTTCTCACCCTGGAGTTTCTGATGAACCTGGGCAACAACAATGTGGACTGAGAAGTTTTGCGTAACCCCTAACTCCTAAGTATTAAACTTCAGCATGCAAGTCATCCTGTGCTATGGGCATGGATTCTACCTCAAATCATGTAGACTAAAACATCTAGGGCCAGATTTACTAAACAGGGCAAATTAACATTAGAGCGCAATTCTATAAGAGCACCGATGGGAGGGGAAAATTCTGCGTGTGATTTACTAACAATGAGCACAATTAAGAACACAGATGCAGTCAGATCATTTCGATAATGACCAGCGCAATCTAGCAAGAGCAGCACAAATTAATGCTTGATTTAAGACATTTTGGGCGTTAAATAATGATGTAAATACCAGAAATTTGACATGCGCAAATGTTATTAAATCACGTTGCGTGATTCATTTTAATACTCTCCTCCCATAAATATTGCACAACTGAAAGGGAAACTCCTACAAATGCATATTCAATAAGGTCAGGTCATATCCTGAAAGTTCTATTTTAATGCCAAAAGACGGTTTGCTCTGGCACAAGTAAATCTGGCCCGTAGTTTTCAATTGGTCTAGAGTTCAATGAGTTCCGAATGTAGTATGCAGATAGTTCACATGAACTAGGAGGTGGGACTGCAACCTAAAACTCAAAACTCTTTGCCGAACAATTAGTGTGGAAGTTTATGAATTAAGAGCCCCCAGTAATGTACATTAACCAACAGATACAGCACTTTAATAGTTCCCAAATTAAGGCTGCACAGCCACCCCTGAGGGAGGTCTTTCGCGTCTCTCTCTGTAGGACTGTCACATTCCATTTTCTGGTCATTTGTTAACAATATCAATGAGGATCATTTTAAAAAAGATCCATACCACTAATTCAGAGAAAGTGTGCCATAGCAGATGATGTTGATGAAAACAATTGATTGTGGAAATATTGATTAGCGTTGTTTTCAGTTCTGATCCATATGGTGTTATGATATTGTTTTCTCTCAGAACTAACCAAGTTCAGACTTGATTCAAGTAACCAATCACCCGTGAATACATTCCAGCTAAGCATTATTAAACCCATAACGAACACAATACAAGATATTCAGATACGACATTAATATATACACACAAGTCTGTATGGTGGTGGAGAAAGGCAGGCATTGTTTTTATTCCTGCCCCCGCGTTGAAAATGTGCTGCTCAAGCATGCCATTCTCTCACTGGATGTCCATTTGTCGTTCTTAACCCTTTCGCTAGCCACAACACAAAAGAGCTCTCTGCAAGAAGGGTCTCCCAAAATTATCAATTTCAGGCGGCCAAGACAACACACACTAACACATGCTTATATGGACACAGTCAGCGTCCCGGGTATGTGTGTGTGTGTGTGTGTGTGTGTGGGAAGAGACACTACAGCAGCAGATGACAGGTTTTATGAGTGATGTTCACCAGGGCATATAGCTGGATGACACATTGGGGTCTCTCATTTCAGAAGACTTAATGGACTGAAGTTTTTTTTTACATTGCAGACTGACAGATACAGGGGAGAGAGAGAGTAAGGAAAGAGGTAAGTGGAATTGAAAGATGGTTAGTTGGCTTTTTGATGGTGCTACAGGCCTTTGGGTGGCATTGCTTACAGCCAGCCTGGGAGATGTTTGTATGTTTGTAGGAGAGAGGAGATAAAGCTGTTTTGGATTGCGTACACATTGCACTGGCGCTGTGGAGTAGCTGCTGATGTAAATCTTTTCAGTCGCAGATGGCAGTGCCGTGATCGCTGAGCTATGACGTGCTGCAGGAAATCCCTGTCTGTATACACTTGAACAGCGCCCTGCTTGGCTTCTCATGCCAACTGCAGCCCACCCTTCTCAGTGCCCAAGCGGGAGAGGGAAGTGCACTGGAGTGTCTAAACTAGACTTTGACCGATCCAAGTGTCTTTTTGTTGTTGTTGCTTTATCTAAAGAATGAAATTCATACTTACAATGACTTTAACACACCTCTTCTCTGATGAGCGTGTTTTTATTTTTTTATTAAAGTTAATTTACATATTTAGAGTTTTTTGAAGGCATAAAGTCAAAATGTCAAGATGATGGAACTGTCCTGATATCAGAATGAATGTTTGTAAAAAAGCCTGTTTGTAGGAGAGAGGAGATAAAGCTGTTTTGGATGAAAGAATTGCACTGGCGCTGTGGAAGCTGCTGATGTAAATCTTTTCATCGCATATGGCAGTTCAAAAAGCCGTGATCGCTGAGCTATGACGTGCTGCAGGAAATGTATATACACTTGAACAGCGCCCTGCTTGGCTTCTCATGTAACTGCAGCCCACCCTATATAATGCCCAAGCGGGAGAGGGAAGTGCACTAAAATGTATATAATATGATTTTTTTCCTTTTTAATTTGTTAATACACTTGTATGTCACTGGCCCCCAAACTAGATTTGCATTTATGCTGCCTAGACCAGGACACGGGGAAGAGTATAATTTTTCCAGTTTCTTACTATCCCAGCAAGAACTGCATTTCTCTCCTTCAACTACAGTCTGCAAGTATCAGCTGCTATGCAAAAATAAATTGCATGCACAGATTGATGCATTATTAAAGCAAATGCTGGATGTTTGCTGGGCTCTTTGCTTTACTTACTAAAGCCCTTGGATGACGGACAGGAAATGTCAATCAAGAGGAGAGTCGAGCGGTGTTAAAAAGGCCTTACCTTTATTTTTATTGTACTGAAATGGCACCCTGTGCTAAGAGAGATGAATGAATGATGCATTTATATAGCACTTTATTGTGTATTGCTGTACACCCAAAGCGCTTTACAATCATGTGGGGGGGGTCTCTCCTCAACCACCACCAGTGTGCAGCATCCACTTGGATGATGCGACGGCAGCCACAGGACAACGGCGCCAGTGGGCTCACCACACACCAGCTACAGGTGGAGAGGAGAGAGAGTCATAGAGCCAATCAAGTGTGCGCTCACCACACACCAGCTACAGGTGGAGAGGAGAGAGAGAGTCATCAAGTGTAGCTCACAGTGTATGCGCTCACCACACACCAGCTACAGGTGGAGAGGAGAGAGAGTCATAGAGCCAATCAAGTGTATGCGCTCACCACACACCAGCTACAGGTGGAGAGGAGAGAGAGTCATAGAGCCAATCAAGTGTATGCGCTCACCACACACCAGCTACAGGTGGAGAGGAGAGAGAGTCATAGAGCCAATCAAGTGTATGCGCTCACCACACACCAGCTACAGGTGGAGAGGAGAGAGAGTCATAGAGCCAATCAAGTGGATAGGGATTATTAGGAGGCCATGATTGACAAGGGCCAGTGGAGGGAATTTGGCCAGGACACCGGGGTTACACCCCTACTCTTTACGAGAAGTGCCATTGACCACAGAGAGTCAGGACCTCGGTTTAACGTCTCATCCGAAGGACGGTGCTTTTTGACAGTATAGTGTCCCCGTCACTACACTGGGGCGTTAGGACCCACACAAACCACAGGGTGAGCACCCCCTGCTGGCCTCACTAACACCTCTTCCAACAGCAAACTAGTTTTCCCAGGAGGTCTCCCATCCAGGTACTGACGAGGCTCAACCCTGCTTAGCTTCAGTGGGCAACCAGTCTTGGGCTGCAGGGTGATATAGATATGTTTGTGTGCGCATTTGTATGTGTCTGTTTCTTATTGACTGGGGCCACATGTCTGCATGAAGCATATAAAGCATGTGCATTCCGCAGGGGAAGAGGCGCTATGAAGGCTGGCTAGGGCTATCCAGGGCAAGGCTCGTGTCCCGTATAGCCCTCCAGACAGAAGCCGGGCCTGGAATGTCCTATTCTTTTTACATGCTTGTTAAAATGCAAAGTAAACCTTCCTAGAAACAGGATATTATAGCCGCTAACCACGAACCCCATGCCCCAACCATGCCATGGTACATCTGAGCAAACACAGGGCAACTCATGCAACAAACATCATTGAGGCTTCTTTTAATAAAGTCTGGTAATGCTGGGATGCTGCTAGAGATGAGGGGAAGTGATCCGATTGGCAAGGGCCCCACCAAGGGCCCGGAGGACCTCGGGTCAGCTCCTTTCGGACGTCTGTCCCCTAATCCGAAGCTGAAGGGCACAGCCTAGCAGAGGAAATTGTTTTTAGTCCTCTGAGCGTGCCACGAATTTCATAAATGCATTACCTTTCATTTTGAAAAATATTAAAATGAAACTGGCCCTTTTATTAAAGAGCCTAAGTGATGGCTTTATGGATTTTCCACCCAGAGCAACGTTGGGCAGGGCTCATATGTCCGCGCCAAGCTCACACAAGGAAGTCTTTTCTTTGCTGTTTGGTTTATAGACAGCCGCTGTATAAATTCCTTCCCTGGCTCATCCTGCTACTGCAAATTGACCAAGAAGTGGTATTGCTATTCTGGGATTGTCTGTGAATCAAAGCGGATTGCGTGGCGATTTCTTCTGCCGTTTTACTGGCCGGGCCCGATAGCTCTGACCACTGGTGCCCTAAGAGGGAGGTGAGAGGGACTTGGGTCAAGTGGAGGGCCTCGAAGCAGTACGTATGTGAGTTTATGTGTGTATGTCGAGCGTGCATGTTCAAAACGGAGCCTGTTTCTTTGCTCCATTTCGATCTGGAGATTATAAGAGGATGTAAATTGTACAAGTGCAGCAGATTTGTATTGTATACAGGCTCACATGCTCATAGACACCCAATTAACACACATGTGGGTGCTCACACACCCACAGTGGGTTCCTGCGTGTGGGTGAAAGAGGCCTCCTCTGTCATCAAGCCCACTTCAGGGCCCTCCATTTCAGGCCGTTGTGAGGTGCACTGCCCGGAGTGAGCGCAGAGAGCATTATAATATTAATTTCTCTCCCCCTCTTTCATTCCCATCACCCGTCATTACGAGACACTCTCCCTGAAAGCTGATCCAAAAGATAGACAGTCCATCAGGAGGCAGTCATCTCATTTGTACTTACCAAATGTGCTAATGAGTTCTATTCCGGGGCCTGGAGGCTGCGGTGGGGAGCGCGAGAGCGGGGCGCGAGGGTTTCGGGTGGCAGGCTGAAGGCTCGCGCTCGTCCTGTGTCAGTCAGGGCACTGAGACCGCAGAGGACAGGAACTGTCAGTCATGTGTCCAAGCTGACTGCGGCTAAGCAGAAATGTGCAGCTGGAGGAGAAACAGCAGATGACATGGAGAGAGTTAAAAAGGTCTTTAGAAATGAAAGCCCAATATATAATGTTATTTTTTAAATACAAATTGCTGACCACTTTGAGATTATTAGTATATCCCGCGGACTGTAATTTAAGCATACAAAATCTACTTTCAAAATCCTCCAAAATTAAATGTTATATTATATGTGACCCTGGACCACAAAACAGTCTTAAGTAGCACAGGTATATTTGTAGCAATAGCCAACAATAAATTGTATGGGTCAAAATTATAGATTTTTCTTTTATGCCAAAAATTATTAGCAAAAATCATTAGCATATAAAGATTGTGTTCCATTAAGATATTTATAAATTTCCTACCGTAAATATATAAAAATGTATTTTTGATTAGTAATATGCATTGCTAAGGACTTTATTTGGACAACTTTAAATGTTATTGTCTCAATATTTTGATTTTTTTTGCACCCACTGATTCCAGATCTCGGCCGAATATTGTCCTATCCTAACAAACCATTTATCAATGGGAAGCTTATTTATTCAGCTTTCAGATGATGTATAAATCTCAATTTAGTTTTTTTTACACTTGTGACTGGTTTTGTGGTCCAGGGTCACATATTTTATTTTATTATTTTATCCTATTTTATACTTTTGATACACATGTACTTTATAAATGTCCACAAACACACACATTATAATTAAAATCTGATAAATGTAGAGATAACTAAATGTGGAGCTCTTCTCCAAGTATTCTGAAGTGATCTTTTGTATGTCAGACGGGAAGAAATGACTGGCTGTACATTCATATAGATTTTTCTTTTAGTTATGGATGTCAGTTATACTTGAGCCTGAAGCCAATGGGTTTCTAGCTGCTCTCAGATTTGGCATTTGATGCCACGCTGCTACTTCAGTGAGAACGGGTGATTTTTCCCTCAGTTAGAGTTTCATCAGTTTGGTGTGACCACAGGCTATAAAAAACACAGAGGGATTGAGAGATGGAGTTTTCCCGTTGTCGATCAGAGACAGTGAAAGTTTTAGATTTGTGTCTTTTTTAATAAGCTGATTTGTCCCCTCTAGAGAGGAAGCGAAAGATCAAAAGCTATGATCTTTGGCTGTGGATGAGCGGCCTGTGTCTTCAACATACACAGCTCTGACAGCAGAATGCCCTCTCTCTTTCTCTCTCTCTCACTCTCTCTCGCTCTGGCTGCGGCTTCTCAGGGCAACTGGCACATGAAACAATCCCTCGCTGATGGGAAGATGCACGTTTCATCGCAGACATGCTGTCTGTTGTTTTGCGGCTAGAGCGCCGAAGATCGGGCTCTCACACACACATAGGTACTGAAAAGAGCCATCTTGTCCCTCTGACCTGTCAATTAGAGGCAGCCAAGCAGATGGCACTGATGAGAGAAGCAGGAATAATTCAATATTCCACCCTGCTAACCTTTACCTGTGGAGCCACTCGGCAGCCATTGATTCAGCCCTCGCTTGATTATTCACACACAGCCCAGAGGAGAGAAGGAGCGAGCGACAGAAGTGGGGACGGAGGGATGTTAGGGAAGGCAAGACGGCTGATCAATGTGACATTAGTGTATTCTGACAGGGGTCTTTGAGGGGAGCGGAGGCAGGATTCCTACACGAAGATGCCATCATGTTTGCTCCTTGTATGTGCCCGGCAAAACTTCACAGGCAAGGAACAGCAATTCTCACGCTGTAGGCCGTCTCGACTTATCGATTAGCCACATTGTAACATGTGGTTAGCGTTGTTGATGAAGACTTCTGATTAGTCCACATACTGTTGCAGAGGCCTTCTGAGGCAATACGATGCCCCTTCAAGGCCTTGTTTGTCTGAAATGGACTCGACCAGATTCCTGACCGAGCGCAAGCTCTGTTTGACCAGATGTGAGGGCTCCTTTGCCCTGCAATGGTCAGAGACAAGCTGCTATTTGTTTTTGACAAACTGGGACATTCCTGGAGTTTGACTGGGCCAGATATATGACGTCTCAAGCTTTCACACTATCTCTTTGTCTGCTTGGACTCTGTCTCTGTCATTTCTGTTTTATTAGCTGCTAGCCGACACATTCTCACTGCAGCCTGTTCAGATGGGTCTGAGCCCACTGATTGGTGATATTTAGACAAAGACGTTCAGTGCGAAGCGAATGTTGTGTATTTATTCTAGAACTTTGTCTTGTCGGACTGCGACTGGAAAAAGTACGAAGCCATGCCATGGCACATCAAAGGCCGAGCTCAAGAATCAAAGCCATTTTTGCAAGTCTTGGTGTCAATTTATGGCCATTTGGCAGCGATTGCACCTTTATTTTAGCCATATTTTACCAGCCCAAAGTAAAGACAGCAGAACAATAGCACTACTGAGCACAAATTTCCCTCTTTCTTTGTTTTACACATTGCCTGTTAAACGCTTACTGCATATGCAATCATTGTCTGTTGATTTCCAAACCTTGCTGCAGTTTACAAGCTTTTTTGCCCTTTTTATTGCGCTGGGATTCTTGGCATGGTCATTCGCAGAGGTCTTGGAGTGCATTTTTTTTCGGTTAGAAATTAGTTTTAAAGACACAGAGAAGGGAAGGAAAGAAGGCAAGTATGTCAGAAGGTTCCAGCTCAAACCACCCTGACCAATTGAAAGCATCACAGATGAATAATCCACAGTTCAGAAAGCAAGCAAAGGTCAATTTTCATGCTAACTGCTCAGTCACCGTACAGGAGTGCTCTGCGTATCGAGTCAATTCAGCTGTGCTGTACAGTCAAGAGGGAAAGACACGCAATTCCGGCCCCACTTTAGAGCCGTGTGGCACTGCATTAGAGCGAGTGTCGCTATTAAAAGCTGCCCTCTCTTTTCTCCCCTCATTCTCTATGGTCAATGACTATACACACCTGTTTTGAAGACTTCTTTAGAGTTACTCTCATTCTGAAGGACTAACTATCAGCTTATACGGCCTTAAAACTTTGCAGCTCTTTAGAAATTGAGTTTGTATCACTAGATATTAAGTTTTATAATGTTCATATGTTTCGTAACTCTCATGCAAGCGGTTAGCATGCCAGAAACACTCTTGAGGGTCTTGTTTTCTCTCACTCTCTCCATATTTCCCCTCCGTCTTGACTGTTGCCCATATGTAGGGGGTGCAGATGGAGCCCAATGTAGGACTTAAATCAGAATAAAGGGATTTAATTTGTGTGTCTCTGGTCCCTGCATTTCTGAATATTCAAACAGGCACTAATAGTGTCTCAGAAGGGTGGTTGAGCAGACAGGGACGGAAATTAGCATGAACTTACCAGAATCACTCTGCTCGGTGTCCTTAATGAGCCAATGCTGTGGAGCAGCCATAGAGACGACAAGCCAACCCGTGCCTATTAAAGAAAACATACTGTACACACACACATGCTCGCTTCGCATGTACTTGTCCCTCAATTTCAAATCCATTCCCATGGTGTCAGTCATTTAAACCAGCACAAACCAGACAAACAATGAATAATACAGTGAACCTCTGTTTATCGCTGAGCACAGCCTAGAGACTCGAATGATTATTAGCAGAGTGTAATATATTAATAGTACATAGCATTTCTCAGGCCACAGTCAAAATGAAGTGACGAGACATTTTTTAAAATGTGTCTTTTGCGTGTATTTGCCGAATATCACATACAGTTGTAAAGAGGTGGAGAGGCTCACGGAGAGAGAGAGAGAGAGAGAGAGGAGGGAGGGTTCATGGTTGGGATGGAGCCGCAGCATAGGTGTCCGAAACGAGCGTGCAGGTCGCTGTCAATCACGCCTTGCCTGGTGCTAATCTGCTCCTGGTTTAGTTTCCGAGGTGCCTGTGTCAGTGGCAGGGAGGAATTAGGCAAAAATGGACCCTTTTTTGTAATGTAAAACGGGTGAGATAATCTAATTGGGAAGGGAGGAAAGAGCGATGTCTCCTTTGTTTAAGGGTCTTCCGCAGTCACTTCGCAGGCCCTATTGTGCACAAACTCACAATAGCATTAATTTGTGCTCCTGGCCTTGGGCTCTTCCTTTCTCAGCTTCGCTGTGCAGTCAGCTCCTGTCCGTTCCACTCTGTCTCAGTGCTTCACCTCCACGCCCCAACAGAGCCCCCAAAAAAGGGTGGCTGAGAAACAGAAGTCCCCATGTCAAAATCCTATATATACACCATTTTTTCTTATTCGGACCTATTAAAAAAAAGGCAAGGAAAATTATTTCGGTCTTTGTCTGTTCACCGTTTCCCACCTCCAGGAAAGTTTTTTTCTTCCCAGAGAAATCCCATTTCTCGGACGAAGCCCGATTCTCTCCCCAAATGTTATCAGATTTCAGGCGTTCGGGATTTTAATGAGAAATTATTGAGTTTTGATTGCTCAAAGAGTTAAGTGCCGCTCTCACCATCAATACCGAGCGAGTTCCCAGCCACAAGAGATTTCGCTTCCGAAGTCTAAAACAGCTCAACTCCCATCCAGAGAATGTGAGGGGGAAGGACTATTCGCTGATTTTATTATTCTTTAAGTAATAACTGATGTGTATCCGACTAGCCCTTCACTGCTGATTTTATTATTCTTTAAGATAAAAAAAGTTCAACCCAAACACTTTCAAGTGTATCCGTCTGACAGAGGAAACCCTCAGAAGGCATATGATTCCTTGTTTGTCCTAATGGCCGAGCTCAAAGTCATTTTGAGTCCTAACTGTATCTGACTGATCAGCCAAATGATAGTGTGACATTGTACTTGATCATAAACAGACTCAGCTCTCCGAGTGATTCCTCTCAAGTGCTACAGCTGCTCCAGTCATCTTTTATCTGAAGATAGGAGCCATCTTTAAATTAGCTCTTGAACATCGCTACAAAAGAAGTGCTCTTAAAGTATATGAGATCCTCTTACAGATGCTACATGTAAATGTGGTGTTACTTAGCACCCTGCTTTTTACTCTAGTAAGCAGGAATTGAACAAATGTGACACTTAATATATGAAACTAATAATATGAAAATTGTAGAATTGAAGACTCTGGATTAGTCCACTAGTTCTGAGCAGCACTGAATGACAGATGGATGTCCAAAGAATGACATCCCCATCTCTCTCGCAGATTTGCCCCATGCCCTCTTCTTTAGTGCTAATTGAATAATGACTAACCTCGTCATATTTAGTGCACTATTAATGGCCCCGTGCCTTGTGCAGGTATAATCATGCGTGATAAAAAATGGGCCAAAGTTACACAGCTACATGTAGTCTTGTGCACATTAAAGTGTCCTTTTTTGTCGGAAAGGTCATTCATAACTTGGTTGCGCCGTTGATGTACAGTGAGAGATATTGATTGATTAATGCATAAGTGCTCGGAATCCATTTGGCTCAGTGAAAGGGAATGGAGGGAGGACCTCTCTCTCTCACTCTCCCTGTCTCTCACTCTTTATATTTTCACCTCTCCCCCCATTGTTCGAAGGGCATAATTTTTCGCTGGCTGGGTTTAAGGGACAAAAGGCCTGTTTCTGCCAAGTAATGCATTCAAAGGAGCATTGATTCTCATCAGTGTCAGTTGAATTACTCTCAAAGCCTTGACAAGGATTGCTCTTATTTTAACCTCCTGTTTTTTCTGCATGAAGAGAATTTCCTGCCCCAAGCTCCCCCTCTATGTCCAAAGGAAGGGGCCTTTTACACCCATAGGTGTCCACTTTACATGAATACACAAAGTTGCGATGGATGCGAGTACAAAACTCAGGTCCTGTGATTGACTTGTGTATGCACCCACACGCATTCAGAGCTTCCTGGACTTGTGTGTTCGTTTATGATGCAATCGTCCCTCATCGGCTGTTACTATAGGTTGTCGTGCGGCGTTAAACCATGCCACTGCTGTGCGTCCATTGTCTGTCCGCAGATTAATTCCGCAAAGACATGGATATGCTCCGCAACAAACGTTGTGAGGCCCCCCCAGTCTGACCAGGAGGGCTTTTTAGGGCAGGGTCAAGGGGTCAGTACTTTTGCGCAACACTACAAGGCAGGAATGAGCTTCATCAGCCTGCTCCTCAGTGGGGAGCTCTGTGAACCGAGCTCCTGAAAAGCGGCCTGCCTGCCTGAGAAGCTGAGAGAGCCTGTGAACCTACTCAGTCCTGGGCTTTCATCTCCTCTGGGGAAACATGCCCTCTCTCTCTCTGGACTGATAACTGCTATCTGGTAATGCCCGTATACACACACACATGCACACATACTTGGTGATATCCTGCTGGAGTTTGCCCAAATTGAGTAGCAAAAACAAATGATTTGAAGGCAATAGCTGCGGAATATGTATGCAATTAAAAGGAAGAAATGCAAGATGTGTTTGATAATGTCGTTTCAGATTCGTTTTCATCAAATGCAATCTTTTAGGGAAAGATAGCTACATTACGGCACGACTTGTATGTGGCGCAGCGAATACCGTAATCACCCTACTTTTGAAAGGTAATTCTTCGGAATATATGGAGAGTCGCCACGTGGCCATTTGTGCATCCAGTTTAACACAATGAGAAACAACACATTAATGACAACGGCCATTCAACAGTGGAGGCAGTGGGCGATATCTGAATTAACCCTCTTACACTTGTGGCGAAATTGCATTAATGCCGCTCGCAGCTGCCATCCTCTGAAAAGCCCATCTTTAAGAACTTTGCTTTGGGGGAATGAAAAACAATAATATAATGGTATAGTAATTTATGCAGGGCAATGTTTTTCAAATGTTGTAGTAATTATGAGAAATACTCTTACTTTCTCCTGCACAGGCGTGGAGAGCGAAATCTCATTTCCGAGGGAAAAGCGGGGAAAGGAACACCCTGAATAATCATTGTGTTTAATGCTCTAGTCATAATCCCAGGTTTTATGATGGTTTTCTAATGATTTTCTAATGATGTTAAATATTAGTAGAGAGTGTAGCTATAATTTGAACGCAGCGGTCGTTTTTGCAACGCTCTATCAGCGCACCCGATTGCAACAGCAATGAATATTGCGGCGGGGAATAAGATTTAGGGTCCATTCCTTTTGGTGTTTTATTTTGCCGTCTCCCTGTCCTCCATAAATCCTCATCAGGTCCCTTTCCCTATTCCTCCCGCCAAAGCCGCCTCCTTCACACGCGCTTCCCAGGTGGGAACGCAATTAGGTGCCGGGGCCATTTCATTCAGTGCCACTGTCTGTCTGCTCGCTCTCTGCAGTCATTCGTACTGAAAAAAATGCCCCTCTCAAATGAGTTGCACCAGCCCTGGTGGAGCAAGCACCTCAGTGGTCCCCTGGGAAATAACAGCATAAAAAAGAGGGGAAGGGAGGCGGTGGGAGAGGGAAAGTGATTGGGAGGGGGAAATGGAATGGACTGAGAAGGGGGAAAAAATGCTCTGAATGGCTATCAAACGAACGCCGGCAAAAGCGCTGTCCCTGATGACTGGCAACGCACAGCAAAATATGTATTGGAGACAAAGCCTTTGTCTTCTTCCTGGGCCCCTACAATGAATTACACAACCCCCCAACACACCACCACCACCCAGCTTTTTAATTAAATGGCTGCTGTTCCATCTCTCTATCCGTAGCTCCCCATTACAGAGGCTAGATAAGGGATTGCTATCTGTAGCATGTTAAGAAAGGCTGCTGGGCAGCCAAGCCTCTTGAAATTTGTCACAAGATCTCATTTTCCTCATTGCCAGACGTGATGCTTATAATTGATGTGGAGGCAGTAGTAATTTATTGGCCATCTGCAATTATCATCCCCTACAAGCTGGGGGTTGTGACTGCAATTTAGATGGTGTGGTGGGGTGGAATGGGGGGCAGCAAGAAACAAGACAGGAGGGGGTGCGTTGCGTGCATCAATGCAGGATCCTTTTGTAATTCTTTCCTTTCAAAGCCATGATCACCTGAGGATGCCAAGTAACATTCTTATGCTTTGAATGAATGAGGCATGAAGTCTGGATTTAAATTGAACCTTAGGAAGCATCCATTTGTCAGGTAAAGTGACCAAACGTGATGTCTTTTAATGTGAAATAGTGTAAAGTCAGCAAATCAGATTGGATTTTCCGAAAGCTCTTGCAACTTTTTTGTGCAAAATGCATCTGGCAGGTTTTCATCACTACCTTTTCCTTGCGGTCTGTTCTATCACCTCTTCCCGATTCCTTCTCCTGTTCCCTCATCACTCCTGGGAGCGTTTCTAATGCAGTCATTTGAATACTGAAGATGATCAGGGACTTGCACTCTATCAGTGCAAAATGCAATCAAGCATTTATTATTATATTTTAATCAATTCTTGAATTTATTTTCCTTATTACCTTTTACTGGCAGATCTTATTGGGAAGAGCAAAGAAAAGAAACATCAACGAAGGGCAAGTCGACACTGTATATACCATGAAGGAAATGTATCCATTCAATGCGAAATAGCAATAAATCTTGTTTAATGTTCACTCGCACTGTTTTGATTTTCATCTGTATCTCAAGTTCATTAATTTCCGTTTTCTGGTCATAACATTAAACACTCGATAAATAAATCATAAAATTGCTAGTATGAGCCAAGCAGCTGCTGTTTTAAAAACAGGCAGTCATTAACACTGAAATATCAATAGTGATTTTAGACTGAAATGAGTGTTTGGGGCACGTGAACTGTCTGGGAGAGGGTTTGTGTGTTCATTAGCAGTGCCTGCTGTGTGTGGGTTGGTGTGTAGTGTTTATCTTTTGCCACATCCTTATTTACACCAGTCACTCTGAACATTAAGGGCGACTCTCTGAAAACCTCTGTATTGATGCTCATTTTAACAACTCAATCCAGACATGCATGTGCATATTTAACGGTTTTCAACACCCTTGAGACTCGCAGTTTTGCATGAAAATGCGAGATGCATTTTTGATGCACCAGTTTTATTGTCACTTCCCCACCAGAGTACAGTTAGCTTCCTGCCTCTAGTCTCCGCTACACTTTAATGTGCATCTCGTTTGTGGGATATTGCGGAGAGGTTGATCAAATCAGCAGTTATCACAGTTTCTGCCATCGCAAGCTGTCACACAGACAGCCTCCAATGGCAGTAGATGATGCGTCTGTCACCACCCCTCCGCACAGAGCATGCTCAGTGCATCACGGCAACTGAGGCGGTTTGTTTTGTACAACCTGTACGCCTGTTGTGTTGCGGCCAAATTAGACTTTCAAATCACCCGAAGCCAGTGGGAGACTGAGAGTCTCATTTTTTCCCCCGTTTTTTCACATCCTTTAATAATCATACCTGTTTACTCTTCAGGGAGTCCTTTCTATATTTTTCTTAAATGTGCTGTCTGAGTGTAGAGCGTCTGTAATGAAGTCAGCAGGCAGCACGCTCAGGACTCAATGAATGGGGAAAGTGCATCACACGGGACTGCAGGATTGGACGCGGTTGGGAATTATGGGTAGGGATTGGAAGGGGGTGTGTGTGTGGGGGGGGGTCTAGACTGTGAGGGGGGAACGTGGCGCCCTTCATGTTATTATCTTTATGGTATAGAAAGCATGCTTCAGGCAATCAGCATGAAATTGTTAATTGCTCAGCCCACTTACGTGTCGCCCAGGGGACGGAGTCTGGGGGAGCTGCCTGAAGGACACGGCTCGTGTGAGTGACTGGGTGCCCCTCCGAAGCGCCTGTGTGCATATGCTTTTGTAGGCAAACTAGTCTGAATCCAGCCTTTCCCTTTGCATCACTCGTTCCTCTGACCTTGATCTTCCTCTCGCAGTCGCTTCCTCTGCTAATGTGCACATCTGAGCCACCTCGGCTTCGACAGCGCCCTTGTCTAATGTCAAAATGTCTCTGGAAGCCTGGCTGCATGTGAGTGCAACTAACCTTTGGGCTAGCCCTTATTCAAGTCTAAAATAAGCTTTTCAGGAATCTTGTTTGTAGTCTCTGATATGTGTAGTCTAAGTTAAAGGGAAGGGAGCATATTGGGAAGATGCCTCTGGGACGCTGTGCTCTGGGTCGGGCTGTCATGACTGTGCGGAGAAATGTGCCAGTTGAGTCATTTAAAAGTGAATGAGCCGCTCGGGCAGATGAACTCTAGCAAAACGAGTCTCTCTTTTAATAGGACTCTGGGGGAGTTTGGATTCCCCGTCTTCTCAGGACAACCTCATTTGACGTGCAACATTTGACCAGTGTTCCACGTATACGTCAAGTTGCTTTGAGAAGGAAATGGATGAAACTAACAAAACAATTACACAGAAATTGCAATATAATATCATATCTAGGGCTGCACAATTAATCAGATTTCTAATTGCAATTACAATTACAGATGCCACAATTACGTAATCGTTCAAGGCAGCAATTAATCGTTCAAAATCCACTTATGTTATTCTGTCTGCTTAAGATGTGTTCTTTTCTTTCTACATGTTATCTTAAGGGGTTTTCCTTTGTTTTAATCTTAGTTTTAGTATAGCATTATTATAGCATGCATATTTGTACTTTTTTATTTAAAGAAGAAACCAATCCAATGTATAGTTTACATATGCTACTATAGAAAAGCAATACAAGTTTTTCAGTTAGTGTTTTCAGCTTGTTTTTCATCTAAAAATATAGCATGCGATTGCTTCAAACAATGGTATACACATCATTCAATGTAAATTGTGATAATCGTAATTAATAATCGCAATTACAATTTCAAGGGAATAATCGACAATTATGATTTTTGCCATAATCGTGCAGCCCTAATCATATCATATAAATTGTATATCACATATGTGACCCTCTCTGTAAAAACCAGGTTAAAGTCTAAAAATCTAATTCTGAGATAACGAGCATAACATTTTGATTACAAGTATTAATTTCACCATGATTTCAATCTTTGACATGGCCTTACTCAGTCAATATTAAAGATAAAATTAATATATTTTCAAAGAATGTTCTTTACAATATGTGGGATGATTTTATGCAGAAAATAGTAAATGTCAAATAAATGACTTTAGTTGGGTTTTCACAGAGAGGGTTTTCTGTATTTTACATATGAATATTTTAATTATTATATCATGCTTTGTATTTGTTTTGTAAAAAATATATAGTGTGTGTACTCTACAAATATAAAATTAACTTTTACTATTATGGACATATATTAATGATATTTTTCACAGCTGAGAATATTCACTGGTAAAGGGTTGAGCACTTTTTGAGTACCAGTTTTGTCCTGCCATCATTATGCATTGATTAGACACATGGCATTTTTAGATGAGGTGATTGGCTTGAATAATCTATTAACAATTTTCAAATCATCTGCTTCTGAGGTGTTATGCGCCAGCCGATCAACAACAATTGCAACACCAGGAAGGTTTTGACCTGAAAAAGGTCCTTTGCAGGTGATATGGCGCTCTGTGTTCTCGCCATCCAAATGATTTGTTATTAGGCAAATGAAGTTCTGCACACCTGCCATTAAATCCCTCCATTTTGTTGTGATGCATGTCCGCCTATCATGGGCTGTTTTGTCTTTGTCCTCTACCCTTGTTTTTCTCCAAGAACATGGTGTTTTAGTCCAACATGCTGCTGTAATATTTAACATCTGCATTCCCGGTAGAACCCTCGGTGATAGAGAGAGGATTTTAAGTGCTAATCAATGTGTCTTAAAAAGCAGCATTGATCTCAATTAGAAAAAGAAAGAGGGAAGTTTGGCAGGAGCGGCTCTAGGAATGAATGTAGCACATGTTTAACAGCGGTGAGGATGATCTCGCTCAGATGTGCCTCTTGACATTGTAAAGGTTATAGGTAATCCTACTGAGCATTCCAGCAAGTCTTGAAATAGTGGTTAGAATTTCCCATTGCTATTTCCGTTTTTACTGCCGTCTGTCTGCCCAGATGTCGCCGTGTCTGCCTGTCTTTTCTAGAAGTACTACACTTGTGGCAGAAAATGAATCATCAGAATTTGTAATGTATTTATTGAGAATTAAACAACTAATATAGATAATCATTCATTTAAATTAAAAGAAACTCAGCTTAAACCAGCGAAAAACAGACAAGAAGGAACTGCAAAAAAGACCAGATTTGTTTCTATTGTGTAGGTCCTTTTGACTGTCTGTTTTTTTGGCACTAAGGCTAAATTAGACTGACTTGTGGAATAACACTAGTCTGGGATGGCCAACTTGCTATTTTTTATTTACCTATATATATATATCCACCTGCGTGTGTCCTGTCTCTCTCTACTTCCTTTTCCTGTCTAAGCCAAGCAAGCCAGCACTTCCTCTTTAGCAGAAATGAAGGAATATCTCGGTTAATTCCTGGATGACATCAGGCTGTTGTCTGGCCTGTCTGAAGGAATGATGGGGATGAGAGGGAGCGAGTGCCGGGCCCAGGGAGGGAGGAATGGCAGCTGCTCGGCAGGAATTGATTGCATTAATTGATATGCCAATATGTAAGCTTGTTACATCCACCATTGCTTAGGATGATGGCTAACAAGTCCTGCTGATCAATGGAACCAATAAAGGCTTCATCCATTAATGAGCAATGTGGTAATTAATGTTAGCCCTAAACCAATTAGAGCAGCTACTGCATTTGCTGGTAAGAGCTGAAAGAGGTCCTGTCCATTTTATCTCTTTTCCTATTCCTCGCTGCCCTGTTCTCAGCCAACTCGCAGATCACCCGTATAAAAAGTTCTGTGGCGGTATCATTATGGAAGCAATACTATCAGATGGCGTACATTCTTACTTTAATGTAAACCATAGTACTGTATGACTATTTATTAACAGTGGTATTTATGGCAGTCAAGTACATACTTTGTCAAGAAAAAATTTAAAAGGTCCTAAAAGGTCCATGTTATTACTTTAGAGTTGTAATAAATACCTTAATGTATAACTATGAATCCTTTAGGGGTAATTAAGGTATAACATCACCCCTTAATAGTCCTGCCCCAGTAACAAGCTGTTCTGTCCTATCTGATGTTGAATCAGCTAATTCAGCTGGCTCATAAGAGTCATTTTTTCATGAAACTTTTTTGGCATGCAACCAGTATGTCAACATGTCAACGCAGTAGACATATTGTCTATTATATTGTGTTTGTATTATTTTGCAGTACAAACGGTTTTTACCGTGATACTGTAGATTTAGCAGCAGTGCAGGAAACACTTTTATATCCATGGTGCCTAAAAAAATAACCACCACATCACCATCATGGTAGTGTCCAAACCATGTACATCTAAAGATATGAGAACATAAACTGTGGTGAAAGTAGAAATTTGATAACATCAACTCATACTTACTTCCACACAATTAGCAATTTTAAAACAAGTCCTACAACTACAAGCATGATCAGAGTCATGTCTGAAGTCTGATATCAGCCCTAGTAAATGTTCATGTTACAGAGTTCTGCTTTAAAAGAGACGTGTGTTTCTTACGCACAGATATCGGGTTACAGAGCTGAACGCGAATCTCGTTCCTCTCCTATGACATCATCACTCACCTGCCTATTGTGGAGGTGTTTTGCCAGCAACCTCTCTTTCCCCTCTCTTTTTTTTCACCGCAGCTGTGTAGACAGAGTGACAATCCCGAGCACTCAATCAAAGGGCCTCTGATAGACACCCGGTCTGTACAGGAAACACAACACGCTTATAAATCAATACTATTGTTTTCACATTGAAGAGCAGGACCAGTCCTGCCTGGAATCCATTACCTCACTTATCAGGCTACACCATTTTAACAAAGGACATTTTTACCTCCCCTCCCCCTGCCCTCTTGACTTACGTAGCAAAAGTACGTTTTTTTTCTTCTTCTTCTTCTTCTTTTAATCCAAGAAAAGGTTATTACCACAAGAATAGATATAGATAAGGTGGGACATTGTAAATCTCACCGAGAAAAAGGAACAGGAAAGGAGACTGCATTTGGAAAGAGAGGACAGCTCACAGAAATGATGGTAATCTTGCTTTATTTGCCATTATGGTTCTGCCTCCCAAGGGCTTGTAATGAATTTATGCACTTTAAGTGAATGTGAGAGCTGGCACGGCGACGGGTTGTGTGTATGTCTCATTGTGTTTCATAAATTATGGAGGTCATCCTTAATTATGTATTTGTTTTTGCGTGAGAGATTATGCGAGGGGTGTAAAACGTGTTATGTTTTGCATGTTTTGTGAAGTGTCTTGGGACAGGAAGTGGGGACTCTTGCCAGGCTGCCAGCAGATCACAAAGATACAGTGTGAAATGGTACATTGACTAATACATATAAAAGCTTACGCAGGGAATTAGGATGTGTAAACATCCCAGAGGACCGTTTTTTTGCTCGGAGGTTGCTCTTTCATGGCTCAAGAGACCTAATTGAGTTCTAAGTGTTCTTACTTTTGAGTTTTAACTTCTAAAAATCCTGACAGGAAAATATTTGTATTGGTGTATATGTGTATATATATATATATAGGACATGTATAAAGCTATGAATTTAATGTGGATAACATAATTGAGAAAATTTGGTCTTTGAATAATTTTATGAGACATATTTGAGTTTATATTGGAATTTAACTTTGGCATCTTGTTATAATGTGACCATATTTGTTGAGACCTCTTATGAAACTTAGTTTTTATTCAGAGGGCCTCGGCTAAATTCTTGCGCTGCAAGATGATGTAAAGTATTTAAATAAATTATTGTTAATATAATATAATATTTCTAACTTTAATCAAAAATAAATATGCCAAAAATAAACAAATCAAATCTCAACCCTCAATAAAAAATATATTGAATATTCAAGTCAATAATGCAACAATCTAACTTTAATCAAAATTAAAATACCAAAACAAAAAAAATTAAATTGCCAAAAAAAAAAAAAATCCAGATGTAAAGTAAAATCTTTCCCTTTTATTTCCCACCCCAAAACTATTGTTTTTATTGAACTAATAAAAAAAATAGAACATTACTTCTGGATTTTGCGGGACTTTTATCTGATTTGTATAAAAATTTCTCAAAATTTGCGGTCATATTTGCAGCATTTCTTATTGTTTTGCAGTAAAAATATACCATGGACAACATTCTTCTAACATTGTTATAGGTTTTCTAACTGATTGTTATAGGTTTTCTTCGAGAGCTTCGATCATAGAACCATCATAGGGCCAAACATCCAGACTAACATTTGAGGACACCAGTGCCATTAAGTTCTACAGAAGGTGGCAAACCAGCACCTGACAGTAAAGCACCTAATCGCACATGTACATCTCAGAGATGTTTATTTGATGTCTGCATTTACATATGCAAGACTTATCTTTTTGGGTGTTTACTAATCTGCAATACGTCTCTACGACGTTTCCTGTCAGATGTCAAATAGACATTTATTAGAATGCATGTAAAACTGCTTCTGAGACATTAATCAGATTACATGGCAGATGTTTACTTGTGCTGTCTGGGTAGTTGAGATGCAGATAAAATTAACTTTTATTATTGTCATTCATAATGTCTAAATATATTAAAAAAGAATGTATATATATATATATAGGGAGTGGAAATGGCTAATAAGCTAATAAGCCTATAAGTCTCTGCAGCCATATAGTGTTATTTTAATGTCCTCTTTATTTTTAAATAAGTCTTTGCTTCCCTACATTATGCTACTTTTAGTTTTATGAATGGAGGCAACATATGAAGGATGAACAAATAATTTCATCACATAAAAAATTACTTTCAAATTTGGTAATACTTAAAGCTTTGAGGTGCTGGGAAAAGTTGTGTGAAGCATTTAAGAACACTCGAAAACATCAGAATCAGAATGAGCTTTATTGGCCAGGTATGTTTACACATACGAGGAATTTGTTATATTGACAGAAGCTCCACAGTGCAACAGAATGACAGGACAGGACACAGACAACAAAAGAACAATATACAAATAGGTAATGTACAAAATGGCAAAAACACAATATACAATACAGACAATTATGTGTGAGGTCTGACATGTGCAAACTTGAAATGAAAAAACAAGTATGTGTGGTGAATAAATGTGACCCTCTGTGAAATCCAGGCTAAAGTCTCAAAATCTATGAGATAACAAGCTTTAAAGTTTGATTTCTACCATTAATTTCACTATAATTTCAATCTTTGACATGACCTTATCACAAGTCATTTAAAGATATACAAGAATGTTCTTGTACCTTATTCACAGAATGTTCTTTACCTTATGAAGTTTTGGAGGGTCATGCCAATGATTCTCAAGAGAAGTCCGGAATACCCTCCGTAGTTTTCTGAGGTCAGATTTTGTAGCTAAGCTGAACCAGGCAGTTATTGACGTGCAAAGGACGAATTCAATGATGGCAGAGTAGAACTGTATCAACTGTGGCAGGTTGAACTTCCTCAGCTGACGAAGGAAGTACAGCCTGTGCTGGGCCTTTTTCATCATGGACTCAATGTGATTGTCCCACTGCAGGTCCTGAGAAATTGTGATGCCCAGGAATCTGAATGACTCCACTGCAGTCACAGTGCTGTTCATGATGGTGAGTGGGGGGAGAGCAGGGGGGTTTCTCCTGAAGTCCACGATAATCTCCACAGTTTTGAGTGTGTTGAGCTCCAGGTTGTTAAGACTGCACCAGACAGCCAGCTCCTTAACCTCCTGTCTGTAAGCAGACTCGTCACTGTCCTGAATGAGGCCGATCAGTGTGGTGTCATCTGCAAACTTCAGGAGCTTAACGGAGGGGTCTTTAGATGTGCAGTCATTCGTGTACAGGGAGAAAAGCAGTGGGGAGAGAACACAGCCCTGAGGAGCTCCAGTGCTGATCGTACGGGTGCCGGATGAGAATTTTCCCAGCTTTACTACCTGCTGCCTGTCTGTCAGGAAGCTGGTGATCCACTGACAGACGGAGGTGGGGACGGAGAGCTGTGTCAGTTTATTCTGAAGGGTGTCCAGGATGATGGTGTTAAAAGCGGAGCTGAGGTCTACAAACAGGATCCCTGGTCTGTCCAGATGCTGCAGGATGAAGTTGACTGCATCATCCACAGACCTGTTTGCTCTGTAGGCAAACTGCAGGGGGTCCAGTGGAGGCCTTCAGATAAGCCAAAACCAATCTTTCAAATGATTTCATGACCACAGACGTTAGAGCCACAGATCTGTAGTCATTAAGTCAAGTAATTTTGAGTTTCTTTGGGACGGGGATGATGGTGGAGAATTTGAAGCATGAGGGGACTTCGCACAGCTCCAGTGATCTGTTGAAGATCTTTGTGGAGATGGGGGCCAGCTGGTCAGCACAGGTTTTAAGGCAGGCTAGTGACACACTGTCTGGTCCTGGTGCTTTCCATTTAAACATTAGACCATTTCTGCCACAAGTTGCTCCTGTAGTTATGTTAAATCCATGATGAATAGTTGAGATTTGTGTTTATTGAACAATGTTTTCCTGGTTTCCACATCAGTGGGGTTTGTTCTGATATCCGTAGCTTTAACAGAATTCTGCACCGAATTTGAATGCTTGTTTCACTGTATCTCCCAGCGCTGTGTATACCGGTGTTGCGTGATCCAGAGCAGCCCTCGGCTCCGGCCCGAGCAGATAAACGGTCTGCGCAGCGTAGCCCAAACGAGTAGCGCGGATTCATTCCACTTTCAGTTCGTTTGTCCAATGTAGTTCTTGTAAATCGGGCATGATAAGAAACGCAGGCCTGTTAATTCCATTTTTCAAACTGAGAAACGACCTTTCTTTGACCATGCACGTTGCGATGAGGTCATGGGATGCGTCTAAACCCAAAATCTGTGGAAAATCTGCGGCAATTACAGAAATTTGCAAGCTCTAGCGAAAATTGCGATGTTTGCTTGATTTTGCAATAAATTCAGCAATCGCAAAATCCTGGAAGGGACTGTAAAATGAATGATGAATAATTAATGTAATACATTATATTATAATTGTTATAATTAACCATATTGTTTTATTCAATATATCAGAAAAGTTTAAAAACAAGCAGCTTTGTCTTGATTACAGCAGAAATACTGGAAAATCTTAGTGTACATGAATGGAGGAATTTGAATATTGTGTTGGACCTTCAAGTCAAAAAGGTTGGAAACCACTGCTTTTAAGGAGGCGTGCAGGTAACTTGAGCAAACATCTCCATTTGCTCTTCATTTATTCTCATTAGTGTCTAGGAGAAACTATTCAGATATTAAAGAGATCTGATTTTCCTACTGGATTGACTGAAAAAAAGTCAAAAGCAGCATTCGAAAAGGAGCAGGAGAGATAGGAACAAGAGAGGCGGGTGCTCCATCCATCTCTTAGACTGAAACCTATACTACTAATTGGTGCTTACAGCGGGGCAGACCAAATAAACAGTAAGTAAGGTGTCTCGGTGGTGGAGGAATGTCAATTCTTGCAACTTGCTCAAGCCTGCACTCTGAATGGTTGTGTATTGACCCTAGCGGACCCCCGGAGGATACTCTAATTGAAAATTAATATTGAATCAATGCCGCAGGCCATTTGCATATTGATCATAAACATCCAGGAAGGCACCAAGTATGCACAGGATCAATAGGGCCCTTCTGCAGCTGGGTGAGCACACTACATCACATGGCAGCTGCCTGCTCCGGAGGTTAATGACTGGCGCTTGTAGAGCCGCTCTCGTCAGGTGGAATCCAACCAAGGTTTTGGCTTCCAACCCTAGAACAGGCTGCTACGGACAGATGGAGAGAAAAAAGGAGGTATGAGAGACGTGTCAGCCATTCTTGATGCCAAACACTTAATGCCATTGCCAGAGTTCATTTTTCTGTAGATTTCAGTATGATTTAGTCCCAGTCTTTTCTAGTTCCTAATTCTATTTTAGAGCCGAAGGAACATTTTCAAAGTTCGGTCATCTGAAATGATCAATATTTATAATTTTTTTTCCCATTACTCATAAATTTGTTACATTACGGAAGTAAAATGCATTGCAAATGGTGACTTTCGAAAGGAAAATACTGTCTTTGTTGCTTTATTTGAAGTGTTACACTTGTTATGGCTCCACAACCCAGCTGAACGGCACTGAGTGTTGTTTTAGGCGGACACATTGACCTTGTTTTCTGCCCTGCAGTTGAACCGTGAACCTAAAGAAAGCAAATTATGAGTACATCTGTGATAGCTTGGTAACCTTGACTTCCTCTCCCTTTTGAAGGATGATATGAGACGGATCAAACGGGCCTCGTTTTAATTTTGGTAGAACATTCACAGAATTACGAGACAAGGGAAAACAGAATCTAGCACTTTAAGGTCCAGATTATGATTCAACACATGCATTCCTCTCCCTGACTCCCTGTAATGCTTTCCACATGTTGGACAGGGACAGAGCAGAAGAGGTTGAGAGGGGTGATGGCAAATAAATGAGAGAGGGAGAGGGTGAGAGTTAGCTGTGAAAAGAAGAAAGAGAAAGTTTGGCTGGATATAGTTTCTTCTCTAAACCTCTCTAACACAACACACTGCCACAGGTGATGGCCCTGCTATCAATTCATAGTGCAGTTTAGCTGCTAAGACACAGCTTTTTGCCATTACTTTTGTAAATTATAATGAGTTTTGCCTAGTGGAGTTTAAAATCTGTGACATTTTTCTGAGGTTTATATTAAAGGAGGGTCCCGAGCCATAGCTAGAAACCAGAATACATACAGAGGGCTCTTCTGACTAGACCTTTTGACAAACCTTTATCTTAAAGGAACAGTTCACCCAAAAATGAAAATGCTGTCATTAATTACTCATGTTGTTTCAGACCTGTAAAACCTTCGTTCATCTTCGGAACACAAATTAAGATATTTTTGATGAAATCCGAGAGCTTTATGACCCTCCCTTAGACAGCAAGTGTCCTACCATGATCAAGGCACAGAAATGTAGTAAGAACATCGTTAAAATAGTCCATGTGACATTAGTGGTTCAACCATAATTGTATGAAGCTACGAGAATACTTTTTGTGTGAAAAGAAAACTAAAATAAGAACTTTATTCAACATTTATTTTCTTCCGCATCACCATTTTGTCGTAATACTCTCTAAAATGGTGACTTGGGCAGAAATAATTGTTAAATAAAGTTGTTATTTTAGTTTTCTTTTCTCACAAAAAGTATTCTCGTAGCTTTATAAAATTACAGTTGAACCACTGATGTCACATGGACTGTGTTAATGATGTGCTTGATACGTTTCTGTGCCTTGATCGTAGTTGTACCCTTGCTGTATATGAGAGGGTCAGAAAGCTCTTGGATTTCATCAGAAATATCTTCAATTTGTGTTCCGAAGATGAAAGAAGGTTTTACAGGTTTGGAACAACATGAGGGTGAGTTATTAATGATACAATTTAATTATTTTTGGGTGAACTTTTCCTTTCAGGACACTCGCAATCTTTACAACCTGAGAGAGGCCAGAAATTAAATTTGACTGACCTCCCATTTTTACAAGGAAGATCTTGCTCTCGCGGTCGTTATAAAGCCACAGACGGTCTGCGCGAGAACCTACTCCCCCACTGGATGGCTTGGCCTGCTCGGGAAGCTTGGAGCCGAGGCCGGGGCCCTGGGAGCCAGGCTGCATCTGATTGCTTCATTACAAGCCCTTTCATTGACTTGGCTGCACTGAACTGATGAACTGAAGCAGTGGACAAGAGCACATAATTGGGAGAAATGAATTCTTATCACAGCTTTCCTCATGAGGCCGCCAGTCCTGGCTGGAGCCATGCGAGACTGTTTTTACTGGAGCTCAGACAAAGAGGGAAAAGAAAAAAAAGCACAAAAAAAGGATCAGGGATGAGGCTTCTGCTTGTATCTGGTTCTGGATAAAGGGAAACAGAATAAATGTGCAATTTGGGCTTAATTTGAAAGCGAAGGCAGCCTAAGCCTAAGTCGGCCCGCTGTGAAACTCGCGCTTAGGCAACTGTCCCGTTCTAATACCTCATTGCTCCTAGAGGTATTAGAAGCTGCGTTGTTTTGTTTCAACTAAAAAAGTGCAAAGGATTCCTCAGCGTCTAATGCACTCTGTTTATTTTCCTTTCGGCAGCCCCCGGGGGAGAGGCCTGTATTAGTTAGTGGCTTCACCCAGCTCATCTTTTCAGTCCACTCATCAGGCATGGCCGCCCCAATGTTTACCTGTGGGATGAATAATTAATGTGAGCTACCTTCTCCCTCATTTCAATGAGACAGACCTCTGGCTAATTAGAGAGAGAAGTATTCCACTCCAAGCCTCCACAGCGGGGACGACATCAACAGCAACAATAAAAACAGCAATAACAGGAGCTCTGTAAATAAAAGCAGGAAGTTGCAGCACTGGCCCGCGATTGCAGAATTTGGTGGAGGGATTGGTGGAAAACCTTGGAACCAATTTAGGTGCAATGGTGGTCTCAAAGGTGCAGAATAATAGTTAATCCCATGCTTGCCCAAGAGAGACCAGTGACAAGCAGGCTCTCTCTCTCTCTTTCTCTCTCTCGCTCTGCAAAGTCAGCACAAAGAAGACACACACACACACACACACACACACACACACACACACACACACACACACACACACACACACACACACACACACACACACAAAGAGATAGGCTAACCTTTCATTCCACAAAATGCTGCTGAGTTGATCCTGAGACCATTAGCCGTACAGTTTCCTCTGAAAGTTGGAAAGTAATACTAATTGCATGGCCAAGTGTTCCTCTCACACTGCATAAATTAATTTGAATATTTAGCTTGCCTGGCTGATGAGCCCATCAGCCACTGTTTTTTATTGGTTCTCTTTATAGCCACATAAACCACACATACTTGAAGTTTATGTCACCAGCATTATGTTTGTTGTTTTGTTTATTTACCATTGTAAAAATAAAAAATCTGTACCATTTTGTTAGATGTGGAAAAAAGTTTATCTTCAGCCCTGTAAAGGGCAAAACTGAGGCTGATTACAAATAATGCTTTAAAAAATAAATAAATAACTTCCTGCTACTTATGTGTCCTCTAAACCAAATGATTAAATAAAAATAAGTACATATTCATATTTATAGAATTTTACAAAGCTAAAAACCAGACAAATCGTTCATCTTTATATGTAATTTACAAGAAGTATGCTTTCAATTCAATATTTGAATATATATATATATATATTTTTTTATATGCATACATACATATTCTAAACTCTGAATCGAAGGAATATTTTCATGAAAATACGTTTGATATGGAAATGTACTTTATTATTGTATAATATTATATAATAGTATTATATAAATTATAAATAATTAAGTAATGTTTTATATACATAAAATGATATAGTATAAACATTAATATTAAATATCAAATATTAATAAATGTTATTATAATTGTAGAAATTTAATTTGGTGTAGAGGACACATAAACAGCAGCTAGCTGTTCTATATATAATATATATATACAGAAGAGGGTGTATTTACTCCTTTATTTTAAGGCAGCTGGTGCATGTTCGAGCAAGATTGGTTCGCTTATTCACATCTAGGTAGTCTTTTCCTTCTCTTTCCCTGAGCCAAAGATAACTCGCTGAGTAACGCCCGTTTCACACTGCAAGCGTTAGCGGCGTAGAAGCGGTGCGTATGCAGAGCAGGAGCAGCGCGCGCCCATTGTGCTTTCATACTGGCAGCATTTGTCACGCGCAGCTGAACCGCGGCTTGTACTGCTGCAATAAAGACGAGTATCGTCATTTCGGTCATATTTTCGAGCGTTTTCCTCTGAATAATGGGTGCCAGGTGCTTTGGTGTGTGATATGGCCAGCAAACTCTGTGATGCATCCGTGTCCCCCTCCCCTCTGTCCCACACGCATATGTAAATAACATATATTATATATGGGTTTACACGATAAACTTGAGCCAAGTTTTCAAGTTGTGTATACGAAAATATTGCCAACCCTGTCAGGAAAATTTATGTCTGACCCGTCTCACATTTTGTATGAGGAATATTCATTTTTGCCATCTAACAGAAGTTGCATATGCTAGATTGAATTGGCTATGTTACGTAAATCTTTTGTGTATCAGTCTGTAGAATTAATACATCAGAATTGTGGGTTCAAATCTGGAAAATACAAAAGACTCACTATTCCAATGCACTGTAGCCGTGTATTTATGCATGTACTGTTGTTTTTTGTATTAAGGTGCGTCTTTTGTATTGCTTGTTTAGTAATTATTGATGTGAGACGTACGCTGTGAGATCCAAGACAAATGTTGGAAAGAATTCCAACAATAAAGTGTAATTGGATTTAATAATTGAATTAAAAAAGTAATATTAAAGCTAACAAATGCCTCTAGTTTTATGAATTTAACAGATCTTTGAAGTTTGGGCAAACACTCGTGGAAGTGATGTGTTAAATGCATTTAATGATTAGTTTTGTACAAAATTATTAGTAATTTACAAAATAAATTAGTCAATTTTGATCAAGAACAATGCACTGTGACTTTAATTCAGCATAAGCGGCCCAGCAAAAATAGAATCGGCGCCGAAACGATCGCGGCACTGCCGCTTCTGCTCTGCTCCTGCTATGTGCTGCCACGCCGCCTCTGCGTGAATAGTGAATGCTCTAATCTGTTAACATGGGCGCCGAAAAAAATACACGCTGCTTACGCGTGCAGTGTGAAACCGGCGTAACAGGAGTGACCATAATGATTTCTGTTCCCCTCTCCAGCAGCCCGTCACAACACAGCGCTCTAACTTCACACCGCACCGCGTGCCCTTGTCCGTACAGCCTGACTCGAGACACGTGTCAGACGAAACCGAAATCTCATGGCTAGCTAAAATCTTGTTCTGAATGAAGCTGAGTAGTATGTACGCTCAGGGGCGAAGCGCTGCACTTTCAGCTGTGGGAGGAAGTGGCCTTGGAGGGCCGGAAGGCAGAACAGAGACACTCTGGGAGAAAATTACAACTGTGAATATCTGTAAAAGCACGGACGGTCCCAGGGCTCGGCTTAAAATGAAGTCCCGGGTGCCGTGCGGCTGTAGTTAAAAGCGTAAACGGTGTGCGAGAGAAAATCGAAAAGAAATGAAGTGTGCTCACTTGACATATGTGACCCACGCTAGTGGAGCTGAATACAACCAAACTGACTGTGGAACTGTTGCCTCTGCCCGTCATTAGGGCTGAAGTAAAGATAGATAGAGCGAGGGAAGAGTAGAAAGGAAAGAAAATGATGGAAAAGACAGGAATTGTGGCGTCGTTAGTGCCAAATCTTTTTTAAAGAATGTTTTTGAGGCCTTTCTTTCCAGCAAGCCAGTCACCATACAGCAAATTGGTAAACTGATTAGACTGAGATTAGAGGCTGCTGATAAGAGATTGGATGGATATACTCTCGAGATTAAATGGATAACTAGATCGACTGATAGCTGAGTTGGTGCGTCGCCTCTCTTCCTCGACCTCCCCAGTTTCCATTGTAATTAAGGCTTTAACGTGTGCATGTAATCAAATAAATAAATAATGCCCGAATTATGCGATAATGAATTAATACATTACAGGAGGAGAATAAATAAGCCCCAGCTAATTGCATAAAATGAGTCTTTTTTCATTAGCTTTTTGAGGGGAAATCTCATTATATGCATCACAAACTATAATCCTCCTTTAGAAATATGTAAATTTGCAATCACAGAAATAATAAATAAATAAACTGACAAGAGGAAGGAGAGATACTTTTGAGCAGCCTTATGTCATGTTCGTATTCCGCTTCCTTGGGCACCTCATTTGTCTCGACGTGACAAAAATTATCTTCGCCCACCAGTACATTTGATGAATTTTGACTGCTGTGTGTATTGAAATCAAAACAATCGTCTGGTTAATGAGTAATTCTGCTGTTTTATTTCATATTTCATTGGTTTTATTTTTTTAGTATTTTCAAACAAGCCTTCCGTGAATGGTCCCTTTAAGGACCCTAGGCTGGCCTAATATTTGCATAATGTTTGTCTGCCGCAGCTCGCTATTTTTAACATACACATTGTGTCTGTTACGGAAAGAGTCCTAGATTCTCTTAAAGGTGCAGTGTGTAGTTTTTAGCGGCATCTAGCGGTTGAGTTTGCGAATTGCAACCAACGGCTCAGTCCCCCGCTCACCCCTCCCTTTAGAGAAGCTACGGTGGCCGATACAGGGCTAAGATTTTTCGCGAGAACAACATAGTGACGATTTGAGACGACAACGTTTGTCCGTTTAGGGCTACTGTAGAAACATGATGGCGACTTCCATGTGAGGGGACCCGCGGTATATGTAGTTATAAATCGCTCATTCTAAGGTAATAAAAACATAACAGTTCATTAAGTAAGGTCTTTATACTCCTCTGAAAACGTAGTTATGTATATTATATTGCATTTCTGTCTATAGATTATCCTAAATATTACACAGTGCACCTTTAAGTGCTGTACATTTTCATTTTGCTATTTGCACTTTTCACCACATCATTTCCTAGATGAAAATGTGCTCTGCAACCCTGTAATGAGAATGTAGTGTGAATTTAATTATAAAAAATGCTCTGAAGTACAACGTTTTACTTGGGCTGTCAGAATGCATACATATACCAGGGCATATACTCATGCAAAAAAACACACACGCGCAAATATTAATTGTCAGCCGGATAAACATATCTATAGTAATTACATCAGAAAATGGAGATGGGGCCGATCATGTTGTGCATAATTACTGCAGAAAAACAATGCATGTCTATTAAGCGTCATTATGGAGCTTTCACGGATAGCAATCCAATTACCACTAGTTTGTTTCTCACTGTAAATAGGCACATTCGAGACAGTGCAGCCCTGCAGTGTCTGGGCGTCTCGAAAAGAGCAGTTCACTGCTGATCTGAGATCTGCTGGGTTTGTTAAAGGTCCTCTATTAGATATTCGAGCATCAGCTGATCTGAGATCAGAGGCCAGGCTGGTGGTTGCATCTGATGGCTGCTGAATTATTTATCCCGGCTGCAGGACGCTAGGCGCAGAGATCCAGACCCTAGTATGGCGACAACTGTCCTCGCTAGTGGCCATTAGATGCCGTCTCGTAGCTACTACAGAGGGAGATTGTGTGCGGCGTAGGGCGAATAACGGGGGTTCGGGATGACCCCCCTGCTCAATTACTTCACGCTGGGTCGACCCGAACGCCTCTTTGTCACTAAAGAGAGTGAGCAAAGCGAGATTCTCCAGATCAAAGTGCAGAACTTTTTAATTAAGAAATAGAAAAGGCTTTATTTGTAACGAAAAAAGAAAGATAGAAACAACCAGACATTTTCCTATTAAGGAGAAATGTCAAGCGCATTGGTGAAGCGATAGTCTGCGCGCTTTCCTTTGTTGTCCCTCCTGACATTGCAGGCTAATTTTTCATGGTTATTTGAACTGGAAAATGAAAGAGAGGTTTGCGATTATTTCCTATAAATGACAACACAATCGCATTACGCTTCAGTGCAAACACAGAGAGGATATTGCCTTTTCATATTTCATGTGAACGTAATGGATGGGTTATGCAAAGAGGCCCAGAAAGAAAGACAAATGGAGGAAGGGAGCAGCAAGTGTTTGATTTGTATTAGAAAATGGCCTGAAAGTGGGACGGATGAACCGTATTTCCTTTTTTCAATAACTGGTGGCGGTACTGAGCTTGTTTTAAGTGCCTGCGCGACGTAGCGATTGGATTTCTGTAGCGGATTGCTATTAGCTGCCACCGGGGGTGGAACTGAAGCGATCCGGTGTGTGTGTGCAGGGGGAAGCTTTTCTGTGTGTCCACACCGCTGCCTCTGCCTGGAATACTGGTGTACTGTTTACTGCATGCTGCACAGTACTCTGCCTGCTGTTTAAACTAAAATGCTGCAATGTTATCACAACATTATATTTTTATTCAAATGTACAAAAAACAGCTTGTCTATCTGATTATATTCTTAGTCAAGAAGGAGTAAAAAAGTCAGGGTGGACATTATTTCCTGTTCATTTGTCTCACTGCAAATTAATGGTTAGATAAGAGGATACAGTATTCTGCTTAGTATGAACTGTTGCATACTGACCAGGGTATTCCATGGCCAAAAAATGAGCAGTAACGCTTCAGAATAGGGACCAATTCTCACTATTAACTAGTTGCTTATTTGCATGCCTATTATTAATATATTGGCTGTTTATTAGTGCTTTCAAAGCACATATTCTGCATGACCAGAATATGTGCTTACATATTCTGCTTAACAACTACCTTACTGACTATCAATAAGCAGCAAATTAGGAGTTTATTGAGGCATAAGTCTTAGTTAATGGTTTGTTAATGGCGAGAATTGGACCTTAAAATAAAGTGTGACCAAAATAGCATACACTAAAAAATGCTGGGTCTAAACAACCCAATCGCTGGGTTCGACCATATTTTACCCAGCACTGGGTTGTATTTAACCCAGCATTTTTTAGAGTGTACCACCCACCGTACACATACTGCATCTACTGCTTCTTCTACCTGGCTGTGTTCCAAATGGAATACTGGTCTACTGTTTACCGTATACTTAACAGTACTGCTTTTTCACAAATAGTATTTAAAGCAGTATAATGCTACAATATTGTCATTGGACATCTCTGGATAAATAGCAATATTAATTATTTTCTGTGTAAAAAATATGTGTACAAAAACCAACTTGAGTGTCTGATTAAGTAGTCAAGAAGGGAGTGAAAAAAATCACGGTGGATTTTCTTTCCAGTTCATTTACCTCAATGGAAATGAATGGTCAAGTATTGTAGGGATATAGTATTCTGTTCAGTATGAACTGTTGCATCTTTTATCAAATTACAACCATGGTATCCCATGGCTACAATCTTAGCATGCCATCCACCGTACAAATAATGTATACTGCAGAAAAACTAAAAGTAACATGCTAGTGTGCTATTCCAAATATAACTCTACTTATGAGCGCAATGCACAGGAAGCTCTTCTCCTTATAATAATGCCCAGCAACTCACTGCACTTCAGAACGTGCGTATGCATGCGTACTAGGTGATTCACCATCGTGTTTCGCTAAAGCGAAAAAAATAACAGCATTGAAATCACACCTCTCACAGCTACGAGGGTGCAATGGATTCCCAGGGCACAAACACATCAATATGAACCCCGCTTTTATATTTCTTAAATAAAATTGATTAAGTCATCTGGTATTCATAAGCCTTAAAAATTCTGTTTTATCTCCTGGTCCGCCAACATAAACAAGCGGGTGGTGCTACACAGGGTCTTCAAATGCAGGACACACGTTTCCTACAGAACGCCTCGATGCCTACTGAGCCCACCTATGGCGGCATGCCGCCCAGATTGAGTTTGTGTTTTCTTAATGTCTGTTTTTTGATGCACACAGACTCATGTTCCATTATCAACACAGGAGCCGTGAGCGGCAACATGTGTACACCGTAACGACCGTGCGCCAAGGTGGGCGCAACATACATACGTGCGTACGTTCAGACCGCATTGATTTTCTGATCTAATACCTCTACAGAGTGATCCACAGGCAGATGGATGCACTACAAAGATATGCAAATGCAGCGCTCAATATATCGACAGGCGGAGATCTTTCTCAGACGTCCCACTGTACCAGGCAGAGCAGTCTAAAGAGAGACGTAAACAGATAAGTAGCTGTTAATGGACAGGCTTTGGCTTACTCAAACATTGGACGAACCTTGCTGGACCTCCACATGTCCACGGTCAAACTTTTCCTGGTAGGAAGCAGAGCGTGTTGGTTGATGTGTAGCATCCACCTTAATAGGGAACATTTGCATGGAATATGAAAAGTAGTGAGTGTAATGTGATATAATGACAACTGAAATGTGTTAGAGAATTGTTTTTCACTGTTTGTGGATTAGCACCGTGTTCACATTCAAACATGAATTTCCATATCAAATATAACAAATCAAGTCGAATATCACATCTAAAGCCATTACAAATGCGATCTTACAGTGTGTGTGCAAACACTCCACCTGGTAATTAAATGGAGTTTGTGGCCAGTGCCGTACATGAGGAGAGATGAGCTATGAACAGAAGAGCTGTGACAGTTTCAGGTTATATGATTTTGATGTCCCTTTTTACCAAATGAAAAATCAATACCTTTTTTTCCGGGTTATACATATTCAGAGCGCCGTCGAGCCCCTGCCCTTAATGGGAGGGGGGTATCCGCTCGGCTGTCACAACTGTACCATCACATTTTCCGAGCCACTGGTGAATATATCAGACTGCATGTGATTGCCCTTCTTGACCTTCCTCCTCCTTTTCCTCTCGTCTCAAAATAACAGAAAGCAGTGTAGTATGAGAGTAAGATGAAGAGGGGAAAAGTATGTTATGTTAGAATGAGAGCAGTAGGCCAGTAGTGTGCGCTGTGTCCGTTGAGGGACGCTCTGAAAGCCCGTCCTCTCCTTTGTGCAGCAAAATGTCTCCAGGCGCAAGAGAGCAACGTCCACATGGCCCTTTCAACCTCACAGAGTGCAGGGCAGAAAAAAGCACAGCGCACTGCTCTGCTATTAATGTGTTTTGTGTTTGAGAGACCACTGTCAAACATTGCCTAATGACTCCTGTGTGTGTTTGTCTGCACAAATGTCCCCACAAGGATATTAAAACCTGAAATCACATACACTGTGGAGACCAAAGATCCCTGTGGTGTTATCATTTGAAGCCCTGCCTGGAATATGATATTGCCTCAATAATTTTTTGATTTTGGAAATATTAGTGCTGTCAAATGATTAATCGCAATTAATTGCATCCAAAATAAAGGTTTTTGTTCACGTAATAGATGTACGTGTACTGTGTATATTTATTATGTATATTTAAATACACACACATATAGTGTATATTTAGAAAATATGTTATAAGTAAATACATTTATATATTTATATTCTGATATTTTATATTATAGATAAATATATGTAATATATAAACATAACATATTTTTCGTAAATATATACATGCATGTGTTTCTAGTTATATGTACATAATAAATATACACAGTATACACACATATATTATATAAGCCAAAACATTTAAACGTGCAAATCGATTAATCTATTAAAGCACTAATCAAACTATTGATGTTTTTATTGTATTTTATAAATCTAAATATTTATAAATGGTTAAAATGCGGATTTTTTAAATCTTTAAAAATCAGACTTCAAATGGTAATGAAAAAACCTTGAAGTAAATTTTGAATTAAAAAAAATCACAAAAGTCATAAAAAGTTATATAGTTCATATGGTAACACTTTATAGTAAGGTCTGATTAGTTAACGTTAGTTAATGCATTAACTAATGATGAGCAGTACATTTGTTACAGTATTTATTATGTATCTTTGTTAACATTAGATAATACAAACATGACTGTTCGTTGTTAGTTCATGTTAGCTCATGTCCATTAAATAATATTAACAGATAAAACTTTTCATTTGTTAGTTAACTAATGTTAATGAATGGAAACTGTTACCATTATATTATATTTAGTGCTGTTAAATTATGAATCGTGATTAATCACATCCAAAATAAATACATAATATATGTGTGTATACTGTGTATATTTGTTATGTATATATAAATACAAACACATGCATGTATATATTTAAGAAAAATATGTTATGTTTATATATAAAATATATTTATATATAACGTAAAATCTAAGAATATAAATATATAAATGTATATAAAGGTACATATTTTCTAAATATATACTGTATGTGTGTGTGTTTATATATACATAATAAATACACACAGTACATATATATATATATATATATATATATATGTAAACAAAAACTTTTATTTTGGATGCGATTAATCGTAATTAATCACTTGACAGCACTAATTATATTATAAATCAATAGGTAAGTGATTGTGAGTGAATTGTTCTTTTAAGTTATTTATTTTAAATGAATTAGTCAAACCTGCTAAAAAAATTATCTGAATATTTAATTAGCGATTCACTCTGAATCTAAATGATTTTTTAAAACTTCTTAACCAGCAATAAACCATGACAAAATGAACCCTATAAAAATGCATAGGGATTAGTATTTGATTGGTGTTCAACTGACACATGTACATAGACAAGCAATTAAAAAAATAGCTTGAACAAAATGCAGACATGTGTCTGTGCGAACAGCCCCTAACGGTAAACCTGCCTTGTGTTTATTTACATATTTCACTGTAATTTTGTGCGAGCGGTGTGATGTGTGTCACTTTCAAATCACTTCCTCATGATGACAGGCGCAGATCAGAAGCTATTGGAAATGTCATGCTTGTGATGCGATGTCACATCAGGTATTGCAACGAAATGATGTCTGTTTAGAAGAGGAGGATTTGACAGTGCCAGTGTAAATTCGATTTCCCCTGATTAGCCGTCTCCTTCCGCCGTGGACCGCGTCAGTAGGTGAGCCGTCCACTGAAATGGCCAGTGATTTTGAAAGGCTTGGGGGATCAAATTAAGGGTTGCGCAGAGGGCGTGTGGGGTCGCCTCGGAGGGTGTAAAGACGGGGGAGGGGTGAAACGAAGCTCTTGTTCTAAGGCAGTGTTAGTTTTCCCTTCTGTTTGTGATCAACTTGCTGTTTAAAGTTTGCTAGCTGTTAGCTTGCCCACCCTCCTCCTCTTCCTCCTCCTCGTCCTGCGCCTCCCCCCTCTGGCGCACAGCCCCATGGAGACACAAAGTATTCATTCACATTTAGATATGGGGGTCACGACAGGGCCAGTGCTGAGCGAACGCCATGGCTTCTGGAAGGCAGGTCAGGAATCTAGCACATAACTCAGCCCCGCTCCGATACAGAGCCACGGCCCTTTAAACCAAAGAGGTACTTAGCTTTTCTTTTTTCATGCTGGAGGTGAGTGTGTGTTTGTTTGAGAGTGTGTGAGAGCGATAAAGACGAGCTCGTCCTGGTGTTTTGGGGTGTGCGTGAGAGGGAGGGTGTTGCTGTTGTTTGGGAGTGTGGTCACCATGTGCACTTTGTCGGTCTCGCTGACGTTTGCCTGACTCACGCTCTGTGTTTATGGTGACGGAGGGGTTTACCCAGCGTGCATTGTTTTGAGTGGGTTTTGCTTCAAAAGCAGTTTTGGGGAATAGCTTAAATATTTTGTTAGGAAATTGTATTATGATTATATGGTTGTTTTCCCACAGCAAAATAATGTAGAGTAATGAAGTGGCTGTGACTGGAAGGTATTTTTGAGTGTTTACTTGGAGTTTATTCTTGATTCTGATTGGTTGATAGACATTCCAAGGTGTTGATTAGTTTTCTATAACTTAACGACATTAAATCGTTTTTAGACTTGACCGCTTTACAGTTTCACATTCGCTCCGCAACTTTCTTTTTCATCTTTATTGGCATTTAAGATTCCATGAAGAACCTTTTAACACCTATAGAAACTTTATATTGGACAGAAGTTTCCTTATAGTGGAAAATGTTTTTTTTTTTAGATTATTAAATGTTCTTCACATTAAGAAAAAAATTGAAAGTTCTTTAAGGAACCAAAAAATGGTTATTTTAATGACACTGCTGCAAAACCCCCTTTTTGGAATCATTATTTTTTAGAGTGTAGTAAACTTGTCTTGGAATGTTTTAAACACAATTCATAAGAAGTGAATCAACTCAAGACCATTTAAGGATAAAAACCTGAAAAATATACACCTTGCATAGACATGTGGTAACTCTGGTTTAAGCCGATTTGATTCTGGACCGCAACATTGATGTGATAAAAAATTGTTTTTAATTCAGCGGTCAATCATCAATTATTCCTCACACATTATAGTGCATTTGGTGGACAGAGGCATTAGGGTTTTCGCCTATCCAGTGATGGTGTCTACAGATTGCGGCTGGTCTGGGATGGAGGCAGTGTTTTTTTGTGTGTTGTGGTTTAGAGGGGGGTCCTGTTTTGGGTGGGAGGGGCAAGGACGAGGCCGGAGAAGTGCTGATATGAGGAGCGGACAAAGCGTGAAAGCCCCCAGCATGGAGCCTGTGTCCCATTGTCCCGCCGAACCCCTCTGTCACTTTCATTTTACACCGCGCGCTCCGAAGTCAGGACAGCTTTGATATAGGGAAGGGGTGCGGGAGCGGATGGTGGGGGGGCCAGAGGGGGATCTCGCAGAAAAAAAGAAAAAAAACAGGACAAGCAAGGGAGAGAGAGATAGAGTCCGTGAGGTGTGAAATAAGATTGCTTTTTTTATCCAACAGTGCAGCGTTAAAGACAAGGAAGCTGTCTGTTGTGGGGCAAAAAGAGGGGGAGAAGGAGGTAGATGGGGGTAAAAAAGAAGAGGGGGAAATGTGGCCCCACAGATTTACAGTGATGTGCGCTGTGACACCTGGTTAAAATGATAACCAGTGCTTCGGTAATCCTAATGAGAGTAATGAGAAAGAGCAGCCGCTCACAGATAGACCGACTCACACCGCTCCACTGCGCTCTGGCTGGAGGAAGAGTGAGGCGAGGCAGGCCAGAGCCAATGCTAAACCTACAGAGGATCCCAGGAGCTTCTCAGGTATGGTTCTTCAACGTGTTTCGAGACCGCCAGGCTGATTTTTGTCGAGCTAGATGCTCGGTTTGTGTTATGAGTGCATACGCCGGCTACCCTTCGGTCTGGGTAGGAGAGGCTGGATGAAGCAGTGGTTACCATGTATTATTTATTTGGCGGTTTGTGCCTGTCAGTATGATTAGTATGTGTGTAATCACCATTCTTCTGGGGAAATGGGGGAAGGCAGCTCGGCCTCATCTTAAGGTAATAGCGCAGTCTTCTGAGTCTCATCGCTTGGCACGGACTTCCTGTCTAGCATCTGCTTTTGTCATCTCCACATATTTCCCTGTCCGCGTTCTGTATATATTTGTCTGTGCCTTTCTAACCTCTCTCTGCCTTCATCTGCTCTGTGTGTGTGTCTTGCCAATTTCTCGTCCTTGCTTGTATAGGGTGACACCTATAGGTCAGTGTGAGATATTGCACGCCGAGAGGGACCATGTGTGCCGGGTTTGAACGTTTCATCTGCAGTTCTCTAACACATTATCATGCGTTTCTCGGTCTGCACGTACAAAATGAAAGTCCGTTTTCTGTATCCCTCTACGTCTGGCTTTGTTGAAATGTTGTGGGATTGCGTTTCCTCTGAGAACAGACAGACGTGCTTTGTAATTTTAGTCAATGTGGTGGGCTTATTCAGTTGGCGTGATTAGATTAAGGCAAAAGTTTAATATCACTGTACGAGGACGGGTTAATGAGGACGATTAATTAGAAAGCCTAACCTTCAGGGTATTGTCCTTTACATTTTTAGGATTTGGGTTAGCAAATGGCCTCTCTCCATAGCTGCGAGTGCTTCCTCTTAATCTATTTCCAGGCCAGATCTATGACTACATTTGGGTGGGTTCTTTCATTTGCAGCCTACTCTAAGGCCACTTGTGACCTTTCATTAATTATGGCTGGCCCGGGTTTAATCATTGTGTACTGCGGTGGTGGCGGAGATGAGGAATAGGCACATTCATTTGCCTCTTAGACACACGGCCATGGGTGGAATTAAATGTCTACCTATCTGCGTACCACAGGAGGGGGAGGGTGGCCGGCGTACAGTCGAGGAGCGAGATGTTGATGAGAAAAGGGTGAGAGATGATTTCAGGGTGGCAGCGTGAAGCGACTCTCCATTAAGAGAAGGAAGTGTGCTAGAGCAGGAATTAGACACACTGGCGGCTCTTCCAGAGGTGTAAAATCTACCTGGGGATTATTTTGTAATCTGGCTGCTTCTGACTCCATATCATATAGTAATTCCCAGCCTGGCGAAGGTGGATTTATCTAGACGGCAGTGCGTGTTGCTTTTATTTTTTCTTTTGCCTTTCCAGCCTATTTCTCAGCCCAATGCTGTTGGGTTATGGAGAATGGAAATTGCTCGTTGCCTGGGAAACATAACAGAAACAGGCACATTTGTAAAAGAATGAAATTTTGTATATGTATATATATATAGCCGGTTATTTCATTTACGCTCCATCATTTAAACACAGAATCAGTGTGGGCTTTGTGTAATATGGCCTAAGTGCATAATCCATACTGCGATCAAGCGCTAGGTGCTTCATCTACACCGAACACAGGTGCAAATGCAAAAAGCACTGAGCAAATCACAGTTTTTATTCTTTGCGAAGCTTTTGTGGTTGTTTTTAGAAAAAAAATGAGGCTTAGATGAAATTTACAACAGTTCTGTTTATCTACCTCCTCGTTCAAACCTGCACTCCTGTTATCATTTAATAATTTGCCTGTTTTTGCATCTGTTCGTCTGACGTGTTATGCTGAAAAACAACTCTTGTGAATTAGCGCGTGTAGTTTTATAACCTTGCAGTGTACGGAAGACTCTGTATACCAGTGTTTTCTTGTGTAATTACTTTCTCTCAGAATGCCACAGCGGAAACCACAACGATTGTAGGCTTTGGCAAACGGTCTGCCCCAGTCGTGTTTCCTCTCGGTGCATCAATAATTAAACCAGTGCAACAAAATGCAGAATTACACATGGCAATCCACACAAGACCATCAGATGTAAATGGCTTTAACTGCTCTAGATACACACACACACACGCACACTCACACACAAATGGTTTCTTGTAGCACATTAAGTCAAGGAGATGGAAATGTTTAGAGATGTTGATGTATTACTCGCAGCGAGAGAGTTATGGCGGAGGCGTTTATTAAATATGCCGCTCCATGTTCATGCAGAGACCAAAAAAAGCGTTTTTGAAGAATGATGGATTGAGGTTGTAGTTTAACAGTTCAAGAAACCGAACACTGATGAGAATAAACTTTAATGGATTGCGGGATGGCTTTTGGAAGCGGCTGGTCCAGATTCAAGTTGCGTCCCAGGCGGGGTTCTAAAGTGGCTGGAACGTTATTGGACAATAAAAGCTGTTTTAAGTTAAGGGTTTGAATATTGTCGTGGAATAGCGATCGTTGAGCGTGGAGATGAATATTTGAACAGGATATTTCAGCAGCCGTTGTTGTCCTGTCGATACGTCAATAACCCACCTGATAGAGTGTAGAGTGCAGGGGGAGGCATTTTCAAAAGAACATTTAAGTACATTTGCTGAGAATTAGCTGACTTGTGTAATAACTGATAAGGCTTATTGACTGCCACGGACTTTACTGTTGCAAAATCAATGTTTGTGTGTGCTAGCCACGGTACTTTTAAACAAGCTCGGCCCGGGAAAGGGGGTGCTCGGGGGGCATGAGGTGGGAATAAAAAGGATTGATGCCCATTTTATTATCTGTTTTTCAGCATCATCTCTCTGTTACTTACACATGGCATTATTGGAGATCCATTGTTGTGGGTTCACTGCCTTTAAATGGCCTAATATATTGAGCAGGGGGCTTTTAAGATGGTTACAGGGGATTTCTGCATTTGACTTGGCAGAATAAAATGAATCGCAGGCTGAGTTTTAAATATTTATGTTTTTTTTTTTGCTTTGCATTACCTTGGGTTTTAAAAATGAACTTAGCCCGATATTGGTGAGCGGCCCAGCAGCAAACTGCAGCAAGGGACTGTAATTATGAACGTTGGGAGAGGTACTAGAGAGAGCGACGCGCAGAAACTCTCCTCTCTCTTGAAACTCACACAATTATTTTTCCTGTCTGCATGTTCGGAGCCGCTGTGGAAAATGTGTGTATGTCTCTACCACATGAGTGCGGTTTGCTGCAGTTTTATGTTCATATTAAACAGAGGAAGCCATAAAGATATTTGTGTCATGGTCCTGCATAAATGAAGAATTATAACTGTGGAGTCGAGGCTCATTTTAAAAGAAATCTCTATAAAATGATGCCATCAAAAATATAAGGCATTATTAAAATAATCATGTGCTTGAAAAGAAAAAAAATTGTAATTTGGTCATTTGCAAATGCATTTTGGAGGCTTAAATGTATTATTACAGAAAAATGCAAGTGTGTGTGTGTGTGTGTGTGTGTGTGTGTGTGTGTGTGTGTGTGTGTGTGTGTGTGTGTGTGTGTGTGTGTGTGTGTGTGTGTGTGTGTGTGTGTGTGTGTGTGTGTGTGTGTGTGTGTGTGTGTGTGTGTGTGTGTGTGTGTGTGTGTGTGTGTGTGTGTGTGTGTGTGTGTGTGTGTGTGTGTGTGTGTGTGTGTGTGTGTGTGTGTGTGTGTGTGTGTGTGTGTGTGTGTGTGTGTGTGTGTGTGTGTATATATATATAAGGATATAACTATATACAAAATTAAATATGAGAGTATTTGATTTCTATATTATAGAAAAAGATAATAAGCTCATATATATATATATATTTATTTATATGGTTGTCTATATACATATCAAACCTAATAGCAAAAGACTATATATATATATATATATAGAGAGAGAGAGAGAGAGAGAGATTTTTATTTTTTTTTTTATTTATTCTTCCTGTTGTATTTTCTATGATCGTATGGTCCAGCATGTGTGGTAGGAGAGAGAAGCGGCTTTGTCTCATAACCTTGTAAATGCTTGTCAGAGAATGTAATTGTTGTGCGCTCCTATAGAAAAAAATGCTACCGTCCCTTTAAGTGCTTCCACCAATTCTGATGGAGTGCTGATTTACATATCCCATCCTCTCCTCCCCCTTCAGGAGAGCTGAGTGAGGATGTGGAGGCTGCCAGTGAGACCACCACAGATCAGGAGGACCAAACCAAAGACAGAGAGAGTGGGGGGGAGAGGGAGCTCACCAAAGGGACAGGTAAGCCCTATCTTTCCAATTCACTATACAGGGGGTCCAATATAACAGGAGGCTGTTCAATTGTAGGGGTTTCTTTTACACATAGACACTGAGAAACCACAGCTTTAGTGTTGTGGCTTATTGAATAAGGTGATGTTTTACCACAAATATGTCACTTTTAAGAAGCTCAAATATTTCCAAGAATCAAGCATTATTTAATATGTTTCGTTTCTCACCCCTGAGGATTTAGTTGGAATTCCCAGGAAAAATTATCCCTGATTATGGCAAATCTGGTCAAGTGACAAAAACACAAGTCAGGGCCTGCTTACAGAGTTACAGCGCGGCCATGTGTCTAAACACATGTGACCGTGTTCTATGCCTCACACACACACACCTCTGAAGAATGCTATCAGATAGGAGTATTTTGCAGGCGGGGATGGGGGCGGTTGTGGCAGGTGCAGGTGTCAGGTTTCATAGAGAGGTGTGGTTTAAGAGGAGGGGGGCTGCTTGGGGTGTTGAAGTGGAGTGGAGTGCAGAGGAGAGAGAGGCCTGTGGAGGTGTAAGTGGAGATCAGTGGTGCGTTGCTGTGCCGCTGATGTGTTCGGAAAGCTGCGAGAGCCTGCAGCACGTGCTGTGTTACGAGCTGGTGTGTGCATGCGCTTGTGTGTGAGAGTCAACTGGCCTATGGTTTGTTACTACAGTCATATGTACCTGTGCATGATATTAACTTTTTTTAAATGGCATAACTCTTCCCATTAGGTATCATTAGTTAATGACGTGTAACCAAAAAAGGAATACAAATTATGAAACATGAATATGAAAACACATATTATGGGGACTGTATTCTTTAAAACCTCAATCAGGACTACCTCTATGGTGTCTTGCTGAAATTAAAGATTTCTTACAAAACCTCACAAGAAATAAAGTGCAGAGTGTGATCATTTAGAAAACATAATCATTTAGAAAAATACATTTAAGAAATAAAAAATACAATTAAAATTATTTTAATAACATAATTTAAAGAAATTAAGAAATAATCATGATTATTCACATGCTTTTTCAGTTATTTTTAAGGAAACACAAAATAACAATAATAATAACGTGTTTATAATAATGATACATTTGTTTGGATGTCAGTTTTAGAAGAATATATATACTACCTGGCTACTACCTGGTTGTTTTTTTGTTGTTGTTGTTGACTTTAATAAAAACATTGATAAATGTTATCTAGTGTAATATGGTTTAATAGGAAAGCATTTATAGTTTGGTCACAATGAAGGTATACTTACCGGTGGTGCTGGCTGTATAAAACCAAAAACTGTTGGGAAACACATCAGTACTCATGCTTGCGTGTGTGGTTTGGACGTTGAGCATTAGTCATGTCCTTCGACAGGTGTGCGCCGGTCTGAATGTTCCGTGTCCATTCTTGCTCACCATCTCGCGTTTGAAGTTCCATTCGCGTGGAGTTCAATTGGTGCCGGTGTATGGAAGCCGTCTGATTGCGAGGAGGAAGCAGTCAGCGCATGCACCTGTCTGGAACAAGTGTTTTCTCTCCAGCTGTACCTCACAGGCAACAGGATATAACTTTATTTCTTCATGATAGCAATTTTAGTCTTTTGCATGTTCCACGTTTTATTATTATTATCATTCTTTTTTTAAATTCCGAAACTACAGCAAAAAAAAGTTTATTGGAGCATTTGAAGGCAACTCTTTTAAAATGTCTTTTTGATTTTTTTTTCAACTTTCATTTTAAATGAGGCTGAGTTGTTTGTGCACTTTGAGCGAGTGCCACTCGGCTTTGATGGGGAGAAATAATGATATGCATCGCTTGCCTGAAAATGGCTAAAAGTATATTTTAACACATCAAAATAAAGCACTTTAAAAAGCATTAAAATGAGCTGCTTGATTAATAATTCAGCCGTTACCTGTGGTGCCGAAGAAAACGACTCTGCGCATTAGGAGCCCTGCGTCTTTTTCTGAAAGGCATGCGATTCCATACAAGAATATTCAATTCCTTTCCTCCCCCTGTCAGTTGCTAATCACCAAATAAGTGTGTTTCTGTGTTTTCACAAAGGAAAGATGTGCTTGCATATGAAAAATTTACAGGCTTCCCAGCAGCTTATTAGGAACGCTTAGTTAAAAATAGCGTGCATTAGGAAACCAGGTCTAGGGTGCCGTTTGATGTCTGAGGAGAGGTGGAGGGGGGAGGAAGGAGTGACGGGGGTGGAAGAGTGAAACCTGGCGGTGTTGTGATCTAAGATACTGGTGCTGCTTTAATGGAAGCTCTTTTATATTCTTTTTCTAATCGCGTTCAGAACTCGCTTTCATGATTGACGGACAGAGCAGCGTGAGACCAGAGGCTTTCTGAACTCTGCCTGGAAAGCACTGGAATGCTTTTAGTAAACAGAGGCGCTCTTGTTTTGGCTGGAGATTGTCTGAGAATGCATCAACGGTGTGCCGCTGGACTCCATCGCGATGGGGACGTGGCTAACCTGTTATTTCAAGGCACGCATCCGAGCGGATTTGAGTCACCCTGTCTGCGCCGGCTGTTATTAGGGCCTGTCATTAGTGTTGTTGAAGTTTTTCCTCTCATCCTAGTCATGCGAACACCGAGTGTTGAAACTTGCGTCGCAGATGACTCTCGGGTTGAGGGTGTTACCAAGCCGCAGTCAAGCTGTGGCCAATCTGATGGGTCTCTGGATCTGAACAAGTCATTTAGTGCTGGATGGGAATAATTTAGGCATGTCAACACATACAGACACCTTTTTTAAGGTTACCTTGATTAGGTTAGTATAAGCCTTCCAGAAGTATGTGAAATATAAAGCTCAGCCTTCCATCCATTGGGTTAGCATTAGTGCAACGGGGTGATCGGGCGTTACTAAAGAAAGAGGGGTACAGTAAGGATAGAGTGCATAACGGATGGACTGAGAACGTGGAAGATACGTGCCAATGTGGAACGGGATTGTTAATTCACTTAAGGACTGGAGGAGCAACCACAATATGATATGTGATGTTTAACATAAATATAGGTGGGAAGGGGGCGGTTTACAGGCAGGGGGGTCTGCGGTCCTCGGCAGGTTTATGAATAATTCCTTTCAACCCCCAACTTTCAAATTACTGGGGTTATAGCGAGGGAGGGAGAATAATCTGATGCAGGTCAGACGCTATCTGACACGGCAGCAGCAGCCCTCCAAATTGGTTCCATCTCTTTTGCCTTATATATTTACTTAAATATATGAATGTCAGTGATTGGATGCACAGCGATGGTGTGTGTGTGTGTGTGTGTGTGTGTGTGTGTGTGTGTGTGTGTGTGTGTGTGTGTGTGTGTGTGTGTGTGTGTGTGTGTGTGTGTGTGTGTGTGTGTGTGTGTGTGTGTGTGTGTGTGTGTGTGTGTGTGTGTGTGTGTGTGTGTGTGTGTGTGTGTGTGTGTGTGTGTGTGTGTGTGTGTGTGTGTGACACTGACAGGAGAGACAGCATTGAGAAGGACAGCACAATAATTGTCCTCCGACTGCAAGGTGAACATTAGCACCCCCTGGATGCAGAGAAAGTGTATTACAAGCGGATCTGTTTCAATCTCCAGCATTATTTCATGGCCTTGATGTCCATCAATAGATTTTACAGGAATTGATGTGAATAGGCAGAAGCTCTAGCCGCGGCGTGTTATAATCGTAGTAAATGCAACCATAGCTGTCAGGCTTGTCAGCTGACTGCGTGAATATCGCTGAAGAAATGGTACATACACGGATGAAAACTGTCATGATTTTTATGATGCCATATTTATTGCATCATCCTGAAGGGTGTTTTAAGATGAATTTACCGGGTAGTGAAACAATCTGAAAAGCATGTCACTGAAGTTCTTCCTAACACCCTCTCTCTGAAACGAAGCATCAATCAGAGCTGTTTTAAAAGCATGGACGCGTTTGCATATTCATATCGTGTCCTTTAAAAGCTTGTCATCCCTTAAATTAAAATATTTTTTTGTCTTATGGACTAATAGGCTATAAATTGTCCTTGTTTGTGAGCCAGCACTCACAGAGACCTGTGTTTATGAGTTTTACTCCCTGTATTCTAATTGGCATGCGTCCTGAGAGAGAGAGAGAGAGAGAGAGAGAGAGAGAGAGAGAGAGAGAGAGAGAGAGAGAGAGAGAGAGAGAGAGAGAGAGAGAGAGAGAGAGAGAGAGAGAGAGTTGCATGTATGTGTGTCAGTGCGTGTATGTCCTCTAAAGGTGATTGCAGCTTTAGCTCCCGCCTAGGCATCGGAAGATTAATAACACGTCCACTAATTGATATTTCCTTTTAATTTCTTCATTTTAAATTTGTCTTTGTAGCAGTCACGCCTGTGGGGTTACATGGGCACTTCCTTTTCAGAGCCGTGGAGGTGGTCCTTTCATTTAATAGTGGGTTATACACCAAGGGAACTGTTATATGATAAGCCGCAATATGGAGTGGCGTTGGCGTTAGACTTTGGTTGTAATTTTCTTTATTTGAAATTAATTGATGCAGAGTAATTACCTGAGAAATATGAGGTGAAATGGAATATAGCCCTTTGTTGCTCAGGGCACCGACGCGGCCTGCAGATTAAAAAGAGGAGGGATGAAAGGGGGGAGGGAATGCAGAAATTGCAGAAAAAGATAATATTCAGTTATTGTTAGCCGTGGTAAAAGTGAATGACTTATAACACTGGGGAGTTGGACCGCTCCTTCGTATTAATGGTTAAATAGCACAGGGACTGGGGGGATAACTGTCATGAGGAGCGAGGAGAGATGGTCTGGGCACAAAAGCAGGACAGACAAGAGAACGATTGAAGAGGCTTGACCTCCTGAAACGAGAAGCTTGGGATGCTATTGTCCATGCTTCGCAACTAGCCTAACCAGCTAGTTCCATGTTCAACCAGGTTACCCTGAAGGACCATGCTTGTTGATCACCTTTGTACCAAACTGATCTAACCATCATAAACCACCATATGTGGAAGCTTGTGTTGCAAATTGGTGAGGTTTTTGTAGGACTCGATGATGGTGCCTTTTTTCGGAGCGAAAGCTGGATAAGGTAAAGAAAAATGTATCTCTTGACGTTTCCAATGCCTTCTTGGGAGCACATCTCCAGAACTCTGTTAGGTTTTTGCAAATGCACATGCTGCACTCCATATGCCAGGAGAAATCCTTTTTCTGCTCTTTCCCTGTCCGCCCACTTTCAGTGTCCAGTTAGTCTCGTATGAAATGACTTCCCAAAGACACCTGGGTAATGATGTGATGGCAGCTGTGGTTACAAATGTGGACATTTTCAGTGGCACAGGACTTGTTGCGTTACTTCTGCCATGCTCGTGTCAGTCTTATACTTGTGCGGTGCCTCCCTTCACTAAAAGTGCTTCACGTCTCTGATTTAGAGACTTAGCACTCAGCACTGACAGTCTTCTCTGGCTGGCTGAGAAAGGCTTCTCAGCTCCAGGGGTTGAGAGTAGGTGCCAAAGTCCAATTCACTTACGGGACACTCCAGAACAAAGACCGCCTGCTTACGGAAAAGGCCCATGAATAAATAATCACCTAATTGACTTTTAAGACTTTTTTCACTGCTTCTCCTTTGGCTTTTGTGATGTCAGATGAAAGTTGGGGCGTTGTCGCTGTCTCTGTGGGTTTTGCTGCAAGAGCGGTCTACTGCTGAATGGTGGAATTGAGGTCAGATGTACAGATACTACATTAGGATGGTTTTGACAAAAAGGCACAGGGGGCGAGAACTGTACGCAGGCAGGCTGAAGTAGATCCCACTACTGCCTGTTAAAAACCGTGTGGCTTTAAAAACAAGAAAATACCTCCAGAAAAAAAGTTGTTTTTGTGTAACACTGTTTCTGTGAGGGAAAATCAATTTTAGACATGTACTGATTATCAGTTATGTTATAAATACACATTAGATTGATGTTTTGCAATTTCGAGATTATTTGTGTGGGCTAATATTTGGCTATTGTATGTAAATAATTGTAATATTATTTTGAAATTCGTATGTTAAACTGTTGGAAACTCTATATGCTTTGTTTAAGGTTGACACCCAGGTGCTTTTTCTCCATTTTAAGCACTTCCCTTAAATATATATAAACTACAATGTATCACTGCCTTAGTTAGACTTTTGATTGTATGTCAGAACATAAGATCAGTGGATCTAAGACAGATTCTTACATTTGTAATCCCACAATATGTATGCATATATATGATTTTGTCTTCATCTCCTTTCACATTTTGTGAAATTGTATTAAATGCACAATACCCTGCTCTCAAGATCTGGCCTTCGAAAACCCATACTGGTCCACCACTAGCACACAGTGAGCATACCAGAGCCTGACACACATAGCCAGGTTCATGAGCAGAGACCAGGGAGAGGGAGGGAGGGAGAGAGAAAGAGAGACCCCAGCCATCAGGTTCTGGTCATGGTAGTGTTGTCACGGTACCAAGATTTCAGTATTCGGTACCGAGACCAGTGAAAATCCACGGTTCTACGTACCAATTCCGATACCAAAGCAAAACACAAAAACATGCTAATAAAAAAACACACTATTTTTATTAATAAAGTCAAACAAAAATGTAAAAAATCAATACCATTCTTTATGCTTATTTAATATTGTTTTCAAGTTTTTCCACAAGTAAAAAAAGTATGGAAAACCGTAAACAAGTTTCACCCAAATTTTATTTGTCTTTTAATTAATGAAATTTAAACACATTTTATTTTTTTGGTAAATAAAGAGGATTTACTATTCAAATTAAAACGTGGAAGAAATATTGTGTGATTATTTATTAGAAAATAAAGTTTATTATTTTTTTAAACAGTAGTAGTAGTAGTAGTATTACATACATTCTACTAAATAATAGTAGTCTAATATATTTCTGGCACAATGTCTAAAACCGAACTTTTATTTTGACAGCTTGCCGTGAATACCTTTACAGTGTGTATATGATATGACGCTGGTTTTACGCAAATGAAACGGTCAAATGCTCGTGAAGTGACTCTCAGAGCAGTTCTGGAGATGCTGTTTATGTATTTATGTCCTCATTTAGATGATGAAATCACTGTTTCAGTATATGTAGGAAAAAAATGGATGTCTCTGCCATTCATTCATTCATTCACACACACAGAGACTCGCAGAACATGCGGGATTCATATTTGAATCGACTTTTGCTGCTTAATATTTACAGATACTAGTCCATATCACAATTTGATTTAAGTGTAATGATTTACTTAATTTGATTTAAGTGTAGTGATTTACTTTTGATTAATTCATCCAAACCGTGACACATTTCCTGACATTCCGTGTTAAACTGTAAATTCCGTTTTTAAACTAGGTTCTGCGATTCCGTCCACGTTTTCTGCGTCGCGGAAATCATACGGCCCTACGCATCAAGAACCGGGTTGAACGGGTCCTCGGTACCACCGGTACTTTAAAAGATCTTGGTACCGAAGTACCAGGTCTTTTGACAACACTAGGTCATGGTCTCTAATACTGGATCTGGCCTACTCAGATGTTGAGGCATGTTCCTGCGGCCACCCAACCGTGCCGAACACACACATGCCAACAGTCCCTTTTCTTTGCCTGTTTATTGGTCTCCATTTTGTTCCAGCGTGCTCTGTGATGATGTTTTTTTCCCCGCTTTCTCCCTCTGTCTCTTGACAACAGAAAACAGGATAGGGTTGCTGGGCTTTAGTCACGGGGGTTTGGTGGCAGAAGTGGGTTTTTGGGGCTTTTTAAAAGCAAACAATTGATCAGATTTATGGAGTCCTAACAGGGCGTGACGAGGTGCGGCTGTGCCCAGAGGCAGCGGGCCGCCCTCCCCTCCACACGTGCTGCAGGCCTCCGGCAGGCAGCTGCTCCCCTGACCTCGTGTTATTCACATGCAATTGTCTATTAGACAGAATTTACAATGAAAGAATTTACAAGTAATATTCAAATAGTGTGCTTAACCCCTTTTCAATCATACGTAGAGTCACAGGCAATTGTTTCGTTGGTTTATTTACATGTATTTAGCTTAAAAACATTTAGCATAAAAGCATTAGCTAAAGCGGTCTGTGTTTTAAACCACCATGCCTACTTTTCTTTCTATCCTGCGCTCCCTAACAAAAATGTACCATGGTAAGCACCAAAATACCAAAGCTACTGCAGTAAACGTATAGCTTTCCTTTTAAATAGCATTAGCAGCTTGTGTTTGATGAGTGTGGTGGCTAATACCAAGATACCAGTTTTATTGTAGTAAAAATAACTACAGCTGTTTTTGGTAGAACATTTTGGTTACCGAGTATATTAAACCAGGAAGCTTTAAGGCACCTGAGAAGGGGTTTCCCGAAAAAAAATTGAGTAGACAGATGATAGATGGGCTAAGAAGAGTCAAGGGACTGCCACAGAGACAGCCAATGTCAGTAGGAGCTGTGCAGTAAGGAGGAAGTGGCCGGGACAGTGCCAGGATAGAGAGTAGAGGTTAATGGCAACGAATGGGAGGTTCCTTTGTTTAACATTTCCTTTGTTTATTGTTGGATGTGTCTAATGGGATTGGCCATGACTGGACCTAATAGAGCAGCACTGGCTGATTGGGGAGTCTCTGGGAGCCGCAGCAGGCAGCATTCCCCAAAGTAGGGCCCCCCACTAAAGCCAGCACTCAGCTGCCCTGCCCTGATTGGACCTGACACTTTAATGTCTGCCCAAGGAACATGGTCAGCCCGGCTTAAACTGACCCCCACACCCCTCGCCACAATCTCCTGCTCTCAATTTGCCCTTTCTGGACTGGACAAATCATGCCAAATTTAACTCTTTATAGCCTTGTTATGGGCTGGTGAGAGAGAGCGTCTTAAGTTTCACTGTGAATTCTTTCCCCTAGCAGCGTGAACAGTGTGTTCTCCTGACCCCTCTCTGGCTTAGAGTGGATTTAGTTTATATACGAGCTGATTATTTTTACCATGTGCTCTGATATTGCTCTGTATTGCCACCTTTGGTTTGCTTTCTTCGACTTTATTGTTTTTTTCCATGTATTCTAGTTGAGATGTAGTATTCAAGGTTTTTTAATTTTTTTTTTTATTAGAAATGAATGAGCCACACCAATGGGGAAGTTGTGGTCTAATGGTTAGAGAGTCGGACTCGTAATCCAAAGGTTGCGAGTTCGAGTCTCGGGCCAGGAGGAATTGTAGGTGGGGGCAGTGAATGTACAGCGCTCTCTCTCCACCCTCAATACCACGACTGAGGTGCCCTTGAGCAAGGAACCAAACCCCCAACTGCTCCCCGGGCGCCGCAGCATAAATGGCTGCCCACTGCTCTGGGTGTGTTGTGTGTGTGTGTGTTCACTGCTGTGTGTGTGTGCACTTGGGGGTTAATGCAGAGCACAAATTCTGAGTATGGTCACCATACTTGGCTGTATGTCACGTCACTTTCACTTTTCACTTTCAATAGCAATAGATTCAATATTATCAACCGACTTACATATTTTGCTAGTTTGCGAAGAATCTTGTCTTAAAAACTATAGCAAAATGTAACAAGAAACTCATGCAAGATTTGCTGAAAACCAAAATAACTAGGGAAAGTAATTTCGCATTCCAATGAGAAGTGCAAATAAGCAAGGGAAAAGAATCGAAATAGGAACCAGAACAGAACTCTTTCTTCTTGATACATTTTGAAGCCGCCTGTGGTATATTTGACTCTTTTCAAGTTGGGCGAATCCCTTCGCTGAAGCCACACTTCAAATGGCTTCATCTGAGAGAGCATGCATCCTAAAGCTGCTCACCGTGGCAAACTAATGTTTTGATTAGATGTCTGTGCCGGTGTCTGATGTCCTAAACATCCAACATAGGGAAAGACAAGCCGTCAAAGCATTGCACACTGCCTCTTCTAAGTGCCATGGGAGGAGCGGTTAAAAGACTACATTGGTTTGGAGGGGGAGCAGCCTGCCTTAGCAATCCGCCGGCCTGGCTGTTACCTGTTCAATGCCTATATATCACAGTTTAGAAAGGCATGCTACTCACTTCCTTACGAAAAGTGACTGAAGTTTCTTAATTGTACCGTGATTGTGGTAACATCAGTACTGAAAACTGCTGTAATACTGCATCCATGTAATCAATTGTAAGTGAAGATATGACAGCAAATTGCATAGTGATATGATAACAGTCAGATTTGAACCACTTGAACGCTAATGCTCAGCATTTGTTTACCTCACTTTTACTAAAATAGAGAAAGCTGCTTCCATGCACTATTGTACTGTAGACTCCAGTTCCTTTATTCCCACACTGTTGTAGCTATCAAGAATATAAAAATATGTATGAACGCCTCTGAAAAATTTTTTTCAGACTTTCACATGTTCCTTGAGTATCATCAAACCAAAGGCAAAGAACTATGCTTTGTTTCAAAATTAGCAAGTTAATTTATTACCACATTTTCATTTTAGTCTGCATTTACTAGTAAGCTCAGCATAGCAGGCTTCATAAAAGCCATTTAACTGTGATACATTTTTTTCATTGTGCTGTACAGCATCATTATACGGCTCAAAACTGCAGTTTTACTGCATTTCATTTTTGTAAAGGCTGGCTTATTGATTGATTGCATGCCCTGACTGCCAAATCGGTGCTGTGTTTTGACAAGTATGCTTTTTTTGTGTTTATGACAGCATCCAACCAGTCGGAGAGGGATCAGACGGATTCTCCGGTCCCCTCCAAGCGACCTTCTTCGAGGTCCGAGGCAGCAGAAAGCCCCCTCTCGTCGAAACGACCCAGGACCGCTGAGAAGAGCAGTGCAGAGCAGGTATGGAGGAAAATCTACAGCCTCTGCAAAACATTTAGAATTCTCTCTGTTAGTCAAGTCTGTTTTTGTGAAGTAGATTCAGATAGACCTTATCTAATCCCCAGGCATGTAGGTCTCATTAACTGTACCCATTAATTAACAAAATATCCAAGGATGTTGTTTTCAGCCCTTTTTAATGTAGAGTAGTAGAATGTAGCTGGCCTTTTTAAATTATGCATGCATTTTTTTCTAAAAATATTATATTTCTCAGTCTGTTCTGCTGCTCTTGCAGTGAAAAATCAATATGATATTTGACAGATGAGAGCCCTTTGAAGTGTCTACCTCTCAGAGTAGCCCACTGCTCACTGCATGGGAGATAGACGAGCCTTGCTTTGCTCTTGATTTTACCACTCTTCTCAAGAAAATAATGTTCTTTTTCTAACTTCTCGTTATTGTATAGATGTACCAGTGCCCCTATTGTAAGTTCAGCAACACAGATCTGAACCGGCTCAGAATGCACGTGATGACGCAGCACTCAGTGCAGCCCATGTTCTGCTGCCCTCTGTGCCAGGACATGCTCAACAACAAGGTCCACCTGCAGTTCCATCTCACTCACCTCCACAGCGTGGCACCAGACTGCGTCGACAAGCTAATTGCTACAGTAAGTTACCGCAGAAGAGTATTTAGGGGCGATCACAGTAGACTTCACCTTCCATTTCATATGCATGCATTTGTTTCCTTTAATGAATGTCCATGTTTATTTTACTTCCACAGTCAAAAGAACCTCACTAAATATTTCCCATTCAGTCTCTCTAGACTAGAAGATGGATGTTTATTAAGCCCAGTTCATTTCTCTCTGCGATCTTTTGTTTTTCATGTGAGGCCTCACTGACCTTCTGTTGTGTGGTGTGAAGGCCATATGCTTTTTACACAAAAGTAACATGGCCTTACTGCCATGTTCAGTAGTAATCATGTTAGACATCAACCTCACAAATGACTCACAGTTTCCTTTCCAAAGCCTTTGAGGACCGAAGGTTGTTTCTTTCTGTCTAATTTGTGACATTTTAAGGCTTAATTAAAATCGCCAAAGGAAACTGCTCATTGTGATATGGCCCTTGGTAATCCTGTATATTCAAAATGAGTTGTGGCAAAAGTATGAACATGACTGGGTGTAACACTGGTTATGTATTATTATGGTCAATATCATTTCCCTCTTTTATTACAAGGTTACATTCCCAAAAGGTTTTTTTTTGGCCTCATTTTTACCTCAGGGGACTTCGTGGAGTTCTCAGTTATGTTTCAAATGTTTGAGTTTCTAGTGAAATATCTCACACACATCATCTTGGCAGATCAGAGCACATTTCGTGACACTGTCGAGATCTCTGAAACTCTAGAAGAGATGCATTGCTAGGGTCTTCTCAGGCAAAAATTCTGCAAAACAGTAGCCTAGGTTTGCTCTCTATTTAATTTCAGCTCTGATTAGAAGAAACAGTTGGTTTATAGAAAGTAGATGAATATTGTAATTCTTAACTTTATAAGAAATGTTCTCGGTTTAGTGGAAAAATTATAAAAGCCTCTTGTGATTACCAAGGTCATTTGTATTCCAGGCACTCACTAGAAGCAGTAATACTTACATCATCCCTTTACATTATTTCCACCTCTCTAGTCCCAGAGCGCTCAGGCCTCCAGCAGCCTAGTCTGCCCGGTCCCTCAGAGAATACTCACCTTATTCCATTTCAGCTTCTACTGAGAATACCCTACTTTCATGTTTGTTTTTTTTCACTGAATTTTAGCAGTGAAATAATTATGTGTAAGTTTGCCTGTGGTGTTTGAATTGCTTGCTTGGCCAATCACTCTGAATTCTGTGAAGGCATCTCCACTCCCCCAGCCCGAAAGCAAATGGTGAACACATTAGTAGAGGCCAGACAGCAATATTTTTTCTTTTATAGAGGTAATAACGCACCGAGCGCTGTACATGTGTGGTGCATGTTAGAAACTGAGTTAATACAATGCACATTAAAACCAGGTTCCTCGTGTCAGGCAGACAAGCTTAATGAATTCTGAATCAGGTGGCTTTTATTTCTTGCAAACATTGCATAAAGATGCACTCTCTTCCACTCACCCTACCTCCTGCTTCTTCCTTTTCTCTCGCTCTCCCTCCCTCGCTCCCTCACTCTATGTCTAATGTTCTGTCTGTCTAAGATAGGGGGTAATGAAAATAATTGTGCTTCATTAATTCTGAGCCTGGCTAGATGATAGCCATTTGGAACTATGTTTGCCAATTAGACGGTCCAAATTAAAAGTGACCTTGGGATACTCTCAGCACTCGGCACTCTTTGCCTAATGATGCAGTTGTCTAGAAACAGTCCACTTTGTAATGTTAATCACAGGCATGTTTTGTTTCTGGAATTCTCCATACTGGTCACAATCATTTAACACGTTACGTTAGAAGGAGAGTGGGAGATCGAGGAAACTAAAAAGCAGAAAAAAGGGCTACATTTTGCCCAGTATGATTTTGATTGCAGTAAACAGATGTTTATGGATGGCTCTGGTTTACTGACTATTTCTCAGTGTTTCAGGCTCAAAGACGTGGGGTTGCCTGGCACTCTGCATTTGATGGCATGGAGTTAAAGCTGCTGGCTGTGATTAGGTTATAAATCCACTATAAAACAGCTCCATCTCTCAGCTCTCAGAGAACCAGTCAAACAGCCATGTAATGATACTATGTTTACTTAGGTCTCTAACGTTTTTGGTTAACATAACCTTAATAACTTGACTAAATTTATAAATTATGTTCAGTTTGAAGGAAGTTATGTAATCTACAGTTCAGTTTCTAAAATAAATAAATAAATAATGATGTAAAGCTGATGTCTGGTGTAAGAAAAATTGAATTGGTTGTCTCGTGGGAAGGAAAAATAAGCACAGAGTTTGCACAAAAGGGCACAAACAAGGGATGAAAAAAATTATACATGCAGAGAGAGAGAGAGAGAGAGAGAGAGGGGATATATTTGTGGGATTGGGGTATTGAAATGCATGATGAGTGAGGCTGATTTTTCAGTTTGGGGAGTTAATTGAAGCACACAGTCATCTCCCAACCCTTTCCAATCTCAATCACTGATTATTGTTAAATAGGGTCCTGTAAATGAATCTGTTTTTGTATTATTATTCTGAGAAAGAGAGAGATAGCAAGAGAGTAAGAGCCATGCAATGAAGATCCATGTGCACTTAAAAGATAGAAGGGAGGTTGCTGTCATTCACACTTGATAAACTTCAACCTTTGAAGTGCCAAGCAAACCTTGGTACACCTTTATCACAACAATATTAATTGATACTTTGCATTTTCTAATTGACTGAAACACATGCTGCTTTGCCATCTACCTACATTTAAATTTATCAAAAAAAGTTGTATAATGACTTTGTTTCAAATAATAATTTGCGTAATTGTTTAAATTAAAATATTCTGGTTTGCTGGAAAACATATTAATGAGCACTGTATGTTAAATTAAGAGTGCTGATCATTTTCCATAAATTGACAGTTGTTGCATTACCCAGAATTCCAGGCTGAATGACAGCATTTCACCAGTGCACCATGCTTTTCTATTGGAATGAAAAGCACATTTTATGAGGTGGAAGACTTGTTTAATTGGGCTCTCTAATAAGCTTTTCAACTGGCCAAGGTAGACCACTCTGCCCATCACACTAATTGGCTGCAGCAGCAGAACTATCGCAGAGCATGACAAAACACCATCAGTGATGAAAGTGCAAATTCCATGGATGGCAAATTAAGTCGCCTTTGTGAAAGAGGGGGACAGTAAATGTGTTTGTGTCCAGTTTGAATAATATGATTATCTTAACATCTCTCACCTGTGCCACCTTATATTAATCTTTTATTTTACTTTTTTTTTTTTTTTTTACAATGAAGGATTACTGTATTTGTTTTGAATGTGTAACTTTGAATGTGTAAGCTTGTCCTTTATGTTAATTTGAGATGTTCTACGTTTCTTATCAAGAGGCTATTGTTTAAGGCCTATAATTAACCTAAAAATACTATGTTTTCTTTTTCCAGGTGGCAGCATCAGAAGGACTGCCAGCAAGCATGTTCATGCCAGTCCCTGGACCAGAGAAAGATACTCAAACCGCACCACAGTCCATGGTCAACTCAAACTCTGATGACATTAAAAAACTAACAGGTTAGAGTGTTGCACAATAAAGGACAAACGTCTTAAAAACACAAAAAATGTTTATGTTGTCATAATTTTAATGCGTGTTATTTTTCTGATTGCAGAGGTGGCAGATGTTGAGCCTGAAAAAGGAGTTTGTCTGGCCTCAGACACTGCTGAAGCTCGCAAGTCTCTTCTTGAGGAACAACAGCCTGCAAGAGATGATTCCACCAGTTTCCTTTGCTGGAAAAAGGGCTGTAACAAAGTCTTTAAATCCTCCAATGCCCTTCAGATGCACTTCAATGAGGTCCACAATAAAAGGCCCCAACTGCCTGTCTCTGATCGTCATGTCTACAAATATCGCTGCAACCAGTGTAGTTTGGCATTCAAGACAATAGAGAAACTTCAGCTGCATTCCCAATACCATGTAATCAGAGCAGCCACAATGTGTTGTTTATGCCAGCGCAGCTTCAGGACCCTACAGGCACTTAAGAAGCATCTGGAGACCAGTCACCTGGAGTTGAGTGAAGCTGACATCCAGCAGCTCTATGGAGGTTTACTGATGAATGGAGACCTAATGATTATGGGTGATCCCTCACTTGGAGAGGACCAGGGAGCTCTTCTTGATGATGAGAAAGAGGGAGACGAAAGCGACCCTGAGGAAAAGCAAAGCCCAACTGGCAGTGACTCTGGATCTTTGCAAGAAGATTCTGGTTCTGAACCCAAACGAGCCCTGCCATTTAGGAAAGGCCCCAACTTTACTATGGAGAAGTTTCTAGATCCGTCCCGTCCTTTCAAGTGTACAGTCTGCAAAGAGTCATTTACCCAAAAGAATATTCTTCTTGTACACTACAACTCTGTGTCTCACTTACACAAAGTCAAAAGGGCTCTACAGGAATCCACCACTGGTCAACCAGAGCCTACCAGCAGCCCTGATAATAAACCCTTCAAGTGCAGCACTTGCAATGTAGCATACAGCCAGAGCTCTACACTGGAGATTCATATGCGCTCTGTTCTTCATCAAACCAAGGCCAGGGCAGCAAAGCTTGAAGCAGCTAGCGGCACTTCTAGTGCTGTTAGCAGTAGTGACCCAAGCGGAAGCACTTCCAATAGCACTTCAACCCCAAGCCCTATTCCAGCCACTAACTCAACTACCAACTCCAGCAACAGCAGCAGCTCTCCAGCTGGAGCTCAGAAAATACAGAGCAACATGGGAAGTAATAATCTGTCAAGTCATTCTCACAATGTTGAGAATATGGGTAACTCAGCCTGTCAGCCCTCTCCCTCTGAGAATCATGAAGTGAAAAAGAAGAAATTTGCAGATATGCTATCCTCGAGGGGTCATCAGCAGCAGCTCCAGCAACAGCAGCAGCAGTTGGCCCAGGCTCAAGCACAGGCACAGGCTCAGCTCCAACAAGAGTTCCAGCAGGCTGCTTTCCTTCAGTCTCAGCTTTTTAACCCTCTTCTCCAGCACTTCCCTATGACAGCAGACACTCTTCTCCCTCTTCAGCAACAACAGCTCCTCTTTCCGTTTTACATTCCTGGGGCAGAATTTCAACTGAATCCAGAAATGAACCTGAGCAGCTCTTCATTGAACTTGAGTGGATCTGCTGCTTCACTGTTGGAAGAGCAGAAACACTCTGCCCAGCAGGCCCAGCAGAGCTGCTTACAACAACAGCTTATGCTCCACCACCTTCAGCAACAGCACCAATCTCATTCCCACTCCCAAGGATCGAGCCAAATGGCTTTACTTCAGCAGAGTGCCCTTTCTCACCCTGTAGACAGAAAGCCAAAGCCATGCCCTCACACTGAGAAAGAAAGAGACCTGCAAAAGGATAAAGAAATTAGCGATAAAGCTGAGGATCATGTTCTAAAAGATATGTCAGACAAGTCCAAAGAAAAGAAAAATCCTTCTCAAGCTGTTGTAAATGTGAACCATGACTCTGGATTTCCTCCTCCAAGGATTGCCTCAGATGCCCGAGGAAATGCCACCAAAGCCCTACTGGAGAATTTTGGCTTTGAGTTAGTAATTCAGTACAATGAGAACAAGCAAAAAGCACAAAGAAAGCGCACAGGATCTCTGTCAGGATGCAGTGGGCCAGCTGGTATCACCAGAGTAGTTGACCCCATTGAAGTATTAGAGAAACTGGAGTGTGAGTCTTGCGGTAAGCTCTTTTCCAACATATTGATTCTCAAGAGTCATCAGGAGCATATCCACCAGTCTTTCTTTCCGTTCAGATTCCTAGAGAGATTTGCCAAAGAGTACAGGGAACAATATGACAAGCTGTACCCACTGAGACCTCAGACACCCGAAGCTACTGCACCTCCTCCACCGCCTCCACCACCACCCCCACCTCCACCTCCTCAGAGGGTACCAACACCAAATATACCCGTTTCTGCTCCTACCCTGACTCCACCAACTGCTCCAACTCCTCCAGCTCCGCTGGCCCAAATTCAAATGCCAATGGATCTGCCTCTCTTCTCTCCACTTATGATGCAGCCCATGTCACTCCAGTCATTACCTTCTCAGATTTCTGCCCAACTGCCAGCTGTGGAGCCCAGTCTGGCCACTGATCTGGCCCAGCTCTACCAACAGCAGCTTACCCCTGCCATGTTGCAACAACAGAATAAGAGACCCCGCACCCGTATCACAGATGACCAGCTAAGGGTGCTCCGCCAATATTTCGACATCAACAACTCTCCCAACGAGGAACAAATTAAGGAAATGGCAGATAAATCTGGACTCCCCCAGAAAGTCATCAAACACTGGTTCCGCAATACACTCTTTAAAGAGCGACAACGCAACAAAGACTCACCTTATAATTTTAACAACCCTCCAATTACAACTCTTGAAGATACAAAAATTGATTCAAAGCCACCCTCCCCTGACCCTCAAAAGCAGGAAACATTTGGAAATAAGAGGTCCTCAAGGACAAGGTTCACAGACTACCAGCTGAGGGTGCTGCAAGATTTCTTTGATGCTAATGCTTATCCTAAAGATGATGAATTTGAGCAGTTATCCAATCTTCTGAGCCTTCCAACTCGTGTCATTGTTGTGTGGTTTCAAAATGCCAGACAGAAAGCCCGGAAAAATTATGAGAACCAGGGAGATGGAGGAAAAGAAGGTGACCGACGCGAGTTATCCAATGACCGATACATTCGTACTACCAACTTAAACTATCAGTGCAAGAAGTGCAGCCTGGTTTTTCAGCGCATATTTGACCTTATTAAACACCAAAAGAAGCTCTGTTACAAAGATGAGGATGATGATGGGCAGTATGACAGTCTAAATGAGGACTCAATGGATCTCTCTCATGAATACTATACTCCCTCTGGGTCATCAGGTCAAACACCAATGCCCTCATCTTCAAGCCTCTGCCCTCTTTCTCCTTCAACCTCTGCATTCTCTCACATCACGTCATCTGAAAAGGAGGAGCCTACACCAGCTAACACATCAAACTCTTTTGATGAAAAATCTAAATACTCTTCAGAAGCATCATTGGGACAAAGAGAGCAGACATCTTTGAAACAGGAAACCATTCATCCGTCTGAGACTCCACAGCAAAGATCACAGAGAGAGGAAAAGTCACATACAGTCCCAAAGAATTCAAAGCTTTCTTCACCTTCACCTTCCCTCTCCCAACAGCAACAGCATAGTAGTCCCTCCATTTCACATACCAGTCAGACCTCCCAGAGTTCCCACATGGCTCTTAATCCTCATTTAGCCTCTGCCTCACAGCAGCAGTTGGCCCAGCAAATGATCCAATACCAGTGTGAGCAGTGCAAACTTGCCTTCCCTTCATTTGAACACTGGCAAGGAGCACCAGCAACTGCACTTCCTGAGTGTCCAAAATCAGTTCATTCATCCTCAGTTTTTGGATCGCCCAATGGACATGTCCTTCATGTTGTTTGATCCTAGCAATCCACTGCTTGCTAGCCAGCTCCTTGCAGGAGCAATACCGCAAATGTCCAGCAATTCTGCCACCTCCCCATCAACACCTACATCCACTATGAACTCCCTGAAGAGGAAGTTGGAGGAGAAGGCAGGAACTAGTCCAGGAGAAAGTGACAGCATGAATAGTGGAGAGGAGCCACAACGAGACAAGCGCCTCCGAACCACTATTACACCAGAACAACTAGAGATTCTGTACCAGAAATATTTGCTTGACTCCAATCCTACTCGTAAAATGCTTGACCACATTGCTCATGAAGTGGGGCTTAAAAAACGAGTGGTACAGGTATGGTTCCAAAACACAAGAGCCAGAGAAAGAAAAGGTCAGTTTCGGGCTGTTGGGCCAGCTCAAGCGCACCGCCGCTGCCCATTTTGTCGAGCTCTATTCAAAGCTAAAACTGCCCTCGAGGCCCATATTCGTTCACGCCACTGGCATGAGGCTAAACGTGCTGGTTACAACATAGCGCTTTCTGGTCTGCTACCTGAACAGGAGGCCATGCATTTTAAGATGGATCCTCTGGATATTTCCAGCTATGCTCATCTTGTCCAATCTAACACTGATGCACAATGTTCATCACTATCACCTGTGAGCAAAAGCATGGACTTGTCCCCCAGGGCTCTCCTAAGCCCAACATCTATTAAGGTTGAGGGAGCAGAGGAGTTTGAAAGCCCAACCATTTCCTCAGTTAACACAAACTTTGATCAAAATAAACTTGATAATGATGATTGTTCTTCTGTGAATACAGCCATCACTGACACTACCACAGGTGATGAGGCAAACATTGACAATGACAGTGCTGATGCAAAGCACAGCCATAACAGTGGAGATTTTCTCTCTAAGTCTGGGGGTGCAGTCCCCTCCATTGAGAACGATGAACATATGTCCTCGGGACTGGTGAGCCCTGCAACAAGCTTCTACACAAAAGATTTTGAAAATGAAAATATAATAGACTACAGTGAAACATCTAGTCTGGCCGACCCTTGTTCACCAAGTCCAGGGGCCTCCGGAAGCAGAAGCATTGATAGTGGAGACAGACCTGGTCAAAAGCGCTATCGAACACAGATGAATAATCTTCAGCTGAAGTTGCTTAAGTCCTGCTTCAATGATTATAGGACTCCAACCATGCTGGAGTGTGAGGTACTTGGCAATGACATTGGACTTCCAAAGAGAGTTGTTCAGGTCTGGTTTCAAAATGCTCGTGCTAAGGAAAAGAAGGCAAAGCTCAGCATGGCTAAACACTTTGGTATTAACCAGACTTCTTACGAGGGACCTAAGACAGAATGCTCTTTGTGTGGTGTTAAATACAATGCTCGCCTCTCAGTGCGAGACCACATATTTTCCCAGCAACACATCTCCAAAGTAAAGGATACCATTGGAAGCCAGCTTGATAAAGAGAAAGAGTACTTTGATCCAGCGACGGTTCGTCAGCTGATGGCACATCAGGAGATGGATCGTATCAAGAAAGCAAATGAAGTCCTGGGACTAGCACAACAACAAGCCATGCAGCAACAAGTGATGTTTGACACACCTGCCTTGCAAGCCTTGAACCTTCAGTCAGGATACCCAAATCTACAGGGGATCCCCTCTGTTCTCCTGCCAGGGGTTGGTGGTCCCTCCATACCAGGCTTTAACTCATCCAACTCAGGTATGTCATCATATTATGTCTCTAGTATGAGTGTGAGACTTTTGAAATAAGAGACATAAAACTAACTTTCAATTCTCAGATGTATATTGTAACAATCTTAATCATGTTTTGTTTCTCTGTGTCAATTTCCGCAGCTTTAACCCCTCCGAAACCTCTGAACCTCCTGAACATGCCTGGTGCCAGTGTACCCTCACCTAGTCTCCCCACATCTGGTTTACCCAACAAGACCCCTTCCTCCTCTTCATTGGCCTCGCCCAGCCCAGCTCAGGCCAGCACATCTGTCGCACACTCAAGCCCTACCCCCACATCTACATCAAACTCTTTGATGACCCAGCTAGGCCCTCGTCCTGATGCTCCCAAAGATCGTGAACCTGAGAGGGCCAGGGAGAAAGAGAAACCCAAGGAGAAGGCTGAGAAGCCCCCCACACCATCCTCAGCTGGGAGTACTCCCGCTCCCTCCACTTCTGCTGCCAGTGCCAAGAAAGAAAAAGCAGACACTGCTGTTCCGGCCACCTCGATGCCAACACCTGGCATGGAGTATGTGGTTGATACTGCCCAACTTCAAGCTCTACAAGCAGCTTTAGCTTCAGATCCAACAGCTCTGTTAACAAGTCAGTTCCTGCCCTACTTTATGCCTGGCTTCTCTCCATATTATGCCCCTCAGATACCAGGTGCTCTTCAAGGTGGATATCTTCAGCCCATGTATGGCATGGAAAGTCTTTTCCCCTATAACCCATCTTTATCACAGGCTCTGATGGGGCTGTCACCAGGATCTTTGCTTCAACATTACCAGCAATATCAGCAGAGCCTGCAGGAGGCACTTCAGCAGCAGCAACGGCAGCTTCAGCAGATCCAGCAACCCAAAGCAAGCCAAACGTCACAAAACTCGGTGGACCGTAAGGAAAAAGATCCAGTAAAAACGGAGCAAAAGAGCAATTCCTCAGTCGAAACCTCTTCCACTCACAATAACCTAGCCACTGAGCAGCATGAAGTGGATGGCAAAGGTGCAGACCCCCATCTTGACCAATATATCGTCCCCAAAGTTCAGTATCGACTGGCGTGCCGCAAGTGTCACGCTGTCTTCAGCAAGGAGGAAGCAGCTATCAGCCATGTCAAGTCAATTTGTTTTTTTGGTCAGTCTGTGGCAAACCTGCAAGAGATGTTGCTTCGGGTCCCCAACAGTGGGAATGCAGCAGAAGGTGGCCTCTACGACTGCCTCGCCTGTGACAAAACACTAAAAGGGGACAAGGCGCTCAGTCAACACCTGGATTCAGCCTTGCACAAACACAGAACAATCAAGAGATCCAGAAATGCCAAAGAGCACGCTACTAATTTATTACCTCACTCTTCAGCCTGCTTCCCCAGTCCTAACACCGCATCTACCTCGCAGTCTGCCACTCACTCAAACAACACCCCATCCCCTCCGCCAACAACGTCAGCCACCACACCGTCCTCATCAGCGTCTGCATCTTCATGCACCTCCTCCTCCTTCACAGTCACTCCACTCAACACAACAGCTACAGGCAAATCATGGTCCCAGACCCCTTTCTCCAGAGCTTTAGCTGGGAAGCCCAATCCCCCTTCGTCTGCATTGTCTTCTTTTCCTCCAGTTTGCTCTCCCTCAACGGTTACCTCAAGTTCATTGAGCACCTCAGGGGTCCAGACCTCGATACCAACAGACATCTTTACCGACGAGTCTGATTCTGACAGCAGTCAGAAGTCAGCAGACAGGCTGGGCAGGCCAGCAGTGGAGCCACAACAGCCTGGCTGTCTCAAAGACAGCAGTAGTTGTAGTAGTAATCTCGCTAGTGTAGGATCGGACTCCATCAGATTGTAAAAGCTTTCAGTGATGAACAATATAAATAAAAAGAAAGAAAAAAAACACAAGACAAAAGAAAACAAAAGAAAAAAGCAGCAATGTTTAAAATATGTTTAAAGTATACAAACCAATTTCAGAAAAAGATGTGTAAAGACTAACTGCAATTCCAAAGCTTGTAACCAAAAAGTTTAATGTTAGTGGATTGTTTTCCCATATCAACATGCTGGTTTTAGTTTATTACAACTCCTAATACACACACACACACATATATATATATATATATATATATATATATATATACATATTGCTGGTGTATTGCAGTGGACTGCCTCAAAGTTGTTTGAATAGCCCCAAAATTCTCTCTACAAAGAACGAGTCAAAAAGCTGTCCCTTGTTTGCAAAAGTATTTCCGCTTAATAGCACAGTCACATAAAGCCAGTATGTACTGTATGGGAGAATAGTCTAACAGTTTTCTTGCTATCTAAGCATTCAGATACCAATGGCTTGCTAAAAAAAAGAAAAATTATGTAATGTCTATTTTATTCTCAGGTCAACAGCTCACAACCTTTTCTTGTGTTATAAAAAGTCATTATTTTATTAATTTTGTTCCAAACAAATGATAGACGTTTCTGTTTTTGTATGACATTTATTGGCAGAAAGTATTCAGAAATGATACTAACTCAACTAAAATTTCTGGGCATTCAATGAGTAGCTGAATTGCTGGTTTTAAACCTTCTTAATTATTATTATCATTTAATTGTATTTGTTTGTTTGTTTTTAATGGGAGAGTTACTAATCTCATTTTACCCAGACACGAAAAGCATTGCAGACTTTGTGGGGGAAAATTATTTTTTTTTTAGGAAAAAACTTTCTGTATTTATGATAGATATATACATTTTTGGTGTTCAGTAGATTGTTGCATTGGAAATGAATTTAAACAGTATGGTTAAAGTGAATGGTTAGATTGAAAAATCTTTGTGTACATTTAGCTTTTGTATCGTCCAACTTTAAGGCGCTTCATTTGATGTTGTCTTGGTCATTCCAATAGATTAGATTAAGGAGCAGGGAATGATCTCTGCTCTATTTCTGTCCAATTCTCGGCTTCTTGTTTTTGTTCTCCCAGCTGAATCTCTTTGTCACAAGAGGTTTCTCACCTTTGGTTGGTGCAGCATTGACCAAAAGTGAAGATTAATCTTGGGTGTGTTTGAAATTTGTTCAGTTATATTTGTTACCTTAGTGCACTTACCACTGTCTGACTTTCTCTCTTTCTTTCTTTCTTTCTTTCTTTCTTTCTTTCTTTCTTTCTTTCTTTCTTTCTTTCTTTCTTTCTTTCTTTCTTTCTTTCTAGCTATCTATCTGTTCCTCCCTTCGTTTCTCTTTCTGTACCCCCTGCCTTTGTAGATTTGGAGATAACTGCCTCTCCTTTAGCACTACAAAGCAGATACTTGTTTCCATGTAGTGTGGCTGCAGTCTGCTATAGGCTTTATGTTCATTTCAACTTTTGTGTTGTCATATATGAAAATGAAAAAAAATAATAATAATAATAATTCTCACGCTTTAAAACAAAAAGAAAATCCAAAGACTTAACACTTTCACCATTGGTGCATAAGGATGAGAAAAGATGCTTCTTTATACTTGAGAATTTGTTGCTGTTTTTAAGGAAAGAAAACAAAGTTTTAAAATAAAAGAAGTACGCATCAGAGTTGCCGTTTTTGCTTCTTTGCAAGCAGACAGGTGGCTTTTTTACGTCAAATACTACGAAAACCAAAAATCAAAAAGGGCCCTTGTCCTTGCATTGTGGAGTAGCACCGTTACAGAGCCATTGCAGTTTGTAAAATAGAGGTTTTGTTTTTCTGTCACACATGAAATCCATCTTTTTTCTTTTGTTTTCTTTCTGTAAAAAAAAAAATATATATATATAAGGTCTGGCCTTTAAGGACATATGTTTTGCTGCTAATGTAGATTTGGAAAGGAAGAATACCTAGAGGCATGCTCCTTTTGCTTTTTTGCTAAGCTTTAAGAAAAAAATGAAAAAGAAACAAACAATAAACCATTTCCTTGCCCCTGCAACATCTTTTTTTTTTTTCTTGTTGCAAAAACGGAACTTTGAAGACTGTGAATATATGTTCCAAAGGATATTTTAGCTTATTTTTTTCATTTTTGAACAGACCAATGTTAAAAGCCAATGATCTCTAATGTTTGTAAAAACAGTGCATTCCAAATACTACACCTGAGTTTTAATTTCTTAAGCAAGGACTGCTTCTTTTTATTCAAATTGAGTATATGTCTATTTTATCCCATTTCTAAGGTGACTGTAAGCTGTTGTGTAACTCTGCCATCATGGATTGCTGTATATCACCTCACTCCGATTAAGATTTGTCGAGAGTGAACAGAATCCCTGCAGCCATTAAATGACTTTACTCACTTGAACTAGATCACCAAGTCATAGTGGTTACCAAAAATGTACATACTGCAACCTGTCTGGTACTTGCGCATCTCCCTGATCTGGTGTCATCATGCTTCTTGATTTAGAACTAGTCTCAGAACGAAAGGCTGTTCAGCAAAGCCGGCCTCCCCTCCTGGAAAATTGAGTAGGGAATTCGTTGTCTGTAGAGTGTAAAGCCATTTTCATGCTGGAAATGTCTGTTGCGGGTCTGTTAGGGGCATTTTAATTCCAAAGCATTATAAGACCGGGGAAAGCAGGATTTGTTTTAGGTGTCCCTTGTTTTGCGTGACGACAAGGTAGAAGTGTCCAAAGAGGTCCCTCACTCCAAGTCTGTTTTAGTGAAATGGCCCCCATCCAATCGTAAATGGAATTGCTCTTTGTTTTCTTTTCCAAATCAAGTCATTTTTTAAATGAGCAAAATGCTTTGGGGGGGGGGGGGGGCACAAACATATTTGGCTTTAGTAACGTATTTCCACACTTGTCCAGGTGTGTAAACAAGCATTACGTCTTGCAGAACAATTCGATTTGGTGTTATTTGGTGTGCATGCTATTGAAATTGGGTTCCTTTGATCTGCAAGCTGATCCACTCCTCTCAATCCATGTTATCTATACTATTGTTCATAATTATTTTTGAGAAGTCTGATATTGTATAGTTTATTTTTGAATGCTTTGCATTGTTTTGGTCTCAGATAATATCTTTATGGTTATTTTCATATAACTGTGTATTTTATTTTCCTTCGTTTTTGTTGTTGTTGTTCGTTTATAAATTAATGTTACAATGCCAGCTTTAAATTGAAATCACATCTGTTTGTTTTCTATCATTCTCTGGCCACTTTATGGTGTTACAATGTTCCTATATTTGTTTGTCTTGACACAGTTGTGTATCTCTTGCTTCCAAAGTGTTCTCGTTTTTATAGGCTCTCGTGTGGGGCAGAATCCCTCACAACTGTTTCAGCCAGCATGGACTTTGTATGTGCGAGCGTGAGCATGTGTGCGTGCGTGTGTGTGTTTCATAAGAGCCAGCATCAGTCTAAGTTTTTATACTTTGTATTCTATTTTCTACTATCATTTCGCACCAAAACATACTGAACTGCAAAGCTGAATCTTCAGTAAAGGGGTTTGACAAGTCTGATGTTCAACACAATAATCCTGTAACGTGGCGAAAGAGGATACCGAAGCACTGAGCAGTTATTATTTTTGTTAATTATATGAATGTGGCCAAAGCTTCATGCTGTCGAAAACACGAAAAACTTTAGTTGGTGCCCCTGATGAGTGTATATTTATTGTGGTTAATCCTACACGTGGCTGAGATACATCAACTCTCACTGGGATACTTGATTTTTTGAAGAGAGAACGAAAGCGACAGGTTTTGCTGTAGAGGTCATCCTTTTGCCCACTGTGAAAATAAACATGTATACAGATATAGATATATTTAAAGAAGACATCAACACTTTTCTTTGAAATGACAAAGAAGGAAATAAAGAGAAACGAACTCTGGGAAACTTGAGAGATGTCATTGAGATGTCTGAGAAGGCTGTTGTTGACACACCAAAACTGGGCATGGGAGCCAAAGGCAGGGCCGACACGCCCCGATATCAAGTCCTTATTTAACTAACACTATATGCCGGCGGGAGTGGAGTCTGCAACCAGTGGACATATATGACACGGAGAGGAATTTATCTCCTTTTTCTCTCTCTGGTTCCGCATCTACTTTGACATTTTCTGCACTTCTGAACGGGATGGACTCAAACACTCGCATACGTTGTCTCCCAGTTCACTGTGTTGCTACCTGTTTCATTTCCTCCTGCCCGCTTCAGTGACTGACACGTGGCTCCGCTCTGGCGTGGAGTCAACCGGATCACTCCAACCATAAAGAGTGACTTTACTGTTCAAGGGGAGGGGATTTTCCTGGGTGTCATTCCTGAGGAAGCAGATAAACACAAAAAAGCGAATCAACCAAAATGAATAACCAAACTAACAAGCAACCAAACGAAAAAAACATTTGCTCCAGTTTCAACGATGAACTGCTGCTGGAGCTTCCTGTTCCTTTAGTGGCTCCTGGTGCCACAGCATTTTTGATGCTTTTTGTGTTTCCTTTTTTCTCTTTCGTTCTCCTCAAATTATTCCTCCTCCTCCGAGCCTCACAAGCATGGCTCTGTGGCTCCAGGTAGCCCATCCGAGGGTAGAACTTACAGCCTTGCAATGTACAAAAAGAGCAAGTTAAACCAAAAATGTTGTTCTTGATGTCTTTTCTATACTGTAGTCTTGTTAGCTTTTTGTTACTGTAATTATATGATGAAGATTTCCAAACTGTACCAAATTACATGGAGACTAACATACATAAACCACATGGAACTTCAGACTTTTAAAGAGAAACTTTTGTCACAAAAAAACTTGTTGTCCTAGTTAAGTTGATTGTAGATGGTAATTGAATATACTCCTTTGAAAATATTTCATCAAGTATGTTTCTTGCTCATTGTGATACATTAAAAAGTATGAGCATAAAAGTTTATCGTGTGATGCGTTTTTGGCATGAGTGAAGAACACAACACAACAAAGGTCACTTTTAATTAAAATGCAATTTTTTGGTATTAAAACACACATGGATCCAATATTAAGCAACATAGTTAATCTGATCATTGGCGTGAGCTTTATTCTTAAAACACAATTAACTCTAATTGCAATTAATCTGATGCAACATGCACATGATTTGACAGCCCCCGAACACACATTCCCAGTAGTTCATTGTCTTGTTGGTATGGTATTCTCTGCAAGAGCAGTCACGTTGAAATTCCTCTTAGGGAGCATTCATGAACAAGATTAATTAAAATATATTAAGCAAGACATGTAGACACATGGCTAATTAGAAGTGGCTGTTTATGACAAATTGAACTTGATTAAGACTTGCAATCAAATATAATTCCAAGTGAAGTTTGCTGTTAAAAGCACAGCTCGGAGATTCGTTTTGACTCGTGCAGAGGATCAAATGCACCGTTCCAGGCTAACTCAAAGCCTTGTGCAGAGCAGGATCAGATGAGAGCTCCCTTGCGTACGCCCTTTGTGCGTGTTATCTTGTATGTATTTGCTGGCGATTACAATATGCATGTATTTTGTGTGCATGTGTCTTTGTTTCTCTTGATTATTTGATTTACAGTATTTGGAAGAGAAAGAGAAAAGAACTGATTACTAGCAGCAGGGATGTTTCACAATGCTGGTGTTCAGGTCCATTAATGAACTCCTGCTCTGTATGGCTTTCAACTAAGGTTTTTCACAGGATATTTGACAGGATGTTGGAAGAAACACTCACACATCTTGTTGCAATCAGACACAAATCTACATTTACATTTCTTCAAATGGCAGGTGCTTTTATTCAAAGCAAGTTGCAGTGCATCACTCTGGTCATTTATTCAGGAAATGTTTTGGCTAAACTTTGAAATTTTGTCTCGGTTGCCCAAGTCAATTAAATTTACTACAAACAAGTTGGATGTTAAATGTTCACACAGATAAACAGTAGGTTCCTGACATCTAGACTGTAAATGTGCCATATACAAATTTAATATCAAACAGAAAAGCTTTGTAGTATAATGTTTAATATTATATACTGAGTATGCTGTTAATAAAAAATAGACACATCTTTAGATTATGAAGCATACTAAAAGCATACACACTATAATGAAAGTTTTAAAATACACTTTCCTCCTACATTACTTTTTACTTAAATCACTCTAAATTCTGTGTGATACACTAATGAAAATGTCTGTTATTTTTACAAAATACACCCCAGTACCAAACAATGTTGATTTCGAAAATGAGGGAAAAATATGTCAACGAAAAAATTTCTGTGAATTAATTAGCAGAAGGCGAACATTCGTTTCGCGCAGTGTGAATCAACCTCTGATTCGCATTGCTCAGTGTTTAATCCCGTAGCCAGCGTTGTTTTCGCTGTAGCCGCTAGACTCTACTGTGAAGGCGGGTCCCTACTGCTGTCGCTCTAATGTTGTGGTAGACTACATTTATCTTTACAAAATGCACACAAACTATATATATATATATATATATAATATATATAGCGGGTAAAACTAAGATATCATTCTAATCTGACTAACTTAGACTGTAGCATTCTGCTGTTGGAGAGTGCTCAGTGCATTGAATCATTAACTGGTGCTGAACTTCTCACTGCATCATATAATTAACAACAAACCATCAATGCATGACTCAAACTCACTTTAGACTGCCAACAGTTTACTTTCCACGCATCATTTTTATGTCGTTAGTCAAATCATTTAAAAGAGTGAGCTCGCTCCCGTAATCTGTCCTGTCTTGCATACACTCGAGACGGTGACGTATGAGCATTGCTGACAGATTCTTCACTCCTATTGGTTGTCGCTCACGAAATTCGCTGTTCATTTGCATAAAGTTGAGCATCCTTAACTTTTGTCGCTTGACACGTCCACATTCCGTCGCCAACGGTCACTGTCGCTCTAGTCGCCGGAGTCGCCAGCTCTCCATTAAAATAACGTGATCATGTCGCTGTGTCGCTGCTGTGAACGGGGCTTTAAGACAAGACGTGATGAGCTGAAAAATAATATCTGATGATAAAAACTATGTGAAATGCTCTTCGTTAATAAGACGAGACAGGACTCGAATGTTAGTTGAGACTACGGAACAAAACATCCTATAGACTTAGTTAACTGTCTTGTCTTTCAAAATGTGCGTCCTCTGTCATTGGATGAGGGGCGTTTGCATATTTAGGGTGAATCCCATTTCTCTGTCTTACCCCTTTCCTTCGTCTTACTCCTAACCTTGTCCCTCGAAACCGAGTGGTAAGCGCTAGGGTGAAAACATACCCCTATGAAATGAGACACCACTGGTACTGTTAGTCATCATACATCGTCGCTAGTCGGCTGCTACGTCACCAGAGACGACAAGTGTTGATCACAATGTCGTCTGCAAAGTGTGTGTGTGTCGATTGCGTTGTTTTAGTGATGTTTCTTTAGTCAGAGACGGGACTGTTGTGCAAATCAGCAATGTAACGTTAGCGTGGGTAAATAATTAAGAAGCATGGTTGCCAAATATATATGTAAGTTACACAATGTGTAGAGCACTAAACAAGACTGTCAATTTTAAATAATTATTTAAATAAATACTCTCTGGATGATCTGCGCAGTGTGTTCCGGTACCCTTGGTTTCAAGTAAGCTCGCGAAAATTCTTGGTTTTAAGGGGTCTTACCCCTTCCCCTTACCTACCCCTCGATCAAACAGAATTGGAGCCCTTACTCTCACGTGAACGCGCAAAACTAAGGGGAAGGGGAACGGGGAAGACAGAGAATTGGGATTCACCCCTAGTCTCAGTTTGGCAGCCGCAGTGGACGGATAGGCTACTAAAACGAACTAGCGATCTGAAACAATGGCCTCAGCACCCGAAGGCTTAGGGATAGAGTGACCAGACGTCCCGTTTTTCCCGGGAGTCACAATTCGTTGTCGATTAACTTAAAGTTAGTGAAGGTGGGATATGTGGAATCAGTCCCGGCGCCATGGGCGGGCAATGGGGGGCCTGGCCCACCCTTCACTAGTGCCCGCCCTGGGTGAGCCTTGAGTAACGAAAACACTGTACTATTCAAACATCAGTTAGTATTTATTTACCCTTGCACTGCGAAAAAGCGGTGTCTCCTCCAGGCTGTGCGTGGCGCGTCAATCTGAAAGGAGGCGGGGTGAAGAATTGACGACTATTTTTGTTTGAATACTACATATAAATTAGCTACCAAAATAAATGTTGGTAACTAGTTTGACTAAAAGTAATGACTAAAATGCAATGACTTTTCTTCGACTAAAACTACGAAAAACTCAAATTACTAAAATTAAAAATACTATTAAGCATTTTCATCTCAAGATAAAGACTAAGACTAAATACTAAAATCCTGCCAAAATTAACACTGGTACCAAATGATGCATTGTATAGTAAGTTAAGACCAAAGTTACATCTACTTGCTCTCAAACTCATGACTTTGTTGTTGCTAGCACCAGCTATAGTGCGCTGCTGCTACCTTGATGCTATTGTTCAGAACAAGCTAAAATTCAATTTCTTCTCATCCGGTAAACACATGACAATAACTTGCACTGGACTGATTTGCAACAATCTGTTTTATATGAATGCTTAATTTAAAAATATATATTAGCTCTGAACTCAGTGGTGTGGCATAGATGCTAAAGATCAGGGGGCTCTCAAACATCAAAAGAATAAACAGCACCATAAACATATTAAAAGCATGAGACTGTTTTTAAGTCATTTTAAAGTAGTTTTTAAGCCATTAGTCACTGATAATATTTACATCTGCAAAAGATTACATCTATAGCCCTCATCTGTGTCGAAATTCAAAAATGGATTTATGGGTTTTTTTCTCTCACAAATACAGTGAACTATTGTTATAAGGCTAGAGCCGAGTAACATTTCTTCAGAAAAAAATTGGGTAACTATTAACAGAATTTTCATATTTAGGTGAACTATTCCTTTACTTAATGAACTACTTTTATTCAAAGTGTCCACATAGAGTGTGCATCAGTGCAGAACACTCACAGAAACTCATTTTTGTCCTGTTGAAACCAATTTTCCCTCATTAAGAAGAGCAGCCAGTGGGTCTGTGCTCAGGAATGTGACACAACTCACACCATATTGGTTTAATTCTAATGCAGGAAAACTCCCTATGAAATGAGATGCTCTTTTGGAAAAACAAAACGGCTTTAATATGGCAGGAGGGGTTGATGGTGGGCCTCTCTTGCAGCTAACCGAAGGCATTGGCTCTACTTTTGAAGTCTTCCTTGATAAAGGACTGTGCTATTGTATCTGCCTGTAGGCCGCAGTTGTGCATTAATATTATGCCATTTGAAGCACTTTCGGTTTTGTTAGAAGGGTTGTAGCAAGGGGGTATAGGATGACATTGAGTGCTGCAAATTATCTGAATTTTTAAAGAATCGTTTAAAGAGGATTTGAACAGAGTCCAAACCTAATGACACGGTTTCAAAAGACTTATGGTTTTAAATTCATATTTCAAACAACCACACTTTAAAGCTTCAGTTAACCCCCACTGTCCACTGTGTTACTTAACTGATTGAAGAGATGCAATTTGTCCTTAGCGTAAGAATATGATACTCGACAAAGTGTTGAATGACAAGGCGCTCAGTGGGCATGGATTTAGACAAGTGTCTGAAAACATGTTTTTCACCATCTAACGGCTCACATTTCCACAGCAGCGGATCAGACCTCCTGTTTCCAATATTTCTCGCCTATGAGACCGGCTCTCCATTGTTTTAGAGCTTGTGTAGCAGAGGAACCCTACACTACGCATCTCTGCCCCTAAGTGTAGAGTTCTAAGAGACAGGAAGCTGAAGAGGTACCTCTGCAGTTCCTCTTTGCTGTCCATACCCCCTACTGTCTGGATTCGAGGAGTTCAAGCAGTGTAAGATATTAGCTATCCTGGTCAGCAAGTGGCTTCAGATCCGCTGGCCATGCTGAGCTAGTTAACACACAACCGAACATCCTTAATGAATTAAAAAACACCCTAATTGGATCAGTGTGAAAACCCAAGCAGCTTCCTCTCAAACTCTGGACCAGATGCTACGCATACTCGGATGCAATGCTAGCCAAGCAAAGGGCCTGAGTTTAGGAGTGTGAAATTGAGTTAGCGCCTGTGTGTAGCGCTGATATTAAGCAAAGGTGCTTCCTCTTTAAGGTTTGTGACCTGTTGGTGTAGAGTTCTCCTCACTGATTCAGGGCCCCAGATTTGATTAGCTTCCCCAGGCTAACTTTGAAGCACAATGTTCCTGAACATTTGTACACTGAGTTTCAGAGATTTAGCCAATGTTGTTAGACTTGCACAAGAATGGTTTGGTATATCAAGATTTGGATAACTTTTGGCCAGCGTGGTCTGGAAATGAACTCAGCCAAATAGATAAAGGTGAAACTTAAAGGAGGACTTAAAACAGAGGAAATTCAAAATGGACCAGCAATATGTCCGAAAAATTGGCACAAAAGCAATCACTGGGGTGGTAACCTTTCAAAAAGTACTAAAATGTGAATTTGTGATACTAATGTATGGTAACACTTTATTTTGATAGTCCACTTTAGCTGATAAAAAGGCAGGTTCTGTGGTGGGTTGTGTGTTGCCCACTATTGATGACTGATAAATTGGTCAGTATAATGAAACAAGACTGTCACCCTCTTCATGAAACAGTTAAAGCCTGTGTGAGTACTTTTAGCTCAAGATTAATTCAGCCCGATGTCATAAGGAACGATATAACAAGTCATTTTTACCAACATCCATTAGGTTATATAATCAATGTCATATTAGATGACTGATGCAGAATTTCAAATTGTATTTGTATAACATGGTGTAGATTGTACTGTGATGCTTGAAACAAATGGGGGCTGTATGACCGTATCGTACAGTATTTTGTATCTTTTTTATTTATTTGACATGTGAAATTTCCCTTTGGGATTAATAAAGTTAATCAATCAATCAACTTTAGACATTCTACTAACAGTAAGTAACGTTGCAGCTACATGTCAACTAGCAGTCATTAGTATACTGTCTGCTTAATAGCTTCTAACACTTTATTTTGATGGGTCCAAAGCATACAACATACTGACTATGAGAAACTTTGCAAGTATATGTCAACTTATTCTACTAACCCTAAACCTAACCTTACAGTCTACTCTGAGAGTTAGTAGACATGTAGTTGCAAATTAATGAGAATTAGTTGACATGTAGTTGCAAAGTTACTTATAGTAAGTAGAATGTCTAATGTGGACTATCAAAATAAAGTGTAACTTAATATATATTTTAAGGTACCAGTATGAGCCCATTAAAGGTAAATAAGATACAAACGTATACCTTTTGAAAAGGTACTGCCCCAGTGACAGCCCTTGTACCAGTTTTATTTTATTATTGCATGATGATTGTTCTCCAAATAATCTAAGGACCTTTCAAGAGTCTCAGGAAAATAGGCCAATTTAATAAAAAGTTATAAGCATTTCCTTTGAGTACCACTGTGAAAAACAGGGACGAGGAGAGCTTTAGTACCCTAACAAAAACTAGTATACTTCAAGTTTATTTTAAGTATACTTAAGTAAAGTTCAAGTAGATTTTAAGTATACTTTATGTAGCAAGTATGCAAATATCAGTGTGCATGTAGTATACTTGTAAGTGTACTATTTCAATACTCCTTGGGACTAAATTGGCCCACTTTCTAGTATATTAAAAGTATACTTTTAAGTAAAACAGTAGTAAACTTTGAGTACACAACTAGTTTACATCAATGTTTTTTGCTTGTACTGCAACTATACTAAAAGTGAACTTAAATGTAAACTGATAGTTTAGTAATTAAATACTTTGTTTTAGCATGTTTAGTACACTTTGAAGTATAGTCTCAGTAAACTACTAGTTTAGTAGTTTTATACTGCCAGTATACTTGTACATTTTATTTGAGTGAACTTTACATCATACTTTAAGTATACTACTATGTGCCTATTTAGGTATTAATTTGTATATATTTTGTTTTATGAATATCTGAACATACAAAACATCAAAAGTATCTGCTTGTAAACAAAAACACTTTATTCTAGTTCCATGCATTATTTTTTTTTTACTTGAATGTGGGTAAGTTTCATAAATAGAAAATAAAGAAATAAACAACATTTTGAACAAAAAGCTGAAAAGAGACTATGAATTGGATTCAGAATGATAATCAAAATGTGATCAACACCCCAAAGCTTGACGGCCATTATTACCTCTTGAGTGGTCAATATTTTATTCCATAATATTACACAGTTTTGATGCTGTTTTAACACGTGCAAGCATCTATTGTTTTGGTTTCTTCTTCATTTGTTTTGTTTTTGGAAATTATGTACAGAAGATGTGTACTAGCTCCCCTTACCATAAAACAATGAAAACACGGATTCTCGGAGCACAAGTATAGCTCAAATATATTTAGACTTTTTCTAAGTATAAGTCAAGTATACTTAAATGTCATTTTAAGTATATTTCTGAGAAGTATATAAAGCCCATTTCTTAGAAGTACATAAAAAGTATACTAAAAGTATACTTTCCTGTTTCTTAGTTTAAAAGAAGTATCCTAATAGCACACTTATTTTTCGTAAGGGTGTGCAGTCAACACAAACATGTGAATGAAAATTGAGAAAATGTCATGAGACTATTGTACTTGATTATTATTTACCTGAATAGTATCTAAGGGTGAAATGGTGGCTCACTGGTTTCACTGTAGCTTTATATCAGTTTGATTTCTGGCTGAGCCGGGAGACTGTTTTCTGTTGTCTCAGTGTTTGTGTGGGTTTCCATTTTGCTTCTTACAATTCAAAGACATTCAGCATTCAGAGGTGAACTGAAGACACTTAACCAGGGGTGTCCACAGAGCCGATCCTAGACTTCTGGGGGCCCTACGCAGAACGGGGGGGTTGGTTGAGATGCACGAATGGATGCAATGCAGTTGTCTGGGTTTCACTTCGTCTTGAATCATCTTGAAATGATCATTCGAGCATTCATGTTTTCATAACCTCTGGCCAAACTCCAAAACGAACCCAAAATTAAAACATATTTTGGATTAAGGGGGCCCCCTGGTGTTTCGGGGGCCCTACGCAGCTTGCGTATTCTGCGTATAGGGAGGATCGGCTCTGGGTGTCCATTCCTGATCTTGGAGCGCCAACATCCTGCAGAGTTTAGCTCCAACCAGTTCCAACACCGGTGTGAATTTGTTGACTTGAGTAGTTGGTTCAGTTTTTTAGTTGGGGAAGAGGATATAGTGACCTAGGTTTGGACACCTCTGATTAGTTGGTTCAGATGTTTTTAATTAGGGTTGGACCTCAACTCTGCAGGATATAGTGACCCTAGGTTTGGACACCTCTGCACTAAACTCTCTGAAGGTTAGATTAGATTAGAAAAACGTTATTCATCTCTGTAGAGGGAAACTCATTTGCCACCATTACACAATGCAAAAAACATACAATAATTACACAACTTCATTAAAAAACCTAACAGCAGCAGGAAAAAAGGACCTTCTAAATCGCTCTGTATAACACCGAGGCATCACTAATCTTCCACTAAATGAACTTTTAAGTCCACTAAAAATACAGTGAAGTGGATGACCTTTGTAAGACACAATCATTTTTACTTTTGTCCTTGTTCGTTTCTCCACAATTACCTCAACTGAATCAGGATTGAGGCCAATTCCAATTTAATTTACTGTCAAGATGTGAACCAAGATATTTATAAGACTGAACAATCTCTACTTTCTGACCTTTAATTGTCACTGGTACTATCACTACTTTATTTCTTCTAAAAATCAATGATCAACTCCTTAGTCTTCTCCACATTCAGTTTTAGGAAATTACCATGTAATCACACCACAAAATCAGACCATGTAACAAATAACTCTACCTCTCTTCTATAGTCCACGTCATTGCCCTGATTAATTAAACCCACAAGGGCAGTATCATCTGAAAACATTTGTATATAACGAGATGTCTGAGTGCCTATAGTCAGTGGTATACAGTGAAAATAGAAAAGGGGATAAAACAGTACCTTGTGGGGCTCCTGTTTTAGTCAGAATAATATCAGATATTTTATCACCCAGCCTAACAAACTAAGGTCGAACTAAACGATAGTCCAGTACACACATAATAGTTGTTCTATGTAGGCTAAAACACGACTGAATTGATCAGCCAGAACATGTGGTTATATTGTATTGGAAAAAAAATTAAAAACATAATCCTAACAGAACTGGCAGTAGTTTCCAAATGACTATAAATATTGTGCAACATAAAACGTATGTCTATGCATGAGCCCTGTGGTCCAGGATGCTTGGATGGGCTTCAGCATCACAGAGACCCTACGGCGAATAAGCTTTTTGGGAGAATGAAAGTATGATTAGCTAATCTCCCAATTCATTATCCAGTAAAATCTTGAACCAGGGCATTCAAGACTATTTAGTCTCAAAGCTCAAGTTTACATGACAGATGAAGGGTTAAGCACTGCATGGGATCTCCAAACACTGAGCAGCTCACATGGTATGGTACACTGTTGCAGTGGTGCTATGTGATGCCTCATGCATTGCATGTTCTCTCCTAATCGGTCTGAGGGTTTAGAAAAACCCTCCAAGCTCTGCTTCCATCATTTGCGGAACATCAAGGGCACAAATGTTCGACAAGTTAAGCCAGAGTGACTACAAAAGGCACAAGTGTACAGAAGGCTGTGTGATCACAGTCATTGTCTTAAATGGAAAACATGAATGGTTTACTGGCTGCTGGTACTGAGACGTATGACCACATAGGCAGCAAATGAGGAGCAGAGAGCTGGGAGGGAAGCCATGGCAGCACAGATCTCAGGTGTCTTTGAAGCCTGCATGACACTGCTCTTCCCTTCCCTATTTCTGCTTAGCCCATATTCTGGGTCTGCTCAAGACAGACCCAGAACAGCCATTAGCAGTGCTTGTTAAGTTGATTGTTCATATTTGAACAAACACACAACCCAAAGTTGTTGTTGTTGTTGTTGTTTTTTTAGTCCTATATTATAGGATAAAGGAGGTGTAAAAGGTAAATTGAATCAGATCTAGATAAACCTGATCTAGATCATACTCAAACCAACTTCAAATGGTTAGTTGCCATGTAGGTTTTGACATGTGCACCGTCTACTGTCCCACAGCGTGCACTGTGTGGCTTGTTGAGTTACAATGATCTTCAAAATGAGCTTTTACTTGGCAGATGATGAAATAGGCAATATTTCCATAGACTTGCTTGGAAAGAGAAGCTCATATCCAGGACTGAAAACAAAATCCTGCTGAAAATACGTTGAACCTTTTACAGAATTATCCACTTTTAAAGAGATAGTTCACCCAAAAATGAAAATTCTGTCATTAATTACTCATCCTCATGTCGTTCCAAACCTGTAAAACCAAATTAAGATATATTTGATAAAATCAGACCCTGCAGACAGCAGTGTAACTGAAATGCTCCCAGGCTCAGAAACACAGTAAGGACATCGTTAAACAATCCATGTGACATCAGTGGTTCAACTGTAATGTTATGAAGCTACGAGAACACTTTTTGTGTCTCTTTAACAAAATATGAAATTGATAGACACAAACCAATATATAAATATAGTATGTGTGTACATACTAGATGTACTCAAGTATGTATAGTCAACTCATCAAAATAAGTGTACTTATTTAAACCGTGACAAAACTTTTAATTTGAAATTATTACAAAGTGTACTTAAAGGGCTAGTCCACCCCCCAAAAAAAATTATTCTTTCATCATCCTCAAATTTTCCAAAACTGTAAGAGGCTTTTCACTTATTGAACACCAAAAAATACACCTGGTCCCTATTCACTTCCTTATTTTTTTATTTTAAATTTTTTTTCATACTATGGAAGTCAATAGGGACCAGCAATTGTACTGTTCATTTATCCCTTTAAGTGTGTTAAATATAGTCATGAAAGATTTGAAGTACACAATAAGTGCACATTTAATTCAATCAAGCACATTGCTTTTTCACAAGGTTATACATGGCTAAATGGATATGAGTCATGGTATATTTATATGGGTCTATTTGACCCCTTTTATGCATTCTGCAGATCAAGTTCTTAAAAATAGATATTTTTATTAATATCGAAAAGCGTTTTGTTTACTATTGGTGTAATTTTCTTTAGAACAGTGTTTTAACAGCAGAGATTTTCTCTCTGCGAGGTCTTTGCACATGAACCGATTGGCCAGGATTGGTCCCTAACAGTCCTGTGAGATAATGAGATCAAATATCAAGCTAGATTTATTTGGTCAAGGCCTTAAAATCAGGCAGGGCCTCTTCTTCATTGCCATGCATCCTGTGATCACTTCCTTCCTCTGTCTTCCTTCTCTCTTCCATCTATTCATGTCAGGCATCTTCTCTGCTATCAATGTCAAAGCCAAATTACGCCCGAACTGTGAGGACAGGTCAGACTAATGCAATCTCATCCGTCAGGAGAAATGATGGGCGAAGAGGATCCGAGGAAGAGACGTCCAGAACCGGGGGAAGACTTAAATGGGAATGACGAGTCACTCCTTTGAATTGAGGGAAGCAGCAAGAGCTCTATTTAAACAGGCCCTCCTCACAGGCAAGAATATGAGGCTGTCCCTGACAAGAGCAGGCGAACTGATCAATTGATCGCATACTCCTCGACTGGAACATCGCCAACAATTTCTTTCTAATTTAATACACAGAGCGTAAAGGAATAGCTCACTCATAAATGAAAACCCCATGCATACTGCAATAAAAGTACAATCTGTCTATTGATTAATGGAATAGTTCACCCAAACGTGACACATTCTGCCATCAGACTTCCCATTTGATTGAATACATTTATATAGTTAACAAGCGACAATAAGCTCTAACAATGTGCAGTCCAATGTGACTGCTGCCCATTAGTGAACACACCAACATAACAAGATCATAGACAATATTATATTATTAATGATTGAAAGATGAATTTGCAGTGGTTACATATTCCGAGTGCAATGAGAATACTTTTATTAAATTCATTCACACCATGAATATCCATCATTACTATAAATTGATTATTCTAATCCAGTGCGAATAAGAAAGTCTGTACCACAGCTAACGATATCAAATCAATCTAAAGAATTTGGATATAGTATATATAGCAATAAAATTAAATAATAGTTGTTACTGGTAGAGACAGACATTTTTCAAAATATTTTTATTCCACCGCATAAGAGAGATAATAAGCACACATTACTAATCACAAGTAAATTTATTCCAAGAAGGACATTTGGTGACCATCAATTGGACCAGCTATACTATTTTAAATTGTTATGTTTTTAATACAGGTAGTGAGCTAATTAAAAGCCTATTGATATTTCACAATAGTAGGCGTTTAATCTAGTAAACAAAATTACTGATGAAAATAGCCATATACCAAGGATTTTTTTTATCAGATGTATTATTGACAAAATTTGTACATTTAAATTTGTTTTTTGTTTACATGTGGTTTAATATGGTCAACTAAAATTTCATTTTCCTCAACTAAAATTATTAGACTAAAATCAATGCATCTTTTTTATCAAAGGACAGAAACTAATCACTGAGACATACATACATACATACATACATTTTCTTTTTTGTGAATTCCACAGACTGAAATATATCATAGATCAATAGGGTAAAAAAAATCATGATTACAGCATACTTTCCCCCGTTGATTAATCAGTTTGTTAAGACTGCTGTCTTGTAAGTTATGTTTGATTATACAAATGAGGCATTATCTAATTATATAAAAAAATGAAAAGAGTCGAACTCTAAACATTATACACTGTAAAGCCATGTTCAAAAATGCTCATTTCATATTGTTGGTTTTTACAGAGAGGATTTTGGATCTCTCTTTCTACTTTTAATCTCTCCATAAATCAAAAGTACTGTCAAAACAACACTGTCTCCATGTTTTTAAGATTGGAATCAAGCAAATTACACATTAACAAACCACTCTGTAAAAACCTTTGATGTTTGATGTACTGTACTATACGCTACTGAAGTGGAGAAAAAAACTCACTTTGGTAAAATAGCCTTTAAAATAAATATTATAACTGAAATCTATACAGATCCAAATAGATAAAGTGCAAGAAAATAAGCACTTAAATGTGTTTTTGGATGTTTTCTTTTCACTAGTTTCCACAATTGACTAGTGCCTGGTCTGTAGTGCCTTATTAGTTATGTACATTTTATTAAATTAATCTTAGGTAATGTGCATTAAAGAAATGTAACTGCATTTTACTGTTCATTGGCACATTTCTAAGACTCAGACATTCTGGTGTTCCATACTCATATCAATCAAACTCCTGCACCCATTCATGATTATCTTTGACCAACACCCCTGACCCGCCCCGCCCCGCCGCCCATTTGGAGTCCTAGGGAGGGCGTCTGCGGCGAGGGTGCGTTGGCAGGCACCAGGCCCCGCGGTGCTCTTCCCGTCTCTTGGACACAGGATCAGGTGTCGCAGTTTTCCCAGCACCTTCTGTTTCTGGTTAACATGAAATGAGCTCCATCAGAAGGAGTCTGAGCAAAACGGAGCAAAAATCAGAGCTGACAGGCAGGAATATTAGCCTGTGACGGCAGCCAATAATTGAGCGATTGGCTCCCTCTCTCTGGTAATGAGGAGAATATGTGCAGGGAATGTGGTTGTACTTTTCTCGCTCTCTCTCACTTTCCCTTGCTCTTCCTTCTTGGTTGCCCTCTCCTTCCCTCACTCCTCCAGCCTCCTCTCTTCTTCAATACCCGATATATCATTTCAACAGAAACGGAGGGATAGTCTTACTTCACTTCAAAGTTGTGCTCCAGGTGTCATCTCGGTAACCTCAAAGTAATGTTATGCAGAGAGCTCTCTCGGGCCTCTGTGAGAGAGCAAAACTTCTTTTTTTTAACTCCTGAAATGTTTGCTAAGATTTATGGCAGTGAAAGTATATGGTGCCGTGAGAGAGTGGACCATTACACTTCATTACTGTTTGTTTTTTTTCTATCCCATGCAAAAATGATAATGGGAGGACCATGTACGCTCTTTTTCCTTCTTCTCTTGGGGTGTCTCGGTCAATGTGCTTCTCAGATTTGTCTCAGATGGTTCTGGAAAAGTGCTTTAATGGTTAACCTTTTCACATGTAAGAATAAAATCTCTTTCAGACATGCATTTATATTGCCGTGAATGGGTAACACATTTCTGCATGGGTTTGAATAGCATGTTTGGGGTCAAAGGTCATTTTGAGGTTGTGCACCAAAATGACCACAACACAAAAGGAGCTTCAAGCTTAATTGTGTAAAAGTATACACATTGATTATAGCAATATATTTCTTAATTTTTATCAAAATCAATATATTTCTGATTCAACTGGTACTTTTTTTAGCCGTTTAGCTTTGTTTCCCTTCTTACGCAAATGTGTGATTATATGATATATGATTATATAAAATAAAATAATATAAGATAATATGATTATTTTAATTAAAAAAAGAAATATTGCAGATTATTTGTTTTAAAGGTTTGTAATAAAAATAATACTAATTTTATAAATTATACAATGCAAACGTTTTAAATAAAACAAAAAATGTATGCAAATTTGAGATTATTTTAATAATAAAAAATAAATATTGCAGATTATTTGTTTTAAAGGGTTGTAATAAAACAACCCATTGTTGTTTTATTATTGTTTTATTAAAATTGTTTACATTTTTTGCTTTCCCCATCTGCATTGCAGTTATTACTTACATTTGTACATACACAATATGCTATTTACTGCGCAAAACCACCGTATTTTACCCTATAAATTAATTGTATAGAGCATAAATTCTCACTCTGCAATATTTCCTTCAATAAATAAGGTATTTTCGGAAAAAAATGTAACTGGTGCAAAGCATTTCAGATGCCCCATTTGCTACTTTCCCCCCTAAAGTACATTAATAATTTTAATGAAATGGGAAGATTCATATTTTAAACTAGAATGCAAAATGAGAGTTAGTTTCTCGCTGAAAGAGTTAATACTGTGGAGAAGGAAAGGGAGGCGGATGAGAGCGAGGCCTTGCAGATCCATATGTCTCCAGCCGTCACACTTAGGAGTATATTTAGGAGGGAAAGCCTGCAAAATAATCAGAATAAATATAGCACTCGCATATATCAGCCATATTCATGTTTGAAACCAAGGGTGTGGGTGCATGTGTAAATGACCATAATATACACGTCTGCTTCACTAGGTTTGATTTTTCGTGTATGTATGCATATGTTTCAAACAGTTGAAGGCTATATGGAAAGCAAGAAGGGTTACAGCTGTATCAGAGCATCGCTTACTGTTTCAGACAGACAGAGACGGGTTTCTCTTCTAGACCCTTTGAGTTAAGGCTTCAGGTTTCACATAGTTTTTGGGACAAGGTCCAACCCCAAGCAGAATTCTTAATACAATAATTGGTAGAAGACTTGCTCTTATTAATACTTCTCAGACTGCAGCCTGTTTCGGATTTCTTTCTTTTTCCTCCTCCTCCACCTTCCTTTTTTCCCTAACCAAAATCAGTTTTGTGTGTTGGTGCTCGGAGGGCTGTGGGACAGGGCCCTGACCCCGGGTGTGCTGCTCTAATGATGAGAGGATGAAAGCGCTGAAGTTGGTTCCCAGGCTGGCCCGTGAGGGGGTGCACTGCTGTGAAATGGGCAGATAATGGAGACCAGGTGTGTTTAGGGGACACAAAGAGGAGAGAGATTCTCCTCTCCTCGCCTTTTCCTGAATGGGAGGTGCGTTCCTGCTCCGAGTCCATACCCTGCCTGGCAAAGGCCAGATTCGCCATGTAGTATCCCTGATATACTATTATAGTTTTTGAATACACTGTATATACAGTATATATATTTCAAGTAAAGATTTTTTTTAATGTTTTAGTTTGTGTTTAATGTTAACAATAATAATGCTTTGTACACACTACAAAGTCGTGGGAGTGATTGCAAGATTTCAGTATTCTTTTGCAGGCAAATTAATTTATTAACTTTTTATAGTTGCCTAACAGAGTGATATTTAAAATTGAATTAATTGTGCTGTTGTCATGTATTTTTTCTGAAAGTCAATTTATTTCCTGTGAAATCTTACTTAACAGTGTTGAATGTATGAGCAAATGATCAAAAAGCACACATAAGATCAGTGTTAATTAAATCCCTTTGTGATGTCATTTCAGAAAATATTAACTGACTGGGTTAATATGTCAAAACTGCCATTAGTATATTAAGAAGGTGGAAAGCCAAACATGGGACATTTACATTGATTTATTCAGGTTTTAATTAAATACAGTGTTCCCTAGAAATAAGGGACCAAATTCAAAAAGCTTTAATAACAAACAAAAAACCTTGACGTGTTCCCAGGGGATTATTTGGAGGATAATAACATAACCAAGAACAAATAATCAAAAATCATATTTAGAATACATACATATTCTAAGAATGTTAAATCTACAGTTTTATCCTGTCATGGTTAGAAATGCTATTTAAAGGTTACAAAAAAAGATTTCTTAGAACTTTCATCAAGTAGAAATAACATCATAAGGACGTTCTGAGGATGCTGTTCTAAGAATGTTTTTCTCAACTTTATGAGATCATCAAGTAATAAAGAAAAAAGGTCATGTCTGCACACTGATGATACACTACAATATATATTTATTTATAAAAAACACAGTGATTCATCTGGTTAGGTTCTCATCAGACTATTACGTTATTTAAACGTTTATTTTTAATATCCTAAGAATGTTAAAATGTCCACATTTTCTTGCTGTGATTAGAATAATAGAATAAAGGTTGCAAAATAGTTTCTTACAACATTCTGCTAATTTTATTATTACCCAAAATATAGTTATTCAAACATATTTTTTTTTACTATTGTAAGAATCTTATCATTTCCAGTTTTCTTGTTGTGATTAGAAATAATCTAAAAAAAAAAATTTCTTAGAATATTGACCAAGTACAAATCCCATCATAAGGACGTTCTTAGAATTATGAGATTGTTTATCAAGAATAAATAGCATCATAAGGGCCTTTTGAGAATGTTGATCTCAGAACGTTTTCTCTCAACATGATGAGAGCTTATTATCAAATAAAATACAATTATAAGAACGTACCATAAACATTACTTGTCCTAACATTTATCTAACTTTTTAAGCGTTGTGAGAAAGTTCCTGGTTAACTGAGTCGTGCCAGTATTCAACAGCAGCATGTACAGTAGACAGTCCTGAGTCTTAATGTGGTCGAGTACTGCAGGTATGAATATTATAACACTGAGCCTAAGCTTATTGGTTCTTCTGTGGATTCCTGCATAAACACTCCTTTATCTGCGATTAAACCAGACCAGAGCAGCGATCCTGTGATATAATGACTCGCTTTGATGCTGAGAAGTGTTTTGCTGCATAGATGAGCCTTTGTGTTATCTTTCATCCAGAACACCTTCATTTGTTGAGCGTTTACCCCTGATGCTTGCTGTTAATCTCGAGTAGCTGAAGTTTTAAAGGAAAGGTCAGGAGGATCAGGCCGCAAAAGTGTTTCTAATCAGAGCAGACAGTCTCACAAAGCTCCCCCGTAATTACAATCTAATTAGCAGGCACCAGATGAAATCCAGCATGCCATTTCACATCAATAATTTAACTCCTTCCTAGACGGCCTTTAAAGAACATGTCTGAGGAACGGATATTGCAGCTGGCGTTAAAACACAGAACGTCTCACTCTTTCTCCTCACCGCAGGTCATAGAGTGTGTCAAACGCAGGCGGTTAGGGATGCTTATGAGGGCCTTTACACTAGGGGTCCAATCTAGACCCTCAGCACTTCTCAAAACCGCTCGTCCTTCAAAGGGAGTGTGATATCATTATAAAGCTGGATATTGTTTCACTCAGATTTTCTCATTACGATCTTGGTCGTGTTAAGACAAAATTCAGATGTTTCTGGGGGCAGGGCGCGTGTCTGAATGCATGTGATGATGAGGAGGGACAGGAAGTTGACGGATGCTTAGGCAATCATTTTTGAGGAATATTGAAAAGAGGAAGATTTCCATTTGATTTACTCGCTCTGGCTATTGAAATGTCTGTCACTTTCAGCTGTTTATCTTGTGAAAAAAAAAAACTATTCCATTTTTGCCATGTTGGCTTTTCTGGCATATTAATCAAATATTGACACTGTGTTAGAAGTCCAGGAAGAGAGGAAATCATAAAAAACGAGCATGGAAGCGTTGTATACCGCAGATATTAAAACAGAGCCGTGTGGCGAGAAGGTGGCTTCTTGCACTATATGTCCAACCTCTTTATAATTACAGACTGTGTCTAGTGTGGAGAATCACTTTGACACACAATCGTGTGCAGCTATCTGAAGTTATTCTTGTAGAAAGCTCTTTTGGCAGAAGCCGGCGTGCTGAGTGTCTGAACAGAAGGAAACAGGATTTCAAAGACAGCTCCCTATTACTTTGTGAATCAGGCTGTTTGCAGCAGAAATGCACGCTGTACTGTTAGTCAATCGCGACGCGTTGATCACATTGCTGTGTCCTTTCCTCTCAGACTGTGAAGTCACCTGACAGGCCTTGATGGAATAAGTATTGACTGCAGAGGCGGGATCAGGATACTCAAGTTTGTAACTGACATTGTTTGTGTGCTCATCTTTTTTTATCATTACAGTTTGTCCTTTGAGTCATTTTTTTGCAGCAAATTATCAGCAAGTTAACCACAAATAAACAGGATGATGTTTGGTGGCTGGTTTGAACATTTACATTTTCTACTAGAGTACAAATTATGAAAATCCATATAATGTGATATTTTTATTGTATATTGAAAATATACTGAAAATTAATATATTCAAGTATGCTGAATAATACATAAGGAATTGCTACTTTTCATATATTATATATTTCATATATTAAAAAATATATAACATTATGTGACAATATCAGTCATAATATACATAATGTACATGTAATAAAATATGGTATGTGTGAGCAAATATATTTATGTACCATACATATTTACATTTATATGGGAATGTGTACTTACAATATCTATTGTACTCACGTATGAGGAAAATAAATATTATATATGTATTTGTATTTTTGTAGTTTATAAAGCACTCAGCTGATTAAATCGATTAAACCATAAATTTTGGACATCAAAACTTACAACGTCACTCCAGACAATAATTAAAGACATTATACAAGTTTTCATAACAAACAGTGAATTTTTGAATTTGACAAGCAAACATCCTCTTTAATCGATGTTAATGAACTTTAACAAATTTGCATGATTTAACAAAACATCCAGTTGTCCAAAAAGCCCAAACTTTGAAGTTTTATTTTCAGTAAACACCCTTTTCTTGTATACTATCATATATATTTTCATAAATCAAATGTGTAACCATGCAAACAATAAAGTAAGATAATGTGTCCAGCTTTGTGTAAGCCCATAAATTCCTTCTAGTGGAGAAAGAAAGAAAGAACCTCCATAAACCTCAGCTTCCTCCGAGATATGAAGGTTTGACTGGATAGCGTGGTCTGGTTATGAGTTGGTAAATACAACACTGTAACTACATCACGTGACTGCAAAACACACCTTTCTCCGTTTGATAGACATTAGGAAGGTATTTCAGGATGAATCCAGGCTTACTGAATAAAAATAACACATTTTTGCAAGCAGCAAACACATTTCATACAAATATTGAAATAAAATTCAATAAAATTGTACTACACTTCCAAAAGTGTGTATTCACTGTGATGCCATAGAAGATCTCTTTTTGGTTCCACAGAGAACTTTTCACTGAACATTTCCTAAAAGATCCCCTTTTTTATTTTCTTCTTTTTCTTTTTTCATAGTGTGAAGGACATTTTAATAATTTAATGAACCTTTTTCCACTATGAAGAACCTTTTGTGCAGTGGAAAGGTTCAAAGGATGTTAAATGTTCTTCATGGAATCATTAATGCCCATAAAAGACCTTCATTTTTAAAAGTGAATTACAGTAAGTGCCCCAAACAAAACTCACAATATCTTTCAAGGATTCGTGTGTGTGTGTGTGTGTGTGTGTGTGTGTGTGTGTGTGTGTGTGTGTGTTGTGTGTGTGTGTGTGTGTGTGTGTGTGTGTGTGTGTGTGTGTGTGTGTGTGTGTGTGTGTGTGTGTGGTGTGCGTGTGTGTGTGTGTGTGTGTGTGGCAGTTTGTGGTTTATGTGAGGACACACAATTTGTATAATGACATGGTATGACATAGGTATTACAAGGAGAAGGTGATTTATGAGGACAATTTCAGTGTCCCCATAATTCAAAAGGCTTATAAATCATACAGAATGAGTTTTTTTTTTGAGAAAGTAAAAATGCACAAAGTTTCCTGTAAGGGGTAGTTTAGGTGTAAGGTTTGTTGTAGGGCGAATAGAAAATACGGTTTGTACAGTAAAAAACCATTACGCCTATGGAGAGTCCCCGTGTAAACATAAAAAACAATGGTGTGTGTGGGTGTGTGTGAGTGTGTGTGTGTTGTGTGTGTGTGGTGTGTGTGTGTGTGTGTGGTGTGTGTGTGTAATAGTGTGTTGGCTGTCCTACAAGGTGTGTAAATAGTGGGGTTTTTGATGGGAAATGAAATCATGAGTGTGAAAATAATGCCAGTGTCCTGTGAGGCTAAGTTTAGGTGTAGGGTAGGTGTAGGGCAATAGCACATACGGTTGTACAGTATAAACCATTACGTATGGAATGTCCCAAACCATGGTGTGTGTGTGTGTGTGTGTGTGTGTGTGTGTGTGTGTGTGTGTGTGTGTGTGTGTGTGTGTGTGTGTGTGTGTGTGTGTGTGTGTGTGTGTGTGTGTGTGTGTGTGTGTGTGTGTGTGTGTGTGTGTGTGTGTGTGTGTGTGCATGTGTGTGTGCGTGCGTGTGTGTGTGCGTGTGTGTGTGCGTGTGTGCTGTGTGCGTGTGTGTGTGTGTGTGCTGCTTGCGTGCTCGTGTTGTGCATAAGGTCAACACACAGTACATAAAAGCGACATGCTTATGCATATCATCACAAGTGTTACACTATGCTTGAAAACGGTGGCTTAAATTACCAAAGATAATTTCTGAATCCTTTTCCACCTTGTTGTGCCTTCAAGGAATTTATGAAATCATTATTTTTAAGAATTCTATGGGATTCAGATACACATTTTCCTATTAAACATCAATCAAACTAAATATTAGTTTGAAACGAGCAGCAGAACGAAGGCACATTTGACCTGAGGAAACACATTTTAAAAAGTTTTCTCTCCAATGAAAGATAGACGCTGCACAAAACTAATCTTGTTCCCTGCTTATCTGATGATAATCACTTAACGAGGAAATTGCCTCATATTAGAATCTGGGAGACTGTAAATGTGCAAGTGTCTGGTGAACACAGACATGTTGGATTTGTATGAGGTGTTGGAGAGCAATGATATCGTTTCCTGTCTGAATGAAAGTGTGTACGTTAGTTTCATTATGTGGAGATAAAAGCTTTTGATGCCTCACACTGATGATTTCCTCACTTGTGCCGTCACCAGTACAGCCTTGTATTCACTTCCAATCATACTATTCTGGTCACTGACTATATCTGAGCATTGTTTTACTGTAAAATACACACACATGCTTTGTGATTTACACAGACTCACGCGGACATATAAAGCAATCAAGCTTAGGTTAAATTACAAAATTAATCTATTTTTCATGTAAAGCTCAATAAACAGGGTGTGTGGCATAATGACGCATACTAGCACTTAAAGTAAATTGGGCACGGCAATAAAATAGGTTATACTAAATACATGATATTAAATATATTTTAATGTTTATCTACAAAACTTAAGTGCTCTTCACACCAAGGACAATAATTATAACCATAACCAGCATTGGGGAAAGTTACTTTAAAAAGTAATGCACTACTAAAATATTGTAATACTCAATAAAGAAGTAACTTTTTATGGAAAGTAATGCAATATATTACTTTAGCATTACCTTTGTCACTGCACTAGGCTTGCTTGTTTGTTTTTTTAATAACAAAAACCCTAAAGTTAAATTATTGGTAACTTTAAAGCTACCCTTTCACACAAAACGTGAAATGAGAGTTTTTCTCGATTGCTAACACACTATAACTGATACATTTGGCCCAATTTTCCAAACCATTCATACAGTTCTCAAAACAAAGACACGTTTCTCAAAACTTTTAACACGTTTCACCTGTTTGCAAACATGTTCCAATTTGCTCAGTGTTTTCTGCAAAACTCTACACAAAAACGCCATCATTTTGCCCATGTTCTCATTCAGAAAACACAAACACACAATATAATTAACTCAAGCATCATAAGATTAACTCAAACAGCACACATTTATCCATTCAGTAGCAAAACTGATGACACACAGGTCAGAATCTCAGGATGATATGAAGTGATTATGTGTTTTGGAAAATGAATCATGGTAGTAGGAGACAAAGAGGAATAGAAGGAGAAATGAAAAATGAAGGGGATGATGTCAAACGTCATTTGTTCCTGATGAAATACAAAGCACTATAGTTGACCATGTTCTTCTGAGGTAAGTTGACCTACAGGCTCATCTACAAGGTTTCAATACTACCTTCACATACAATATAACTACAGTGCATAGCAGCAGTACTTCAGATGAGACAACTTTCATTATTCTATGCACAGTGAATACTGTAGCACATGTTGTACACCCTCAAACTCATTTACTGTTGAATTGATTTGTAGCCAAGTAGTCCTTACATGTCCTGTATTTGTGCAGAACTGAGAGACGACTGTCTAGGGAGGCAGAGAAGTCTTTTTTCAGAAGACTAAGAAACTGCCATAACAGTAAGGACACTACCAATATTGTAATGCAATTTGGCAGAGGATGCTGAATGAATGAATGAATGAATGAATGAATGAATGAATGAATGAATGAATGACATTCATTATTTATCTATTTCTGTAAAGTTACTAACAGTATATTCCAGTGTGCGTTTACTGTATATTCAGTTGTTTGGTCTTTGAACTTTTCTCTTGTAGTGCATTTCATGTAAGATCTCTTTACAGTAGTGTAGTAAAAGTAAACTTTTCTTAAAGTTTATTGCTGAATTTTACTGTATCTGCATCCCTATATTTATGTCATATAATGTAACAGACATTGACTAGCAAAATTATTCCTGTTTCCCAAAAGGCGTTTTTTGTAGCAGTGTTTTTAATTGATCTCACTGGTGTTTTCTAGACAGTGGAGTAGTCTGTGTATTTGGCAGGTTTGTGCATCATCTGAGGCCAAAGTTTGATTTTGACTAAAGATACTATGTCTTTGACTAGAATATTTGGTTTTGAAATGTTTATAGGTTTATTGAAAGGTTTTGGTGTGTAGTTTTGATATTGTGTTTATAGTTCTGAGAAAATTTGACCCTCTCTGTGAAATCCAGGCTAAAGTCTCAAAATCGTATTATGAGATAACAAGCATCAAAATTTGATTTCAACCATTAATTTCACTATAATTTCAATCTTTGACATGGCCTTACTCAGAATTAACATATGGCCTTACTCAGGTTAATTTTCAAAGATATGAAGTTTACAGAATTTTCACAGAATGTTCTTTACCTTATGAAGGATGATTTTATGTAGAAAACAGTAAATCACAAAAAAATCGACTTTAGCTGGGTTTTCACAGAGGGTCACAAATGGTGAATTGTTTCATGAATTGTGTGTTAGCAATTGAGAAAAACTGTAATAAGCCCCAGTCTGGGGAAACACCTCTGCACCTCACTCCAAATTTCTCTCAACATGGCAACAAAAACTCAGATATTTTGTTGCAAATTTAAAAGTAATACATTACTTAAAGCTGCAGTACGTAAGTTTTGCCTCTTTGTCGCCATCTCTGTTTGAAAACCTGGAATTGCAGCTCTGTGCAGAATTATCTACCGTGCGTGGGGTTGTGCTCCGGCACCAGCGCAGATGAATCTAATGTTTTGAGGAGTATGTGTGTCAGTCTGTCAGTCACCGCACCGGTGTGGATACTGTACTTAGTAATCACAGATTCTAGCCTAAGTCTTTGAATATATGACCCAAATAAGAACTGTATATTCACTGTAATTGCCATCTGAACAAGTAAGTGTGGCGGGAAGAGCAAACGACAAACACAGTGGGCATGGCAGAGGCTTTTATTTAACAGAAATAATAAAAATAAAGTGTCCAAAGGGGAAAAGTGTCCAAAATGAACAGGGGATCTGGTGTCCTCATCGTGCTGCGGGGTACGGGAAGGAGGGGCAGTGTTCGAGAAGGAAGGGTCCTGGTAAGGAGCGGAGTCCGGCGGCCGCACGCGCTCACCTCTCTGGTCCGGGGCGCGAGGGGCGGCGGCTTCGTTTAGCGGCTTCGTCCTCCTTTGGCCCGCAGCGCTTCCAGGGATTATACGGCCCGGCATCCTGGCCCGTCAGCCGTCTCACGGGTGCGGTGCTCGTCCGGACCGCGGGTCTGGCAGCTCGTGACTTTGCGGCACTCGATCCCTCAATAGCTCCCTTCCCGGACCCACGAGGACACCAGCGTGCATGCACGGGAAAGAGACCGGTCTCCCGAGGAGAGGCGCGCTCGGCATATAACAGCGGCGGTGATGAGGCTTCATTCACGTCAGGTGTGCCTCATCACACGCCGCCAGACCTGGCTGTTTCAGCGCCCCTCCTCTCTCACACACCCACTCCCGTCGGGAGCCTGGTGAAGGGCGGCGTTAAAGGACGGGGTGATGATGAAAATAAGGGGGGGAGGCAGCCATCTCGTCACATAAGTAACAAGTCTGCCATGTTTGTTCTGACCAACTGTGGAAAAAAGCATTACAATAAATCGCGCTACCAATGGTGATTAAATCTAACGATCAGTTAGCTCTTATCACATCTAACCGTGCAAATTATTATTATTGTTATACTTTATTCTCAAATTATTAATGTTACCAACATCAGCATCGCGTGACAATGAATATTGTGTGTATTATCGTGTAGATTTACATTTCTGTGCAGTCTAATTGTCATACCGTTCGAATTTCATAATAAGAAATTATTTTAACCCAAAAAGCAAAGTATGCTCCCTTCGAACTGGTTTTCTTTAAAATACAAATCTTGTGTAATCCCAGGCTATCTGTAATCAGAAGCACATTTAAAACTGGAATATAAATTAATTTCAGTCACACGTGTCTCATAAACACATAATCCTTTCTGGATCACAATCCGCCATCAAAATGATGCATTTAGTTATTAATTATTTTAATATCCTAGTATTCGGGACAACTTCTTTATGTTTACAGACGTGACGTAATGATGCAGAGCCTTGCTCGAATTTACTACCGTACCACTCAAATTAGAAAACATTATTATAAGCTAGCTAACCGTGTGAATCGGGCTAAAGTAAGGAGATAGTTTTGAACACTGGCTGGTTATGTACTTGCTCAAATATTGATTTCGGATCATTTTTAACCCAAAAAATTACGGACTGCAGCTTTAACTAGTTACTTGCAAAAAGCAATCTGATAACATAACTTGCGTTACTTGTAATGCATTACCCCCTAAACTGAGGATAACTACAACTATCAATTTGTATTAATAATTGTAATTATATGAGAACATGGAAGCCTATGAAAACTATAACAATATTATTGAAATCACTTTCAGAACATAAAATGTAGTTCATGAATAATATCTAGCAACAAAAAAATAAGATATGAAAAATGCCAAAAACATCTACAATAACTATCTTTACCTCAACCAGAACAGAGAAGTCTTACACACAATTTTAAATTTTTTTTAATTTTTTTAGCTCAAATAATGCACAAAAATGAATAAATAAATACATTTAAGTGCTATAACAAAAACTTAATTTGTGATTTCCACTTTTTCTTCTATAAAACTAAGTGACTCTTTGCTAATAAGCATTATGCCCTAAATGCTATCAGTTAAGCTTATATTGTATTGACTGCAGAACATAAATTTTTGCTGGTCAAGCTGGTTTTTAGCTGTTTTTTCTACCAACTGTAGATGGTCTACAAAATGGTAGTTACTAAAACACATTATCACCTTAAGCTGGTTTCAGCTGGATTTTTTACAGAAACAATCAGAAATAATAATAAAAAAATATATATATAAACATGCAGGGTAATCAGCTTTCCGTAACAGATACTGAGCAATCCATCCCATTTTCCTTCGATTTATTTATTTTTGACCAAATGTCCCCGCTTGACTACTGTAACGAGGTATGATGTATTGAGCCTTTGCTGTTGCCATGGAGACCATAGTCCCCTGTTACTTGTCACTAGAACACAAACATCTAATGTCATTCCATTCCACATGTGGGAGAGTAGTGAGGAAAAGACCGAGCACTGTTTTTTTTATGGTTTTCAGCTTTCCACGTAATGTTTTATACAGTACACATGTGCATTGTCACACACCCTACACACACCCTCACAGAACGGGCATTTCATTTCCCTCAAAAAACACGCTGTATGATTATAACATTTTAGTTAGGGGACACAAAATGTTCCTCACACACTTCACAATACACACCCATGTCATTAATACAAATTTGTTTCACATATGTCCTCATAAACCACAAACATGGTGCACACACCCCCCCCCCCACAACACACACACACACACACACACACACACACACACACACATCATTCTTTGTGCAAAAATGGTGTTTTATTTTTGTGAGATTCATCAGCGTGTTCCATTCCCGTGTGTAAGCGGGCAGGAGAGAGAAAGGAGGCCTTCAGGGGAGGGAGACACCTCGTCTGCTGCCTCCACCCAAGCCTTCAGAGATTGAAGGTGGATCTGTAGATTACAAAATGGAGTCAGCATGTCTCAGAATAATTGCTTTTTCCAGAGAGACCTCTGTCATCTCTCTCTCATCCTTCAAAGCCGCTAGTCTGCCGGTGTCTTGCGAGAACCATTGAGGAATCCACTGAAGATAAAATATTCGTCCTATATAGCGACGCTTCATGAAGTATACATTTAATTTGCTGCTGGCTACAAATCTAGAACTTACATTTCTCATTGACTTTTATAGCTCAAATATTAGGGGACAGATCAATAATAGTCAAATACGTCTGCCCTTACAGATATTTGCCATTATAACGATAGTTTTCACCAACTAGATGGTATGGTTATTGTTACTGTTGTCATAATAATAAAAATAACAACAACAACAACAACTATATAAAGAAGTTGAAGATCAATGATTTTATTTACTATGGTTATTGCTACTTTAGTAACATGAACAACAAACACAACAACAACAATAATAATAATAATAATAATAATTAATATTAATATTGTTGTTATTATTATTGTTATTACTATGGTTATTGCTACTTTAGTAACATGAACAACAACAACAACAACAACAACAACAACAACAACAATAATAATAATAATAATAATTAATATTAATATTGTTGTTATTATTATTTTAATTACTATGGTTATTGCTACTTTAGTAACATGAACAACAACAACAACAACAACAACAAATAATAATAATAATTAGTATTAATATTGTTGTTATTATTATTTTAATTACTATGGTTATTGCTACTTTAGTAACATGAACAAACACAACAACAACAATAATAAAATATAATAATAATTATAATTAATAATTGTATATTATTATTGTTATTACTATGGTATTGCTACTTAGTAACATGAACAACAACAACAACAATAATAATAATAATAATAATAATTTATATTAATATTGTTGTTATTATTATTGTTATTACTATGGTTATTGCTACTTTAGTAGCATGAACAACAACAACAACAATAATAATAATAATAATAATAATATTAATATTGTTGTTATTATTATTGTAACTTATGGTTATTGCTACTTAGTAACATGAACAACAACAACAACAATAATAATAATAATAATAATAATAATAATAATAATAATAATAATAATATAATAATATTAATATTGTTGTTATTATTATTTTAATTACATTGGTTATTGCTACTTTAGTAACTATTATTTTAATTACATTGGTTATTGCTACTTTAGTAGCATGAACAACAACAACAACAACAATAATAATAATAGTAATACATATTATTATTGTTGGTGTTATTATTATTGTAATTACATTGGTTATTGCTACTTTAGTAACAACAACAATAATAATCATCATCATCATAAAGATTCTGAAGTAGATCAATTATTTTAATTAATTAGTTATTGTAAAAAAATATTATGATTGTTGTTGTTGTTATTGTAATAAATGTTGTTGTCATTGTTGTCATTGTTATTGTTAGTTATTAAAACACTTGATCTTCGGATTCTTTATTAAATAATTATAATAACAATGAAAATTCTAAATTTGATAAATTCATTTAAATAATTACTATGGTTATTGTTACTGTCATAGTATTGTTATATCTTTATATCTTATTCTTATTTTTGTTTAATTTATATCTCCATTGATCTTTCTGTTCAACATAAGGCTAGTAATTGATTAAAATACTGTCATTTTAATCAGCTTGCAGAACACCAATGCCATGCATTTACAGCCCTCGACTGGTTCAACAAAACCTGAGTGCCTATGAGCAAAAACATGACAAAATTAACACAAATATAGAAAGCTGTCATTGAGGTAATGAATACAGTAGCTTTCTCCAGATATTATCCTGTGGTCAAATACTAGTAAATTCTTTATTAAGAAATGTACTTACGGGTCAAGGGACATGATTAATTGCATACATAGAGTATTCTAATTGCGTTATTATTTGCATTTTTATAATTAATTACACTATTGTAAGTGCACACACTGAAACTCTCCCTAATCTAAACAATAGAAATGAGATATTATCGCTTTGGTAGAAAATACTAGTCATTTTCCAAACTTGAACGGGATTTGAAATGAAGTAGTCCTCATTCAGAAGTGTTGTATTCTAGTGCTGTATAATGTGCAAGCTGCTGGCTGTCCTCTTGAGCTTCACTCTTGTGTCTTTATTGCTGAATATTGCTCTCATTTAAATGGAGATATGGTTGAACAAGCAAACAGATTAACAGCAATCAGAATACTTCACACCGCAGTGACTCTCATACCGCAGAACATGATCTAACTGTCACTGTGACCTAGACACAATGTGAGTGAATGAGATTGTTTCACATAGTTTATTACATCACGCTTAGCGCTGGTCTTGCTGTGCTAAAATTCACTATATCGTAACAGCTGTGACATGAAACACGTTCACCATATCAATGAACAGCACACACAGAGACCATCAAATAACCTTTATTATGGAACTATTTCATACAAGCAACAAGTCACTGGCTGGGATGTGTTGTGAATTTCAAGGAGTCAAAGTTTAGCTGGTTAGTAGGTCTAGTTAGCCCCTGCTGGTGGAGGCTGTAACTACATCACACGGGACTGTAAAGCCACTTTCTCCATTGACAACTTTCAAAAGTAGGGACGCTGCATTTATTTGATGGAAAATACACTAAAAACTGTAATATTATTAAACATTATTGCAGCTGAAAATAACGATTTAACAAAATTTTACTATAATTGTTTTTAAAAAATTATAATTGACCATTTATTCCTGTGATTCAAAGCTGAATTTTCAGCATCATTACTCCAGTCTTCAGTGTCACATGATTCCCTCAGAAATTTTGAAAACTGTTTTTGATGCTTACTATTTTTGTTAAAACGGTGATGCACTACAGATAAAAAATATTGTAATTAAAGGCAAAGTGACAAATTTACAATGTCACCAAAAAATATGTTTTTAAATGTTGTTCTTCTGAACTTTCTATACATCAAATAAAAAAGTTTTACAGTTACCACAAAAATAGTAAGCAGCAAAAACAGTTTTAACATTGATAATAATGATAAAAAGACCCATTTTTAATAATTGAGCACCAATATATTAGAATGATTTCTGAAGGATCATATGAAACTGAAACCTTGAGTAATGGCTGCTGAAAATTCAGCTTTGCATCAAAATACTGCTTACATTTCACTGCTGATTATATTCTGTATAATTGTGTATGTGATGAATAAAAATCTTGGATCTTGGATCTTGAAATAATAAAATACATATTCATACAAAATATATTCATATAAAAACAGATTTTTTAAATTGTAATATTTCACTATATTACAGATTTGACTATATTTTTGATCAAATAAATGCAGCCTTGGTGAGTATAAGAGACTTTCAAAAACAAAAACAAAATTACTCCAAACATTAGACCGGAAGTGAAGCTTTTTGTTTGTCAGGTCAAGCTTTTTTGAAGCATCTTCAAGCATGAACTGGATATATATTTTTCTTCTATGCTGTCTTTTGTCCCTTTTTAAATTTGTATTATCCTGGTTTTTCTTACCAGTATTTTACTGTAAAGCATATACAGGTGCATCTCAATAAATTAGAATGTCGTGGAAAAGTTCATTTATTTCAGTAATTCAACTCAAATTGTGAAACTCGTGTATTAAATAAATTCAGTGCACACAGACTGAAGTAGTTTAAGTCTTTGGTTCTTTTAATTGTGATGATTTTGGCTCACATTTAAAAAAAAAACACCAATTCACTATCTGGGGTGGTATGGAAGCCCAGGTTTCTTTGACAGTGGCCTTCAGCTCATCTGTATTTTTTGGTCTCTTGTTTTTCATTTTCCTCCTTGACAATGCCTTAGATTTCTCTATGGGGTTCAGGTCTGGTGAGTTTGCTGGCCAGTCAAGCACACCAACACCATGGTCATTTAACCTACTTTTGGTGCTTTTGGCAGTGTGGACAGGTGCCAAATCCTGCTGGAAAATGAAATCAGCATCTTTAAAAAGCTGGTCAGCAGAAGGAAGCATGAAGTGCTGCAAAATGTATTGGTAAACGGGTGCAGTGACGTTGGTTTTCAAAAAACACAATGGACCAACACCAGCAGATGACTGCGGTTCTCTCGTTTGGTTGTGCATCTTTTTCTTCCACACTTTTTCCTTCCACTCAACTTTCTGTTAAATGCTTGGATACAGCACTCTGTGAACAGCCAGCTTCTTTGGCAATGAATGTTTGTGGCTTAACCCTCCTTGTGAAGGGTGTCAATGATTGTCTTCTCAACTGTCCGATCAGCAGTCTCCCCATGATTGTGTAGTCTAGTGAACCAAACTGAGAACCATTTTGAAGGCTCAGAAAACTTGCTCTGCAGGTGTTTTGAAAAGTTGATTAGGACTGATTGGCATGTCACCATATTCTAATTAGTTGAGATGGTGGATTGGTGGGTTTTTGTTAAATGTGAGCCAAAATCATCCACAATTAAAAGAACCAAAGACTTAAAGTACTTCAGTCTGTGTGCATTGAATTTATTTAATACTCGAGTTTCACAATTTGAGATGAATTACTGAAATAAATGAACTTTTCCACGACATTCTGATTTATTGAGATGCACCTGTATTGTTCTGTGTAATATAAAATTACCATATAATATATTACATGGTCATTCACATATTTTACTTCCAAAAACTGTATTTTACGGTAAAAGTATATGTCATTTTAATTATCATTTTCCACCATAGATAGTTTGGGAACCACATATAGTTACAGAGTAACAATGTTTGTAGTCATGACTATATTCACATTATAGCACGGCCTCCCATACCTTATTGCTTGTTTAAATCACTGGTGAGAAAAAGCCACATTCTCATACTGAAAGTCTGCACTCTGCGGGATGAATAAAGGGAGAAATTAAGTTGAATTATGGGCAGTCAAGGCGGTGTTGAAATGGCTGTAAAAACAGAAGTGTTGGGGGAGTGATCACAGACGAGTGATGAAACTCACAACGAAGAAGACAGCATGCAGGACTGCTCAGGAAACAGTGCGCTTTCTGACTTATTCTCTCATCAACGTTTTGTATGGATAAACTAGTTTTTCTCCCTCGGTGTGAATGCATCTTACCTTGATATACACAAATATGTAATATTCTGATATTTTTTTTTATCGACATTGGCTAATAAGAATGGATAAAACCAAAAGCTAAAAAACTACTTTATAAAGTTGTGTTTCTATTTTAAACAACTTGTCCTAAAGGTTGAAAAATTAAAGATATAAAACTAGTAAAGATTGTGAAGATTAAAAAAATAATTTGGCTCAAGCTGTTACCCTGAGAACACTTCAGCTTGTAAAAGCCAACTGTCTCATCCTGAACTGTTTCAAGTATTTTTGTTACATTTGTCCCCTTTTCCTCTTTTTATATCTTTAGAGAACAAAGTTCGACTGTTTCTTTCTAAAACTAGCACAATGCCAAACAAAGGCTATCCCCCCCCCCCCCCTCATCCCCCTCCCAAACACACGTCTGCCTGTGAGCGAGACAGGGCTTTTCTCACCTGCAAGTAATAAAGGGTCCAGCACAGAGAGAGAAAATAAGTGAGGATTAATGTTCAATCAGAGCAGATTATTTTCCGAGAGAAGACAGGAAGGAATGCAGTGCACCGCAACAGCGCCAGAGAAGCAAACATACAAGAGATCTGCACCGCATGTGGACAGAAATAGGTGAATTAAAAAAATGAAGATTCACAAGGTCATGGTTATTATTACCCTGTCTGGATCAGCTATAATAGCAGAAGACTTAGCTTAACAGAGCTACAAAGTATGAGAAATACTTGAGGAAAAAAAATCAGCGGTACAACAGCACACACAAAGAAGGAAAAAAATTTAAGAAACATTAAGAAACATTTTTAAAAAAAATTCCCCCAAATTAATCTACTTTTTATTTTAAGTAAATGTCTTTACTGAAGTAATGTTAGGTTACCATGACTTAAATTTTTATCTCATTATAACCGCATGTAACATGCACACATAATGATCGAATTCTTCCTATCACGGTTCCAATAAGCATCAACACAGATTAAATGAGTTTGGATAATGAGTTTAAATAAGTTTGAATAATCAAATCATACAGTATTCAAAACCATTTTCTTCAAAAGACACTTTCTTTTCATTTGTTAGGAATATCTTGTTTGTTTTTATGAATGAAACAGAAATTATTTATGAAAACAGAAAAGAGATTATCTCAGCAACCATGCAAAATTTGCAATACATGTTAAAATTAAGGTGTAATTAAGGGATATATTTTATTATAATATGTGTATCATTTATGCTCTTATCCATTTAAGATGAATACCTTTGGGTATTAAGGTTTATTAAACAATGCTTTTTCCATATCAACCTGTTTGTCTTGTTTGATGTGCATTTTAATAGGCTATGACAAGAGATACATGTTTACAGAGAAATCTATATTGATGCCAGTTACCAGGATATTACCAGTTGTTTTGACATTGTGGACTTGTAAACATGTCTAACCAGCTGAATGTTCTCTACCTATCAGGGAATAAATATGCAAAACTGGTAAAAAAAAATATGAATGAGGTATATGTTTGTTTTAAACAGGGCCGACTCTAGGATGGGCAGGGTGGCTAAGCCCACCCAAACGTGTCTTGCCCACCCAATTAAAAAAGACAGCGTGTCTTTGAATTGCAATTCGGGCTCTGTGTTGAGAAGTTTGAGTAAGGGCAAAATGCACTAACACCAGTCAGTATTTTAATTGCTGAAAGCAACGGCGCGGTCCACGAAGCGGCGGCTTCCTATCACGGAGAAGCAGACGCTCCACATTCTGTGGGTGTGTCAAAGATTTTTGTGCAGTTTAATCATGGTGTGGCTGCTGTTGCATCCACTAACCAGCTCCCGCTTCACCATCCTTTCCACACATTCAGTCCCCCAAAATCTTATAATATAAATGGAATTACAATTTACTATCTATCTATCTATTCTTCTATCTACAATCTATCTGACTAATTATCTATCTATCTAGCTATCTATCTATCATCTATCTTTCTATCTATCTATCATGTGATATATACCAAATGACAATATAAATATTATTAAAAAATATCTATCTATCTACTACCCCCACAACCCCCAACCCCCCCCCCACAACAACAATGCCCACCCAGGATCATATCGAAGACCAGGCCTGAGAATTCAGCAAAATGTACTTCCTTCCATTCCTATTCCACATTCTGTGGGTGTGTCTCTAAACCAACCATCGTAATTAACAATTTACTGCTTGATTTCAGATTTAAATTATCTAAATAGAAATTGAAATCCACATGAAAATGTTGTATATCTATACAGTGGCTACATGCTTGAGAGAAATGAGGAATGACCCTGGGCCTGACAGTTTGTCGACTCAAACCTCCTACTTTCCCCTCTGGACTTTCTCTGTTTTCCTGTAAGCCGCTAAACTGAGATCCCATGTACTTGCAATGAAAAGTGACAGGAAATTGACTAAACCATTGGAAATCAATGGAAAGTAAATGCACTTCTTAAGTACAAGTGAACAGCTGAGAGCTACCTTCTGTCTTTTCTCCCCTTTTTCTCTCCTTCTCCTCATTCTCATCCTCTCTCTCTCTCTCTCTCTCTCTCTCTCTCTCTCTCTCTCTCTCTCTCTCTCTCTCTCTCTCTCTCTCTCTCTCTCTCCTCTCTCTCTCTCTCTCTCTCTCTCTCTCTCCTCCTCCTCTCTCTCTCTCTCTTCTTCTCTCTCTCATCTCTCTCTCTCTCTCTCTCTCTCTCTCTCTCTCTCTCTCTCTCTCTCTCTCTCTCTCTCTCTCTCTCTCTTGCTGTATCTCCACATTTTCTCTATCTAGAGCTTTCAATCTCTGTCTGTGTCTCAGTGTGGGTCAATACCTGTGCAAAGGCATGAGAAACGTAGCTGATATGGATGGTTGGAGCCTGAAATGCTGTTTGTTTGTGTGAACAGAAGCATCACCAATGCCTAAACACTCAATAAAATCAAAATGTCCAAGTAAAAATTTACAAGTTTATGTCGCACTCATTAAAACCACCATCTGACAGTCTCAACTTCAGAAAATCACACCAATACAAACCATAAGACCACAGACCATCAGAAGGATATCACAAACAAAACTGGTAAGAGTTTTCCCAAAATGTCAAACGATGTGATTAGCTGGCCTTTCCATGTGTTAAGGTGCTCTGTCCCAAATCTTGCCCTCATCTCTTGTGGCCCTCTGCTTAAAGTATCTGGTAGTAGAACACCACGAAGTCCATGCTCAGCAAATGGGTGTATCGAGGGCACATATAAAGCAGCTGAAAAAGGCTCGTAAGCACCGTTCTAAATCATAAAATGACACAAGATGCACCCTTGTGAACAAGTACAAGATACTTCAAGCAGGCTATTTAGATGATAGACCAGGGGTGTCCAATCCTGTTCCTGGAGGGCAGAGTTTAGTTCAAACCTGTCCCATCACACTCGCCTGAAGTTAAGTTTCAAGCTAACCTAAAGACCTTAATTATCTGGATACGGCCAAATAATCTTTAATTAAATTTGGAGTTATAGTAACCCTCCAGGAGCAGGATTGGACACCCCTGCCCTAGACTGTTCCTTTATGCCCTTCCAAGAAATTATATCTTAAAGCAAGCAAACAAGATATCCTTGTGCACACCTGTATTTTCCACCTTGCTTTTAGGATTAGGCCTGTGTTTGATTTTATTTTTGCCAGCCAAAAAAAGACATCTTAAAAGCAAACTTTGTATGATCACTCAAACTTTCTTTTAAGGTCTTAAGGCAAGCCAGCTAAAGGTGGGTCAAGCAAATAACAAACGAAAGCACACACACACTCTTCTAATTTATATCTTCATCTTACCGGAGCATCCAATATGCAAATATTTCCATAACAATATGGTTGTTTGAAATGAAGAAAATGAAGACCAACCGATCAACATGATTCATATTCAAAATGCCAGGCAAGGGTTGCTTTGCTTGCGGCTTTACTGACTAATTGGTGATTTCCACTCATGTACACTGAACATATGAGCTGGCCATTGGCTAGGCTTTGTGACTTTTTGCAACAGTTGGCCACAAGTTCTTTGATGTTGGTTTGGTGTGTCACAGCCTTGGCCTGTCTTTGTCCAGAATCAGCTGCAATGTGGACCGAGAGATGGGGGTAAGTCACGCTTGTTAAAGTCTCAAGCAAGTCTCACGTTCCTGCCATCAAGTCTCAAGTAATTCAAGTCCCAGTGCAAACAAACCAAGCTAGTCAAGTCAACTTACTGGCTTACCTCAAGCAGTCAAGTCACAGTACCAAACAGAAACAAGTGAATTATTTTTGCCACAACCTTATTTATTTTTACTTTAGAAATGAAATTTCCGTATTATATATTTAAAATACTCTTATTTTAAACATAACATTTTGAAAATAGAAATATAAAATTAAATGAAACTTTTAATTATGAAATTAAAACCACTAGAAGGGGGTTGCAAATGACTGTCTTCATGAGTAAGTCACAGAAGGGTTAATTATGGAGGAACTAGGCAAGAATGGGTCACTGAATCACTCAACTGATTTGCTCAAAATCTCGTCCAGTAAAAGTGTTCAGTGTGTTTCTCAGAGACTCTGTGGCTGAACAAAAGTGTTGTCAACTGTGCTGATATTGTAGAAAAAAATTTTTTTTTATTATTGTATGTTATAAATAAAAAAACTCATACTAGGGCTGTTTTGCCAACATATCTTCAATTTTGCATGCATTTCTGTGCAAGAGAAACATCACTAATCGAGAGGCAAATGTCAGCGAATTCAAAGTTGGACGACAAAACATTTGATTTATCATTAATAATTATTTTAATGTAGTGTCAGACTTAAGCTAAGTTTGAAAACAAATAAAGACCCATGGCATTTGCTATTCTCCCTTTAGATATTCAGCTAGCCTGTTAGCTTACGTACCTCTCCTTTTTGAAGTGGCAACATCCTGGCTTTGTAAATTGTGAATACAGTAAATCTCCTTTTATGGATGTGGTCAATTTCAAAGTGTTTATGTCCAAAAGAAACGATGTTGGGAGATTCTCTTGCTCTCTGTATTTGATGTGCTGTAATTCCCTTTCAGTCAGTCATGTTCGACGTTACGTCGACTGATGTTAATCATGCCCTTTCAAGAAATAGCCATCAGTCTATAGGGTGTTTTGGGATCAGAAAACCATAACTAAAAAACATAAAAATTAAAAGACCCAATTTTAGGAAGTGTACAGTTAAGGAGAGCTCCAAAATTCAGAAGTCAAATCCCAAAGCTCATCTTTCTCTCTGATTCACGCCGCATGATTTTCATTCGCAGACAGTTTTGTGGAAATCTGTTGTTGAAAGTGCTGTGTGAACCCGGCATTAAAGACTGCAAAAGACCAAAACAAATCTGTAGCAGTCTTCAGAACAACACTTGAACAAGCTCATATGGAATCAAAATAATAAAGCTCATTCACACTTCTCCAAATGATGTTCCTCTAATTGAGTCAGTTTTTGATGATGTAATGCCCGATTCAGGTTAAACGACTTTCCTCTTAATCCAGACCACCGCTGTCCCTCAAGAGCTCAATGGGGGTGGGGCCTAGTTATCTTGCTCAAGTTCTTCTTCAATGCATAGTCAAATAAACAAAGAGCCACTAAATGCAGTGAACAGGAAGAAGTTACAAAAGTAGCAAAAACACTGTTACATAAATGAGAAGACATCAGTGCATTGAATAATGCTCGATGGTATAACAGTATATATATATATATATATACCACACAGTGATAGAAATATGTGAAATATTAAAATGTGCTATATGGCTTATTACACTTACATGTGAGAGTTAAAAAGAAACTTCCAGAAGTGTAAAAGGCAGAGTGGATCATGGTAAAGTTGAAGAAAAAAGGGTGTTGTTTGGCATAATGCAAAGATTTAATGAATGGTTTTTCATTTATTCTGAACAATTTTATATTTTGGTTTGCATCATACATACAGTATATACTGCTTCTGTGATATATACCATACCACCCACACCCACACTGAAGTTTCTGTTAAGGCCTTTGCCAGTTTGTGTCTGCTTTCTTTAACAAGAGTCTGCTCAGTCGGAAAGGTTAATGAGGTGTGTGTATCACAGCGAGTGAGAGAGAGAGAGAGAGGAGAGAGAGAGAGAGAGAGAGAGAGAGAGAGAAGAGAGAGAGGGGGGGGGCTGCAGGTTCATGTTCCATGAATAAAGCACAAAACAGGGCCTAGCTCTTACATTTAAAAATCTTAAAAATGTCTTATTTTTCAAAAAATGGTCAGGTAAAAGAGGGGCTTTCGATTTTAGAAAGCGGTTAAAATCAAACGAAATATTTTAGCTACTTTTTAAATGATAGTTGTTTTCATTTGCGATACAAATTTTTGGGGATATGTCTAAAAACTGTTTAAAACCCTGGTTTGTTGTTATTTATTGATCTATCTATCTATCCCATCCATCCATCCATCCATCCATCCATCATCATCCATCCCACCCACCCACCCATCCATCCATCCATCCACCCATCCATCATCCACATCCATCCACCCCATCCACCACCACCCATCCATCCATCCCACCCATCCACCCACCATCCATCCATCCATCCCATCCATCCACCATCCATCCACCCATCCACCCACCCATCCATCCACCCACCCATCCACATCCACCCCCGCCCACCACCCATCCCTCCATCCATCCCATCCATCCACCCATCCATCCATCCATCCATCCACCATCCCCACCCATCACCCCCCATCCATCCACCCATCCATCCACCCATCCATCCATCCACCCACCCATCCATCCATCCATCCATCATCCACCCACCATCCATCCATCACCATCTACTCGCCCACCCACCCATCCATCCATCCATCCACCACACCAACCCATCCATCCATCCATCCATCATCCACCCCACCATCCATCCATCCATCCACCCAGCCATCCATCCATACACACACCACCCATCCTTCCATCCACGCATCTACTCGCCCACCACCCATCCACCACCATCCATCCATCCACCATCCACCACCCATCCATCCATCCATCATCCACCCACCCCACCCACCCATCCTCCATCCATCCATCCACCCACCCATCCATCATCCATCCATCCATCCATCCATCCATTCATTCATCCACCACACACCCACCCATCCACCATCCATCCATCCATCTTTTAATTTGTTGAAAAATAAAAAAGTAGCTGAATATCATTTCTGTAGATCGTGATATTATTGTACAATGTAGTTTGGTGGATACTGTGAGACCTCTGAGGTGGGCCAGACCAGCAGCTAGTGCTTAAAACAAGACATTTTTATGTTAGGTTAGTTTTATGCTAGACTGTAGATTATCTAAAATATCCGATATTTCTCATAACAAAAAAAGTATTTATGGCTCTAATTCTTTCTTTTTTCTCTCTCTCATGGGACACAAATGTGTACCGTATTCATTTAATGCCCATTTTATTGGTAATGGCTAGCTCCTGGCAACAAGACTAGGTTGTTACTCTTTTTGCTGCCTGTATTTTCATTACATATTAAAAACCATCTCTGGGGAAATTAAGCTGCAGGTACAACAGCAATTAAGAACAGATCTTTGTCACAACGTAGTCAGTTGTAGATGATGAACACGAAGATGTTTGCAACAGTTTATCTCCATTATCGTCCCAGCCCCGCAGCAAACACATACACTGGATGCATGAGCAAGGGTGCGACTAGGCAGGGGTTAAACCCGTTGCACCATAAAACCAGAGCTGTTCATAAAACGGGGAAATAAGATGGAGAAATAATATTTCAAGTGTGATTAGTTCATCCGCAGGGCACCTTGTGCGATTGAGGACGGGGATAGGTGGGGTGGATGGGAGTGTTGTGCACAAAGAGCAGTAAATTATATCTAGCCTTTGAATGATTCTTGCAGATCCTATTACAACAGTGAGCGTGAGAGAGGGAGAGAGGGGGGGGGAGAGAGAGATGAGAGGAGACGAGAGAGAGAGAGAGGAGAGAGACAGAGAGAGAGTAGAGAGAGAGAGAGAGAGAGAGAGAGGCGCAGAGAGAGAGAGATAGAGAGAGAGAGTTGTGAGCAGAGAACAAATCGAGATGAGAGAGAGAGGGAGCAGGTCTGAGATGAGAGAGAGATAGAGCACTGAGAGAGTGCAGTGAGGGTTGCAAAAGGGGGAATCGGCATAAAAAATTCATGTTTCTCAATTCTGAATGATCGGGGGGAGCACTGAATGCTAAGTGCAGCGAACTGGGCTTAAGGAAAAGGGGAGGCAATAAAAAATGCATTTGTCTCAATTCATTATGCTGTCATTGTTGCACGCAGGTACCAGCTGCTAAAACACAGCGCATACTGTAAATTCTCTTTGTTATTCACTTCTGCCAGCTCTGTGCCCTCTCGCTGCGATTGGCCTTCCTCTCTTCCTCCAGCTTATAAAGAAAACTAAAGTGTAACTATCTTCTTTCTCATCTGAGCCGGTACATGCTGGCCTGCTGGAATATTTGAGATGTTCTTGTCCCCCATTTGTCACTTCGAGTGATGATAAAGTAGCTGACACTGGCTATTGCACTAGCGCTCCGGTGAAGATTGCCTCCTCGCGAAAAAACATAAGACAGGCAGGATTTCTCGCACCGCTCTCCCGTCTGCCGTGTTTATGTGCAGTCACCCAAATATTATGCCTGATCAGAGTTTTCCCCAGCTCAGCTGAATTAAAAACACACATTGATGAATATTTTCCACATTTGTCATTGTGGTCATGTGTGCTCTACAGTTGAACTGTATTTTTTATGTTTGTATATACAGTATGTGTTTTCTATACTATCCCTGTAAGCAAACACAATTTGGGATTCAGTAAAAGTGTTAGCAAAATTATTTTTTCAAAAGTAACACTGGCTTAACCAATAGCGTGAGTTTGGGGAAGGACTATCTATTTGACTGACTACTGGCAGATGGGAGAGTGTTTGGGAAAAGTTTATTTTTTTTTCATTAGTTAATCGTATATGTATATATATATATATATATATTAACTGTTTTAAAATGCCATATGTACTTCTGTCATTGACAGGTTAATGCCAGGATTTCTAAAATGTTTGATGCCAGGGACCCCAAAATAAGATGATCCCCTTGTGAAGCATCTCCTTCCTAAGATATGAAGGCCAATATGCAGGCTATTTTAATGTTTAAAGACTCCATAATGATGTTTGAGAAAAGTAGTAACTGTGATATTATAAAAACTAAATTCGGCTTAAAAATATAAATAATTCACTGCTTAAAAATAATAAACAATAATATAAATATTTTTATTAAAAATTTCCATTTTATTAAACCCAAAGAAATTATTAAAATACTATATTTAAAAGTAGATGTGTAAGACAAACATTTTCATAGTTTCATAGTGCTTGTCATAAATATTGTTCCAACGCCATAATGTTGCCTTACAAGAAGAAACAATATGGAAAGACACAACAGTAATACACATTTCTGAAAGCTTGTATATTTTAAGAAACAGTTAAAAAAGAAAAAAAGAAAAGTGTAGGCTATGAAGAACTTGTTTTGATTTGTTATTGTCTCCTGAATCAAATAATTACCATTCATGATGATTTGTCATGATTTCTGGCCAGTCTTTTAAAAAGCTAAATAAAACAATAATAATGTAACATTCTGTAAATGTCTTTTTTATGAAACAGGTTGTTTTTTAAAATGAACAGAATTATATTATTGAGCTAGTACATTAAACACATTGCATACTAAATAATTATATTATGTAACATTGATTTATTTATTTATTTACTTACTTGCTCACGTCTGCAGAGTCTGAGTTGCATGACAAGTACAGCCTGAACCTTTATCATCTCCCTTGTGTTCCACAGAAAATACAGATTTGGAACAACATAAAGTTTCTTAAGGCGTGTGACAAATGAAAACAATATTTGTTCTAAAATCAGCTCAAAATATCAAACATGTTTGATATCCTCTGACAAGATGGAATCATAGTCTGAAGATAAAAAATCTGGTCAAAAGTCTGTGACCATTTGCACTTTTATATCCTTCAAATTCAAATCTGCAGACTGGCGCTGACTTTCAGCAGCTAGCGCCAACTTGTCCAGACTGTAAATTGGTGAAGAAATCTGGGCAGAAGTCATGTGGTGTATTCTAGCCTTCAAGTGAACTTTTGCCTGAATGTAATACAGTGTCGTGTTCATCAGCACCATCAACATGAGTGAAGTAACAGCAAATAAAAACGAGCTTGTTCAGGATTTGACCCTTTCAAACGGTCAAATGAGCGTCTCTTTATATGTTCGATTTATAGACACAAGTGTTGCCACCCGCCGGCAGCATACTGAGTGCTCAACATTCTGCAGAGGATGAGAAATGAAAACAGGTGAGACTCTGACAAAGACACGTTCCTCATAAGTCACCTCATCTGATTGTGTTGCACTGCATTACCCGGCCTGGCATGTGCTACAACTCCAAACCACAAAAACCCTCCTGCTGACCGCGGTCTCTCTCACACGTTCCCCACCAAAGAGATTCCACTGGGGTCAGAGATCAAGCGCCCTTTGGTACAATATTTGTCTTGACAGAAAATTCAAACTGCAGACTGGAGAGATAAGAGCCGACTAATCATAATATAACCAGAAGCTAAATGAAATGGCTTTGTGCTGGACTTGCGGGTTAGTTAAAGCTGCTCAGCGCCTGTTCTGCTGAGAATGTGGAACTTACGCATCAGAATATTAATCAAGTCTTATTTTCCATCCAAACATAGAGAGGTAGACATAAACGTAATAGGGTGGCCGGACATATAACGTGGAGCATTATTAATAAAGTGTGGGGTTGGGGGGGTGATTGGAGAGGGAAAATTAAAACGATAGAATCTTGCTGTCACGAATCTGGTTGCTCTCACCACACTCCTGCACATCCCATGGACTACATCTCCCAATGCACTGCACTCAATTCCATAAACACCAATCACACAGTCCCATAATGACTTGATTCCACCACACCTGACCTCATCTCACCCACATATAAGCAGCACCCTCTCCACGTTGCGAAGTCTTGTTTTGCCCCGGCTGATCTGAGCGTTTCCCTGTATCTTGTTTATGGACTCTATACGACTCTGACCATTTGGCCTGTTCTTGACCCTGCCTATTGTGATATCTTCTGTCTGCCGCCTGCCCAATTTGCATTGTCCCTGTTGCTGACCCGTCGTGACCCTGTTATTGCCTCTGACCCTTGCCTGTTTGACCTTGCCTTGTTGTTCAATAAAGTGCATTTGAATCTAACCCTGACTTCACGTTACAGAAGACTGCCAGGTGTAGGGAAGTGTGCCATATGTGGGTGAGTGAATGAGGTGCAGGTGTGGTGAGCAAAAGTCTGAAGTGATGGTGAAGCTGTGTGATTGGTGTATTGGATGGGAATGTGTGAGTGCTAATGGGAGATGTAGTCATGGGTAATGTGCCTTAGTGTGGTGAGAGGCAAATGTAACTTGCACCCTACCTCCTTCTTTAATTGCAAATTTAAATGTCCCATAATGGATTCCGACATCTCAAGTCTCCAAAATCCATCATTCTGAAGGGTATTATTCTTCAATTAACCCGTCACCCCACAGAGTTTCCCCTCTTTCTGCCCAGGTCCACACAAAAGAAATGAATAATTCTAATCACCTTCAAATGTAAAGCAGATTGATAATTCTCCCCCCCACCTCCTCCTGTCTCCCTCTCTGCTTATTTTCATCTGACTTCTCTCAGATCAGAGAAGCACCTGCCAAGAGTTGCTGCCTCCCAATATCCATCCACACATACTGTCAAATGCTGTTTACTTCACTTTGTCCTATACTTTTTATAGAAAAGTCTTATTGTTGTCTCTTACACACTAATCATGGGAGACCATACATTTGCAGCCATTTTGGTTTATAAATGTTCCACACCATATCAACCACAATTTATGAGCACCAAACTAAATCTGTTTGTCTGAAAGAATGTTGAAAGTCTTACAGACATTTTTTTAATAAATAAATACATAGATGGATGGATGGATGAATGAATGTCAGTTGCTTGCAAAGCTTTTGTCTTCTGTATGCCCGTAAATATTATATTATTAAGAGGGGACTCATCTTAATTAAACTCGTATTAGTCTTTCACATCCCCTGTTTTGTAGTAAAAAATTAATAAATAAATAGTTTGCCGAACACAGTTCTCTATTCAGTGTGTATGTATTTTCTCATGGACAACAAAGGAATGATATATTGAGTTGTAAGACCCTTAATTCAGCAGGATTTAGTTTTTGTCTTAGCAAATCTACATTTGACAAATTAAATACATTTATAAACACATATATAAAGTATTAGTATGCATAGCCAAAGCTATGCAACTCGCTGTTGCTCTTTTTAATTTATATAATTTAAAAACAGTAAAATTGTCATTTATTAATAGAAAAAAGTAAGATTTTTAGTCTGTTTTGGCAGAAGATTTATTATTTATTTATTTCTTCTCAGCTTTTTGGAGTGTAGGATGTAAATGGCCTCAAAGATGACATAAAAGGCGAGAAAGAATAACTATCTTTTCTGGTTTATTTGTCATTGATTTGTTATCAGTGTTAAGACTCAACTTTCTCTAAATCTAGTTAATTCAAGGAGCAGATCATAGTCTACGTTATAGTCTTTTATGTCCATGATCTTCCCATGTGTGGCTATTGTCAACACATACTAATTCTTTGAACACAATGTGTGTGCAGATATAAGCTTTCCAGACATGAGACTACAACTTCAATTTCAATGCCTGCTTTTGCAATAACTCTTCAAAGCCAAAATCATTTTAATGTAGCTTTTCGCTTACTTTGCATGCACAAATGATTTTAGGCTGCAGTTGCTATTTGTTCTTCACATTTTATAGTTCTTATTCACTTTCCATTTAGAAGACACTTTTCATCCACAGCCACTTACAGCGAACTAACTGAAGTAACAGTCCTCCAGGGGCAAGCTAGGGTGAAGTGCCTTGTTCAAGAGCACAGCGGTGACAGAACAAGGCTGTGATGTCAGTTCCTGTCAGCTGCTCTTCCTCTTGAACATATGTAGCCCAGGTGCATATTCATTAGGAAGCCACCAGCTCATTTGCCTTGATTTCCCATTTTTAAATGTTGCAAAAGAAAGCGGTAAGTAGAGAAATGTCTAACTTTTTCCCTTATTATTATTATTTTTTCAAAGTTGTTGAAGAAACATAAAGAGTCCATTTAGACAGAACCTTGACATTAAAGCATGTCTGAATGTTTTGTAAGTTACAGCAATCCTTCAATGAGACAAATGACAGGCTTTGCACAACGCTCTACGAATCGAGGGCTGAGAAAATGTGTTTACGAACTGTCTTTTGTTGTAGGACGTGAAATAAAAATAAAAAGATTCACTCTGACAAAATCCTGCTTAACTTCTCAGTTCTCAGTGGATGAGCTGTTTCTCTAAACAGTGACATTCACAAAGCTGATAATTAGCGACGACAGACACGGTTTTACACACAATATAATTGTGTTTTCGGTCTCTGTCTAAGCTATTCACCGCAGTCAATCACTTTCGTGTCCTTTCATGTATGTGGAATTAGATATAACACAAAGAGAGTGAAAGAACTCAAGAAATGGACGTGTTTTTACAGCTATTCTGTCACCACAATGTCATAGAAAATTGCATTGTCTTGATTGTAAAAGAGAACATTAACTATTGGTATGCGTCTAACCAGCATTCAGAGGTAATGGGACAGATTCGAGCACTAAGCTGAGGAATTTTTAAATCAATAAAACAGCCCTGAAAGACTTTAAAGGATGGTGTATTCGGTCTGAAGTAATATACTGTTCCATTAAATCATTTATTCCAAGATCCGTCTATGTAGGGGAAATAAATGAGCCACACACAGACAACTGAGCGGACTGGAGGAAAAACTGAAGGAGGACAGATGGACAAACTTGCGAGATTTTCGATTGTCAGAGAGGCGATGGGCATGAGAATGAGCTGTAAGCATTGCAAGGACAGTTGAATGGCATGCCAGGGACAAGGCACCTGCCTGCTGGCACAATGTCAGACTAGCCAGCAGTTAGATAGCTGTTGATTTTCTTTATTTTTCATAAGATTCAGATTTAATTAAAGGGTTAGGAGAAAAATGGCCTAAGCTGATGGTATAATGAGTTGCTGCGGGACATCTTTTTAATAATCTCAGTCTGTAACAAAGACATTGCCAAGTCTTAGTGTGCTCATGAGTCACAGGCTTCGGTGGCCATGTACTTTCATTGCCCAGATAAATCTCTCAGAGCCTAAGGAATGCTTTTGTTTGCACGTAATCTTCTGATTAAACTGATGACTTCATTTCACCTTCAGCTCTAACCTATAACTGACAATAGAGAAAGGCTAGTGCTATAGATCACATTCACTGTGTACTTGGACCTCTAACAAATACTTTCCTTTTGCAAAAACATTGCTATGGTCTTCAGATATATCCAGACAAAAGGCTAAAAGAAAAAAAAATAAAAAAATAACCGTGTTTCTTATTAAGTTCATAATAATCATTCTATAACAAAACATGAAATGAAACGCTAACTGGCTCTAGTTCATTCACTGAACTTAATTCCACAGAAGTGAACATAAAAGCCAACATAAAACAGAGGTCACCAGAGAGAGAAGTAATCACGCAAAACAACTATTTACAACAAAACAACATCAGTAATACTAAAAAGAGTTAAAGCCGCTATTAATTCTCAATGACAGCTTTTTAAATGCACCCATAAGTCACCACGCTTTGACTAGGCAAGCATACATAATTAAATTAATCAAGTGCAAGGGATTATGGGTATATTACAGCTTCGGTTTTGTACTTTTTTGTCATTATTTTTAAGTTTAAAATCTTAAAACATCTTAAAAAATGTTTTTGAACAAAATAAAGTCCATAGATAGGTCTATTTGAGTTATGATTTCATAATGTTTAATTAGGACTAACTAATTGTTTTCACTATTGAGAACAACATTCATTTTTTTATTACCAGAATACCAGTGCTAGGTAATAGGCTAACTGTAATCATGTTCATTTTAAACTGGCATTCATGAACCCCAGTTTGGGAAACCCTGGCATAATGTAGGCCTAATACACATTCCCCGGTTTCACAGACCAGGCTTAAGCCTAGTCCTAGACTAAAATGTAAATCTGAGCTGTTTCTACTGAAATAAACTTGCACTGACTGATCATAAAATATATCAGTGTCTTTGTTTTGTCTCAAGATGCCTCCCAGTAATGTTTTTTTTCTTAGCATGTTTATAAAAAAATTACTTAAACGTCCTAATTTAACTATGGCCTAATCCTGGCTTAGTCTAAGCCCTGTCTGTCAAACCAGGCCTTAATGATGTTGATAGCAAAGAATTTAGGGATAAAAGCAATTTATAAGCAATTAAAAAGCAGTCAGAATACATTACATTACGTGTAATCCAATAGATCACGTTACAAAATTTTTCCGTCATGTAATTGGTTATCAGCGACGAACTACAATTTGTAAGTAATATTCCCAGCTCCTGTTTTATTACTGACTGCTAACGTTAATTACAGGCAGCAATCAAAATTCGGACATATAGCCAGTCTAAGTTGCATATGAATTTGTGTTACACAGGAATATGGCCGGTGATGTGTGTGTTGTGTGTGTATGTATATATATAAATATATATATATTTATTTTTTAACACACTTATCACTGGGTATTTAGTGCCACCAGCAAACAAAGTTTGTTTATTAGGTACACCTTTTTTTTTCAAGCTTTCTTTATTTGTGTTGGACATAAATAAATTTTACTCCTCTTTTGGCCAAATTACACTTGGTGAAATGTAGAGAAATAATGTCGCATTGTGTCCAAAGAATGTCAAGTGAGGTTTACAAAGACGCATTTTCCCGTTACCTAGGGTCCCGTTTGCCTTCAAAAGGGATGATGTTTCTGCATATAAATACTTAATTCTTCGTGGCATAGATTGTTTGAGAGGGCAACAAAAACAAATGGTGTTTTTTTTTCGGAAACATTCCTCAGATTTTTGGTCCATATTGAGTTATTTAGTTAGGTTGGAAAATTATTAATTTTCATGATAGCATCACGCAGTTGCTGCAGATTTTTTCGTCAACTAATATTAATGTTAGTATAACACATCCATGATGTAATTTTAATGAATTAATGAAATTAAGTTGTTTCTCCCGTTCACCACATCCCAAAGGTGCAGAACCAGCTCTATTGGATTGAGATCTGGTACAAATCAAAAAGACTGTGGAGGCTTTTTATTTTCATTTATGAGTAAAACTCCACAACAAACAATAACAAATGAACTCATAATGTCATAAAATTACAGTTCAAGAAACCAGTCTGAGATGATTTGAGCTTTGTGACATATTAAAAAGTGTATTATCCTGCTGGAAGTAGCCATCAGAAGATGATATAATAGGTACACTGTAGTCATAAAGGAATAACAATAGATGGAAGTAGAATATGTAATATCATGGTGGAATAATACAGCAACAATACTGAAGAATAAATTAATAGTAAATTAAATAATCGTAAGGCTGTGGCGTTTAAACGATGCTCAATTTGTAATAATTATTAAACAAAGACACAACTAAGCACCCAAAGTGTGCCAATTGTGTTTAAAATATCCGTAAAAAAGTCCCACACCATCACAATTGTGACCGACAGAAACACCACCAGCCAAAAAATGAAAAAATAATTCCGTTGATTATTTCAAAGGGTTGCTTGTGACAAGGCATGATGGATTAAACGGGTTAATTAATGAACTCCTTGATATATATATATATATATATATGATATATAGTATATATATATATATATATTTATATATATATATATATATATATTAGTTGTGACATCAAAACCTTAATAAAGACATTATCCACTGTTCCCTTTATATTTTATAATGTTTTTTTTCGAGTAAAATAATGAACCAAATTCTGACCCACACACCCATACCACAAATTTTGAAACTGAATGTTACTACATAGGAATGTTTGGGGCAGAGTGTGTGCAGAAAACAAAATCGAGACTCATCAGACCAGGCAATGTCCCCCCAAAAAACTTTTACAATCTTCTATTGTCCAATTTTACACATAAAGGTAATTAACAATGATCCTGTCATGAATTGTAGCTCCTCCGTTCCTGTTTTTAATTTCTAGGCTATTTACATTATGCTGTGTACACATACAGGAGCGGCACCCTGTGTAAATCATTTTAAATGGTCTTCTGCTGCTGGATATTTAAATATTTGCCCATTTAATAAGGTAATTATATGTTATTAAAATTACTTCAGGGTTAAAAATGCGACGTGTTGTTGTGTTCATTCATTCAGAGATGGTATTCTCATACCTTGCAAGGGGTACAAATATTTGAGTTACTTTGCCTTACATCTGTGGAGATTCTCTCTGCCTCTTGGAAACGAAGCAATGCACACAACGAGAACAGGCTTTTTCTCTTTTTCGTACCATTTCCTTAAGTAAACTTGCGTTGTCCTGTGTGTGTGATTGGTTTTTTGAAATACTAAAAAAGACAAAAAAATTACAACCCAACAACCATTCACATTCAAAATCACTTAAATCCACTTTCTTCCCCATTCTGATGCTCGTTTTGAATTCCACAGTGTCTCACCCCATTCTAGATTACCAAGCTATTGGCTGATTAGCAATTTGTGTTAACATAATCTAGTGTACCTAATAAAATGGCCTCCATCCTTATTCTGGTGAGTGTCAAAGTGTGTGTGTGTGTGTAAAACATATATTGTGCTCATATATATTATTTTTTTTTGACAACATATTAACATATTATTTAAACTTTGTCTTATAAAGTCAAGTACAACATTAATAGTCTGTGGGTCATTATATTGCTGACTGTAATAAAACCAGAACAAAAGCTCATGTTTATAAAGTGCGGCTACAGGTTTCCAAGACGCATTTGCCTCTCGCTACACTCAAGGGATGATGATCCTCAAACGACATTCTCATCTGCTGCGTGCTCGTAGTGTTTGGCATGTTTCCATGGAGACCAGCACCTTTCTTTGGCAGAGTTCCGCCCACCTGGCCGCAGCTCTGACTGCGATTGGTCGTCAAAATCGGTGACAGGCGAGTTCTGAATGTTCATTGGCTCGCTGCGCTGTTTGTCAATCTGTGAGCAGGATGTGTACAAGCGGGTGAAGCGGGAGAGAGAGGCGGCGGAGCGGGCGTTTGGAATAGATGAGAAAGTAAGTGCAGTGATTTCAGTCTTTATGTCGACTGTGGTCAAAACATCTACAGCTTGGAGAAGATGAAATCTGCGTGAACAGTCATCAAATCACGAGACACGGGTGAAATGAGGCACTGTCTGTGTAACTGCAGTGCAACAGGTAGATGAATTAACTTTGTTTAGCATTTGTTTATTCCGCCATCATAACCACTCAGACAGAACTCACAGAAGGACACACTTTGTATGGAAAAATACAATGATTTTTTTTAGAAATATGTAGCAGACTTACTATTTAAATAAGCAAAGCCTGTCAAAAATAAGGACATATATTCCTCTAACAGGCAAGACCTGCAAGAGCCGTGTTTGTGTTTACTGGACGAACATTTTTTTTAGGCCAGAGTGTATTTAGAATAACTTAAAACACATTTAAAAAGCTTGAAACATGTTTTCCCTTTAACTATAATCAGTATATTTTGATAAAGTCTTCTAAAGAAGCGGTGTTAATTGCTTGTTTATTCAGTGTGTGGTGTAATTGCAATTATCACATTTAACAAGAGCTGCAAATGAAGCATAGCTCATAAAGAGGTATTTTATTACTGTACATATCTGAGACTGCCGGGATGTTTCCATTAGGCTGTAGATTTGTTTTCTTCTTCATAATACTGAATTACTGCTAATCAGATTGCTGGAGTTTGTTAATGCAGTTGGTGTAAGGTTTACAATCTTCTCATTAACTTATTAAGCAGATAAATGTTATTGATATCGAATATAAAATGAATTTCCCTCTTTATCAGGTTGGCTTGCCTTAAATTTCCTGTCCAGAAATGGATATGATGGCAATAGGAAATAAATAACACTTTACGAAAAGGCTATGTAAAACTTTGTTAGCATTATTAGTTAACATGAATTTATGATGACCTAACATCAAGGATAAAAAAATAGTATGTTTATAATTTAAAAGGAACAAAGTTTAACATAAAAAAACTTATTGTAAAATGTTACAGATTAAACATTACAGGGTGGCAAATGTAAAATAAAGGATGTTCATTGCCTTTTTAAAATGTGTATTCATATTTAAGATTTATATCTTAAGATTTAAATTATCCAAAGCGACTTACAAATGAGGACAACAGAAGCAATCAAAACCAACAAAAGAGCAATAATATGTAAGTGCTATGATACGTCTCAGTAGCCTAACACAGTACATGTAGCAAGGTTTTTATTTTTTATAATAAATAAAATGGATAGAATAGAGAATGCTATTGTTAGAGGATCTGTTTTTATAAAGAAAGAAAAGTTGAAAGAATAGAAAAAAGAATTGAGAACGATAGTTTTAGGGTAATTTTTTTAATAAAAAGGAAGCAAGTAGAGAATTGAAAAAGATTAGAGAATACTAGTGTTAGAGGCTCTATTGTTTTTACATACAAAGAAAGCAAGTATTGTAAAGAGTGCAAGTGTTAGAGGATCAAGTGTTTTTTATTATTATAAATTAATAAAAAGAAAACGAGTAGATAGAATAGTGCTAGTGCTAGAGGGTCAAGTATAGATGGAAGAGATGTGGTTTTCAGGACTCAGCTGCTCGGATTGAGTTGGGCAGGACGTTCCACAGTGAATGTAAAAGTCTGTGAAAGTGATTTTGTGGCTTTTTGGGGTAGCACTTAGAATAGAGTAGAGTAGAATGCGTTGTTTGCTAATTGCAGAACGCAAGCATCTAAGAGGGAACATAAGTCTGAACTAGTGAATTAAATAGGGGTTTAATTAATTTCGGCTCATTAAAGACTAATCTTGCAGCAATTAGATACAATTTACAAAAATTTAATTTATGGAACCAGCATCCTCCTCCTGAAGTTTTTGTTGTTTTGAAATTTTATCTATGATATTAGTGGCAGTTTAAATGGACTATTTTTCTTTTTTTTTTTTGCTAAATCTGACAAACTCTGACCATTTTATGTCACATGCTTTATTTTACTTCGGCGTCCAATATACTCTCCGTAAATAAACAACAAAGCAGATGTACATGATGTTAGAGATTCATTCTAAAACCACGTTAGACTGATTATAATTGAGTTTTTTTGAGAGTGCTTAAACTCGTGCTACAGAGATATGAGGGTTACACGGCATCTTGATGATTGGTCATGGTTGCTCTGTTGTAGATGTTCTCCGTGCCATTTGTTTTCTCTACAATGATTTTGGTTTTTGGTGCATTTCTTTACTAATACGAACCAGGTTGCATCAGCACAGACAGAGATCAGACCTTTTGTCACAGTTGATGAGAACTCCAAGGTCTAACCGTCAGACTTCAAACCATATATTTTCTCCATAATGTTCTTTTTTCCCCAATCCTTCCCTTTTTCATGAAGAAGTCGCCTGGTTTTCTCATTAATTACAGCTGTGGTAGAAGATACAACTAGCTATTGTGATCTCAGGCAGCCAGACCTCGGTAAGTTTTGCAGCACATTGCCTAATTAGAACTGGTTACATGTGGAAAACAAAGGCAAAGTACGCTTGGGGATTGTGATATGTTATTAAAACCGTTTATTGCGTGGGCGGCTGGCTTTTAGGACAATGAGGGGGCCTATTGGAGATCTGAGGGACTTTAGCTGTCATCTGAGGCTGTGGTTCACTTTCTTTTCTTTACTGCTGCTCGAGGGAATTTTTAGTTTTTGCGCTACAGAGCTTTGTACTTCTGACCTTCATGTTGAATTTGTCTGTGCGCAGATGACCAGCCCCATTAAGGAGACAATGGATAATCCAGACCAGAGGAATGGTATTCTGTAATGCATTTTGAAGGAGACTATCTGCTCCCATCATATTTTACGTACTGCAACTGTTAAGGTAGAATTGCGAAAATAGGCCCTTTGAAATTGCTGTTTTTAACTCAGTTAGATAGGGTATAGAGTCATGCAAAACACAAAACTTCACATTGCTATAGTTAAATCAGGGTTAAGGCCACAATGTACAGCAAATGCATCTTTAAAAGTCATTCTGCTATTCATGTATGAAGACTGAAGAGTGAAGACATATCATGTCCGATATGAACGGCAGGAAATCTGATATTTTGAGGTACTTTGAAACTTTATTACCACAGTGCATGTCTGCTAAAAGGTATTGTACCATAATGAAAGCCTGACAGTTTGATCAGCACCTTTTAAAAGAATTAGTTTCTTTACATCAAAAAGCTTTTTGGGTTATGTTTTTTATATCTCACCTTTCCATTAAGTGGCATCGCGCTGAATATTTTTCAGATGCCCTTTTATACCAGCGCATACCAGTCAGAGAGGAAAGAGTATTTGCCACGACATGAAGAGAGTAATTTCTTTACCTGCACTTGCTCTCAGCTCGTGTAAATGTATTACTAATTCATTGGGTTCCTCCTCAACATTTAAAGAGGAGCTGTTTTTTTGACGAATCTGGCCGCTGATGTGTGATGAAAGCGGGTGGTGTCATGTCACAGGTTCAGGGCTGCTGCTAAGGATTGTGGGAGATGATAATGCACACCTTGCTTTGATGAAAGATGATGAAAATTTCAGAGACCCACAGTGTCTTCCAGCTTCAGGAAGTAATAAATGTCATCTTCATGCTTTAAGGAGCACTGGAGGTTTAAGCAAGGCTTTATTTTAAGAATGCAGATTTTAGCTTTATTTTTGGAAGTGTCCAATAATTTAACCTCTATGAAAGAGGTGCACGGTTTTGACATCCTAATTGTTGAGTATCTCGATTTTTTTTAATTGCGATTTATACATTTCAATTAAAAGTATTTGCATTAGAAAAACAGTTTTATGTCATATTCTGATGATCCCATTTCATTTAAAACAAAAAATGAAGCTGCAAAACTCTATTTCAGCATCAACTAGTCGGTTAGTTTCCTAAATGACTAGACCAATTGTGCTTAAAAAATTGTTCACCCAAAAAGGAAAATTATGTCGTTTTTTTCCATGCTCAAAATTTGCTTGTAAAGCACATCTACTGTGTAGTGACCGTTTTCAATGCAATTACTAATAATGGGGCTGTTTTCAAGCCTGAAGGATGCATGATGGGGAAATAAAAAATGAATTTATTTATTCATTGCCTGCTTGCAGTATGTGCTGGGTCTTGCACCATCTATATTGAAAGCTTGATTGAACCAAAAAAATTACAAAAAATATTGTTTAAGCTTAGTATTTCAATGTTATAGTGGAACATGTTAATAGTTAATATTATGGACAATATCTGTGGTTACTCTGCTAAGACACTTTTTGTGAACTTGAGGAGAACTGATGTAATTTGCTTGCAGATTCCACCTTATTTTAATATTTTGAATCTAACACATTGGCATTTATTCATTTGTAAGTGTGGCTTAAGTTTTCCGTTTTGAGGGCCACTGTTTTTGTAATTCTTCTGATACCAACTTTGCAGTTTACAATAAATGTGAAATGTTGTTTTGACAGAATTTGTAGTCTCACAGGGTTTGTTGGGTGTTGTATGTATCATCTATATTGCTAGCTTGATTGAATCAAAAATGTATTGCAATTCTTAATTAGTACAAAAAAACACACACACACAAAAAAAAAAACGTAAATAGAACATTTTGGTGCTTCATGAGTAGACCTAAAAAATGCTAGGGCACACTTTATCCTTCTTATTTTGCTTGGAAACCTGTGTAAACCTTAGAACTCAAGTAATTGGTTTGCAGATGCCAGTTAATCCAGATATTCTGAATTAAATACATTGATATTTATACCTTTTAATGTGTGGTTTTATGTTTTGAGGGCCACTGTTTTTACCAAGTTTTTTGGTGTTTACATAGGGTGACCATATGTGCCATTTTTACAGGATGCGTCCTTGCCAGGATTTCTATATTGCCTAAAATATCCAGGTTTTGGCTGTTTGCACTGTGCAGGTAGATCGTAGTGTGACATTCATGAGAGCAATGGAGAGGAGAGCAGACAGCTCCTTATGATTTCGAATTGCTCTCGCGCCTACCTTGGTGTCTTTTTTGATCGGTGCACAGCAACGCTTCAAGTCAAACAAACGAACTAACACTTGCACTTATTTGCATCGCTTTGATCGTTCTCTGTAGATCTCACCTTCTCACGCGCAGTGCCATGATTGGTCGATTATGTACAATGCCTGCATGTTATTGGTCAAACTACTTTGGATGTTTTAGGCAATATTAAAATCCTGGCCAGGACGTGTCCCGTATGAACGGCACATATGGCCACCATATGTTTACAGTATTTGTGAAAAGTTGTTTTGACACATAGTCTGTATTCTCCCTGTACACTTAGACCTCTGGCATAAAGCGGATCAAGTTCAGAGTGGACAAAATAATTGCAAATTTTCTCCGAACTCAGCTTCTCAGACTTATAGCAAATAGAAACCACCATGACCCAGCCAGTCGCATTAAATGGCATTCTACTGTTTACAAGTAGCAGTTTACTCGCCATTACGCTTGTGTAAACAAGAGTGAGTGCGGATCATTGTAAAAACAGGGTCTGAGTGGCTGGGCTTTTATAGGGCATATTCTCTTACCCTCTCTGACACTGAGAAAGCTTTATATAGACTTGTCCGATAAATAGTGCTTGTCCTCTCTGGTGTATTGTGGGAAGACAGTGGCAGGCAAGTGTATGGAATCTCTGATACGTCAAAGGAGAGGTCGGATGATTTAGTAGACGTGTTGGAACCCGCACGGACAAATGAGCCTATAGCCACAATTTACTGAGACAGGTCGGGCTTTGTCTTTGAGACTTACAAGTGGTGTTGTGATGGTCTAAGAAGTAATTCATCTACTTTGAAAGGATTCTCCCTGAAGTAGGCCTATGGCTTAATACCTTGACAAGCGCTTTAAAGATGTGCCTCTTTGTCAGTCTTCGCAAACGTCTCGCCGTCAGTGCTTGCATGCAGTGCACTATGGGAGCTGTGGGGGTATTAGGAGCCGGGAAAGATGAAGAGATGTCTGTCTGTGGTCTGTTTGACGTTTCTGACCGCATGCGCTTGCTGATACTTGATCTGATGTTAATGTGCCGCTCTGTGAGAGCGAGCGCAAGAGAGGGAGAGAGTGAGTAACGGAGGGGGAGATGGGCAGATAATCCCGTCTGCCTGATGAGATTGAAGGCTCGGATTGATTGATCGCCTAATCATAGGAGGAAATGGGCCTGAAAATGAATGGGACTCTGCCCTTGGCTTGCCAGAGAGCCGGGCGGCTGGATCGCAGGGGATGTTAGCTGCAACTCTACATGGCCTTAATGTGCACGGGACCTGATTTCATTTGCGTCTGATATACAGTTATACGATCCCCACTAAATGATCAAATATAAAAAGCAAGAGGGGGAGCCAGGCAAAGGGTGTAAATCAAGCTTTATTGCTGGAATATTACTTTTTCATGCCATCTGAAATTGATGCTCGCAGGAAGGTGAACGAATGAAAATCCAATACGAATTAGCACCAGTGGAAGCGGCAAAGAGGAAAAGGAAGCCGAAAAAGAGATGCCGAGGATATGAAATACTAGTTAAGGGTACCGGCGGATTATATTTTTTCCTCCTGATTAGGTTCGCATTATCAGCCCGGTGTCTCGCAGATTTGTTTTGAGAAATTTCCTTGCAACTGGGAGGCAGGATTATGAGAAGATCCTGTGCCGTCATGAGATAACGGGTGGGACTCTCTCGCTTTCAAAGGTACCTGAGGTTTCAGCTGCATCTGAGCGTGTAACCCAGAGCCATGGGTTTCACCTTACTGAGGTAAACTTTATCTCGGAGGGATCTCCGCTAGTGGACTCTGCTTTGCATGAACCCCAGCCCTTGGTGGTGCCTGTAAATGAGACAGGCCTGTCACATCCTTTCGGTCTCCGAATCTTGCTGGTGGAGAGGTGCATGGATCGTGCATTTATCTCTATTTCGACCTGAAGCCCGACAGACCAGCAATAATTCTGGCATGTCCATCCATGCCAAATAGTATTCTTAAGCCCAAAAGACAGCAGCCCTTTTTGATTGGAGCGTGAGTGTCACGAGGGTAAATTTAGTGCTTAGCTGCCATTTGTAAGTGGAGGTGCCATGGCATATCAGGGGTGGTATGTGACTAATGAGATGATGTGTGTTATCACCAGCAGTCTCATAAACAGGGAGGTCATTTGGTGTGCCAGCCTGCGTTGTGGATATGTGAATCTTATTTGACAGAGTACGATGACCCAAACCGCCCCTCTTGGCTTGTCCCATTGGATCAGTGGCAGTGGCTGTCACAGAGCTGAAGATGATTTCTACTCGCTGGATGGACTCGGAGCTGGCAGGAAAGGCTTCCGTTAAGCTCTCTTTCTTTTCAAGCCATCTGTTTTTCACCGAATGCTATCAGTGACTAAGAATATATCGTGGTTAGAGTTAGGGCTGTGCAATTAATCGCATGCGATTCTCATGAGTGTATTAGAGTGTATTTTGCCACGCTCAAGTGGGTTGTTTTTCCATCATTTTGATACATTTTTGACCTTTTTGCACTTTTATTAGAGAGGATTGACAGTCCCCAGGGATCGATATGTGACATAATCTTGCACATTGGCTTTTATATGTTCAAGGCAATAATCAACATAGACATTGAGGGGGACACTTTACACTTTACCCCCAGTATTTCAAAATCATTTGAATTTTCAGTGACTAATTCAGAACTTTTACATTCGGTCCAATCCAATTCACAATAATTGGTCATTATATTGTTCTCAATGACTTTTCAGAATGCCATTTGTGGGTTTCAGGTAGGCCAGATGAAACTCACTTCTGGTAGTTGACTGCCTGGTAGATGGTAGCAGTCTCCTCTCTGTCTCCTCCTAGAGGAAGGTGTCTGGGCTGCATATCTGGGCAGGTTTCCACTCTGCATATGCTTTGGAGTCAGCAGAGGGCGAGACGGAGTCTTTGTGAGGGCTCAGCGTGCCTGCTAAAGGAGCGGGAGCTCGCTGATCAATAGAATTGATCATGAAGTCAATACCCCAGTTTATATCCCTCTACGTTTACTCCCACCCGGCTGTTGGCGTGTTAAACCGAGCGTGCTCTAAGCAGTCACCCTCGGGACACTCTAAAAGCTGCCCTTGCACCCACCATTGATTGACACGCAACAAGCAGCGGGAAGTGTCGACAGTGCGGTGGCCAGATTCTATTTCCAAATTCCAACGGAAGATCAAGACCAAATGGCTTTGCATATCCCAGCAGCTCCACACGTGGTGGTTTCAACAAGCGTTCACGCATCCTAGCGGTGCTGAGTTTCTGATTAGCCTGGCTCAAAGAGTCTCCAAATGCAACATTTAATCAATTTTGGGATTGATTTATTTTCAAGGCCAAGAACGGATGACCTCAGTCTTACTCAAAATGATTTCTCTTATATTTTCCTGGCCGCTATTAACAGGAATCTCAACTGTTCTGTACATCTTGCATCCAGTAAAATAGCATTGTTCATTTATTTGTAAGAACTCAATATATCATGTGTTTGATTTTTAAAGGCAATTATGAGTATATTTTTAATGATATACTCTACATAGTTTCACGCTGCCAGCTGATTTTACCCTCTTTGTATGTAGACCTTGGGCTTTGCTCATGCAATATAATGAGAAAGATAATTGAGATATCTAAACATTGTGTTTGGAGAGTCTATTCACTTCAGTTTTCCATTAGCACAAGCTCTGCTCTGTGAAGTGAGTTGACAGTAATCGTGAAACAGTGAATTATAACTATGACACTTGACAGAAAAGTTAAATGACTGTTTTTGTGCTGGATTGTTCCAATAGGACCAGAGTTCTCTTGAGAGTGACTGCTTTTCTCTGTCTCTCTCTCTATTAGCCCAAGTTTTATATCCCTCCCGTCCCTTTCCCATCCCTCCCTTTCCAAAAACACTGACTCTGAAGACCCTGCAGTGATTTAATCTTCACGTGATTTGAATACGTTTGACCTGATACAGACAACACTAATTACAAAACCAAATCAGCTATTTAATACAGTGCTGTGCATATTTGTGAATATTTGGCACTTTGACGCAGTGCAGAGCTGCTACTGCGATAAGAGCTTGGTTGATGTCTAGCTCACCCCATTTGCCTGTAGGGTTGAACATCACGCAGCCTTTTTAGGGCCAGAGTTTAATTGGTGCCAGGTGGTCTTTGGCATTTCAAAGTGCAGTTGTACTTACAGAGTCAAGGTTGCCTCAGTCTCAGTGTCTGTTTGCTTGATAGCTCAAGATGTGGTCACATGGGATTAGAATCATGACGAATTAAATTATTCTGGTTCCAGTTCCTTTTAACAATTATTGTAATTAAGGGTTCTATAAAGTATTATTTTAGTGCATTTAATGAATAAATATTTTGAATGAATAAATATTTGTAAAACAAGACATAAGATATGCCATTGGAAACAGTGAGATCATTTAAATAGTCTATATTTATATATGTTTACATTTTTTAAGTCTTTTCACAGTCTTTTTAGAATGATTAGATAAATTCAGTATTTGGCGTTAAACTACATAACTGTACTATATTTTATTCATTTATTTTAGTGCTGTCAAACGATTAATCACATCCAAAATAAAAGTTTTTGTTTATATAATATATGTGTGTATACTGTGTGTATTTATTATGTATATATAAATACAAACACATGCATGTATATATTTAAGAAAAATATGTTGTTTATATATTAAATATATATATATATATAATTTAAAATATAAAGAAATTAAAGAGTATAAATGTAAAAACGTAAATATTTTCAAAATATATACTGTATGTGTGTGTATTTATATATACATAATAAATATACACAGTACGCATATACTCACTGGCCACTTTATTAGGTACACCTTGCTAGTACCGGGTTGGACCCCCCTTTGCCTTCAAAACTGCCTTAATTCTTCGTGGCATAGATTCAACAAGGTGTTGGAAACATTCCTCAGAGATTTTGGTCCATATTGACATGATAGCATCACGCAGTTGCTGCAAATTTGTCGGCTGCACATACATGATGTGAATCTCCCGTTCCACCACATCCCAAAGGTGCTCTATTGGATTGAGATCTGGTGACTGTGGAGGCCATTTGAGTAAAGTGAACTCATTGTCATGTTCAAGAAACCAGTCTGAGATGATTTGAGCTTTGTGACATGGTGCATTATCCTGCTGGAAGTAGCCATCAGAAGATGGGTACACTGTAGTCATAAAGGGATGGACATGGTCAGCAACAATTCTCAGGTAGGCTGTGGCGTTTAAACGATGCTCAATTGGTACTAAGTGTGCCAAGAAAATATCCCCCACACCATTACACCACCACCACCAGCCTGAACCGTTGAGACAAGGCAGGATGGATCCATGCTTTCATGTTCTTTACGCCAAATTCTGACCCTACCATCTGAATGTCGTAGCAGAAATCTAGACTCATCAGACCAGGCAACGTTTTTGGTGAGCCTGTGCGACTTGTAGCCTCCGTTTCCTGTTCTTAGCTGACAGGAGCGGCACCCGGTGTGGTCTTCTGCTGCTGTAGCCCATCTGCTTCAGGGTTCGACGTGTTGTGCGTTCAGAGATGGTATTCTGCATACCTTGGTTGTAACGAGTGGATATTTGAGTTACTGTTGCCTTTCTATCATCTCTAACAGTCTGCACATTCTCCTCTAACCTCTGACATCAACAAGGCATTTTCATCCACACAACTGCCGCTCACTGTATATTTTCTCTTTTTCGGACCATTCTCTGTAAACCCTAGAGATGGTTGTGCGTGAAAATCCCAGTAGATCAGCAGTTTTTGAAATACTCAGACCAGCCCGTCTGGCACCAACAACCATTCCACGTTCAAAGTCACTTAAATCCCCTTTCTTCCCCATTCTGATGCTCGGTTTGAACTTCAGCAAGTCGTCTTCACCACATCTAGATGCCTAAATGCATGGAGTTGCTGCCATGTGATTGGCTGATTAGCAATTTGTGTTACCAAGCAATTGAACAGGTGTACCTAATAAAGTGGCCGGTGAGTGTACATATATAATGTAAACCAAAAAAAATATTTTGGATATTTGGTAGTGGTCGACTGATATATCGCCCAGGCCGATAGATCCACCGATATTTGGCATTTTTCAAATAAGTTTTTCTGTTTAGCCGATGTGTTCGAGGCGGGACTTTTATTTTGACGGTGCTGAGAACGGCAGCACCTGAGCACACAGTGCTCACATTCTCCCTCTTGTTCGCTGTTGTCGTTAACAGTTCGGACTAATACGAATATAAGTCTATCTAATGACCAGATAGAACTGTTAAACAAAGTAATTGAAATGCATACAAAAAAGTTTTATAACGATTGCTTTAATATTAGTAGTAATAGAAAGGCAAACATTATAATACTTTCTCGTTTGCTGTCAGCATTCAGCAAATACGCATTTATATAATTTAAACAAATCTTTGAATGTCTAATGAACATTTAGGTAGGGCTGTGACGGTGGCAGATTTTTACCACCGCGGTGGTAATGGACCAACTACCGCCGGTGGTGCGGTGTTGTGATATATATATATATATATATATAATTCTGTAACACAAAAATAAATAAATTAGGCTCGATCATCTAATAACAAGCGTGCGTGTTTATTTTAGCACTTCCGTCAGTGGACACACAGCCTGCAAAACACTAAAATAAATATCAAATAAATAATACAGTTAAATAGGAAAGTAGCCTTGAATAAGTAAGTTAAATACACCCCGTCTACCTCACGCGAGCGGCGTGGTGAGAACCTATTATAATCAGTGATGCTTTCTACACCAGATGCGCGATACAACACGACAAATCTCTCACAGTAAACTGCCTTGTCCTATTTATGATGTACTGACAGTTCAAATGTCCTGTATGACAAACTCAACCTGTTGTGTTGCGACGCGGCGTCCGGTTTAGACACGGTTCACTGTTCTGCGTTAACTCCTCGTCTGCTGCACGCGCTCTCTGTGGAATAGGAATTACGGCGTATGCTGCCACACTTCTTGTTAACATCTTCCATTTACCGCTGTCTCGTTTGTATTTGGCCAGTTTGGAGAAAGCCTCACCAATACACACCTGACCAGCCGGGCGTTTGCGATGGGTGACCTGAATGGAAATTATTCCAGATCGGCGATTTAGTATTTTTGTGATTTCATCACAAATTAAATATGCTGAATGCAGAATAAACTGTATTTTCCTGCGCTCAAACCTGCCAATCTACAGGAAACGCTGTGTATGGCGTTTTAGGTTATTTGAGAATTGGCATAGATTTTTATAGTCTAAATAAAACAATTTGCAACTGTATTATTACACTTGTTTACAAAACTTTGTATTATGCTTGTTTTAGAGTGTGTGACGTCACGTGCACTACCGCCGGCCCGGTGGCAATACACAACCGCGGTGGCAACCGACCACCGTCACAGCCCTACATTTAGGCCTAATTTCATAAACCTTGCAGACTTAGTCGAATCTAGTTGAGATCTTGTGAAGTGTGCATTTGCATCCTGATTCCTGCATGATGTGCTCTGTGTGACGGTCGATCCGTGTGAATTGAATGTGGACAGGAGGAGAGTTCAGCTTCAATGGAAACACACGATCGACAAACTTTAAACTCATGATTTAAAAGTATGCTGTGCTTTATGCATTTGCCCACTGTCATATTCATTATTCATTTTTAATTATATTTGTATTAAATATTTATTTATTTGTGAAAAATACTTTCTTCTAAAGTATAAGTATGTTTATTTTATACTTTAAATTTTAAGTATTTTATACTTAAACTATACTATACTTATTTTATTTTTTAATCCATTTTCAAATAATTTCAAATTTCTTAAATGTTAATTAAAATAAATACAATTATATCGGCCATCAGCCACTTTGCTTTCCAAGATATCGGCATCGACTGTCAAAAAAACAATATCGGTTGACCACTAATCGTTTGACAGCACTAATGTATATATATAAAATAAAACACTACTAACAAAATGTGTATCTCAAACTTTATGTTGATGAACAACTAAACTACACTGATTACACAGTCTCACAGTTACTTGTATGTGTTTGATTCACTAAAAAGAACTGACTCAATAGAACTGACTTAATAGAGTCATTCATTCAGGAGTCAACCTACACTGGTTGCACTGTATGTGTTTGATTAATTAAAAGGAACAGACTGAGTAGATTCATTCATTTGGGAGTCGAAAAACACTGCTGTGCTGTATGTTTTTGATTTACTGAAAAGAACCGACTCATTAAAGTCATTAATTCTATAACCCAACTGCATTGGTCTCACTCTCTGTTTTGCATTGCATATTCATTAGTAATGCCACTGAATAAATAGTACAGGAAATTCTGCCAGAATATTTCACTATGATGTTCTGTTTGCATTGACGGAAAAATGCATATGCAAGAAATTTTAATTGAATATTTTTTTGGTTCTGGTATTTTTAAAACCAATGGTTCTGTTTAAATATGTGGGCAGCAACCTCTTTTGAGAGACTGATGGTTGTGTGAAGCCAACGTTCACTACCTAACCCAACCCAGCCCCTTTAAACCCACCAGCCATCCTGTTTTCTGTTTAATGCATCATTTACTGCCCGTAAACAGTTTGTGTAAAGGTGTTTATAGATGATTCGTGAGCGCCCCTCGCCCCACCCATCCTCCAAAAGTGTTGGCCTGAGTTACACAACTTTGATAGGGGCTCAGTAAGGGTAGTACGGGCTAGACTGTGGTGGTGGAGGTGGTTTTGGGGTCTGAACACATAAAAGCTTCACGCTCAGCTGGGGCCATCTGCCTTCCAGCTTCTGAATTACTCCACACAGCATGGCACCGACTGCAAACAAGAGTGCGAGTTCATTATGGTATGCCGCATGTGTTTTTCAGCACCATTTTTTGGCCGGGCATCAGATAAAAGTCATACTGCACTGGGCGGAATAGCAGAAGATGTGGAGGCCCTTCTGTAAAATTGACTTTAATCTTTTTGCCTTTTCCATGTCACCTCCAAACATGTGGCGTCTGATATGATAATAATGTGAACCTGTCCTGGGTATTAGAGTTAAGCTGGCTGATTAGGCCACACATCGATTAGTCTATCACTCAGTACTGACCGCACAGGTTGAGAAGTGCAATGCCGATCTGAAGGACGAGGGCACACACACACACACACACACACACACACACACACACACACACACACACACACACACACACACACACACACACACACACACACACACACACACACACACACACACACACACACACATCTCTTTTATGCATTTCAGAGGGAACAAGGCTATTTATCAGACAGACCTTCCATTTATTTTTCATTTCTGTTTAAACTGTTGGTGTGGGTGTTAATGCTTGTGAAACAGAAAAAGTGTTTTTCTGATAAATTCATTTTTTCTTCTTCTTTTGGAACTTGGGAAATAAGAATTGGAGGTAGTTTTTGTCCAGAGACTGAGTGTAACTGAATTATAGGAATAGTTCACCTTAAAGTGTAAATTGCCATCATTTATTCACCTCAAGTCACTCAGAAACTGATTGATAGAATGATAGACTCTGCACATGTTCATATATATATATATATACTACGGGGCCGTTGAATGCTTGAATCTGATTGGCTGACGAACGTTCTGAGGTGTGCAAATATTTTCAGGGAAACGCACGGCGGACGTAGTTCCAGGCAGCTCTCTTGACCGCATTACATGACCATATCACTTCGCCAAATTATTTCTGTTATTTCAAAGGTCTTACAACAGCAAAATAACCAAAACCCACAACGACATTGGCCAAAAAAATAAATACAGTAAACAAAAGGATAAAATTGACAATGTGTCTTTCTGTGACCTTTAAGGTGATAGATCACGTTTAGGGATTCCTTTGAGGCTAACTAATTTTTTTGGACCCATATTTACCCATATACATTGACCTGACTGTGTGGAGAAAGTGTGAGAGAAAGAAAAACAGAAAGAGAGAGAGAGCAGTAAAGGTTATAACCCAGCTCTTGTCTGAACAGTCTGAGGCCTTTAATCCAGGAACAAAGTAATTAAAGTCCACCTTTGAAGAAAAGGCCACATAAGTTGACCACACGTCTCAGAAATGTGGGCATTTGCTGGAGAAAGTGAGCCCTTTTATCAGAGCAGTGGGAATCTTCACCCTGCTGCTCATGCTGTCTTTGAGAGCACACCAACACTGTGCCATTTACACACTAAGAACATGTGCTGTATGTATCCCTCTTCTGTAACTGGTGAAAACTAGAGCTGGATATCACTAACTACTGATACATATGCAATGCATTTATCATGATTCAGTACATTGCAGTACATCAGTTAGATTGTGATGGAAACTGTGCCAAACGTGTAAGAGAGACCCAGTGTGTAAATATGTGGGCTAATGCTAAATCTATTTTCCACATAGCTTCCTGTTCTTTTTTATTACATTTTTTGGCCCTTCTGTACCAAAAGTGTTCAAATTGACTATTTTACTGTGTATTTGCAATGTTGTTACCTTAGTAACATGCTCAAATCCTAAGTCTGTTAGTTTCACTTGTGAGTTGAATCTTTTGTGCTTTATATCAGTGTTGTTTGCCGAGTTGCTGCCTTGATTTTATTCCAAATCAGTAGGTTAGTGTTGTCTATGTAGCAGAGGTGGAAGGTAACGAATTACATTTACTTGCGTTCCTGTAATTGAGTAGCTTTTTTGTGTACTTCTACTTTTTAAAGAAATTTTTAAAATCTGTAATTTGACTTGTACTTAAGTATATTTAGTTTGAAGTATTGTACTCCGCTACATTTTAAAACACATGAATTACTGAGTAAAAAAAAATAATAATAAAGAAATTAGCTCCCTGGAAACTACTGCAGCAAATAATGGGCAGAAGAACAAACTGGCGCTAAAATCACAAGAAAGATGCAGACGAACACGACAGGCGTTATGGTGCAGACCCAGCTGAAAACCAAACCCTGTCGTATTCTGCTGAAGTTGAACTCGAAGGACATGAAGTGAACCCCTGGCCATATTTATGCTCTATTATGCAGTGCAAGCTGTGTTTGCTTAGGGAGACCGAACTAGCAGCTTATACAATCTCGACATCACCCTTCGCAAGCATAGAGGTAAGGTAAATACTTGCATCGTTGTATTGGTGGTTAAAATGTTAAAATTAAGCTTTGACAGTTTAGCAAAAGGTTTTGCACAAATTAGCCAAAAAGACAGTTGTGCAGGGTGTGCGATATCGTCTGTGATAATATAGTATTAGTATATTGTTTTAACAATGTGCGATTCGACATTATCAGTATTTTGCAAAAAACCAAACATAACATTCTAAACAGTGTGCCATGAAATCTAGTAGATTAGACTAGTCCGCGTGCATTTTGAGTGCTTTCTCTCACTGCGTGATTCAGTCTGTTAAAATGCGTTTAGAATGATCACAAAATTGAAGACATAGGGGCAGAAAATGTATATATTTATATAATTTCATATAGTATATCAACATCACATGAAGAGTGCCGTTTTTTTCTCCACAAATCAGCATGATTACATAGGCCTGTAGATTAAAAAAAAAAAAAAAAACAAGAAGTTAAATAAGAGACTTGTGTTTTAGACACCATATTGCCTGTTTTTGCTCTATTTGGACAAAAACAAATAATTCCAAACACAGCCACGTTTTGCGTCTCTGAGCAACATGACGGTGTTTAGTTCTTGAATGAATCAACTGTTTAAATTATTAATTTCAATCGCAATGACTCTCTTAACAGTGACTTGCTGACACCTACTGGCTGTTTTAATTTCACATTTAAAGAATCTTTTGATTTATTTTTATTGTTTAAATAATTTCAAACGAGTATTCAACATTTTATGTCTTATTTATCAACACATTATTTCTGCATTTGTAACTGCAGGCTAAATGCATTCATGTCAGTGTGTCTATGCCACTTCAGATGAAGCTTCTGTGTTTCCTCTGCATTGCTAATATTAGTTTAGTTGATACTGATTCAATGTGTCTGGTAACAGCCCAAATTTGTTATTATTCTAAATAACTGATTCCTTTAATTAAAACAACTAGTTTGAGATTTATAGGCCTATCCCATGTGTTTCAAACTCAGGCCGCAGCCCTGCAGAGTTTAGTTCCAACCCTGCTCAAACACACATACCATGTAGTTTTCAAATAAGCCTAAATGATTAGTTTAGCTGGATCAAATGTGTTTAATTAGGGTTATAAACAGTGCAGGGCTGTGGCTCCCCAGGAACGGAGTTTGACACCCTTGGCCGATCCCATTTTTTTCTTTTTACTACGAGTAAATTTTAAATTAGCTACTTTTTACTTTTACTTGAGTAGATTTTTAGACTGGTACTTTTACTTGTACTTAAGTAAAATTTCATTAATGTAATGGTACTTTTACTTAGTAGAGTAGAATATTTTCTACTTAAAATTGGCGCATATGCCAACGAATTTAAATCAGTATTTACACAGCATAACAGTATAAATTTACCGATCTTTCTTGCACGTGTCCCGCATTGTCCGGTAAAATCACATCTACTGTCCTGAAACCGATCTATAGCCAGGTGGTCACCCTAGCGCAGAGTAGTAAAATAATTAGAATCAGTAAATTTAAGAAAAAAAAAAATATAATTAATTAAAAAATGAAAAGAAGCAGTTTTTTTTTTGTGATCAGATCAGATCAGCTGGTAAACACATGGAATGTCTAAGGATCCAGAAAGTGAATGCATTCAAACCGTTAGTTTTGGTGTTCCAAACCGTTAGCTGTGTTCCAAACCTGTTCCTGTGGCTCAGCGGTAGAGCATTACGTTAGCAGCGCAAAAGGTTGTGGGTTCGATTCCCAGGGAACACACATACTGATAAAAAATGTATAGCCTGAATGCACTGTAAGTTGCTTTGGATAAAAGCGTCTGCTAAATGTAAATGTAGTTCAAAACCGCTCTAATGCAGAGAAACCAGCCAATTTCATCAGATAAGACGGAGATAACAGTAGGCCACTCACGTACAGATGTATCTTTTGGCTTAAAAGCATGAATGGTTTATACTGGATGCTGGCTGAAGGGGTTTTAGAATAAGCAGTAGTCAGTGGTTTAGTAATTCTGGAACAGTCAGGTCAAGGTAGCTCGATTAGTGGTCTTTTGGCGTCCCCCTGTGTTCCTGTTGGTATCGCAGATTGACTTGTGCTGTAAACTACTAAAATGCAATGTAGAAATGTTCATTTTCTGTGAAGCTGCTTTGCAACAGTGTATCATGAAAAGTGCCAGACAAATAAATGTGAATTGAATTGCAAACAATTATTAATTTATTTATTTATTGTGGCACTATATAAATTAATTGCGAATTATAAAAAAATAAAAAGTACTTTTTTAGTACTTATTATGCATTTATTTATGGATGAGTGGAGTTGAGTATGGCCACTTCTTTTTTTCTACTTAAGCATTGATTGCGTATCATATGTACGCCAAATACGTGCATATCATATGCACGCCAAAGTCCATTTCTGCGTATAAATCGCACGCCAAATAGAAACAGAAAATTGTTCTATTGATATGCATTTTCATGAGAACGGGCTCATTTGTTTTATCTTAAATGCCATATCTGTCACACTTTTTTAGCAGCGCACAATTATTTATTGTAGCAAAAATGTAACAAAAACGTTTTTAACAAAGTTAATGTAATGACTTGTGTTTGATGATATTTGTCTTTGTTATTTACTTTCATTTATGGAGTAATGTGGATTTCTTATCCTGATAAATGAAAAGTATTTGTTAAAATAACACAAAGTAATCTATGCAAATGCATATACAATATTTGCAACTTAAATAAGTAGCTAATAATAAAATAAAGAGGCAGTTATTTAACAATATCTTAAGGAGTGGTAACGTTTGTACAGTCTTACAGTTACAACTAGAGATCGACCGATATATCGATTTACAGAAAAAAAATTCCCAGTATTTAAGCATTTTACCATTATCGGATATCGGTTTTGTAATATCGGATTCACCGATAAATGCCATCTAGTGGTTGTTTTGAGAATTGCACCCAGTATTGCTATTGCAGCGCGTCTGAGGGGAGACGAGACAACAACAACGGCGTCCAGGTACTTGATTTGCTGTAGTTAGTAAACTTTATTTAACATAACAGCCATTAATGCACAAATTGGATGTATTACATAAATGCCTGATATGCAGTTTATACAGCTTGGCTCTAAGAAATAGAGACGAATTCACGGAGTCACGTAAGATAATCCGTCAATCTTTCCCAATAAAGACGTAACTGTGCATGAATTAAATAATACAGCCATGAATGAGGGCATGTTGGAAATAAAAGCACTGAATTTAAATTCTCTCTCTGTTGTATATGCTCATCATTAGTCTCGTGAAACCGCTTTCATATTGCTGTTCACTCAATGATTGATGCTCAGGAGAAGCTCCAGCACGGCCACCCCATGGAACTTTTAACAAGATTCACTTGTTTAAAACACACTAAATTATATTAACATTTACTATATAACTTATTTTGCCAATAAACATCTAAATAAATGCATCTCTATCGAAAATTAATTATTTATTTTCTCCACAAGCGATTGCAGTTTGAGTATAGTTCTGTGTAAATAGATAAACCGCGCTGTCAGCAGTTTTCATAATCTAGAATGACAAAAACATTTTAATAATTCTGATAAAATATACCAGTTGAGAAATGCAATAAAATACGATGTTTTGTTTGTTATAGCTTATTTCAATATTCCAGAGAATATTATTCAGTGAATTATTCTTCACTCTTTAGTCTATTAAACAGCGTTTAAACCTAAAACTGTAGTTTAAAATGAAGTTGATATGACTTCTGTCCTTTATTTTCTCCATTTGAAAACATTAGACATTATTTTGCTTATTGTTAATATCAGTGTTGCTGATGATGCTTTTTATAAAAAAAAAATATTGTTGTAATTTGAAGATTAAATTTAACATGAAAGACTGTTAATTTTCAACAGTTGTTTGTTGTTGTTAAGATGACTGAAAGGAGGAAAAACCAAAGCGAAGAATGGACTTCACTCTGTTATTTATTTACTTTATAACAGTAAATAAATATCGGTTCTCCATATCGGTTATCGGAACATAAACATACAAATAATTGGTATCGGTTATAAAAAATCAATATCGGTCGATCACTAGTTACAACCGGCCCTTTGATGGCAGCCATAATGTTGAAGTGGCCCTCAGTGAAAAAGAGTTTGACACCTCAGCTGTAAACAAAGCAGCTGCGCTACTTTCCTAACTGTAAATAATGTTTCAGTCATTTAGATATTTATATTCGCTTTAGTCTTCACAATAGCACCAAATAATTCATACTTAAAAAGACCTAATGAGCTATTTATTTTCAAACTTAACGAGCTATTTATTTTTTAACCATTTTTTTCTAACTTAAAACATGGCCTATCCACTGATCTATAATAGAGATATATTGAGAATATAATATAATATATATATATATATATATATATAATATATTGAGATATAATAGAGAATATATTGACTGATTCGTTATTATTGTTCAGCAACACTTAACAGGTTCCATTAGTTAACATGAAAAAACTATGACTGCATTTATTAATCATTTTCATGTTAATTTCAAGTTCAACTTTTAATAATACATTATAAAATCAGAATTTGTGTCTGCTAATATAGTTCAATGGAGCAAACATTAATATGTATTTTTATTAATCAACATTAACAAAGAATATTAACTACTGCTACATTTAGCATTGCACATTTTTAGTTAATGTTAACCTGCTTTAACTAATGTTAACAAATGGGACCTTGTTGTAAAGTGTTACCTATTATTCTTTTGTCCATTTGCACAATCTCTTGCACTCTAATCTTGAAACACTCGTTTTACCGGTGATGTTACAACTTCTCATAGCAGTAAATTGCCAGAACGAATTTACTGGTATTTTTAAAAAGGTCCTGTTCACACATGATCTCTTTATGACAGTTTACCAGTGATTTTCTAGATGGGGCTATTTACTCACCCTCATGTTCCAAACCAGTATGGCTTTTTCTTTTGTCAAAATACAGACAAAAGAAGATATTTGTAATTATGTCTCAGTATTTTATTGTCCACACAATGATAATAAGTGTTGTTTTTGACCCCATTGACTTTCATTGTATGAGCAAAAACAAGTCATGCAGCTTTGCCAATGCCAAACATTTCAGAAATGTCAGTGGACAAGTTTGATTGAGTGTAGTATTTTCAGGGTGGATGATGTCAGCACAGCTACTGTAGTGTTATTAGATAAGACATGGCTTAGGTTAGGCAAACAGGCCTGTCTTAAGGCTCTAATGTGGAATATTCTGGAACAGAGCCTGATGTTGGTTGCTGTGCCAGGCCTCTGTCCTTAAGTCCTTCTCCAAATTTTGGGAGCGTTAAGAGCACTGGGGTTGTGCGGCGTTACAGTGATGAAAGAGCCAGCAAAGCAAAGCGAACAGCCTTAAATGCAGCCAGAGTTCTATCAGATTATGTTTACTTAACCTCTGAGCATCTATTAATCTGTTCCCAAACTCTCTGGTTACAGTGAGCGATGGGCACCCCTGCCATCGGTCTCCGGTACAACTGGCCCCAGCTGTTCCCCAGCTGTGCTCTCTGGGTTTTATCCCGCTAAAGTAGCCCCATCCAACACCCCGGCCTCGTTCACATCAGCCCATCAAATGTGCGCATACATCTGTAGTGCATTCACCTCTCAAGGCTACATTAAAGGGTCCTGCGTTTGCCCAGAAATCACCACAACACATGATGCACACACATTTCTTTGCCTTTTCCAGGCTAATGTATTCACCGGGGAGTTCTTAAGGATGATGGATAAGTTGTTTGAGCTGTTGGGCTGATTGTCAGCTTAATAAGTGTGCATTGAGTGCCGCTTTGCTTTGTTAATTTGTTTTGGCTAAAACTCTTATGAATACAGGAGGGATGAGGGTTGAAGTCTGGTGCATGTTTGAATCCAAGTGTGTGTGTGTGTGTGTGTGTGTGTGTGTGTGTGTGTGTGTGTGTGTGTGTGTGTGTGTGTGTGTGTGTGTGTGTGTGTGTGTGTGTGTGTGTGTGTGTGTGTGTGTGTGTGTGTGTGTGTGTGTGTGTGTGTGAAAACAGATTAGGAAGGCTGCAGGCCTGCTCTATGGAGGGATGAATTCTGCTTGTGCTGTCAGGCCCAGCAGTCAGCATTCAGCAGGTTGCCACTATCAAACACTAAATCCACGGCGGGGACCCTCTCTTCGCCTCTGTCCTTTCTCCCTGTAGATGGTCTCTTAGTCCTGCTACAGATCCTCAAAAACACACACACACACACACCCACATACGCCAGTCTAAAGAGGCCACATCACACCTTGAACTCCCTACTTCTTTTGACAGGCTCAAACAGAACCACTGGTGGTCTTGCTCTACTCAGCGTCAGACTTCTTCACACACAGAAGTTAATCGATAGTGTTCTGGCAAAAGGCCTATTAATATTCATAGAAATTTTGGATGATAGTTTGACCAAAGCTGTTAAATCAAGCAGTAAGATGTTCCCAGTGCTAGGGTTAGAAGTCTTCATCAAGCTTAAAATCTTTAGAAAAGAAAAAGTTTGCTGAAATTTAGTTTAGATAAAAATACTGGATACAATCAAAGCATGATAGAAATGGTGCAAATACCCTACAGTCCAACACTCTCCCGTCTACTGCTGGTTGGATTTAACAATTTTCGTCAAACTGAATTTGTTTCTGTGGAAACCAAAAAAGATATGAGGAATGTTTCAACTGGTTTTGTTCATTGGGTTCCAGTGACTTTAATTGTATAGACAAAAATACTAAGATGTTAATATCTTATTTTGTGTTCAACAGAATAAGGTTTGGAATGAGGAAATGGTGACAGAATTTTTATTTTTTATTTTGAGCTATTCATTTAAGCTTCCCAGAGCATACACGAGGGAACTAATCATCACTCTTAACAGGCTGTAGACCATTAAATTGCACCAAAGAGTATTGAATACCCAAGACGTGTCACTTGTATAGTTTTGAATGGGGAAAAATGCAAAGCTCAATATGGCTGCTCTATCGAAGGAAGCCTGTCTTCTGAATAGCCTTAAAAATAAGCTTTTTTAATGTGATTTGAGCAAAAGAACCAACATTTATGAGACAGTTGTCAGCTAAAGAGATAGGAGCTGCACTTGCATACTCACATTTTGTGTTTTCTAGACTCCAAATAGACTTATTTATTATCACAGTGTGTGTGTGTGTGTGTGTATGGAAGGGCATAAATGAGGACGGTATATAAATGAAACTGTGTTTTAGAGGATAGAGACTAGAGGTGGATGTTAAAACAGGAGAGAAATACACCTGTAGATCGTTTTTAATAATGAATGAGACAGGTTTTTACAAAATTTCACGTCATAAAAGCAGCTCTTTAGTTGCTACGTTATGTGTTCACCAGGATTACATGAAGTGAACTGCTGGGAGACAGACCGCAATGGGACTCTCCGTCAAGACTCATAGAATGGTTTCTTGTAACATGTGGAAACTCTAGCTGTGTTATCCAGTAATTGAGGCTTCCTGCAAAAGCTGTTCAGTAAGCAGTATGGGAGGCCATTTTCAAGGCTGCTGCAGTAGTATGCTGTTTAAAGGGATAGTCCACTCAAAAATCTAAATTCTGTCGTCATTTATTCATTTTCATGTCATTCCAAACCTGCATGGCTTTCTTTCTTCTGTTGGACACAAAATTAGATATTTTTAAGAATGTTCATGCTGTTCACTTAAATAAGGTGGATGGAGACTAAGCTCCAAAAGGACGAAGAACATCATAAAAAGGTCAGTATAAGCTGTGTTACGATTCAGAGGCTGCATCCTTAGAAGGGCGCAGACTTTAAATCCACGTTTTCGAAGGCCGCGTAGGTCAGACCGAGTGTTGTTAAAGGGGATGATTTAGCCTACGAATGATTTCTCTTGTCACCTAGCAACTATGACAGCTGCCGTTGGCAAGCAGCAGTAATGTTTATACTGGACTTTTAAAAAAAGTTTTATTCAACAGGTTCACAGTGTAAATATGTTCACCTTGATCCAATTATGTCCATTTTAAAAAGTAATAAAATCATATCTTAGACAATATTTGAACCACTTTTTGTTTTGTTTACATATTCAATACTATTGCATATACAATTACGTTGAAACCCAATGCTTATTAAAAAGTATAATTAGGCATTCTCTCTCTCTCTCAAGCAAAACAAAACAAAAAAGTAAAATAAATTAAATAAATAAAAATTATGTTGTCACCAGGGATGCAATAAACCTGGGGCCACAAATAATCTATCTGCTCAATCCTTCATTGCCCGGGAAATGAAAGACACATTTCGAGGCTGCATTTGAAGGAGAACTTAAACAGCCTTCGTTTGCATCGTTGTGACACATTCAGTCTTCAAATGCAGCCTTCAAAAGATGCAGCCTCTGAATTGGGACTCAGCTATACACAATATTCCAAGTCTTTATTTATTTTTATTTTATTTATTTGGTCATTTAGCAGACACTTTTATCCAAAGCGACTTACAAATGAGAACATTATAGAAGCAATCAAAACCAACAAAAGAGCAACAACATGCAAGTGCTATTACAAGTCCTGGTTAGCCTAACGCAGTACACGTAGGAAGGTTGTTTATTGTTTTATTTTATTTTTTTAAGAAAATGAGTATATAGAATATAGAAAAAACAAGAAACCTAGTGTTAGTTTTACAAGAAAAGCTTGCAGTTAGAGAATACACATGCAATTGATAGCGGGTCAAATATGTTTGTGTTTTTTTTTATAAAAAGAAGACAGATTAGATAAAATAAAATTAGAATAGAGAGTGCTAGAGTTAGAGGGTCAAATAAAGATGGAAGAGATGTGTTTTTAGCCGTTTCTTGAAGATGGGTAAGGATTCAGCTGCTCGGATTGAGTTGGGCAGGTCATTCCACCAGATGGGAACAGTTAATGAAAAAGTCAGTGAAAGTGATTTTGTGCCTCTTTGGGATGGTACAGTAATGCGTCGTTCACTTGCAGAACGCAAGCTTCTAGAGGGCATATAAGTCTGAAGTAATGAATTTAGGTAAAGGGGTGCAGAGCCAGAGGTGGTTCTGTAGGCAAACATTAATGCCTTGAATTTAATGCGAGCAGCTATTGGTAGCCAGTGCAAATTGATGAACAGAGGTGTGACGTGCGTTCTTTTCGGCTCATTAAAGATTAATCTTGCAGCAGCGTTTTGGATTAATTGTAGAGGTTTGATGGAACTGGCTGGAAGACCTGCCAAGAGAGCATTGCAATAGTCAAGTCTGGACAGAACAAGAGCCTGAACAAGGAGTTGTGTTGCATGTTCCGAGAGAAAGGGCCTGATCTTCTTAATATTATATAATGCAAATCTACAGGACCGGGCAGTTTTAGTAATGTGGTCTGAGAAATTCAGCTTATCATCAATCACAACTCCAAGGTTTCTGGCTGTTTTTGAAGGAGTTATGGTTGATGAGCTTAATTGGAAGGTGAAATTGTGATGAAACGATGGGTTTGCTGAAACCACAAGCAGTTCTGTCTTAGCTAGGTTGAGTTGAAGGTGATGGTCCTTCATCCAGCAAGAAATGTCTGCTAGACATGCTGAGATGCGAGCAGCTATCGTCAGATCATCAGGATGGAATGAGAGGTAGAGTTGAGTGTCATCAGCATAGCAGTGATATGAAAAGCCATGTTTCTGAATGACAGAACCTAGTGAAGCCATGTAGACAGAAAAGAGAAGTGGTCCAAGAACTGAGCCCTGTGGCACCCCAGTAGTTAGATGTTGCAACTTGGATACTTCACCTCTCCAAGATACTTTGAAAGACCTATCTGAGAGGTCTTCCGAGGTATATGATGGCTTTGTGTGAAGAAAAGACTAAAATTTGTGCTCTTATTCAAATATACTGTATATAAATACAGCTGTGGTCACCATTCACTTGTATTGTTTAGTTGTCTTGTATATGCTTATTTTTTAAAACATACAAAGTTAAGATTGATTTTAGTTAACATTTAACTGCAATAAAATTTATTACATATGATGGAAAAACTGTCATTCATTTTTTAAACATATCTCAACAAAAACCCTACTAATTAGAAATATGCTACGGTCCCTTTAAATGGGTTCTTCCTCAGGCTGTTCTGCAGTCCCTCAAAACTTCCACCAAACTTGCCACTTCAATCTTGTGCTCGTCTCATATTCTGTTTTTATTTTTATCACTCTAACTTTTAACTTCCTGCTGTTTTGTGTATTGTTCAGCTTTTCTTCTTTCCTGTCTGTCTGTCTCCCTGTCTCCCCCCTCAGTTAGCATTGAACTTATGCATCCTTTTGAAAAGGTATTGATGCTGGTTTGTAGAGATGTGCACAGTGCAATGCAATGGCACTGATTTGTATTGCCTGCTGCATACTAATCCCAGAGCTGGGGGTGTAAAATGACACCTGCAGGGTGCTGTGTGTGTGTGTGTGTGTGTGTGTGTGTGTGTGTGTGTGTGTGTGTGTGTGTGTGTGTGTGTGTGTGTGTGTGTGTGTGTGTGTGTGTGTGTGTGTGTGTGTGTGTGTGTGTGTGTGTGTGTGTGTGTGACAGAGCGCTACTCACAGAGCGCTACTCACCCACATGAAAGTACTGCCATTAAAAATGATCAAAGAAATTACTGCACTCTGCTTCACAAGCCTGTTCTTATGCCTGGCTCGGTGTAGGATACATCTTTGTACTCGCACAATCACACACACACACACACACACACACACACACACACACACACACACACACACACACACACACACACACACACACACACACACACACACACACACACACACACACACACACACACACACACACACACACACACACACACACCTCTGCATACACCAATTAGCAATTGTTAATAGATTCCTGGAGATTCACTGTGTATATATTTCCACATAAACTAGCCTAAGGCCTTTTACAGACATACATATGCTTTCAGGAAGAGGAAATGGTGCTCATGGATGAGTTTTTAATTGTGATCTGTTTTTTTTTATGCCGAATACTTCTAAATTATGTATGGATCACTCATATTTTGTTAGCGTTCTGCAACCACATAATGAAATATTGATATACTTTTAAGTTAAGATATTATTATGTGGTGCAGTGTTATCATTAGTGGTGCTGACTGAAGGAAGAATTGCTATTGCGCACACTTAAGCTGCGTTCACACTAGCAGCGACTTTTGCCGCTGCATGTCGCCAGGGGCTTCGAATGCGATGAGGCTGCTAGTGGGTTCTCAAAACTGGTTGCCTTGACAGCGAATCAGGTTTCTTGCTGCTAAATACAAATATTTTGGAGGCAAAAGACTAAATATAATATATAAATTAAATTCGTACATACAAACAAAAAGGAATGAGAAACAGAGCCTTCTTTTTTTTCTTCACTGCGTATGTTTATCTACAGCTGAGAGGAGAACAATCACATGAGCTCAATTCTTTCCTATTGGCTGTTGCTCCCGAAAGTTGCTCTTCATTTGCATAAAGTTGAAGGATTCTGAACTTTGTTGCGTCGCTGGACATGCCCCATCCAGTCGCTGTTGCTCATGTTGCCGGAAATCGCCAGCTCTCCATGGAAATGAATGGGATCGTGTCGCTTTGTCGCTGCGTGTCGCTTGTAGTGTGAACGGGGCTTTAGGGTGTTATTCTAAACCCTTAACCTTAACTAATAAACTTTGGCATGTTACTCATCCCACACTTGTGCTACAGACATCAATGATGCATCAAATCACAAGTAAATTTAGAATTTGTTTCTTTAGGGTGATTAAATCTATGGAAAAATCACAAAAGTTATTATATATGGGCCATAATATCATAAAGGATGGTCTCTTTTGATTAGTGACGTATCGAGAGGTTTTTATCTTTTTTTGGTTTTGTTTACTGAAACATAAAAATCAGACAAAAATAAATGTTTTTTAATAGTTAATTACTGAGCTTTTTAATTATATAATTATGCTTCTATTCCAATCCATTATTACAGTATAAACATTTAACCAATAGCTGTAGTAAAAACTTGCTTTAATTACATATTTATTCAAACATACATTAAATACAACAGCACTAATGAGTGATATAAAAAGATGATGAATATGTAATATAGTGCATATTTTTTGCACAGTGCTCCTCTCTAAAGTTTTTTTTTCTAACAAGCTATGCACAATTAATGACTTATGAGGTAAATGTAACATTGTGTGACATTGTTTCCAAGCTGTTTTAATGAGATGCTGTTAAAATGCTGATTGAGTGATTACATGAAATATCATTGTCACGGTCTCGGTCAGTTATTTCAGCCCTCCAAAACCTTTTCAACAAAAAACATTTATTATATTTATTTATTTTTTGCTTTTCTTAAATTTCAGTACATTTTGATTTGGGCCAGTTAACATCTTGAGTTATGGACATTATATCAAAATAATAAGGTTGAAAGATTTTACAAGCTGCGTTTTGAAATATGTATTTAAATAATTTTAATTTCCCATGTTGTCTTTCTACGTCTTGCCACATAATTTTTTACTTAAAGCATCTAAAGCCCAGCATGCACCACTTGTCCGTTTTATTTCCGCCACCATCGTAAATAAAGCTTCTGTTTTTATTTGTCTTTATACAGAGACGACATTTTCCGCCACCGTCGGGTCTGTCCTACGCGCAACAGACCCACATTATGATTAACGGCAATTTTTTGTTCCCTACCGAGCCCAGAATAAAGTGCTTGCTCATGTTAAAGTCAGTCTGGAATAGCAAGTGCATCCTAATATGCAGCCTTATCAACACGTGCAGGAAAACAGCCAAACACGGGAGGCAGATCATAGCACGGGCGGTCAGGGAGAATGACGGCGGGCTACTAGAGGAAACCGCATTGTGTTCTAATTATTTTCGGAAATGTCACCATCACTACTTTTTTATTTCTCTCCACGTTTGCGATGAACGGCACAGAGAGATGGTTATCTCAGGGAGCCATTTTAGTGAAGGAAAAGTCCTTCAGCCCCTTCCCCTCCCTCGGCGGTCCATTTTAAAAGCGAGCGGCTGGCTGTGTGGTGGGCTTGATAATTCTGCTAGCTTTTCATGTGTTGGAGGGGGATGAGTCCTCCTCCATTAGGTAGCATCGGCCTGTGATGTATGATGTATGCGCGGCAAGGCATTCTGATGTTTATTCATGATTTTCAAGGCAATGTCTCAGTGAAACCCTCTTTTTTCCTTTTAAGGAACAAACTTTGTGAGATTGAGATTTCAGTTTAAAGGAGCAGAGCCCTATATCCCGCAGCGATTCAGCCCCGCTTCTTTTCCTCCCTCTCTCTTTTTAATCTTCATCTCTCCTCTGATATTACCTCTGTCAGCTTTCATTTACTTGACCACCCCAAGTAAAAAGATCACATATAGTTATAATTCTTCCAGCTAGCTTTCCTTCCATGTCTTCTCCTCTCTGAAAGATTTTGTTAAACATTTTAAATGTAACATTTTCATATCTAAAATTTTCACACAAGCTATTGCACTTTTTATATTTATGGGCTTTAATGGTATTTTGTATTTATTGTAAAAGACAGCAAAGATTAGACCAGAAAGTGGAAACAGGGGTGGCATCATGACTGGATTCAAACCAGTGTTATGATGAGCACACAGCTTGTATACCCTGCTTACAGCCGAACAGATATTTCAGTTTTAAAGCTCAAATTAAAATATATTTTTAAATAATACAATTGAGTATCACAGTTTATACAAAATATTAAGCAGCACAACTATTTTCAACAATGATAATAATAATAATAAAAAAGTGTATTATTATTATTATTATTATTTTAAGCACCAAATACGCACGTTATAATGATTTCTGAAGGATCATGTGACACTAAAGACTGGAGGAATGGCTGCTGAAAATTCGGATTTGCATCACAGGAATAAATTACATTTGAATATATATTAAATAGAAAACAATACATTTTTAATTGTAATAATATTTGACAATATTACTGTTTTTACTGTATTTTTATCAAATAAATGCAGTTTTGGTGAGCACAAAAAAAAAAAAAAACTGACAGTAGTCTATACATATTTAATGTTTTATTTTTGTATTCGTATTATAGTTAAAATATGATTTATTTAAAAAGTAATTCAAGGGATAGTTCACCCAAAAATGAAAATTCAGTTATTAATTAATCACCCTCATGTTGTTCCAAACACGTGAGACCTTCGTTCATATTCAGAACACAAATTAAGATATTTCTGATGAAATCCAAGAGCTCTCTGACCCTCCATAGACAGCAAGGGTCAAGGCACAAAAATGTAGTAAGGACATCATTAAAATAGTCCATGTGTCATCAGTACCAACTGTAATTTTACGAAGCTACGAATTGTTGAATGAAGTCATCATTTTTATTTTCTTTGCTCACAAAAAGTATTCTTGTAGCTTTATATAATTATGGTTGAACCACTAATGTCACATGGACTATTTTAACGATGTCCTTACTACGTTTCTGTGCCTTGATCGTGGCTGTACCCTTGCTGTCTGCAGGGTCAGAGAGCTCTTGGATTTCATCAGAAATATCTTAATTTGGGTTCCGAAGATGAATGAAGATCTTGTGGGTTTGGAACAACAGTGAGTAATTAATGACAGAATTTTCATTTTTGGGTGAACTGTCCGTTTAAGTATACTAAACTTATTGATTTGGGATGTACACTGCTGAAGGTAGTGAGCATCATTAATTCAGTAAGTTAGTCAGATGTTGATTGTGTAATTGTTCTGTTGGATTCAGTTCATTCAGTTAAGAACTGATTCAAAGGATTAATTTGTGAGATCAGTAATCTCCAGCAATCCCTTCAAACGGTTCATACGAGTGAATCAGACTACACTAGACAACTCAATAACCATATAACCTCAATAAACCTAGGAACCTTTACATGATACTGGCAAGGCTGCCAGAGTTTTTGCAAACTGGTGAGTGAGTTGAATTTGTATTATTGCATTTGACAGCATGTCACTCAATAGACCATAATTCATGTTAAACGTGGAATATTCTTTTAACCTGGTGCTGGTAATGGGCCAGAGCCAACATAAACTCACTTGTTTATAGAGCAGCAACTAGAATCTAGTTTATAACAACTGTAATGTGCAAAGCTAGTCCCTATTTGTCTTGTAAATGACTTTTTAATGATAATTAAGCCACATCCATCCATCACAGCAGTACAAATCCACACTGACTCCTCCTACATAAAAAAGTGACATATTTTCCAATAACCGACCAGCAAGCCTTAACGCAACAAATGCGTCATAATGTGGCAACATAGGGCAGGAGAAACATTAAAGACCTACGCAGAGATGGACAAAGCCTGGTGTTGTTACATTGTTCAGTTTGAATGAAAGTAGCGTGGCTACAGCGCCACCTGTCTCCAGCAGAAGCCTGTAATGAGGTACCACGCGGAGCCAGAGAGGCTCATTGTCCAGATACACACGCTCTCACTCACACACACGTGCATGACAAATGGCCCCGTGCCGCCAAGCCACTTCATGCTAATGCCTGTTTGGTGTGTGTGTTTGGCCGAGTGCCTCTATTTGCATACGCCGAGCAGTGAGTGTCCCGGCACCTCGCTGCGTCGTCCTCTCTACCCTCCCTGCTATGTTTGGTGTCAGAGCCGCTGGGATATTAATAAGAGCCCTGTTTTATTTTCAGGGCTGAAAGCGGTGCAGTGGAGCGTTAGTAAAGGGAATCCGTCTCCTTGTGCTTAACATATGTAATGCCACACTAATCAGCATCAGCTCTGCCGCACAGCGGCCCCATATTCACACTGATATGATAAATAATGCAAATGTGGCCAGCCACCGCAAATGCCAGAGTGAGCCAGAGAGCAGAGAAAGCGTGCCGGAGACCGAGAGTCGGCAGAACAGAATGATTGTTGTGCTGTCAAATTGATTTGCATGATAAAGGGCAGCCTAATTGCAACACTTAGCTGTGGCGTCCAGATAATACGCTACATGATTATTAAAGGACGCGCGTCGGCTCTCCTTTGACTTGACTGATATACCCTGGACTTTTTGGGAGGCACCGGCTTGGAGTTTTTGCTGCCACCACTCCCAGTGTGAAGCCTAGTAGTTGCCGTATGCCACACACACTTGCATTTCCATTTAAACGGCCACATGTATTTCTGTTTCTTGTTCCTTTTCTGTCACATGGGTGGCATAGAGTGGACTGAGGGGGGTAGGGGAAGAAGAAAAAGACTGTATTTCCCTCCTGCCTTGCTTCCTTTTCACTTTCCTTTCTTCAGCGGTTCCTTCCATCTTTCCTTACTTCATTTTTACTTTTCTTCAGTCCTCCTTACTTTATTTCTATCCTTCCTACACCATAAAAATTGTACCTTTAGGAGTACAATGGCATGCCACTGGGGCAAAACCCTCAAAAGGACATCTTTGTACCTTATTTACCGATAAAGGGTTCATAGTAGTAGCTTAAGGGTACATATTATCACTCATAGGATCTAATATGCACATTTTAAGGGTAGATAAGATACAGTGTTGTCATTTTAAGGGTCCTGTTCTGGTGACAAGCTGTTTGCAATTTGTGTGCATTTTTGTAAATACATAAAAGAATGAAGAGGATTTTCTCCTTCTTTCTTTCATTTTTACTTTCCTGCCTTCCTTTCTTTAATAATAAATGATTGATGTTTCAAATTAGAAAACACTGTAGAAAATCCAATTTAGTCTCTAGCTTCGGTGGAAAGTAAAAAAAAAGGAGTGGAGTTCTGTATCACTGAGCCAATCTTTAGCTTTAATGCTCACACAGGGGCCGGCACTCTATGATTTAATGTGGCTTGTGAAAATGGCCGCCATTATGTACACTATTAACAAATCAAGTGCTGTGCTATCCCAGAGTGAATCTGTCGCACTTATGCTGGGTGGCTTTATGCCTTCCACTTATGATTTATGGACCCTTTATAATCAAAGCAATTGCAGAACACCGGAAGTTAGAGATTAGTATTCTGGTTTCTGCTCTTTTTAATCAAGGAAAAAATGTTTGAGCCAATATCTAGCTTGGTCTAGCAGGTGGACCTCAGCTTAGCACCATCTTGAAGTCCAGCTGATCAACCATCTAGACCAGCTTAGAAAAGCAAACGACCCTAATGACCAGCAAGAAACCATGTAAAACCAGCAAGAACTCTTCAAAGATCTAGTCTTTCCACTTATCCCTAATGTGCTCTGTCTTCTTCCTTGTCCTAATATTCCAGCTCTATCACTCTACTGGAATCCTAATGAAGCCAGCATGACCGTCGAGCTTCAGCCAGGAGGAAGTCTGGCTTTTCACTCTTGCTACAGATTGGTTAATATCCCTGTGCACCACATTAAAAAAATGTAAGGAAAAAATGGGCATTCCTATTTAATGAACCATTTCCTCAGAACATTGACACAAAAGCCAAACCATAAAATTGCAGAGTGCAAGGAATGAAAGCAGTGTACGCTATAAAAGACACATTTCCTCTTTTTGTTCTCACTGTGATGGCAGTAATGCTTGGCGATCACCATTGAAAACACTGTTAATTATTTTGGCCAAAGCGCAGAAGGAAAAGTTTGCTCAACTCCCTTTAGCGCTCAGCAACGTCCATATGTCCATAATCTTGAAAGCATTAAAATGCTGATTTTTTTCAACCCAACTTTTATGCTTCCCGAAGGAACTTCAAGAGAGGCTGGATTTAAGGCAGAATTATCTGCTTATATTACATATCCACTACAAAATCTCGAGCCAAGGTAAGGGACACAGATCTTAAAAAGCACTAGTACATATCAATACTCATAAAAAAGTGTGCACTGACACAGTCCTCAGCGTCAGGTGACATATTAGCGCTCTTACAACCGTCTCCTCCTGAGAAGCAAAGCGTAGAGCCCTCTGTAGGTCTAACACCCGCAGTCAACAAACACTCATACTCTCAGCTCACACATAAACAGGTACAGCTGCTCTAAAAAAAACAACCCGCCTTTCATACACTTCATCATAGCATGTAGATGTGTTCAAGTCTTTTCACACGTTAGAAATGACTTCTACATCCAAGGCCACAGCTGTGTGGATCTAATGTCTTTCCCCCCTCCTCTGCTTTAGTGAATGACTCTCAATTGTGAACTATGTCAGCTCTATAAAGATTTGGCTTGGAAAGGGGACAGCTCTGCGGAGCACACGTTAGTTTTATTTACGTTGAGGTTTTATTCGCGATTCGAGCTGGGCTTAAGTGGGTCTCCTGCGTATTGTATTTAAGCAGCTACAGATGTCGGCCTGAACGTCTCGGGGTTCCCATGTTAAAATTGGCTACCACATTTGAGAGTTACCTCTGACAGGAATCCCTGAAGTTGCCAAAAAAGCTGCAAGATGCATTTTCTCCTGATCCAATTAAGTCTGTCATTGCCCTTTAAGTGAACATGTGGACATTGCAGAAACATTTTTGCAGCAGTCAGAGGTCATATACCAGAACCTCTACTCATATGTTTGAAGAGAGTCATCTTGGTCTTTCACTTGTCAGCCGTGCAGCTCGATCTAATTTGGTGGGGTCCAAGACTTGGATGCCGATCTCCTGACAGAACACGTAATTTGGAGCGGTGACAGGCGGTTCTGGGCTAGGACTGAGTGATTCAGCAGGACACCTCGGCTTTATTAGATCAGTCCAGCGCTTACCCATCACCCCATAGGAGTGCACTTGCCATGTTCGTGGGATCCTGGCACACACACAGGTGACAGGTTAAACACGCACAAGTCAAATGCGATAGAGGAGGCAAAGCGGACTCCAGGCTGAGCATTTTTGGCAGTCGTAGCTATATGAAAGATTAGCGCATTCTATTGATATATCCTATTGCTTATTCTCATGTTCTGTCGGTAACATTTACATTTATGCATTTAGCAGACGCTTTTATCCAAAGCGACTTACAGTGCATTCATGCTATACATATTTTTGTCAATACATGTGTTCCCTGGGAATCGAACCCACAACTTTTGCGCTGCTAACGCAATGCTCTACCACTGAGCCACAGGAACATTGAACATTGAAACTGTGACAAGGCAAGCTATATTCCAGAAGCTGCCTTGCCATTGACTGCCTACTTGGGCAGTTGCCTTCTAAGCGAACAACTTATTTGTCCAGACAATTGCCACTAAAAGAAAAAAAGCATGGGAGACTTAACTCACAATTGGCTTTAACAGAGTTTGGTATTAAGCTAACATCGTAATATATTAATAATTTTAAAATTCAGACATATTAGGTAAGATAGTCCATTTTTTGTTTTACTTGTAGTTTATTTCTATACAATATGTTTCATGATTGTGTTTGATTATTATAATATCATGTTGTTAGTTTAGCAACATACTAACGTCAAACTGGCTTTCCCCAAAACAGGAAATATTGAATTAAAAAAAGTATATTTTGAAAGATCTCAACTCATTCACCATCATGAAATCACAATGCATTCTGGGATTGCCTTCTCCTTGAGGAGATGCTATATATGTAGTGCTGCCTTATATGGCCAAAACAAGGCATCTTAATGTTGCCTACCTTTGAAAAAAGGCAGCTCACTAGGTTTTGTAGCAGAGCTACAGGCAAATAAAAAACATGTAGAGTAAAGCTCAGCGGCAGCAGGAGTTTGAGTGTTCAAGATCGCACCCTGGACCAGATTATATTCTGATAAGTGCTGTCCTTTGCCTTCTCGGCAGCAAAGTGAAGACACTGTGTTCAGCAGGTTGAGTCCTTTGATTTACTCACAGCTTATGGTGACTACAGTCTACTGTGAACCAAACCAGGCTACCCAATCATGCCACATGTCCCATGTAAAAGAAGAGATTTGAGCTGTGTTTGGGGAAAAGGAAGATGTCTGCCAGCATGAGGAGTAGGGCCCCGGTGGAGAGCGAGAGAAAGTGTGTGTAGACTACAGGCATCCTCCTGCTGTAATGAGAGCATGAGCTGTCAGAGGTGCGTATGTAATGACTCCCCTGCCAGCTGCTCAGTTCAGGCCCTGCGGGACGACATGCAAACCTGCAGATACGAAGACATACACTCTGACATGCACACTACACCCACACGTGCACATTACAGACAAACTTCTGCCCTCCCCTCTTCTTGATGAGAGTCACAGCTTGATGCTCCTCCACACACACAGTTCTACTCGTAAGTTTACATATGCGTTTAAAATTTGTTTCAAATGAGATCATAAAAATTGTTATAGTCAAACACAGTCAAAATGACTCAATGAATAAAAAAGGCTGCAAGCAGACAACACAATATAGTAAGAATCAAAGGATTGTAAACTTTTAAGCAGTTATTTTTAATTTTGTGTAAATTAAGTAAAGCAAGTTTCTGTTATACAGATTGTTCAGAGCAGCACTAAAATAAAAAAATTACATTGAAAAAATTTTTTAACTAAATGAACTGACCAGTTCTATATTAAACTCCCAAACCCCCTGCAGTTCCTTCACGATCCCAAGTTTGATAAACCTTGATGTAATGTAATGGTTAATGCAATTCGTGTTGTTAATAACAACTGATTAAATATATTTATGTTCTCTTTGTATCTTTATATCAAAACAAGGTACAAGATTATCCTATTTAAATCAATGTGGTACATGTGTTAGCTCAAAAATAATCTGAAAGTAATCAAAAAGTAAACGGATTATACCTTAATGTGAAATATAAAGGATTACGTTACTAACTACAATTTTTCTATGCAATTTGCTATCAGTAATGGACTTCAATTTTGAAGTTATTTACCCAGCATATATGAAATTTCTCTGCAAAGTATATGTGTAAACTTAGGAGAAAAGAGGAGTATGTAAACTATGTAAGTGTTGAGTGTTGCTGATTAAGTTTGTTGAGGACATCTGCATACCAGAATCCAACAAAACATATGTTGGTTTATTCTGCAGAGGAAGCTATTGTATTTTAGCTCTTGTCTGAGTGGTCCTGGCCTGGTTTTCAATCTTAATGCACCTGTGACAGCTCAGCCAAGCCTCAGCCAAAAAGCTCCTAACAGCACCTGCTTAGCAATGTCAATTTGACTAATTCATCACGACACTTCTCACATACCAAATGAATGTCATAGGCACTGAATATTAAAAAAATCAGGCTTTAAAATGAACGGCCTGCTCGTGTGGGAGCTGAAATTTTACAGATAATACTACACAGATGACTTAGGCCTACTTTTCTGACTTACTTTTTTAGCATTCTTATAGCGGTCATATCAAAATATCAAAATGTTTTTTCTGAAACCTAATAAGTCGTCTTTCTATATAGCATTTTAAGGCATAATAGATGTGCTTCAAGCACAAAGGCTGTAACTAAAGGTAAGTTATACAACTATGCTGCCTTCTAAGAAGCCTCATTTTGGATAAACTGAGCACATGTTGATTTCATATGACAAACTAGACATGGCTTCATCAAAATGTATTACAATGACTTCTGTGAAAATAATAAATCCAAAATGACAGACAGAAGCATAAGGTAAACTAAGCAGTAAATATACACTCTAAAAATGCTGCTAAATACAGCGATTGGGTTGTTTAGACCCAGTAGTTGGGTTACTGCCCAGAAGGTTGGGTATTACACATTTTACCCAACTGTTGGTTGAAAACAACCCAGCATGTGTTCTGTCCAATATTTACCCAGCACTGGGTTGTATTTAACCCAGCATTTTTAGAGTGTACATATTTTTCATTTGATTTAAAAAAGTATCACTTAAAATGATCTTAATCTAACTGAAATTTATAATTTTACAGAGTATTTCTGTAATTGCTTCAAGTTTCAAGAGTTGCTTCAAATGTAAGCCGTCCAAATCAGTCACTTATGAGGATGTACTTTTGTTAGAAGGCGACTTCACATGTAGACACATTTCCCATCAATTCTTTATAAACCATTTTTACCACAGCCATAACATCCCTTGGTCTTAAAGGCCTATTATCATATTGTGTGTAATGATTGACAGTTAACCTTCACTTGAGTTCATGCTGAACAGACAGTGCAGGTGACCTCCGTGGCCCTAGCAACGGTGTATTAATACTAATCTGATAGAATTACTGGGAACCAATTAATGTGCAGGCCAGTGCCTGGGCAGCAGTTAAAGAGATAAATGTTACTGCACTGCTGGTGCTGCAGGAGGACTGCGTATTTCAGCGGCAGGAAGTGCCATCCCTGCAGCCTCCGTCTGGAAATGTGAGAGGCCAGGAGGTGAAAGCATCAGCATACAGGAAGCTTGTAGGTTGGCTTACAGTGTCCCTGCTTGGTCTGACTCAAACCTCCCCACTCAGCTCCCTCGTTAGCGGTGTCGAGCAGGAGGGGGAGAGAGGACGTTGAAAAGGGCAGTGTTTTAAGGTCACTTAAGAAAAATATAGCCACGTTTATGTGGCGAGAGGAAAACATTGATCAAACTGTACATGTTTTACACTAGTTTTTTTCTTCAGCTCTTCAGATCATTTTGGGAGAAAAGCCACTCCTCTTTAATACTACTAGGTCTGGTATTTTTAGGCCACTCGATGATGTTGTTCATTATGGCATTTTAAAATTTTCACAGGCTGGGTGTGCTCTCTTAATAGTGTTAGCGCGTAGAGGTTCGTGACACAAAACCATTGATCGGCTGTATTTTTGGACAGCGGGATTTAGGTGGATCTGAGCCCTGGATTTAGGAGAAGTGCCTCTGAACGTAACGATATAACTAGTTAAATGCATGGATGCATGGGCCTGCTTACTTACTGTATATCATGTCTCCAGACAACCTCAAGCTTAATATCTTCATTAACTCTTAAATGAATGTTCTGGCTTAAATACTACTTAAGCTCTGTGGTCAACAACATGTCAACAGTCACATGCTTGAATGGAAGTGAATCGTTTAATCTTTCATAATATCATACTTTCAAGCCCAGGTAGTGCGGGATTTGGAGTGTAAAAAGATGCAATGCTCTATACAGTAGAGTAGACACTGCAACCAATGTCCCTTTGCCCTTTTTGGTAATGTTCCCAGGCAGATATTTTCTATGAAAGTAATACACATGCAAATTCAGGTCCTACTTTAGTGGGGAAAGAGAGAATTCTACAAAACTGTCTGTCAGAATTACATTTGAATAATATATATTAAATCCGCAATGAAATTTAACAGGAGTGGCATTATACATTATTTCTAGCTCAAATCACATGTAAAAGTGTCTGGTTAATCATGTGAGGACAGCACAAGCATGTGCATTTAAACTGCAGTAGAACCATTTCTATATATATATATATATATATATATATATATATATGATAATAAAATATAATACCTCAAAAGCAAGCAGGTACCATGACAATGCTTATTTCAGAGGACTTTTGAGTTTGCACTTGACTGATGCAACAAGTTGCTCATGTTGGTGTTGCTAACACAAGTTAATTGATTCCAAACCCCTTTAAAATCAGACATGTCCAGAATTTTATATATTAGTCTGTTATAACCTCTCAGGGAATCATAAATGGTCTGCTACTGAGAAATCTGTCAGCTAGGTAGATAAGGAGAACATAGCATTACTGCGCCTGACAAGGTCAAGAGCTTCTGAGGGCAGTTTGAGCCAGAGGCAGCAGAGCTGGGAGCAGATTTCTTACTACCTGCCAACCAAAAGGCAAAGCTAGTATGACCCTTCAGGGTCAGTTCAGTGCCAAAGTGATGGCAACCTGAATACGGCATGCGTTTTTCATAAAAGATGGGCACAACCCAGTGAGATGGTCATGCAGTGAGTAGTGGACTTTGCAAACAACCATTTTTATTGGGTTACTGTTAGACTCTTCCAAGCATCCACTACAGGAGTTTCGTGTCATTTGATGTCATTCTTCGAAATTTACATTTGAAACTGTGATGATACCACTTGATATGGCTTGTGCCAGTCCACTTTTGCTAACTGTCAAAATACAGTGCCACTAAGAAAAGGAGGCGTCTGGGGTATAAACAGTCAATCATCTGCCTGGTTGCGCCTGACTTTTTCGTGTTTTCTTTTATAAACAGTGCAGCAGATAATTATATATTTTGAAAGGGGTTAGAGAGGAAAAAACAAGGGTCTGTTTGCTCTGAGAAAGATAACGTTCGCCTACTGTAACAAGAGCATGGCTGCTGCTCCAAACAATATTGCTTTAGTGCAGGTCTGCATAATAAAGAGGCTGCTTATGCATATTAATGAGGACACTTTGCATAATGTCTGCTCCATGTGACATGCACAGCAGAATACAGACACTCTGTCAGTTGTACTTTACTTAGGCGGGGCATGAATAATGTTATTTCCGTCCACATTGCTCCATACAAATATCTCCAGTTAAACAACCCAACACCCACCCCGTCTTAACTTCACTTGCCCCCACGGCCATGGCTTTCCCCCATTCTGACACACGCTCGTGTCTCTGAAAACATATGGTATAGGTGAGTGTGATTCCAAACGAGGTCTTCATTACCCCCCCACCCCCTTTTCGTTTGTGCGAGCTTTTGGAAGAACTACAGCGACATCTGCATGTATCATGGCTCAAAAGCGCCAGGCAGATACCCGCTGCGAGCGGGCTCTTTCTGCCAGGCTTCTGCCCCTTTGCCCCACAGCTCTCATTACAGCTTTCATAAACGTGGCTAATTGCGGCGTTTTACATCCTCTCAGCATTTGCATATGCTAAGAACCTCCCAAGGGCATTTAGCAGGTGAGACGTGGGCAAGACGGCTATAGTGATTTTGCCATTTGCGATTACATAAGCTAGTTTAGCGAAGAACAGAATGTAATCTAAATTTGGATGTATATATATTTTTATAAACTTGTTTTGTATCCGGCACCCTTTGTGCCACATGTGAATAAATGTATATATTTTCAAAATTGTATATTTATTATTTAATATTTTTGCCTTTTTTGTGGCCCTGTATTTTTCAAAATAAATGTATACATTTATTTACTCTTTATATTACATGTAAATATTTTTTTCTCTTTTGAATTAAGTGCTTTAAAAGGTTCATAAACATTGTCGAATCAAGCTCTAATTTTTGTCCACCGAACAATCTCTTCCTCTTAATTAAGTGTGTAACCATTTGTTTACATTGGTGTGTGTTAATGCGCATATGTGTAAAGAAGCTCTTTTATCTATTCTTTTCACAGGACAGTGCGCCAGACATAATGACAGCGAGCGCATTTAACCAGAAACAAAAGATACATTTCGCTAAGTGATTTAATACAGGCAATCAGAGTCTCGGCAAGCATACTAATTATGCGCATAGTCTGTTTGATGGGTGGTTGGCAGAGGGGGCAGATGGGAGCAAGTGTTGAATTTGTTTCATACGAGGCGAAAGCTTGTGACAGAATGCCCCCAGCGATTCCCACGCTTTACTCCCAACCCCGAGTTGCCAGTCCCTCGCCTCCCGATCTCGTTGGCGCCCGGTGCCAACTTCTCACATCCTCCTTCTGTATCAAACATATTTAATGTTTCACAATAGCAACAAAATTTCCCAGGGCTCTTAAATAACCATGATATATAAAAGTGTGCCTTTAAGATGTAATTTACAAGATAACATTACACATGAGACATTTACAAATATAAATTTCCTTTCGGTGTAGAAGTGGCATACTTTGGCCTTCGGTCGTGAAAAAATATTCCGGTGATTACGAACAGACATATCCGCATTCACCCAGCACATAAACAGTGCTCTTGTTCCTTGGAAGACGCTCAATTAATCCACATATGACAGGCTGAGCGAGCCCCTCCTTCTTTTTTTTAATTAACGTTGAATTAAAATGAATTGGCAGGATGCCGGAAAGCAGGCACACCGCTTTGAAGATTGCCATCGCATAATGAGTCGCTCTTTCCTTTTTTATCACTTTGTGCTCCTCATTTCCCCACTCCCTGTTCTCCGCTGCCAGTTGCCAGTGTGCCTTAGCGATTTAATGATATGCAAATGAAATATGCATAAAACCATTCTGCTGTACGATGATTAAGCGCTGAGGACATTAGCAGGTGCCCTGCCATAGGCTCTCTTGTTGTCTCCTCTCCATTTCGCTTCGCCCGCAAACGCCACCTCTATAACAAAACTCAACACTAATAACAGCAGAAAACTAACCATTTTAATAGTGACGGTAATATCCAATCGGCAGAAATTTAATCCTGTGCAGTGTTTGTCTCGCCCATGTTTTGTAATATCCACATCCAGGGAAAGCAGAGGTCCTTGGCATTTGAAGGATTTGGCTGCAGTGAGCAGGGAGAGAGGAGAAACATGCTGGGTTTTCCTGGGGAGGACTTGGGAGAGACTAGCATAGCCAAGCATTGCAGTTGCTTTTCTCTGCTTGTTTGCATGTGGTATTATGTGTATGTTGGCTCACAAAGAAGGAAAATATTCTCCCTTTCTTTTGCTTCTGCCTCTCCCTCTCCCCCCTCTCCCTCCTTGTTTTCTGCCAGCCAGTTTTTTTCCTCCTTTTTTTGTAATCCATTTGTATAATGAGGAAGAGACGCAATTAACTTCCCCCGTGGAATTAAAATAAAAGACAGATCATCCAAACCTCATTAGCTCCAAACAATTATATCCACACGTGTTCCGCGGCGACAATTAAAAAAAATACACACAACAAGAATTATGAATTAAAGCTCTAATCGCATATGCGACAAATACTTAATCGATCGCGTTGACGATGCCTCAAAAGATGCCACCATTGCCCAGCCTGTCCTTCCTGGTGGCAGCCTTGGTTCTGTCATCTTGGTGGTTATGCCAAGGCAGTGTAGGAAGCACAAAGATCTTATAATCCCTCCCTTTGGATGACTTCTTCAATTATTCATATTCCACAACCGTGCCCCTTTTTCCAACAAAATCGAGAGGCATGAGAACTGCAAGTAAAAGTTTGGAGTATCCACTCGTAATTAGCACGCACTGATGAGCCTCCTTCCCCCGCGCTAATTGCCGGTTTAATTTTCGCCATGCATTTTAATCAGTTAAAACGAACTTAAGCAAATCATCCATTCTCGCCGGTTGCATCACCGCCTGTATTTGGCTGTGTGCCCGATGCCCATCGTCTTTGCGGAACCGGGGCGATGTTCCTCCTCCGAACCCTGCAGGTACCAGCTCTCAAAAATGGCTACTACTTCTGTGGTCGATTTATATATGTAAAACATAAACAAAACGAACGGGAGGAGTTTGCCAGTTTCTTGATTGGGTGGCAAAGAGGGGGCATGCAAAAAAGTGGGGGGTGCCAAATACGTTCCCACAACCCCCCTGCCCCATTTGGCTGAGTTACAGGCAGGCTGGTCTGGAGGTTACTGCCTCCCCAAAGAGTCTGATGGTGTGATTCTGTGCCCCCTCCATCAGGTTCCTGCCTGGCTGTTGTGGGTGGCACCCCCCTAGTCTCTTGTTTCCCATACGGGTTGATGGCGTAAAGAATCTACAGTCTTAGCCATTCATCTCCCTGGTGATTGCTGTGAATGTAGATAAATCGCACACGCCTGCCTCCTCCTTCCCTCTCTGGCATAGCCTTGCTTGCTGCTAAAGTGGAGTTTCATACTTCTTATATTTCCTCTTCTTATTTTGCTTTTTAAAAAGTCGATCTTGAGCTACACCTGAAAAAGTCCACGTAGCGGAGAAAAAAAATATCACTTTTCTTTGTTGAACAAATTAAAATGATTAGCGCGTCGTTAAGAGAAAATTCATAAATTAAACCCCATCTGGTTAGTTGATTATAATTTTATGTGCCGGCTCATTAGTATGCATCCTCATGTTTGCTGATTCTCTTTCTTGCCCCTTTTTTGTGTTTAGCTTTTGTAAACAGCTGCTGTTCTGCCGTTGGCACCGTCCCCCAGCTCCTCTCGTGTTGAAAGGCGATTGGCAGATTGGTAGCATCTGATGCCGCAATGCCTGTTGTAGACATTCTTCACTGCATTGGTTGGCAGGCAGTTGACAAGAGGTGGTGGTTCATATAGAACAAAATTAAGTAGTAAAGGGAGCAGGGCTGGCACAAAAAGACGAACGCCTCCCTTTTTGTATAACAGCTTGCTGCTTTAATTTTGTTTTGTTTTGTTTTTCTTGCGCCAATTTGTTTTCCTTCACAGCCGCCTTGTTGCCTTATTTAATCCGTCGCGCTAATTAGCTGCGCAAACTTTTCTGTTTAATTAGTCAACAAAAGCACCACCGTTGTCTTTGTTTGTTCTTGATTCCAGTTATCTTTGCCAACCGACCATGTCGGGCACGTACATGTTCACCTTTTCCAGATGTCACTGCAACGATCCTGGCATCCTGTTCAACAACAAAAAATCGCCTTGGCATCTCCAGAAAACGTATTGCTGTGGATCGGTAGACGCTGAAATGTGCCACATGTATCCACCTGGTGTCTGCGGCATGGTTGCCAGCAAAGAAGTTGGCATGGCATCTGCTGCCTGGCTGGCAGACTGCCTGCTTGGCACAGGAAAATGCGCTGCAGGAGAGAAGAAAGCGAGGAAGAGAGAGGGAGGCGCTTCCTCATGCCCCGCCTCCAATGCCATTCGGTGGACAACGCCACTATTGCCATTTTCCCCATAAAAGTCTGGATACACTTTGTACATTTACAGTCCCTTGGGGTAGTGTGGTTTAATGCGACTGCCATTGGCGTCCATTGCGATGGCATGCAAGGACTTAAAGCCGCTTATGTTGTCTCTCCCGCTCCGATGCCAGGAAGGCATTATCGACTTCTTCCCGTCTTTAAATTCTGCACTGAACGTCACCGATATTCCGTAATCACGAGCAGCAGATGGTATTCCCCTCCTTTTCCTGTTCGCTTTGAGTTTAGGTTTAGCCTCGTACTCAAGAACCCCCACCAGCAATCCTACGTTTAATATTAGTTGTTTACACGTCGCTTAAAAAAAGACCATTCTTCTTCGCCAAAACGAACCAAATGGCGTGGGTCTTGTTTTTTTTCTTCTCGTGTCTACCCGCCTACCCCCCCAAGAGCGAGTGCCAGTCCGCCTTGGCGCTACCACTGAGTGGATGGCACCGTGCCAGCTTTCCACTGCCACAATCCGCTTTCGCAGCTTGTTTCTCGTGCTCGCCCATCCCCTATCCTCTTCTCGTCTTTTCGCACCCTCCCCTCCATCGCTTTCAGCTCTGCCAGCACATCCCCCTGCCCCCCCCCAAATTTGTTCCATAAGCCTGACATTAATTAACACATGGGTTAATTGATTCTAAGAGCTGATGAATTGCTCATAACATATGTCGTAGGCTGGCTACCCCGCTGCCCGCCACACTGCATCATTACCCTGGCATTGCCCGCTTGTCTACTTTGCCCTTCCCAAAGCCCTGCAGCCCAGCATCTGAGGTGAACAGTTCCCTTACTCCTCTGTACGCTGGGAAGGAGGCTGCTTATTGGACTAAAGCTGATCTCAGTTGACGTTTGCCATCTGATCTCTGCGCAAAATGTTGCATGGCATTTTATTATAAATAATCTAAGTCCTCCTCGTAACCACCTCCCACCTTTTCCCCCCTCTCAGTCACCCTTCCATACTGTCTTTTCCTGATCCACTAAAATATGATCTGTCTCCCTGGAAACTTAGTTTTTTTGGGTCTTAATTTTGTTCTAATTTGAGATATTTTTCATAACGTTCTGATCAATAACAACTTTTGACGAGTGTGCCGTTTATTTTAATCACCGTTGTGAACTTTTCATCTGCACTTAATTATCTTCTGTCTTATGTTAGCGCCACTGGAAACATTTCTGCAGTTTACCACTGAATTAACGTGTCGGTCATATTTGATTAAGCAATTATCAAAAGTGTAATTATCAAATATTATCGCACAACTTGCATCTCCGCTTTTTTGTGTGCGTGTGTGTTGCTCTATTTGGAGCTGACGAGGCTAAAAACATGAAGCTGTTTTGAATTATTTAATCATGTGATTTCCCCCTCAACTCGGTCTCCTCTCTGCAATTAATTAGTCTAGGGCAGTACTCGCATGCAAGCGATATCACTGACTCATTTAGACGTATACACGCACGTTAGCGAATCGCCACATCTTGTTTTTGCACACACTATTATTTGTTATTCTTAGCCACATAATTTAATCAGAATTATAACTCTGGAAGATCACGTTTTGAATTGCCTCACACTGTCAGTGTTCCTTTGGCAAGTATTGCCCTGCATTTTTTTCTGGAAAGCAGCATGCTTGTGTTTTGGGGCACTGGCACACACGGCTCCGGCAAAGCTTGATGCGACATTCTTTCTACTTTCTCGTCTTTTGCTTTTTTTCATTATTAAATAAAAAGGAGCACAAGGCTTCGCAGGGAACAAGAGGAATCCATTATGCAAATCGCCTGTTATTTGCATAATGTCTTATGCCAGGAATATGCAAATGACGCGTATAATTTATGAGTGCCTGCATCTGTCTCGGAGTGTTCCCATAAGTTATAAAGAGAAGATATATTTAATTTTTTTTATTATATTTATTTCTCTGTTCTTCTTCTCAAACTGGCAAAGATGACAAGCACCATACCCACAGAAAACAAGCACAAAGTGCGTTCTCACAGGCTGTGTACCATCAAAGAGTGAGAAAACTTGGCAGCTGGTGGCTAGGAGACAGGGGAGGGGACGTGCGGATGGCAGATACGGGGAAACTGGCACAATAAATCACTTTTCAAAAGGGCGCGAGCAGAAGGCACTTTTCTAAAACAATTGAACGCGTTAGCGCGATGAAAAGAAAGGGAAATGCAAATGTCAACAAGCCTCATTTAGAGGGAAGTTGGAAGTTCCCTGCTGTCCCCCCACAATACTGGGTGCGTCCTGCCCACTTGGCTGGGCGTGTGCCCCTCTGAGGAGCTGCCAGCTTTGCCTCTTCCCCCACAGGAGTGTCTGCGGAGTCATTCGTGATGTTGGCTGCGTATTGCAGCTTAGCTAGAGAGAGGGAGAGAGAGAGGGATGTAGAGAGAAGCTTCATGAGGAAATGTAAATGCATGAGTACGTAAGTATGTGAGAGCACAGGCTCTTCCAGCACCCAGGAATGCCAATGCCGCCTTGGCCAGCACAGCGACGGCGAGAGCCGGATCATCGTTACCATCGGACGTGCCCTGCTGTCTGCGATCTCGCTAATTCCACCCAATCTTACCTTTTGTACTTGGCTTCTTCGTAATCAACGGCCTGTTTTGCATACTTGATCTCTCCCTAATGTGACACATTGAGACAAAGCAGAGGGAGGGTGTATGGTACGGTCTTGTTTTTATTTTTTATGTTTTTTGGTACAGTCGACTGGAGAAGTGATAATTGTTTTTCTGTGTTGTTCTTCGCAAGGCCTCCGTTCAAAGCAAACTCTCACTTGCGGTCAAGTCAGGATTCGTCAGAACAACTTCAGGATTTTGCCCGTATATTGTTTTTGGAACTATTTCCTTTGGATTGGGATGAAGTTGGCGTGACGTTGTACTTGCTTACCCGGATTACTCTTTGCCCTAGGGATGCTCTATCCCTTCTGTAATATTTCCACAGAATTATACAGCCAGTTGTATACTTAACTGCTTTCAGAGCCCATTGTACCCTACGTGACTGCTAAGACTGATGATCCAGAGGTCGTGTGGCAGTCTGGCAACCGCTCGGAGCAGTGTGTGGGCATCTGGAAGGGTATGAGAGGATACTCGGAGCCTGAGGGAACAGGGCTGGAGTTGTGTTCCTTTGGTTTCAGAGCGATCCGCTGGCTGTGGCGCTGTGTCTCATTAGGTCTCCTGCTCTAAGATTCTGAGAGCCGTTGTTAATTAAAGCGCCAAAATCATTATCCGCATTGGTTTCATTCGCCTGGAAATTTTTGCTTGAAGATATGAGTTCGTTTGGGTCGTGAATATTAGCATGATGTAATTGGGAGCTCTCTGTAATTTTTTTTAATAGCGATTCCTTTTCTTTTTTCTTTACATTGCCGTTAAGCCTTCATCTTAATTATGCAGAGCAGACGTTTCATTATTCACTTGCATACTGATGAGATTTGTGGAGATTTTTTTACTTCACAGACGTTTCCTGAATTAATGGGTTAAGAGATGTGTATTTCTTTTATTTTGTTTTTCTTGTATTTTATTTACATTTTTATTTTTGTAAATGTTTTTCTTTAAAGACCAGTTGTTAAAAAAAGTGAGTGGAATTTTAATGAAAACAAGACATTTCTGAACTATAAACTGGGATTCATACAGAACGAAAGTAGCATGACTATAACTTGCTCAATTATCGAGCTTTCTCATTTTGTTGTCACATGATGCTTCTGTAAGCATATGTATCTTCATTTACTATTCCTTCATTTGTTAAACCAAAGAAAGACAAGTTTTAATGTAGTTTGGCTAAGAAAGGAGATTAAAGCATTTAAATACCTCACATGACATTTGTTCTTTTTCCTTAAAACGTATTAGTCATTTCTTGAATTCTAAAAGAGAAAGACAATTCAACAAGTTAAAGACAAATTGTTTGAATAAAAACACTTGCTCATGTAACTCCAACGTGAGTCAGCAGTTCAGGAGAGGACACTAAACTACCTTTTAGATGGCAACCAAGAGGAAGGACATTGGAGGAGGAATTTAGGTTACAAGAAATGAAAAGAAACATTGTTTGTCAATGATACAAATTATTTGTTCGCTGTACTGAAATACTATACTGCAACATCTGTAATGCTGGATTTTTTTAATTAGCTAATGTAATTGCAAAAATTGACATACAGTTTCAACAATTCGTTTTAAAAGTAAAAAAAAAAAATGTTTTAATAAAATGGAGCATTGCATGTTAACAATTTTATTGCATGAAACATTGTTTGAGTAGTACAAAAAAATTATCAGAAATAATCTTTTGCTAGTGTAAACATTCACAATTTCTACGTGAGATGAAAAAATTCTTCTTGATGTATATCATAATTATTTTTAAAGAAATAACATTATGCTTAAACCGGACTGCATGAGAACAATACACTCGCATACACAACCAAAAAAATATACTATGTGCTTGTGAAAATTAGCGCTATAATTTGGAACGCTGTAATTATTCAGTAATTACAATTCGTTTTTTTTCACATTGCCGTTAAGCCGTCATCTTACTGTAATTATGCAAAGCAGACAGTTCATTATTTGCTTGCATATTGATGAAGCCATTCAGTCAGACCTCTTCCAGCAGAAAGATTTACATGCTTTATAAAATGACTGCTCTGTAATACATTTCATCAAATTCTTAATTTTTTGATTAGAGTTTCGTAAAAATAGGTACCCTCTAAATAAATAAAGTAAATAAAATAATAAATAAATAGATATATAAACAACCATGTATTTTTAATAAAAAAATCTCTCATTAATTAGAAAATGGACTCCTTGAGAGCCATTGTTAATGTGTACTCACACACTTTTAAATGTATTCTTCTTACTACTCAGCAGTCGAGTTTGTAAAAAGCATCTCTAGTCTTTTTTTCCGTGTTGCTTATATACTGACTGCGATGATCAGAGGACACTAATAAAGATGATTGGTAAGATGAGAGGAGCCATGCAGGCACCACTCCGTTTAATTGCATGTTGTTCAGTTTATTATCAGTAATTCATTTTCATTTTTGTAATTTAGTTGACCACAGTCAGTTAGGCCTCACATTTAACAGTTTTGCATATTTATGAGGTATACAATTTAAAAAGCCTATTATAATATAGAGATGCCATTTTAAAACAGCAGCTTGAGTTAGTTTTCAACAGTGAAAATGTGTTAGTTGTATGAGCACTAAAAGCGGTGTTTCGTTTCAGTCGTGCCCTGACACAGTGCTTGCTGTATATGTGCAACCCACGTTTGAATCTGGCTGGTGTCAGTTTTATTTTCATTATATACTGACGTGTGTCAGTGCTTCAGCCTCACACTGTTGGCACCTAACAAACGTTTTTGTAGTTTGAGGAAATTAGTTGCTTTATGAAAATCATTGCACATTTCATATTGTAGCTGGTGTTTGGCAATGATGGCACCACTACTCTAAAATTGATTATGCTTTTAAGATAAATAATGGATTATGATTTTATGATTTAAAATATAGGTTGTAAAGATTTGCACAGTTAACATACTTTTAATTAATTAATGGATTCATTAATTCGTTAATCTTTTCACATTTGTTTATCTTGGTTAATGTTAATTTCTAAGTGTACTTTAGTCCATTTTTAGGTCATGTTATTTCTGTCTTATTTATGTAACTTCACTTTATTCTAATTAAAATTAATTGGTGTATGTAGAAATTTACATAACCCAAGATTTAAAAAAGTTATTTTTAAATGGTACATTTATGTTAAATATTATGTAATGTTAATGTACATGCAACTCTATTGCAGTGTTACCAATAAAATAAATGAATAGCAATCAGTCAAAGTTGCTATGGGTAGACTACCATTCATTCACTTTCCCAAACTAATCCTCACTAATAAACCATAATAAACTCACTAATAATAAAAAACTGTCCATCTTAAAACCCTTTTGTAGGCTTATTATTTATATCATGTATTTTTTGTATTATAAATGGATTTAAAAAAGTAACAATTATCTTTTTTTAACAAGATAAAGATTATTCTGAAATAAAATGTGCTAGATGTCTCCTGTTATTCTGTAATGAGCGCAGCTTTCATGCACATCTGATTGATAGATAAAAAATAACTCATGTTGTTATTGTTGTTAATGTGGTCATCCAGCAAACAGTTTGCTTTGTACATTCAGTCTAACAGCATTTACTTAAAAAAGGCTAATTTTATCATTCAAGCATAGCTCACTTACCTTCACTGAAAATATCAAAATACTGATTCAGCACACACTTATTAAGGACCAGTGAGTGACGAAGTATGATTTAACCTTTTATCGCAAGACCTGCACCTCCTCAGTAGTTTAAAAAGTGCTGGGTCAAAAACCAGTCAGTATCTGGTGTGACCACCATTTGCCTCACGCAGTGCAACACATCTCCTTCACATAGAGTTGATCAGGTTGTTGATTGTGGCCTGTGGGATGTTGGTTCCACTCCTCTTCAATGGCTGTGTGAAGTTGCTGGATATTGGCAGGAACTGGAACACGCTGTCGTATACGCCGATCCAGAGCATCCCAAACATGCTCAATGGGTGACATGTCCGGTGAGTATGCTGGCCATGCAAGAACTGGGATGTTTTCAGCTTCCAGGAATTGTGTACAGATCCTTGCAACATGGGGCCGTGCATTATCATGCTGCAACATGAGGTGATGGTCGTGGATGAATGGCCCAACAATGGGCCTCAGGATCTCGTCACGGTATCTCTGTGCATTCAAAATGCCATCAATAAAATGCCACTAACGCCTGCCCATACCATAACCCCACCGCCACCATGAGCCACTCGATCCACAATGTTGACATCAGCAAACCGCTCACCCACACGACGCCATACACGCAGTCTGCCATCTGCCCTGTACAGTGAATTCATCCGTGAAGAAAACACCTCTCCAAGGTGCCAGACGCCATCGAATGTGAGCATTTGCCCACTCAAGTCAATTACAACGACGAACTGCAGTCAGGTCGAGACCCCGATGAGAACAACGAGCATGCAGATGAGCTTCCCTGAGACGGTTTCTGACAGTTTGTGCAGAAATTATTTGGTTATGTAAACCGATTGTTGCAGCAGCTGTCCGGGTGGCTGGTCTCAGACGATCTTGGAGGTGAAGATGCTGGATGTGGAGGTCCTGGGCTGGTGTGGTTACACGTGGTCTGCAGTTGTGAGGCCGGTTGGATGTACTGCCAAATTCCCTGAAATGCCTTTGGAAACGCTTATGGTAGAGAAATTAACATTAATTCACGGGCAACAGCTCTGGTGGACATTCCTGCAGTCAGCATGCCAATTGCACGCTCCCTCAAAACTTGCGACATCTGTGGCATTGTGCTGTGTGATAAAACTGCACATTTTAGAGTGGCCTTTTATTGTGGCCAGCCTAAGGCACACCTGTGCAATAATCATGCTGTCTAATCAGCATCTTGATATGCCACACCTGTGAGGTGGATGGATTATTTCGACAAAGGAGAAGTGCTCACTAACACAGATTTAGACAGATTTGTGAACAATATTTGAGAGAAATAGGGCTTTTGTGTACATCGAAAAAGGTCTTAGATCTTTGAGTTCAGCTCATGGAAAATGGGGGCAAAAACAAAAGTATTGCGTTTATGTTTCAGTATATTTAGCAGAATGTCAGAGCTTTTCCCCTATTTCTCTTTTCCATCTGTTCCCTAATGAAAATAATGAATGTTGACCATAGATGTCCTTGGTCTCCATCCACATTTATTGTATGGACAAAAAACAGCTTGGATCAGGTTTGGACCAACATTAGGGTGAGTAAATTAAGCAAAATAAAAATGTGACAATATATGTAGTTGCCTTTTGTTTTTTAACACATTTATTTAATCAATTCATGAATGTGCAAGATATTTTATTATGAAAACCATTCAGGGTCAGTGTTACACAATAACTCTAAAGTCATATACATCCAGGTCTGAACTTTTATAACGTGTTCCATTCATTTCGGTTGGGCACTTGAAATGTGCTCTTTTATACCACTCAACAGTGAATGAGACATGGTACTTGATTATGGCCCGATCCACATGCGCTTCTTTACATTCACTGTGAACCTTGACCCCACGCTATATGTCACTTGGCTAGCATTTATTTCACAAGATGCTCTCTCATAAAACTGGCAATCTAGCTTCAGCTGTGTGAAGGTTTTAGCGTTCAGAGTAACAGCTCCACAGAGCACAAAGACACAAATAGGGCCAGGCTATAAATAATTGAGGTGGCCCTTGGAAAAGATGGAGATTGGCGCTCTATGAAAGGACCTAGACAGCTCTCTGTCATGGTAATCACAAAAGTGACTCAAAACACTTCAAGTAAACAATCATCCATTCACAGGTAGATGGAGAGGAGCAGCTTGCTTCCTGTTTGATGGTGCGGTAATGTTCAGTGTGCTCTTCAGGTGTAGGGATGTACACAACTACATATTTTCAAATCAAGTTTGTAGCTTTTGCACTAGTTGAGGTGTCTATCTGCATGTGTATGGCTGTAGCGGGCGGCATTGCATTAAAGGGGATACATTTAAGAATGCAACTTTGAGAAATAGTTTACAGCACAGTTTTAGCTGTTAGCATGCAAATGAAAGTGTTGCTACTAGGGCTGTCAAGATATTAGTTTTTTTATGTCACGGTCATTGTGGCCATTAGAATTCACAATATAGATATATCGAGATATATATAGAAACCTTGGGGGGGGGGATATCTGCAATACACAATACTGCATTATTACCTCAAAATGCTTTTACCACAACGCATGATTTTACATCACATAATAGCTCCATATGTATGGCTTTTCTAACATTGTAAACTTGCTTGGTAGCTCACCCAGTACACCACTGTGCTTGTGATGTGTATTGAGTGTACAACAATACACAATAAAGCGCTATATAAATGCATCATTTATTCATTCATGTGGAGCATTCGCATATAAATCCTGTGAAACACGAGTCACAATTAAAGAGGTCAAAAACTTGTAAATGCAAGCCACTCACCAGACATTTATTTCTGAACTGCTGAAATAAGTACAACAATCAGTGTATTAACGCATTGCCAGATTCACATTCATCTGTTTTTAGTGACACTGACAGAACATTTAACTTTGAAAGTGTTGCAAATTGTGCAATTGTGCCAAGCTATATCAGTTTGTAGAAAGGTCGCCACAGGCATGTTTTTCCAATAAGCTTGGGTTGATTTGTTTACATGGCTGAGGTTAGCCTACTTCATGTGTCTCTTATAGCTGACAATTATTTATCATAATTTAGCTAGACCTGAGCACTGATAGGCATCTGTCTGTCTTTATCTCTCCACTAATAGGCTAGTCGTCTGAGTTACAGCCTGAGAAGCCTAAAACTAAAGTAAGTTTCAAATATTGCAATCCTGAATCAGCCACTTCTGTTGCGTGATAATTGCTGTGTACCAACCTTACTGAGCAGCCTCATTGTGTACGGTCTTACATTGGCGGCTGAATCAATAGTGTCTGAAATTAGCATGTTGCTAAGCTATCAAATTGGTGGCTAAATTTTAAATAGCATATTAGCTTAGTTGCTTACTACTTATTAACACTAGTAGCTGGAAAACACCAACAACTTTTATTCATTTTCACACAAATTATGATTACAGGGGCCGTTGAATGCTTGAATCTGATTGGCTGACGAACGTTCTAGGGTGTGCAATTATTTTCAGGAAAACGCACGGCGAACTTAGTTCCAGTCTCGAATCTCGACCGCATTACAGTTCTGTACCACTTCGCCAAATGATTTCAGTTATTTAAAAAGGTCTTACAACAGCAATACAACCAAAATCAACAAGACACTGGCCAAATACATAAATATAGTAAGCAATGGGATAAAAACAACAGATCATTTCCATGTTTTGCCACAATTACGTTTTATGTACGTGAAGCACATACTCTATTTCTCCCGCTCTCTCTCCCTTACAGACACACACAGTTTACACACATGAAAACATACACGCTAATGTTGTTAGCGCTGCTCTGACAACTTTGTCAGTAAATAGTTTAACAACTTAAATAGACATGGCATTTCTCACAAGCGATGCGAGGTAGCAACAGCACTGTTTGTGAGGAGATTGAACTTAAAGTTTCACTAGTAGGGACGCTGCTGCCGAACACAGATGAGAGAGACTCAGAGAGGTAAGTAAGGCTAATTAACGCACGCTCAATCTCTCTCTTTCTCTCGGTCTCTCTCTCTCTAATAACTTAGTTATTAGCTGCCTTTGTTATCAACGGTTCAAGCCTCAGTTACTTGGTCTAAAATTATGTTTTGGTATTAGAAACAGAGGCGATGGATTAGATGCAGAAGAAATAATCCTTCTTACAATAGCGATTTAAGAACAAAAAAATGGACGAATCCCTTAAAATATATCATTTGATCGATGTGTTGAGGTGTGGCAACCGTAGTATAATCGGAATAATTGACTCCGGACTGTTGAATTATTAGAAAAATAATGCACACCCTAGGTGTAACGGCCACTACACTTTGCGTCGTGTCCGCATCACCACCTCTGGTGTGCATTATTTTTTATAATAATTCAACGCCCCATCGTTAATTATTCCTTTCATAAAGACTGATATTTGTGCAGATTCTTGCACAATACTATGTAATGACCTCACAACACTTTTACCTAGTGCATGATTTGAAACCCAACTAATTTTGATGTTTACATCACATAACAATGGTAAGTCGTGGCCTATTGTTTAGAGTCGGGCTCGTAATCGAAAGGTTGCGAGTTCAAGTCTCGGGCCGGCAGGAATTGTAGGTGGGGGGAGTGAATGTACAGCGCTCAGTTCCACCTCCAATACCACAACAAGGTGCCCTTGAGCAAGGAACCAAACCCCCAACTGCTCCCCGGGCGCCGCAGCATAAATGGCTGCCCACTGCTCTGGGTGTGTTCACGGTGTGTGTGTGTTCACTGCTGTGTGTGTGCACTTTGGATGGGTAAATGCAGAGCACAAATTCTGAGTATGGGTCACCATACTTGGCTGTATGTCACATCGCTTTTACTTTCACTTCCATAACCAGCATCATATGTATGTACATACTGATATAAAATGTATAGACTGAATGCACTGTAAGTCGCTTTGGATAAAAGCGTCTGCTAATATGCATAAATGTAAATGTATGGCTTTTCTGATGTAGTAAACTTGCTCAGTAACTTACCTGGGGTCCGTTCTTCGTACCTTCGTACCTCGCTTAATAGATCTGAGACGATTTTAAAGATTCCAGATCTTATAATCTTGATAAATGATCTCTGGCTAATTTGGTTCTTCAAACAAATTTGCGTATTAGATTAAAATATCTGGATAAAGTTGTCTAAGATTACTGTGCGTTCTCGTGTTCCTTGAAAAGGGCAGATGTATCAATCCTCAAAACCACGATCAGCAATGCAGCGATTGGCTGGTGGCAAGACATCAACGTAATGACATCATATTATAATTAAAAAAGACACCTGCCGAAAAACTTTACAAATTTCTGGACCTTTATAAGGAAACAGCCAAGCGAACAAAACTGCATACATGTTATAATAGATAAATGAAATGTACACAGTTTTTATTTATTTATATATTTTTTACATGATTCCCAATTATTTATATTCATGATTTCTAGTATTTGTACAGGCTTTACATTTTTATTGCAATGGTGTAAGTAGCAGTTCATTTATTATTATTATTTCTTATGTGACAGCATTAAGTAAAGTTTCTTAGAGATCCAGTTATCTGCATCTCCTGCGCTCCATCAAGCCACTCCCATAATATCTGTCACCACTCAAATTAATGCACAGCTCAGATTAACTGTATAGCATGTGTGTAGACTCCAATGCAATTATAAAGTTATTATTTTATCATGAATAAATATATCAATGAGTAAAACTGGCTGTGTTTGTAGTATTATAGACTACACAACATTGTTATATTATTTTCAAAATAATTTTTAAATTATTATTATTTTAAATTATTGTCCCTGGATCAGTAGAGTACTCTTCTAATAAAGTAGCGCTGGCTGGGACAGGTTTTAAGCATTAATTCCACTGTAAAAGATGCAATCTAATCCTGTTTACATTAAACAGAGCAGGTTTAAGCTTAAGGACCTGTTGCTATGACAGCAAGTCCAGGATGAGCTTTGAAGAACCAACCAATGCAAGATCAAGCTAAATCGTCAACAATCAAATCCAGCTGAGATAGGACGTATGAAGAACAGGCCCCTGGTGCAGTGTTGCTTTAACATCTGGCACATTTGTTATGTTTATCTGTTTTGGATAAAACTGAACACACCTTTACCACCACTAACTAGACATTTCACATTGAAAGTGTTGTGGAACATTAAAGAAGCAACGGAATACCATTTTGCTGAAATGTCACTACAAGCATGTTATTCCAGTAAGCCTGGATTGAATAGTCCAATTCTCTACAGTTCTCCATCATTATTATTCAGTCCTGAATAAAACCCATTTAGATTTCTTTGTTCTTTTTCAGATTCTGCACTGCAAAAAAAATAATCCTTTTCCTACTTAGATTTTTTTTGTCTTGTTTCCAGCCAAAATATCAAACAATTCTTATTATATCAAGAAGAATTTTCTAGACAAGTAAAAATTATTTTCTTGTTTTCAGAAAAAAACAAGTCAAAATGAAGTGAGTTTTTGCTTAGAACAAGCAAAATAATCCGCCAATGGAGTAAGCTAAATAATCTTGCTTTCTGTTTGAAATAAAATGATTTTGCTTACCCCATTGGCAGATTATTTTGCTTGTTCTAAGCAAAAACTCACTTAATTTTGACTTGTTTTTTCTGAAAACAAGACAGTTTTTACTTGTCTAGAAAATCCTTCTTGATTTAAGAATTGTATGATATTTTGGCTGAAAACAAGACAAAAAAAATAAGTAGGAAAAGCATTTTTTGCAGTGTGTTGGTCTTGGATGAAAACAGTTTGTCGCAATGACTTCTGGGATTGCCAGGTCTGTGAGCGATACACCACTAAAATCTTATAAGGCAACATATTTTTTCTATCTTCTTTTCAATGTAGTTATAAGATTGTCAGTGCAGGTAAGTAGTTCATTAAATATTGCAACAGATCCAACATTTACATGACAACAGCCACTATTGTGTGTTGTTGCATATGCAATGAATGACCCCTGCTTCTTTACCCTCCATCTGCTAAATGGAAAAACCCATGTGTTCCCATTTGTCTTTATTCAGCGTTTTGCACCTGCCTGAGCATTAGAGGACCTGAAACGCATAGAAACCCCTGAGGGTATCCGATGCTTGGTTAGGCAGGTATGTTAACTATAGAATACCATAAGCGCCTACATAAACAATGGATTGAATAATTGCTTGGCAGATCTGTAATTAAGAGCATCTTGTAGGCCCCTCCATAATTCATTTCTGCTGCCCATATGTGGTAAACAGAGCTGGCACATGATGAGGCAAGAGAATGAGGTGACACGATGCTCAGGCCTGACATGGCCATGGTGCTTCATTTAGCCTGAAGGGAGGTAAGGTCCTCATGAATACTGTACATACATGTATTCAATTCAATTCAAGATTATTTGTATAGCACTTTTTACGATACAATCGTTGCAAAGCAACTTCACAGGAAATTAAGTTTCTAAAATAGATTTATATTGTAGAAACTCAATATAATTAACTTATGGCAAAATTTGGTTAAGTCAGTATAATCGCTGATGGTTGGCTTCCTCTGAGGTCCTCCGAGGGGTTGTCATCATCTCTTCTCAGGTGTTCGGTCATCTCAGATCATTTAAGGGTTGGATCCAGACTGAAGCTTGTGTAATTCCTAGTTACACAAGAAACAGATAAACAAATAAAGACAATTAGCGTAGCAGTTGTTCAATCCAGGAATAACCCTGGATGAAATTATCAGTATAACCCAAGCTAAAGCATAATAATGTGCATTTGTTCAGATAGACTCTCAGTACAAGATTGTGAGATGCATTATATGAATGCTTGGCTAAAAAGATTTGTCTTTAATCTAGAGAGAGTGTTTCTGATCCCCGAACGTTATCAGGAAGGCTATTCCAGAGTTTGGGAGCCAAGTATGAAAATTTGGCTACATGCAGTGGCAGTTGTGTGCTAATGTTAGCATGAGCAGCATCAGGTAGTCTTGTTTTCGTGAGTGAACTCCAGTCATTTAATAGGAATCCTATTGGAAAAAGATTCCCTGATGTGGATTTCTCAATGGGTTCAAGTAGTCACTCGGATTCGCAGCATTGACCGACAGAAATCTGCTTGGTTTGGCAGTGACTGTGTAAAAACTGTGCTTCATGTAATGCTAAACTATTCACAATAGATAATGATCCTTTTTATACATTTCTCTGACATTTTTGCTAATGTGAAGTAACTTTACAGCTCAAATTCATTCATATCAAGTAAACTAATATATATATTCTCCAATCATTCAGTCCGCTTAACCTGCCATTCATCTGCCTCTGTTTGTGAGTGCAAGCCCCATTTCAAAGTCTAATGAAAAATAATTTGTATTTTATATTTTTCAATAATCCTATGCATTATGATACACATTAAACTTCTGCTTCCATTTCATTGTGACTTGAAAAGCTGTTGTCTGACTAGAATCCATGTTTTAATCTGCCCCGGGTCATATCTTGATCCTATTGCCTTCGTCTCTCTTCTATTTACTGTCCTTTACTTTTGATAAAGGCTAAAAATTAAACTGAAAAAGGCCTTGAGCCGAAACGTTTGTGTTTTGTTTGGTGAATAATGTCAAATAAATGCTAAAAAGAAGACTATCTTTGTGAGTGCTAAACATGGTTTCATATAAAATACAAATGACTAATCTGAATATACTTTAATACAATATAATCTTTACATTGCTGTTTTGCATTTTCTGCTTTCCATAATACATATTTAAAATTTTAGATTTACAAGTGTACATTTGATTATACATTAAGTGAACGTCACCTATACATTTTTTTCACATAAAATGTTAAATGATTTTTGTGTTATAGCTTCATATGGGATGAGGATCACAGTCTAAAATGGTTATGCGATATGAAAAGTTGATGGTAATTTGAGTGAAAGTCTTCATTTCTTTGATAGATGCCCTCTGCTATATGGTTGGACTGCATGTCCGCAGACGATGGTGGGGCATTCGAGCTCTTATTGATTTAGCATATTTAAACAGCTCCAAACTAAGAGAAAGGCTTAAAAAGGGCACAGCTGATTAGTCAGTTGTCAATAATTGACACTAAGATGTATGCAGTGCGACTAGAACTGGCTTTGATTGAAAGGCCTGTTTGTCTTTTACAGATCTGACTGTGGATGTGCTGCTTTTTCTTTTCTTTTCTCAAGCGTTTAGTGTTGAGGGGAGTGAATTAGAAGTGAGCTCTGTCGAGTATGAATCATTAACCTAAAGCAGACCATGTCTGTTTCATCAGTCATTGAATACTCACTAATAGACTATCACATTGTTGCCTCTGGGTTATGCTGTGATAACCTTGGCCTCAGTCCATACATACACACACATGAGATGCGCTCTGGCAGGGAGTCGGATGATGTCAGCTGTCAGGCTTGGGGACAGCAGTTCAGTTCATTGTCTAGCCCCCTCTTTTGGAAGTCTGCCGAACACAAAGTGATACCCAGAGCTGTTTCATGACCTCTGATCAGTAATTGTGAAAGTCTTTTCTTGCACCATTTGTGTCTAGGACCTGTGCAATCATACCTTCATCTTCTAGCAGATGAAACGGGGTGATGAAATCTTTAATATTTACATTGAAATATAGAATATATCTATAGACCAGAATGTCACGTAGACTTGGGTCATATTTGACTTGGGTCGGAGAGCAGCCACTTAAGTCAATGATTTGAGAATATTAAGTTTAAAGTTAATCTGGAAAGTTCTTACAAACTTATAATAATATTTATGCAAATTTTTCTTTCATGGTAAAAAGTTACTTTATTTCTTGTTTTATGTACTTTATTCCTTCAGGTTGTTTGCAACAGATGACTTTAAATAGGCAGACAGGTTTTTAAAATATTAATAAATAAATTACTAGATTTCTAAGAAGTAATTATAAAGTATTAGATCAAACTAAGTTTTTTTTATAATTTTTTTACCTTTATTATGATATTAGGACAACCCTGACATTTAATTTTAAAATATTTCCATCCTTAAATAGAAAAAAAAAAAAATACTTATTCTTCTTTGTAGAAGAGGTACAGTATGCTCCATTCATTGTATTTTGAAATAAATTAATCAATTATGATTGATCATCAGAGCACCCTATCAATCACCCAGATTTTCTTCATAGAATGTAAAAATCTATTTGCAGTAAAGTGTATTGAAAATATTGTGAGTTTTTGCAGTTTGTCCTTGTGCCATGTCACACTTACATGGGGTCATCACTGACCTCCACCTCTCCCTATCTATCTTTACCTCTAAATCTCATTTTCAGCGCCACGGCATTGTGTGCAGCGTGCTCTGGTGGCTAAAGGTGCTTGTTAAAAGCTATAACTTATCTCACGCTTGAAGCTAATGGGAAGAACACTGGCCACAGTGAAAAATAAATTGCATTTTTCCCCCTTCCCTTGCGCTGCCCTTCTAACCCATCGCGTAATATAGCAATGGTGAGAGTATGCATTACAGATCCGAGACATTAGAATTTATCTGTACTGCACAACGCTGACTGATGCATTTGAAAATAATGTACTGCAGTCTCAACATTACAGGACCCTGTAACTAATGGACAGCTCTCGCCTGAGCTCGCCTCTGTATATCATTCAACTGCTTCACCTCATCAAGCCCAGAGTCCTTTACAGAGCAGCACAGAACATCCTTTACTTTCTGTCTTGCTCTTATGGTACGTGTCCACTGGTGTGGAATAAATCTGCCCACTGTTGCTTTGGTTTTTGGTGTCTGTAAAACATTCAGCAGTGCAGTTGTTGTCATATATGGGTGTTTCTGGGGCACTTTTATTTGACAAGAGTTGATTTTTAGTTTATTGATTTACAAGATATTTCAGCATAATTTTAATGTGTACTCGTGTTATCATGCCTTCATTATTTAATTATGCTGGTTTGTAAAATGCATTTTATGTGTACATTTGATTGTTTCACCCTTGTACCAGAACCAGACTTTCAGGCTTAAAGTAGTAAAACATAGTAAAATAATTATAGTAAAATAATTTCAATATTTATTGTGTGGATTTTTTTTTTTAAATAATGAATATTATAGCTGACCCCCAGCGTCACTTTCACCTGACCAACAATTTTACTTGTATTTTTTAAATAATGCTTTATATTTTATATTTATTAGTTTGTGTACTTACTTGGTAACCAAGAAAATTAAAGTGTCAATGAAGAGCTTGATTGAAATGAAATATAAAACATGATGCGTGAGGAAAAGATAAATCAGAATTACATACTACTTTCAAATATTATTAAATAAAGTTTTGTTAAATACTTATTTTCTAAGAAATGACAACCCTGACATCTCTGACTTTATGCCCCTTAAATGCCCCTTTTCTTCCTTAAATAATAAAAAATAATGTTAATTGTGGAAGAGGTATTTCCAAGCCAATGTATTTTTTTATATGATATTGACCCTTAACAATGGAATGTATCTAGTTGCACAGAAAAGATAAATCAGTAGACATTTCCAATAAAGCTGTATATTTGTCAAGTTATGCAAAATATTGTAATATTTTGTGTTGTATTTAAGATACATTAAATACTAGCTATATGAAATTAACTTCAGAAAGACAAAGGGCGTTATTTAAAATGTCGTCTTGTATTGTATATTAGCATGATATTTGTCTTCATTATTAAAGCCCCATTCACACCAAGAAAAGAAAACTACAACAATAACTATATTTGCATCCACACCAAGGGACGATCATATTTTGTTTATTATAAGCATGTGCTGCAGTTTTGTCCTGTGCCACTTTAAATGCTGAACTCTTTAAAGTCGGGATTGGATACCAATGTTTTTATCATTCATCAGCTGAAAAAAAGATTACGGAAGTGATTCCAACAATCCTGTTCCTCTGTGTCGTTATTGTTATAGTTATATATTGGTGTGTAATTCACTATTGTCATAGAATTAGAGCTGTTATTAAAACCTTACAGTTATCATCCTTGGTGTGAACAGGCCTTAAGTCAGGTTAGTGCTGAAGGAGACCATTCAAAGGTTCATAATAAATTACATGCATGCAACCTCAGACCCACTATTAGTAGCACCTTTAGCTTAGCATAGATAATTGAATCGGATTAGAACATTAGCATCTCGCTCAAAAATGATCAAAGAGTTTCAATATTTTTTTTCTATTTAAAGCTTGACTCTTCTGTAGTTACATCGTGTACTAAGACCGACGGAAAATGAAAAGTTGCGATTTTCTAGGCCGATTTGGCTAGGAACTATACTCTCATTCCGGCGTAATAATCAAGGAATTTTGCTGTCTTACCATGGGTGTGGCAGGCGCAATGATATTACGCAGCGCCTGAAAGTAGTCCCCAGCTTGGCAACTAGTTATGATATAGCAGGAGACTACTTTCAGGCGCTGCGTCATATTATTGCGCCTGTATTGCACCTGTAACTACAGAAGAGTCAAGCTTTAAATAGGAAAAATATCAAAACTCTTTGGTCATTTTTGAGCGAGATGCTAATGGTCTAATCCGATTCAATGATCTATGCTAAGCTAAGCTAAAAGTGCTACAGCCAGACCCAGAGATCGACTGAATGGATTCAAAAACGATAAAAATCAACTGTTTAACTCTAGGGGAGTTGTAAAATGAGCCTATTTCCAAAAAAAGTGGAGTGTTCCTTTAAGGTTTTCAGAAAAAAAAACTTTCAAAACTTGCAGACATGAAGTAAACATGACCAAATCAGTCACCAGCATTCAAAGCGTAATAAGTGACTGATGAGACTTATTTGAAGCACAGCTATATCCCAACTCTTTTATCCTCCATCCTATTTCCACTGTCCATATTTCTTTAATAGTGTTTATCTGAAATAACCATGGCCAGCTGCCTGCTTAAGCCAAATCTGCCCAAATGAATTCCATCCACACAGAGGTCAGAGAGACAGAAAGTGCATAGCAATGCAGTTTGGTCAGCAGGCAGGAGGAGATGGGATGCTAATAAGATCACAGAGAGATGGGAGCTCGCCCCCTGGGAAAGGTATAAAGGTGTTGTCTGCGCATTACAAAAAAGGACTAGCTGAAAAAATAATGATGCCTGCCTTAAGGTTTATTAATAATCAGAGGCAGGCTTTTTTGTCCAGAGGATTGTTATGGTGTGGAACCAGCACAAACCAAATCAGAGCAGATAGAGTAGGAAAAGAAAAGAAAGAGAGAAAGAGATAAAGCAAAAAACGGGAGTTGCTTTGATATGAGGCCTCGTCCTTCCAGTACTGTCTAGGTGTTTGGCCCAGCCCATGTGGACTCTCATTATCTGCACTCTCCTTTTGCTCTTAATGGAATACTCAGATGGTAGGCTACAGCGGCTCACATTTGGCATGCTTTTCCTTCCAGACAATGCCCTTCCTCTAACAAAGGTGCTCAGGAACAGTACTTTGTAAGAGTACCTAAACAGGTCCTGCTTGTCCCCTGTAATAAAATACCTAAAAGCTCTGTCTTGTTGCCCTCAGCCTAATTGGAAATTCATAGAATAGCTAATGAAATGAAAGACCTGGATGAAGCATGCAGTATTCGGTATCGCCCGTCAGGAAAGGCCAGTGCTGCATTGGCTTTATCAAACTGTGGATACCTTAAGTGTATAAGGTCTTGGTTATGAAAGAGTAATGTAATTATAATGCAACAATGCGGAGTGCCGAAGGCTGCAAGGAGAAGACAAATATATTCTTAAACCCTGTGTATGTGTGAAAGCCAAACGTCAGCAGTACCTCCACTTAACCAGATGCACATGCTTCACATTGAAGCTCACTTTGTTAAGGTAATCAGATGTCTACAAGTGAACTACTTTAAACTTTCTCAAGGAATGTGCTTGGGAGCCACTGCCCTAGTGTCCATTCCTGCAAAAGAAAGTTCCAGCCTGCTCCTGAAGACTTTGATTACCTTGTTCAGGTGTCTTCAGTTAGTAAAGTGAAAGTGAAGTGATATCTGACCAAGTATGGTGACCCATACTCGGAATTTGTGCTCTGAATTGAACCCATCCAAGTTCACACACACAGTAGTGAACACACTCCCAGAGCAGTGGGCAGCCATATGCTGCGGTGCACGGGGATTGGTTGGGCGTTCGGTGTCTTACTCAAGGGTCTCACCTCAGTCGGACCTGAGACTTGAACTCGCAACCTTCAGATTACAAGTCCAACTCTCTAATCATTAGGCCACAGTCTTTGACACTACTTCTGAGGACCCACTGTCCTGCAGAGTTTAGCTACACCCCTAATCTAACCCTAACCCACCTGAAACAGCTAATCAAGATCTTCAGGTGAGCTGAAGCAGGTTGGAAATAAACTTTGCAAGACAGTGGATCCCCAGGAGCACTGTTGAAGACCTAGACCAGAGGTCTCCAAACTCGGTCCTGGAGGGCTGGTGTACTGCAGAGATTAGCTCCAACTTGCCTCAACACACCTGCCTGGAAGTTACTAACATGCCTGGTAAGAGCTTAATTAGCTGGTTCAGTTGTGTTTAATTAGAAGTTGGAGCTAAACTCTGCAGGACAACAAGTTTGGAGACCCCTGACCTAGACTCTACAGGAGCCTGGCCTTGTAGGAGATTAGACTCCAATCCCTGGACCTCCTTGATAGAAAAAATAATGTTAATTCTTAAGCCATCTAATGGATCAAATACATGTAAAACAAGCCCCCCCACAAGGGCCAACAAAAATAAAAATCCAATCCGGCTAATAAGGTTTCAGCCAACCAAAGTTTAGCTCCATCCCTAATCAAAGACACTTCAACCAGCTAATCAAGGTCTTCAGGATTACTTGAAAATAACAGGCAGGTGTGTTTGAGCAGCGTTGGAACTGTTGCCTGCATGAAGGTAGCTCTTCAGACACAGGTTTGGCTATCCCTGGTTTAAGAATGTTTTACCAAGATCAACTAGGGCTGATTCTACATGTTCACCAAGTCATACCTTCTGAGATCTCATATGAAAGAGGGCTCAGTGGTCGAGTCAAGCCATATGGGTGCAGATATTATTCAGTTTGTCTTTATCCAATACAGTAGGGCTGGTATCCGCTGTCCTCTTAATTGAGCTTGCTTCAGGTGAATCAGACTCGAGTGCTTTAGAAATTGGTCTATGTGGAAAACTTTGCTGGGAATGGTTTTAAACCAGGAAAGCTCGGAAATGCATGTCTGGGTGGTTATTGGTTAGCGATGCAGCATTAAAAGGTCAACCAAGCCTGATGCAAAATGGAGCCGGTGAGTGACTGTCCAAATTTCAGCAAATCCCTGCTGCCTGATTGTCTCCTGAAGTGGACTTGTGCTGCTCACATTTATTAATGGTCCACTAGAGGATTTATTTGATTATTGCCTTTATTTATTTTTTCTGCATGTTTTTTTTTTTTTACTCTGTCTGGCTATCATTTATAATTTCCCAAACTGCATCCATTGCTTCAGCTTGATTTAGACGGATCTGATGGAGTCAGAGTGCTTTTTTCATGGTAAATAGCTTGTGTCTCAATGTCAATGCATTAATGGTAAAATTGTGCCTGGTATATTTTCATTTTCTGACTATAACAGCCCCAGAACATAGTCATTGTGTCCTACCCCACCCCCACCCCATATTCCCCTCTCTCTATAGCTTTTATGTGTGCTATCAGTAAGCCACATCGCTAACACCCCTCTGCACCCCAAACCACTTCATGTCAGCACCTTTTGATGTAGCCTATGTGCACATCCAAATAGAATTTTTAACAAGCTGCCATGATCATTTTGATTTCTGCCTGAATGAAAAGAGTGACCTCTGGCATTTGTGCGGAGAGCGAGGTGGAGGAGACAGTGCAGGCAGATACGCCTCATTGACATTAAGCCTAATGTTGTGTGTGCCGTTTCTGAGATTGTAGTATACTGTCACAGGAGTGAAAAGAGATGACAGACTCTCAGATTAGGCCTCTGTCGTTCTGCGGATCTAATCTGGATCTAATCTGACACGTGAGCTGTTTCTGTCTCTGATTTACCCATGGAAAAGAAAAATAATTTTATGTAGATGAGTTCATTTATAAATTCTTGGTCTTAGAAAAACACTCCTATCAACCAGTCAGAGGGTTTGGTTAGGGTTAAAGTTAAGAGTTAAGTTAAGAGATTTAAAGGTTTAAGTTTAAGGTTTCAGGTTCAACTAAATATTTTGATCCTGAAAAGGTCTGTCACGTACGTCCCTGTTGAAAAAAAAAAGCATATGCTGGTTAGGTATGTTTTGAAGCATGGTAGCTGGTTATGAGCTGTTTTAAGCTGGCCATATGCTGGTCCTAAGCAACTAGCTCCTGCTCATGACCAGCTCATAACCAGCTCAGGACCAATTTAAACCAGTTCATGAGGACCAGCTTAAACCAAAGACCTGTACCATGATGGTAGATGAACAAATTCCGAGTTAATAATAATTAATTTGTTACATTTATATAGAGATTTCTAGGCACTCAAAGCGCTTTACATAGTAAGGGGGGTATCTTCTCATCCACCACCAGTGTGTAGCATCCACCTGGATGATGCAACGGCAGCCATATTGCACCAGAACGCCCACCACACACCAGCTTATTGATGGAGATGAGACACCAATCCTGAGTTACAGGATTAGTTTCGAGTTGACAAAAGCAAACCACTCCAATCTGACATTGTTGGTACCATGATGCTGATCATCAACTTTCTTTGTCAACTCAGGCTTTGATCCTGAGTTTGTGGAGCGTGTGCACATGAATGTGTGACATCATGGTAAACAGAACAGCCAATCACATGCCTTGCAACACAAAGCGATTGTGATTCACTTCTCAGGAGAGAGCCAACAAGATCCAAAACTCTTTTGTTAAAGGTTAAAATATTGAAGAATGAGGAATTTAAACAAATTTACACTGAAGAAAGTACTTGTCCACAAAAGAGGACAAATAAAACAAAATGTCTTGCTCTATCAGTGCAGTCACAAGTGAAACTTGTGAAGTTATTTGATATAGTTGATAATATACAGGTGCATCTCAATAAATTAGAATATCGTGGAAAAGTTCATTTATTTCAGTAATTCAACTCAAATTGTGAAACTCGTGTATTAAACATCTCAACAAATTAGAATACTTCATACGATCAAGAAAAAAATATTTTTTAGTGAATTGTTGGCCTTCTGGAAAGTATGTTAATTTACTGTATATGTACTCAATACTTGGTAGGGGCTCCTTTTGCTTTAATTACTGCCTCAATTCGGCGTGGCATGGAGGTGATCAGTTTGTGGCACTGCTGAGGTGGTATGGAAGCCAAGGTTTCTTTGCCAGTAGTCTTCAGCTCATCTGCATTTTTTGGTCTCTTGTTTTTCATTTTCCTCTTGACAATGCCTCATAGATTCTCTATGGGGTTCAGGTCTGGTGAGTTTGCTGGCCAGTCAAGCACACCAACATCATGGTCATTTAACCTACTTTTGGTGCTTTTTGGCAGTGTGGGCAGGTGCCAAATCCTGCTGGAAAATGAAATTAGCATCTTTTAAAAAGCTGGTCAGCAGAAGGAAGCATGAAGTGCTCCAAAATTTATTGGTAAACGGGTGCAGTGACGTTGGTTTTCAAAAAAACACAATGGACCAACACCAGCAGATGACATTGCACCCCAAATCATCACAGACTGTGGAAACTTAACACTGGACTTCAAGCAACTTGGGCTATGAGCTTCTCCACCCTTCCTCCAGACTCTAGGACCTTGGTTTCCAAATTAAATACTAAACTTGCTCTCATCTGAAAAGAGGACTTTGGACCACTGGGCAACAGTCCAGTTCTTCTTCTTCTTAGCCCAGGTAAGACGCCTCTGATGACAACTGTAGCCAAATTCCTCGACACGTCTGTGTGTGGTGCTCTTGATGCCTTGACCCCAGCCTCAGTCCATTCCTTGTGAAGTTCACCCAAATTCTTGAATCGATTTTGTTTGACAATCCTCATAACGCTGCGGTTCTCTCGGTTGGTTGTGCATCTTTTTCTTCAACACTTTTTCCTTCCACTCAACTTTCTGTTAACATGCTTGGATACAGCACTCTGTGAACAGCCAGCTTCTTTGAAAATGAATGTTTGTGTCTTACCCTCCTTGTGAAGGGTGTCAATGGTTGTCTTCTGGACAACTGTCAGATCAGCAGTCTTCCCCATGATTGTGTAGCCTAGTGAACCAAACTGAGAGACCATTTTGAAGGCTCAGGAAACCTTTGCAGGTGTCTTTGAGTTGATTAGCTGATTGGCATGTCACCATATTCTAATTTGTTGAGGATTGAATTGGTGGGTTTTGTTAAATGTGAGCCAAAATCATCACAATTAATAGAACCAAAGACTTAAACTACTTCAGTCTGTGTGAATTTAATTGATTTAATACACAAGTTTCACAATTTAAGTTGAATTGCTGAAATAAATGAGCTTTTCCACGACATTCTAATTTATTGAGATGCACCTGTATAGCGATAGAGACGTGAACATGTAAAGTCACATGTAGTCATTTTTCAAGAATTATCGATTAATTCTACAGCTTATTTAAATTACATATCATCTGTACATATTTTTATTCATTTAAAATAAATGCTTTATAAGAATTGTTAAACTAAAATTGCTTGTGTGTAATGGATTAATAATGATATAAATCATATAAAATAATTATACGTAATTTATGATTAAAGCCATTCATTTGGACCTTTAATTTGGAGGAAGAGAAACTGGGGGAGTGTCTTTTTGCATCAGACATTTGACTTTGGTGACTTTGGTATCTCATTGGTCCAATTTCAGTTTGAGATCCCTTACCCACAACATAACTTGCCCCGGAGCAAGCTAGCTGTGTAGCGTAAGTTACTATGGCAATGAACGCCACTAAAAGCCAAGCCACTTTCATGGTACCTAAAAGCCAGGATTGGTGCAAACTAAACTGAAACTTACCTGGCTAGCCAGCAAATCCAGCTTCATGGTACAGGCCCCAGCTTAAAACCAGGTGCTATGCTTCAAAACATACCTAACCAGCATATGCTGATTTTTTTCAATAGGGACCCCAGAACATACATATAACATTAGATGAATTAACTTGAAAAATGCATACTTTGGCCTTATTTTAGCTATAGAGATAACTCTACCAACGTGTTTTATTGGTGATTTGACATCGTTGAAACAGAAGCTTAGCAAATAGTTTTGGAGATTTTGGTGTTTCCACATTCAGAAAATTGCTGACATTATCAAGATGGCCGCCAATGTGACCCTACTTCCAGAAAGGCCTTTTTGTGCATGTAAGTAGTTTCTGTTTATATATTAACTAACACAAGTTTCTTGACAACAACAGCCAACAGTTAAGTTGATGAAATACAGCACATTACTGTATCACTCTATTAATATCATATTTTACTCTATTAAGAATAATGAAATAAATAAGTAAAGGGTAAAATGACTTTTGTTTATTTGACACATTGTTTATCATAATCTCTGTGCATAAATTTAATGTTATAAATGACATGAATTAAAGGCTGAAGTATCATGTTGGAACTCGTTCTGCTGAAAGCTATTTTGCCAGACACAAAACTTTCTGTACCTTGTTGGAGGTGAGATACATAGGACATAATGTAATTCTGCACAAAAAAAGCTATTTGTAACAGAAGATTAAAAAGAAATCCCATGGCCCTAGCTGGACAAAGTACTTCTCTTTTTTTCTCTCCATTTTTTTCTTTCAGCTCCGCAGACAAAGTTGCAATTAGCATACTAATGCCGACATCTGAACCTCAAAAGCTATAGAGTCAGTAGGAGGCTTTTCTGGGTGTCTGGAGATAACAAAGGGACCTTTTACAAAAATTACTAGATGAAATACTGTAATTTATTCTGAAAGGCCTGATTTCAAGTTTTGCTCTTTTTAATCTCCTTTCCTCAATATGCTATTGAGGTTGTGTGTGTTTAAGGCTTGTTGTGGTTAATTAAGTTGCATACACTTATTCCATTATCCTTTAGGTAGAATTCAGTGGATCATCCAGGGTTTTATGATGCATTTTGGAGTCTGGAGTGGTTCATTTAGGAGTCCTACCTGGTTGTCTTTTCAAAGAGTTGAAGGATCAAAGGATCTTCCTAATGCAGAGGTGCTGGGCACCAGCTAAGACCTGCGGTTCAAAGATGGCTGGTCTTAGCGTCAGGTCAGAAATAATGAAGAGTGCATAATAGCCCTATTAATGGGACCTTGGGGTCCAGACCCAAGTACTCACAAGAAACAAAGAAATGTGCGCAGTGCTACAATTGAGAAAGAAAATAGGCGTTGTCCTTGATTATTCAGGGAAAGGGAAATAAATGGTGTGAAAGGTGGCCTCCTAGTATAAGGGGCCTCCTCTGATCAAAGCAGCTGGGGCCCAGTCTTTGCTGAGCCCTCCTGTACTTGCTGTTACTCGTAAGAGTTGGAAATGCTGTAAATACAAGCAGGGCTTTCCACTTCAATGCCCTGCAGTAGACCTTCAGTGCTGGCAGACTAGAGGAAGTCCATTGGAAGCCTTGCTGTCTATCTTACATTAGGCTAAACCACAGAGCATTGTTATACATTATATCTTCTGTGGTGCTTGCTGTTATTTAGTGCTCAAAAGTAGAGATCGACCGATATGGGTTTTTCTATAGCCGATGTTTAGAGGTCAGGGTCAGCCGATGGCCGATATGTGCTGCCGATTTTTTTTGGCCGATTTTTAGGGCCGATATCTCGAAGTTTTCCCCTTAATTTGCATGCTAAAATATCACACTAATAATAAGTGGATGCACAACATTTCTAAACTTAACATCATCATTTATTGAACACTGACTTCAACCATCTCTCGAATCTTAATTTTGTGTGCTGCACGGTATTAAAATAAAATATTTATCCAAAGTTAACCAATCAAATCAATAAACTAACCAAGTATTAAATGTATAAATCAGGTAATATAAAAAAACTTTCATTCATTTACATAAAAGTTTTAGAGCATTTATCATGCAGAATTTTTCAAGTTTGTCTGAACATAAATGTAAACTTAAATAAAATAAATACAACTTTATAAAAACAAATCAATTAAACTGAAAAACATAAAAAATAAATAATAAATAATAGTAGTGCTGCAAACACACTAGCAACATTTGTGTTTGGTATAAATGACAGAACATCTAAAGTGCTTTCTAACTTTCTGCTTTTTGCAACTTTCTGCATTTTTATATAAAACAAAGTCCTCAAGCAACCAACTGTGAATGCACTTGACTTAGCAGCATCAAAAATCTATTTTAGTACAAATAACATGGCAGCAAAACCCCTCATTTTTGAGTGAAGGAAATTATGTAAACATTACAGAACAATATAAAGGAATGTGCTTTCATTTGAACTCAATTGCAGTCCCTGAGTCTTCCTCACTCTACCCATCTTTCACTGAAAGTTCTCAGAACTCCCAGTTTAAGAACGGCAGGATGTCATGCAGGAAACACAACTGTCTTTCTCAGCTGTATACGTTAACTTAAGACATAACCGACTGTGTTCACCAGAATACTTGCCAAAACGGGTATTTTAGCATAACTGTGTGTGTGTGTATTCGTCCGTTGAGGCTTTGTCTGAAACGCGGTATCTGAATCGCGCCTCTCTCTCTCTCTGCATGCGTGCGCGCTTCAGTGTGTGCGGCAGCGGAAGAGCGCAGAAAACAGAGCGCGAGTCCCGAAACACGTGCAAATGATACACTTTCACTCTTTGGAGGTTAAACTTATCAGTTAATCCGCGAATCACATGCGTGCCGAACTGTGGGGACTGGTCCGTACGGATCACGGATCATCTACGATCCGTTTCACCCCTAACCAAAACCATTCTCTAATGTGTTGTTTTTGTTGTTAACAGATTGCTTACAAGTTACAAACCAAATTACTATAATCTAGTAGTCACAAAAAAATAAATACATTGTCATGTTGCACAGCCTTTTATGCAAGGACAGTGCTAAACCCTTAGTGATTTCTGACATGCTTGAGGCTTAACGTTAGACAGGTTTAATGAGGATAATAACTGTGTGACGTGTATATATATAGTCATTGGTCGGAACACGTCACTTTATTAGGCTGATGTCCATTTTTATTTGCATTACACAGTTGATGGAAGCACACGCAGATGCGCATATTCTTGAGCTGAATTTTCATAAATGCAAATAAGTTGGATGGAAACCCGGCTATTGTCTGAATCAAACGATGCTTCCGAACAAATGTCATACGCTGTTCTGGGCTGCTCCAGGACAGCTCTGTGTCTCAGAGCACGGTGCTGTCTGTGAGCAGGGTGGAGTAACATATCCCTTAATCATGCTGCAGTGTTTGTGAGAGCTGCCGCCTTCTCCACCCCACGGTGGGGTGTTTCACAGAGTGAAATTCTCGACACAGGAAAAATAAAACAGAATGTATAACATTGGGGCTAATATGTTAGCAAGCAAGCTGCTGATAGTTTTTGACTACAGTCCTTAAAGTTAACTGCAAGTAAGCGAACCTTCAACCAGCTGTAGCATTATGCCAGTTCCCGACGGTTCTATGCTATTCGTTTTTTCTTTCACTAAGTGAAGCAACACTTCATAGTTTACTAGTAATATATAATAAATATATGGTCATAGGACTTTGCAATGTCAGAATTTAAGCCTTGCCTTTATCGGTCGACCTCTACTCAACAGTTCAGATCTCTTGCAGATAAATTTTCTCAGGTTATCATTTGACTCTCGTTTTCTATGTTCTTTTTTATTTTCCCAACAGCAACGAGACCAAAAAGAGAACAAATGGAGACGTTTTGTTATAACCCGAATTCCGGAAATGCTGGGATGTTTTTAAATTAGAATAAAATGAAAACTAAAATACTTTTTTATTACATGAGCCAATATTTTATTCACAATAGACCATAGATAACATAATAAATGTTTAAACTGAGAAATTTACTCTTTTATCCACTAAATGGACTAAAGTGTTCCTGTGGCTCAGTGGTAGAGCATTGCGTTAGCAGCGCAAAAGGTTGTGGGTTCAATTCCCAGGTAATACACATACTGATAAAAAAAATGTATAGCCTGCATGCACTGTAAGTCGCTTTGGATAAAAGCATCTGCTAAATGCATAAATATAAATATAAATGAGCTCATTTCAAATTTGATACCTGCTACAATTCTCAAAAAAGTTGGCACGGGGGCAACAAAGGGCTGAAAAAGCAGGAAATGTTGAAAAGATTCAGCTGGGAGAACATCTAGCAACTAATTCAGTTGGTTGACCTCAGGTCTGTAACATAAAAGGGATGTCTTAGAGAGGCAAAGTCTCTCAGAAGATGGGCAGAGGCTCTCCAATCTGTGAAAGAGTGCATAAGAAAATTGTGAAATACTTTCAAAACAACGTTCCTCAACATCAAATTGCAAAGGCTTTGCAAATTCCATAATCTACAGTGCGTAGCATCATCAAAAGATTCAGAGAAACTGGAGAAATCTCTGTGTGTAAAGGACAAGTCCGAAAAACTTTGTTGGATGCCTGTGGTCTTCGGGCCCTCAGACGACACTGCATCACTCATCGGCATGATTCTGTCATTGACATTACTAAATGGGCCCAGGAATACTTCCAGAAACCACTGTCACAATCTGCCATGCCATCTACAGAGACCAAGTAAAGCTTTGTCATACAAAAAGGAAGCCATATGTGAACATGGTCCAGAAGCGCTGTCGTGTCCTTTAGGCCAAGGCTCGTTTAAAATGGACAGTTTCAAAGTGGAAAAGTGTTCTATGGTCAGACGAGTCCAAATTTGACATTCTTGTTGGAAATCAAGTGGAGGGAGACCTTCCAGCGTGTCATCATCATTCAGTTCAAAAGCCAGCATCTCAGATGGTATGGGAGTGCATAAATGCATACGCTATGGGCAGCTTGCATGTTTTGGAAGGCGCTATGAATGCTGAAAGGCATATAAAGGTTTTAGAGCAACATATGCTCCCCTCGAGATGACGTGTATGTCAGCAGGACAATGCAAAACCACATACTTTAGCTATTACAACAGCATGGCTTCATAGTAGAAGAGTCCGGGTGCTGAATTGGCCTGCCTGCAGTCCAGATATTTCACCTATAGAGAGCATTTGGTGCGTCATTGAGTGAAAAATACGTCAAAGACGACCACAAACTCTTCAGCAGCTGGAAACCTATATCAGGCAAGAATGGAACCAACACCAAAACTCCAGAAACTCAAACCTCTTCTGAGATTTGAATGTTGTGGTTCTGTATTCTTATAGATTACCAAAACTGTCTCAGTTCTAGTTTTTAATTTTATTGAGGAATTTAGTGTAACATTTTGGACTTTGGAGAAATTTGGTACTTCCGCAAAATGTCAGCAAACTTATGCAATATCATATTGTTTAAAAGTATATTTTAGCAAAAAAAATACGATTCTGTCATTTACTCACACTTATTTACTCGCATCAACCTGTATTGCTTACATTTTTCTATAGATATTTATTAGAAAAAAATATGTTATTGTGTTTTGTCCATACTGTGGTGTCACTATGTGAGCAAAAACAGCTGAAACAATCTTCAAAATATAATTTATTGTATCCCCTAGAAAAAGTAATATTCACTGTAAATATGAGTATGAAAATGTGAGTATGGTGATAAATCATTATTTTGAAGTAGTAGCAATAGCATTGTGCTATAAGCTACAGTGAAATTCATCAACATGTATGGTATTCATTTTCACTTCTCACTCATGTTTAAGTTAATATCTGTAACTTTTGCTTCACAATCTGCTGTGGATTTCATACAGCAGTCTAAACACAATTAAATCTTGATTAGATCATTCAACAGTTTACATAACAGCCCTTCTGTTTATTGCTCTCAAATGAGTTCTCTCGCTTAGCAACATCAGATGTTCAGTCTGATGGAAGACTGTGCCTGGATAAATTGATTTCCTTACCCTTCTGTATCACAATCTGATTTATTGGGCATATTTCAGATGTTCATTAAAACATCTTTATGCGTGTTATCTTAGATTTTCCTCACTGATGTGCCCACTTATGCTCTTTGTGATATGAAATAGGCCTCTTCAGTGCATAGACTCATTTTGCTCTAAGTCCTGAGAGGACGACTTTGACCTTTTGGATTTTATTCTTTTGTAACAGGATACTTATAGTTCACAGTGTGATTGTTGCGTCCGAGGTGAATCCTATTGTGCCTTCTCACTTCTGTTGCACGTCTCACAGAATCTCATTTTGTGACCCACAATTGCAGAAGCCAATTTAGTAGTGGAAAATGGATTCATAGTACAATCCCTGGAGTTCACTTACAGGTACCACCATGACGCACTCTACCTGCCAAGCTATTCTATATGACTGCTATGTGATGCATCACAGAAAGGTGCCGTATATCTCATATTCATGGATTCACATTGTATGTGGAGTTTTGAGGAGGTGTTGGTGTTCATCGTTGACATAGTGTTTAGAATCAGAAAGATTAAATGGGTTTTTTATATCTATCCTTCCTTTTGTCCATTTTTCTGTCATGTACACTACTACACCACCAGTCAAAAGTTTGAAGTAATTAAGATTTTTGAACATTTTTGAAAGAAATCTCTTATGCTCACTGAGGCTGCGTTTATTTGATTAAAATACAGTAAAAACTATAATATTAGGTTTTTTTGTACAAATTTAAATAACTGTTTTCTATTTGAATAAATTCTAAAATATAATTTATTCCTGTGATGCAAAGCTTTTCTGGAGTTTTCAGCATCATTACTCCAGTCTTCAGTGTAACATCAACCTTCAGAAATCAGTCTGCTGATTTATGCTCAATAAACGTTTTGTGTGCTTCTTAATACCTACCTTAATACTACCATTAAAAATGTTGGACAAGTATTCAGCAAGGAAGCGATGCAATATAACCCAATTAACTGCATTAATATGAACATTTAACTTTTTTTTTTTTTTACTGGTTTTACCTGTATTTTCAATTTTGTACTTGGAGAATGTCGGATCAAATCTGGTCTGTGTCCCTGACATACCCCCTCCATTTTCTTGTTTTTTACCGTCTTACATAGTAAATACATAAAAATATGTGGAAAAAAAACTTTGTCCTTCCACACAGTTTATGTTGTGGTGGGTAGTATTATGACATCTGTCATGGTAAACACACAAAATCTGATTTAGATGGCATGACATATCCAGAGCTTTAGACATGTGTTTGGACATTTGTAGGTGATTTCTGCCCAACTTCTCATGTGCACATGCTTGTTATGTTGAACATGTCCCTGCAGCAGTCACTGCTAAAACCCAGACCTCTTTTGTGTGATCTTACTGTGTGTCCGAGTGTTTGTTTTGACATTCTTAATATTTAATACCCTTACAAATAACCATGCAACTCAATGCATAACAATGTAGGATAACAGTCTTCTGACATGGCAACGGTCATGTGTTGTAGGTGGAAGGAGCGAGAGGGTCTGATCCTGGAACTACAGGATGTCATCACTGAGCTACACCAGGAGATGTCTCTGAAAGAACAGCACGAGCTCCAGCAGCTTCAACAGCTCCTTCAGCTGGAGGCCAGAGTCAAAGAGCTTCAAGAGCAGGTATCAGAAACACTGCAGACTTTTAGACCCAGCTCGATGTGAATAGTCTCCTATCTTATATCTTAATCTCATGTACTCCATGTGAGATGTGCTTTCACAACCATTCAAAAGTTTGGGATTGGTAAGATTTTTTAAAGAAGTCTCTTATGCCCACCAAGGCAGCATTTAATTTAAATAAAATGTTCTATCGTAATGTTTTTGTTTTTAAATATAATTTATTCCTGTGATGGCAAAACTGAATTTTCAGCAGATAAAAATCCAGTTCATTACCACATGATACTTAAAAAATATTCTTTAGATATTATTGACATGCTGATTTTGTCTTCAAGAAATATTTATTTTATTGTTATCAAAATGGCTGATAATAATTTTGAACTGTAAAACTTTTGAAGTTTAAATTTGATAAAATGGCATTGAAAGCTAGATGATATTAATAATTTTATTTAATTTTAAATATCTATATGACAGTGGTGGCCAAAAAAATTATTAGAACACTTGGCATAATTTAAGAGGTTTCAGTTGTTTTTGTGGAGTTGGCCATTACAATACCAATAAACCAAACTCTTGCCAGAACTACCAGCGATGGAAGGAATCTGCTGGAACATTGAAAATGATGGACTGGCCCCTCAAGTTCCAGACCTCAACCCCATCGAGCAAATTTGGGGCGGGTTGGAAAATAAACTGGACAGATCTATTGTACATTCAAATGAAAGCATTTGGCTTGAGTTGTAGAAGGGATGGGATAACATTAGTGTTGAAGTTCTCAGGAAAAATATTAACACTATGCCAGAGAAATGTGGTTCAATAATTTCTGCAAAAGGTGGACATACCAAATATTAAAGTTAAAAGTGAATAAAAAACAGTACGACTCACTTCATCTGATACTTGTTGTGCTCAATGTTTCATGAACATTATGAAACTAAATAATGTTTTGGAGGCCAAACAAGGTCAATATTTTCTAATTTGTCAGGTGTTTTAACAATTTTGGCCACCACTTTATATGTGTGTATGGATATAGATGTGATCCCAAATACAAAAATTAGAATATGTATTTGAAATTGTCCGTCATCCTTGTACTTGCACTTTTTTTTTTACTTTTCTTAGCCTTATAAATGTTCTTTATACAGTCCTCCCCCCCTCCATGTGAGTGAGAGAGCAACTCATTTAGTGTGCTGAGCATGTCATTGACTTTTTAGGAGGTTCAGTGTGAGAACAGAATCACTGCAGGGATGAAGCTGTAGAGCAAACCGTTCAATCAGCTCAATGTTTCCCTTCAGCCCAGATGACTGGATGAAGGATTGGCATGTCAGGTTTTGATTGAAGAAGTCTTTCACAGGCATAACAGTTGTTAAAACTATAGCAGGCTTTCTCTAGCACTCCCAGTGATGCAATGTCCAAATAAACCTGAGGAGATGAGAATATTGAAGGGTTATTATTATACCACAGCAAAACATTTGTATATAATTACATTGACATTGTTTGCATTTATCTTGCATTCTGACTCAAGTTCTCAAGTTTAGCAGTATGGTTGTTGATTCACAATCTTTAAATTGCTCTCTGTTAGTCCCATGCCCTTTAGAGCTACATACTAAACAAATGCTGTTTCTCATCTGTTCAGGTGCAAGGTTCAGAGGAGACTAAAGCTCAGCTGAGACAAGAGCTGGCTGTGAAAGCAGAGAGCAGCAGCACCACGTGGAATGACGTAAGTACTAGGGCTGAAACGATTAGTCGACATTATCGACAACGTCGACAATAAAAAATTGTCGACAAATATTTGTGTTGTTGAGTAGTCGTTTGATCCCATATGACCTAATGTAAGAGCCTGCAATAATGCGGTTTGACCAGCGTGGCGCTGTAACGCAAGACTGTAATTCTAATGCAGTTCAAGAGAAGAAGAGACACACACAGCGCTTTAGAGCACAGCATTAACAACAAACAAAACAACAATTTAAACAACAAAAACTGACAGCGGTGAGAAAGTGATGCTTGCATGAGCTCTTCAGTTCGGTACTTCAGTAAAGCAGTCACATCATGTTTATTTATATAGTACTTTATGCAATAGATGGCCTTCAATCAAGCAGTTTAGTCAGTGTTGCTTTCAGTTAGAATTACAACTTGATTTTCTGTTATAAAGCAACTCTTCAGTGTGGAGCTAGCTAATGATAAAATCTTTGTATTAGTTGGGGAAGTAAATTAATTAAAGTGGTAGTTTGGTTTGCAGAGATCAAAGATTGATCTTGCTCAGGACTGTTTTGATTATCATAACCCTATGAGGTATTGTAAGATAGATACACTATATTGCCAAAAGTATTGGGTCACCCCCTTCTAATGAAAGGTTTGACTACTTTAGTAATTTGCATGAGTGCAAATCTTAATGTTTAAGCATATAATGATATTCTAGGGAATTGTGTGCTTTGGACAGAACCCTTTTCTATTCTAACATGACAGTGTCTCTGTGTATAAGACAAGGAATCAAAGAGAAATGATGATTCAGTCAGTGTGGAAGAACTTGACTGGTCTGGAAACATATAATTCAATATTAGTAATGTCACTGCATTTTCAGTACAGTCTTGAGTTGCTCTTTACTCTCATGTGAACTTATTGTGCAATCGAATAAAATACAATATTGGATTTGTCCAAATGGGAGCTTTAGCTCTCAGAACTATTCATTACGATACAGAGACTGGAGCGGTTCATTTGTCTTGGTCTCAAGCAGTGTTGGGGAAAGTTACTTTTAAAATGAATGCATTACAATGTTGCGTTACTCCCTAAAAAAGTAACTAATTATGTTGGAAAGTAATGCATTACGTTTCTTTTGCGTTACTTTTTAAATATGAGCCGGGCTTCATTGTTTGTTTTTAATACAAGAAGTTGTATTTATAGCAAATGTAAAAGCCCTTTCACACCAAAAAGTGTAATGAATAAACCTCAGGCTGAAGGACGAGTAAATCACGTCTGTACAGAAGAACGCAGGAGAAGAAGGTTCAACACTCTTCAGCAATAAAAAAAAATGAAGCGCAATTGTTAGTTTATCTAAAGTCATTTTCGCTTATTAGTATGGTTGAACTGGATCATCAAAGTTCAGCAGCAAAGACATTGGTTAATAAAATGGGATTAGATACATTTGTGTTGTTCTAAGGCACAATATGTAATTTGTTTTATTAAAATATCCAAAAACCACTAGAACAGTGTTAAATATTTTGCTGACTTGTGTACTTACATTATCCCAAATGTTTCGAAGAATGTTTAAATCCAGAGAAATAAGCTATTTTAACCAGTGACACGGACCGTGTCCATAGTGTCTTTGCGTCGCCTGCCAATGACGTCATACACCCTCGATTTCCGGTTTTCTTTTGTAGAAAACATGGAAACACCAAAGACGTTTTAATATTTTATGCGTTTTATTATACAAGCAACAGCCGCTCAGAGTAGCATTATAACAGAACTTTCAAATGTATCTAGTGTGATAAAACATCACTGGTTTCCCCCTCAGATCACAACCGGAAGGAGCGGAAGCGCTCGACTGTGGCATAATAAAAGCTCTGCTGCTTTCGAGCCATGTGTCACGCTCGTCAAAATGTTTGTGCTCGTTCAGTGGCCTCCTTTCGCATCGACGGCTTTCTGCCTCACTCTGCTTCATACTACGATACATTAGCTCATCCATGAACATGATTTCTGCCCGAGTCCCATCAGATTGCATCGGCTGTGGGGATGAAGACAACAACTCCCATGATTCCACATCAGTCACTGCGTCATCAATCTACGCTTTCGTTTATTTTGAATACGTGCACCCTCTAGCTGCAAAAATTGCATACTGTGCCTTTAACATATTTAATTATTGCAGGTTTGCGTCATATTCTGAGTTTGCATTTCACTATTTTAATTCATTTTGATGAATACTGAATCTGTTTTTTGCGAGTGGGATAATTTAATACACATTCACATTTAGTCTAGAACTACAGTAAGATCATGTTCACACAGCGCACTGTCAGTCAATAAATGGAAAAAAAGTAACTGGCATTACTTTTTTGAAAAAGTAACTCAGAGATTTTCTTGTAAATTAAAAAGTAATGCGTTACTTTACTAGTTACTTGAAAAAAATTAATATAACATAATTAACGCTTTACTTGTAATGCGTTACCCCCAAAACTGGTCTCAAGCGCACAGATATGAAAACCCACATCCCCACTGAGTGATTGAAGGAGCAGCCAGAGTCTGTGTGTGTGGACGTTTCTGATGAGGCTAAAGCAGGAGCTGAATAGAGCCATTGTCCCTCCTCCGTTCCCCATCTGGGGGCTGCTGACATCTTCACGCATCTGGCTGAAAGCCCAGATACACTGGGAGTCAGTTAACTCTAATGAATTGTAATATTGTGCAATTTTAATCAGGCACTAGTTTGATATAATTGTCATATAATTTCTGGATAGGGTTAGATTGCAATTAAATCCATGGCTGATAAATTGGAAAGAGGTCAGCTGTGGAGCGAATAGACAGACAGTGACGGAGTTCTTTTTGTTTTTGTCTAACATGAAAATTGTTCTAAGGAAATAAAGTGTTTTTTCTCAGTTGGTTATTGGATTTGGTATGGCTGGTTGCAGTGATTCAGGATGTAATTATGCATGTCGTTTCATGTTATTAGGTGACGTCTGGATATTTTTTTTCTCTCAGGTTGGTGACCCTCAAGTAAAATCAAATATCAAGGGTCTTAAGGTGGTTTGAGACGGTGTAGGTGATTGATTTGGCTGTTTAAAAGCCTGAGAGTGTCTCGTCCTGTTCATTGTGGAATAGAGTGGTTTCAGGATTTGTTTGGCAGAGGTGAAATGTCACTTAGCATAAGTTTGAGGAATGGTTCACGCAAGAGGTTTGATAAGCTTGTCATCTGCAGTACTTATCAAATCTAATTCGCCCACGTGCTTATTCAAACTTGCTGCATTTAGACAATGATGCCAAAATCTGGTTCCCATGAAACTAATTACTGCAACGTTTGAATATACAAACCCGATTCCAAAAAAGTTGGGACACTGTACAAATTGTGAATAAAAAAGGAATGCAATAATTTACAAATCTCATAAACTTATATTTTATTCACAATAGAATATAGATAACATATCAAATGTTGAAAGTGAGACATTTTGAAATGTCATGCCAAATATTGGCTCATTTTGGATTTCATGAGAGCTACACATTCCAAAAAAGTTGGGACAGGTAGCAATAAGAGGCCGGAAAAGTTAAATGTACATATAAGGAACAGCTGGAGAACCAATTTGCAACTTATTAGGTCAATTGGCAACATGATTGGGTATAAAAAGAGCCTCTCAGAGTGGCAGTGTCTCTCAGAAGTCAAGATGGGAAGAGGATCACCAATTCCCCCAATGCTGCGGCGAAAAATAGTGGAGCAATATCAGAAAGGAGTTTCTCAGAGAAAAATTGCAAAGAGTTTGAAGTTATCATCATCTACAGTGCATAATATCATCCAAAGATTCAGAGAATCTGGAACAATCTCTGTGCGTAAGGGTCAAGGCCGGAAAACCATACTGGATGCCCGTGATCTTCGGGCCCTTAGACGGCACTGCATCACATACAGGAATGCTACTGTAATGGAAATCACAACATGGGCTCAGGAATACTTCCAGAAAACATTGTCGGTGAACACAATCCACCGTGCCATTCGCCGTTGCCGGCTAAAACTCTATAGGTCAAAAAAGAAGCCATATCTAAACATGATCCAGAAGCGCAGGCGTTTTCTCTGGGCCAAGGCTCATTTAAAATGGACTGTGGCAAAGTGGAAAACTGTTCTGTGGTCAGACGAATCAAAATTTGAAGTTCTTTTTGGAAAACTGGGACGCCATGTCATCCGGACTAAAGAGGACAAGGACAACCCAAGTTGTTATCAGCGCTCAGTTCAGAAGCCTGCATCTCTGATGGTATGGGGTTGCATGAGTGCGTGTGGCATGGGCAGCTTACACATCTGGAAAGGCACCATCAATGCTGAAAGGTATATCCAAGTTCTAGAACAACATATGCTCCCATCCAGACGTCGTCTCTTTCAGGGAAGACCTTGCATTTTCCAACATGACAATGCCAGACCACATACTGCATCAATTACAACATCATGGCTGCGTAGAAGAAGGATCCGGGTACTGAAATGGCCAGCCTGCAGTCCAGATCTTTCACCCATAGAAAACATTTGGCGCATCATAAAGAGGAAGATGCGACAAAGAAGACCTAAGACAGTTGAGCAACTAGAAGCCTGTATTAGACAAGAATGGGACAACATTCCTATTCCTAAACTTGAGCAACTTGTCTCCTCAGTCCCCAGACGTTTGCAGACTGTTATAAAAAGAAGAGGGGATGCCACACAGTGGTAAACATGGCCTTGTCCCAACTTTTTTGAGATGTGTTGATGCCATGAAATTTAAAATCAACTTATTTTTCCCTTAAAATGATACATTTTCTCAGTTTAAACATTTGATATGTCATCTATGTTGTATTCTGAATAAAATATTGAAATTTGAAACTTCCACATCATTGCATTCTGTTTTTATTCACAATTTGTACAGTGTCCCAACTTTTTTGGAATCGGGTTTGTATAAAAATGAGCTACAGCAGAGGAGGAGATTATTGGAAAATGAGTGAATGAAAATGTGCCTGATCAAGGAAAATCCAGAAACATATACTGTATGGCAAGTCTTAGAAATGTACTCTTTGTATTTATTTTGATTCCATGTGGCTTTGAAACTCTTTTATACCATTTTACATTATCCAAAGCGACTTACAAATGAGGCCAATAGAAGCAATCAGACCAGCAAAATAACAATATTATGTAAGTGTTGTGACAAGTCTCGGTTAGTCTAATGCAGTACTCGTAGCAATTTTGTTTTAATATAATAAAAAAATGTAATGAATAAATAAAGAAAAAGAAAGCAAGTAGATAGAGTAGAAATAGAATGGATAACGCTGGTGTTAGAGGGGCAAGTGTAGATGGAAGAAAAGTTATCTTTTAAAGAAAAGTTTAAATGTAATGACTCAATATGTCATGTGGTGTAACCATAAAGTAAAAAGTAATAACTTATTCAGTGTAAAAAGCATATTTTTTTTAACAAATAACATGAATATACTGTGTGTGTGTGTGTGTGTGTGTGTGTGTGTGTGTACATAATGATGTACATAATGGTGAAGGATCATGTCAAAACAACCAAGGGTTCTCTTTTAAATAATTGTTCTTTAAAATATCTTTATTTTTTTGTTTTTTATTAAGATGTCAGAACAGTTGCGTCATCCTGATATTTTTGTCTTTATGCCCCCTCAAAAATATGTATTATTTAGATTTTTTATTTGTTTTTTTAACCTGTTAGCCAGCACTCCCCATTTTGGGACTCAGTTGAAAAAGACCTACCTAAATTAAAATTATAACAGTTGCTGACTTCAGTGTACTACACACACAATTTTGGTGTCTTTGGAAAGAAGACCCTTTGGGCTTTACTATCCATCATCCAGAGTTGATAATGCTCAAAAAGGTAAAAGGTTATAGAGACAGAAGTGCTTTGAAAAAATGTGTACCACACTGAATAAAAAAATAAAATAAAATTGTATTTCATATAAAAATACATTAAATAAGTCCTGGAGCAATCCGGAAAAGTAATGGGTTGAAAGTCACATGTCTCATGGGTTTATATTTCAAATCTGAAGAAGATACCATGAAAAATTAGATTTTCCTGAGACTATTTATAGCCCCCCCCCCTCATGTTTAAGGAAAAATATTATTTACCAAATGTATTGAAGAGTTCTCCAAACTATTAAACTATTTTAGTCATTATACATGCCACTGTATGTTTTTCAATTATAAAATTAGTATAGACAGAATCTTGGACATCATATAAGTGATTTATTTGACCACTAAAACATACAATAAGAATAATTTGAGTAATAAAAAGAAATAAAAAAAAATGTGTAAATAGTACATACTCTGATTGCCAGACATACACTTATATGGCCAGACATTCACACCGATTAGTGTTAATAGTCAGTAATCACACGCTGATGTGCGGGATAATACAGGTGATAATCATACAAATATGAACCATATAGTCCATAACAGCCGATCGGCATTCATAGTGTTAGCCGTCATTCAGTCAGAGTAATCACAGCTGATTATCAGCCACACAGATGCTAATCATACAGATACAGCCACATTCCCCACAAAACACAATTACACACACATTAAAAATGTAAAAAACAAAAAAGGTTTATTTTGTCCAAAAAGCTGATCCCTAAGTTCCGCCCCCATCAGATGACAGGTACATCACAGCGTGTGTCACAGCCCTCGTGAGGGCTAAATATAAGCAATGTTTCCACTTTTTTTCGGGGAGATGGTCTCATTCTGTGTGTAACACTGTATTAGTTTTTGAGCGTGAGCTATTCCATAATGGATACAAACAATAACTATCCCTGAAGAAAGGAGACGTAAACAAAGGAATATCCATCAATATAACAACGTTATTGCTTTGTTGGACTAAAGTGCTCAATGTGATGTTGTTCCATGGACCCTTACCTCTCTAACTAAACCGGAATTTACAGCAGTGGATGTGTTTGTGACTCAATATTACACGAAGCTGGTTACCGTGATAACTTACTCTGTAAACCTAACCTGGCCGGGAGCAGGTTTTCTTCTGTAAAACCGGAGTTTCTTTTGGTCTCCTCCCCCTTTTATAGTGTTAGCGAAGTTTAAATACCTTATTCATTCAATCACACTGCAAAATTGATTTTCTTATGAAGTATTTTTGTCTTATTTTAAGTTCAAATATCTAAAAATGTCAAATTATATATAAAAAATTGTCTATATTTAGTCTTGCTTTTTTCTTTGAAGTGCATTTTACATAAAACAAGTAAAATTGTCTGCTGTAGGGTAATGAAAATAATCTTAATGCAAACGGAAACAAGAATATAAAAATGTCTTACCCCATTGGAAGATAATTTGCAAAATAAGAAAAATGCACTTTTAAACATTGGAGATGCAGAGCACATTAGTAAGGCTGCTGTATGCAAATTTTAAGGAAAGTGTGCATCCCTCTCACACTCATTCTGAGAATTTTTTTGGGCACAAATCTGTCAAAGACGAGGATCACAGGACTGTAAGTCAGTGGTGTAAAAATCGGTTTAAATGAGGCTAATCTGATAAATGGCGTTCACTTGATAACATCTTTCTGTGATCTCTGGAAGTAACCCAATAATCAGAATTTCCTTCAGGATTTCCAGTGTGGTCGGATGCATTGATGACAAGCATATCTCCACCATCGCACCTTCTGAAAATGAAACTAATTACTGTATGGAATTGAAGGATGCCAGATGGAGGGGTAGTACGAGCCGTAACCACTGTTTAGCTGGTTAAATAAACAAATTATCCAAAAAAAATTGGTCATCTTTATTTCTTAATACAAAAGCAAAAATTATAATTTTTACTTTTGGATTTTAGAAATCTTCCAATACTTGACCATCTCCTCTTCATCTGTCAGTGGTGCTGCTGCAGGTTTTCCCTCTGCCTTCTTGCTGTCGACAAATCAGTAGTTAATTGTATTACTCTAATTAAGAAATGTAACCGGTTGGATTAGAGATTATTTAATTATGTGAAAAGTGTTAGACTATGTGGAAAAAGCTGCAGTGCATTGAAATAGACACTGAATGATATTTAAAGTCAAATGTTTGTAAAGTTATTTAGACAATACCCATGAACCTTTCATGCTTAAAGCTTTACCTTGATTTAATTGTGTTTTTATACTTTATTTTTAGCTGCTGCCATGTTCATGTTTCTTTTTTCTGTCTTTTTCCTTTTTTGTGGCCATGGGATACCATTAAAATTAATATTAGTTCAATAATTTACAGTTTTCACCTCTACACTCTATAACAGTTATTAAGTTATTGACAGTTATTAAGAATTAAAGTTATGCATTGAAGGAAGAACGCGCACTGACGTCTTTTTGGCGGGAGCTGTTGCCATGGTAAATCATAATTTCGGCACTCCGCTGATCATAACTTTTCATACTCATGGTGCACGCGCTTAACTCCGAGTCAACCTACTTAGAGTTGAGTAAACTAACTCAGTTCAGCTGTTCTGTAACCAAAAACTCAGAGTTTCCCATCTCAGAGTAAGTCAACTCTGAGTTCAAGTTTAAACTCAGAGTTGGTTGAACCTCCTTATTGAAACGGGCCCCTGGTGCAGGCTAACAGGTTAAGAATATGCTCACCATACAAAAGGCGTATTTATGTCATTGTGTGAATGAATTGTGTTTTAAACATATTGTAGATGAAATTAATAGATTTAGACAAAAAAAAAAAAAACTTGATTCAAATAAGAGCTTAAATTTGAGTTTCGTCACACAGGTCTATCGTATAGCTTAGGAAAACATGAAATATAGCTCACGAGTTGAATAGGCTACTTCTATGGCGCTTTAATGCATTATAAATGCAGGCTTCTTAAAAATAATGTACATTTTTGAGTGAATTATTCCTATATTTTTGATAAATTGTGGCAATATGATAAGGAAGCGGTTTTATTCCTGTGGTGCTGATGGGCAGGGTAAGTAGAAGGGGAAGGTTATCTGTGTCAAATCACTTGCTCTTACTGCCCACTCTTTGGGTTTTCCCAGCTGCCCCAGGGGCTGTCAGGATCCTTACCCTTGTCTTCTATCTCCCTACTTTGCTCTTCTCCTCTCTCCTCCCCATCATTCTTGCCCTCACTGTAGCGGAAACGCATTGCAAAGGAGAGCCAAAGTCACACAACATTAGTTTGGTTGTAGCAGCAGCAATAGAAAGCCATTACTCTTCCCTGACAGTATCAAAGAGAACAGTGGAGCCAGGGAGCGGCCGGTCCCCCTCCCTCTTGCTTCCTCAGCTACACGCTGCTCGCAGGAAATTGCCTCATACTTCAGTGAGCAGGAGGTGACACACTGGTGACAAGCACGCATGTGTCACGTTCAGGGTCTGGGTGGGAGCAGCCCCTGAATTCTGAGACAAGTGCTGCACAGGGAGTTGCATGAGGCCAGCGCCTTGGAGGGCTGCATCCGGCAAACCTGCGGCTGATGCGCTGTCTTAGAAGTGCAGCAGGGTTTGGAGACCTGATGCTGGATTCCATACGAAGGTCAATGCAGACTAAGAGTCAAGATCGGAGTGAAGTGCTCCTGGACTTGTTGTGCGACACCACTCTTTCGAAGGTGAATCCTAACAGGCAGTCTTACTCTGAGATGTGTGCACTTAGCTACACACTCACCGGTGAAGAGCTGTTGTGCCTTTGACCCTGTCTTTTAAACCATAGGGGCAAATTACATCCCGAGATAATAGTGATAATGATGTGTTTTTGTAGGCCTAGGCCAACACGGAAGTTAGCATCACCCTGGTTCCCTCGTCAAATACCCAATAGCCATTGCCACTTGCTTTTTGATTATTGCAGAAAATAAGGTCTGTGGCCAATAGAAATGTATGATTCTTACATGTTTTGTTCAACATTATGATCTTCAGAAATGAACAACTTTTATGAATTCTGAAGCCTAAATACAATTGCCAGACGTATAAAGCTAAACATAGTCTATAAATGAACTACACTACAGTCGCATGACTTTAACGTCAACACCATTAAGATTCTGACAACTCTTTATTTAAAAACATTTTCCCTGAAAGTTTAATTTAGAATAGTTTGCAGACAGCTTTTATAAACATAATGAGGCTGGAAAAGCAACTAGTGAGTAATTGAGTTTATTAGTGATGCATTTTAAGTTCTTAAAAAACTGCGGGCCAAGCTCACAAATCAGCAACAATATTTTTCATAGTCGTTCCATGTACGATTACAAAAAAAATTATATCTCAGGTTGATAAAGCCAATGCACATGTGTAGTCCCTAGTGCATGACTGGAGGACTGTTTCTATGTGAAGAGGAGCAGTGATGTAATGACTTTACTAATTAGTATTTGGCTCTCTCATTTACAAACCCGATTCCAAAAAAGTTGGGACACTGTACAAATTGTGAATAAAAACAGAATGCAATGATGTGGAAGTTTCAAATTTCAATATTTTATTCAGAATACAACATAGATGACATATCAAATGTTTAAACTGAGAAAATGTATAATTTTAAGGGAAAAATAAGTTGATTTTTAAATTTCATGGCATCAACACATCTCAAAAAAGTTGGGACAAGGCCATGTTTACCGCTGTGTGGCATCCCCTCTTCTTTTTATAACAGTCTGCAAACGTCTGGGGACTGAGGAGACAAGTTGCTCAAGTTTAGGAATAGGAATGTTGTCCCATTCTTGTCTAATACAGGCTTCTAGTTGCTCAACTGTCTTAGGTCTTCTTTGTCGCATCTTCCTCTTTATGATGCGCCAAATGTTTTCTATGGGTGAAAGATCTGGACTGCAGGCTGGCCATTTCAGTTCCTTCTTCTACCCGGATCAGTATGTGGTCTTCTTGTCATGTTGGAAAATGCAAGGTCTTCCTGAAAGAGACGCGTCTGGAGCATGTTGTCTGGAGTTTTCCACTTCAAATTTTTTGATTCGTCTGACCACAGAACAGTTTTCCACTTTGCCACAGTCCATTTTAAATGAGCCTTGGCCCAGAGAAAACGCCTGCGCTTCTGGATCATGTTTAGATATGGCTTCTTTTTTGACCTATAGAGTTTTAGCCGGCAACGGCGAATGGCACGGTGGATTGTGTTCACCGACAATGTTTTCTGGAAGTATTCCTGAGCCCATGTTGTGATTTCCATTACAGTAGCATTCCTGTATGTGATGCAGTGCCGTCTAAGGGCCCGAAGATCACGGGCATCCAGTATGGTTTTCCGGCCTTGACCCTTACCGCACAGAGATTGTTCCAGATTCTCTGAATCTTTGGATGATATTATGCACTGTAGATGATGATAACTTCAAACTCTTTGCAATTTTTCTCTGAGAAACTCCTTTCTGATATTGCTCCACTATTTTTCGCCGCAGCATTGGGGGAATTGGTGATCCTCTTCCCATCTTGACTTCTGAGAGACACTGCCACTCTGAGAGGCTCTTTTTATACCCAATCATGTTACCAATTGACCTAATAAGTTGCAAATTGGTTCTCCAGCTGTTCCTTATATGTACTTTAACTTTTCCGGCCTCTTATTGCTACCTGTCCCAACTTTTTTGGAATGTGTAGCTCTCATGAAATCCAAAATGAGCCAATATTTGGCATGACATTTCAAAATGTCTCACTTTCAACATTTGATATGTTATCTATATTCTATTGTGAATAAAATATAAGTTTATGAGATTTGTAAATTATTGCATTCCTTTTTTATTCACAATTTGTACAGTGTCCCAACTTTTTTGGAATCGGGTTTGTAAAAGGCGGGATTTATTCCACCATATTGTCCATTGCACAATCTTCCATTCATAGTAATATAAGTGAACAGTCTTGGTAAACTGTTAGCTCTTCCATTCATCTCAACGGAAGTTGTTTGGCTCACATAGGACCCCTCTTTGAAGTATACTATTTTAAATCTGCCATCTTTGCTCATGGGAACTACAGAACCTTTTGAGCCAATCATGTGAGCTGTTAATGCCAAGTTACTAATCACTCTGGGGACTCTGGAAAATTAAGTCATGGCAATGCTAATTAGCAAATAAAATAAAGTGCACAGTCACAAGCCATTCACTATTGACATAAGCTGTAATGTGAAGGGTAGTAGACAGGGAAAACACAAGTTGTACTTTTAAAATGAATTGTCCACTTTATTACAATTCTGTGATAATTTACTCACCATTCCAAACCTGTATGACTTTCATTGTTCTGTGGAACACAAAAGAAGATATTTTAAAGAACACTGGCAATTGTTTTCCATTGATTTCCATTGTATGGACAGCAAACACTCAGACATTCTCAAAAAAAAAATTCCACAGAAAAAAGAAAGTCATACAGTTTTGGAAGGCGAGTAAATGATGACATCATTTTCATTTTTGAGTGAACTATCCCTTTAAGAGCATAAATGAACTTGGGCACTGATAAAACATCTACAACATGCCAAATAAATATTTAGGTTTTTAGGACCAAAGTTGCATGAAGTTACATCATCTACCAGCAGGGGTTAATAAGGCCATTTTAACTATGCTAATGCTGACCCTGTGCTTTTCATAGCTCTGGGAATTTGAATGTTTTAAAGGTTTATAGAGTTGCATCATATGCGGTTCTACTTGGTAGCTTTTGTCAAAGCAGAGCAGTCTGTGTTTTGTTGTCACATAAAGACAATTTTGGGGATTTTCAAGGCTGTTCACAGTGTTGCTGCCCCCCCCCCCTCCCCCACACACACACACATATCCCTCCATTAAGCTTCAGACTTCTGGAGGAGCAGGATGTTTATTGCTATTCTACAGCAAGTCTTTGTTACAATTGTCTGCGTTCGTTGTCCGTCCTCTTCTCCTTGCACCCCCCCCCCCCCCCCGTCCTTTAATTTGGCGCAGGGTTGGGGGGATTGCGGTAGGGGCCAGTGCGGTGGCCGCGGCTGTGTGATTAGAGCGAGAGTGCTTCTCAGCAGGACTCTCTGTTTTATATTCATCAAAAGCGCTCGCTTTGATTTGCTCCTCCTTGACGTGTGGTGGTGCAGGCTGCCGCACCGCTGCTGAGGAAATCATGCGCTTACAAGGTCCCAAACCCCTCCTCCTCCTCCACCACCAATTCCCTTTCTTAGCCAGCTCCCTCACATCCCCCTCCCACACAAAAGACTCCTCTGCCCAGCCCTCAGGCCATCTTATTAATTTCTCTATTATTACTAATATCGCCTTTTTCCCTCAGATGGGCCGACTTTCTCCAAGGTCACTGTGAAAGATCTGCTGAGCTGAAACTTAAAAAACTCCCCTGTTATATTCAAGCCCACATGGCTTAAATTTAGTCTTTGGTGTTGTTAATTTCATAGTGAACGTGATGTTTTCTTGCCTTTTTTGTTTATGTGTCAGTCACATTTAAGTGAACTATCACATTTAAGGGGAATTCATAAAATATTTATTTGGCTTGCTTCTTATATGCATATTCAGGCATTGTTTTTTATTATTAATATGAGCCTTGTCTTTTTAAACACACTGATGTGTTTTCATATTTTAATCATGTTCTTCAGCTATTCGACATATACATTACAAAGAGATTCAAAAGGTGAGAAATAGAAAAAGATTAAGAATTGTCACAAGCTGGAATCAATGTATGTATCAGACTCACAGCTTGTATGCTAACCACTTCACCCTGGTTGTGAATTTAGCAATTTATTCAATCCCCACAGTTTTATGACATTGTGCTTTTCAGTGCAGTTTTTGGCATTTGCACTATTTTTATTTCCAGGGGACTGTTTGAGAGTAGACAGGAACCACTTGGGAGAAAAGGGCAGATGCATGTCAGAGCAAGTGCGTTACCCGCCAAGTCTCATTTTCTGAGCAGTCATTCTGTAATAGGGCTGTAAATAAACTAATTGACTGAGTTAATTACATAGTATGTTGATTAATTCATCAAATTAATTGCAATTAATTAAATTGCTGATGAAGAAATGAAAAGAATTCAGATATATTACATTGAAGGGGATGAGTAAGTATGAATAGACATCAAGTAATTTAACAATATAACATAATCATAGTGAAAGGATCAAGCAGTGTTTTTTTATACTAGAGTTCACAGTAGCACAGTGAATGCATTGTAGAAATGTGAAGAACAGTCCTGTTTACTTACATTAATATTTGCATTGATTCTGATTTGCATTAATGTAATTGTTAATTATGTTCAATTAACTTCTTTAAATTACATTTACATTTAGGCATTTAGCAGATGTTTTTTTTCAAAACAACTTTCAAACAAGGACAACAGAAGCAATCAAAACCAACAAAAGAACAATAATAATGCAAGTGTTGTGACAAGTCTCGGTTAGCTTAACGCAGTGCACGTAGCAAGTTTATTATTATATTTTTTTCATAATAAATAAAAAGAAAACAAGTAGTTATAATATAAAAAGAATAGAGAACATTAGTGTTAGAGGCAGTGTTAATTTTGGCAGGCATTTTTTATCTTGAGATGAAGATGCTTAGGGTGAATCCCATTTCTCTGTCTTACCCCTTCCCCTTCCCCTACCCTTCGTCTTACCCCTAGCCCTTGTCCCTCGAAACCGAGTGCTAAGCGGTAGGGGTGAAAACATACCCCTATGAAATGAGACACCACTTGGTTACTGTTACGTCATCATACATCGTCGCTAGCTGCTGCTACGTCACCAGAGGAGACAAGTGTTGATCTCAAACTCTCCGTCTAAAAGTGTGTGTTTGTCGATTGCGTGGGTTTTAGTGATGTTTTCTCTAGTCAGAGAAATGCGGGACTGTTGTGCAAATCAGCAATGTAACGTTAGCGTGGAAAATAGCGATTTTTAAAGACGTTTCAATTAAGAACATGGTTGCAAATATATATGTACAGGACTAGGGTTGGGAATCGAAAATCGATTCCGATTCCGCATTTTTTTAACAATAAAGGATGTTTATGACATGACAAGCAGGTATCGATCAGTCCCTTATAAAACATACAAAGAGTGCATGTGTGCCTATTATAGAATCAAAATACATTTTAGATTACAATCGGAAGTTATTACAAGCACTCCATGATTATTTAAAGTTTTGAGTTTGAAATTTAATAATTGCATACATTTTCAATGTACCTGCTTAATTAATTGAATATTTCAGATGTATTCTTGTAAGCATTATGGATATTTTGTGTTTCTGATGCTGTATATTGAGCAGCGGATGATGTAAATCACATACATATGCTACATGATGCATAAACTAGCAGAAGGTGAACATTCGTTTCGCGCTCGGTGTGAAAGCAAGACTTCACGGGTGATTCGCCTCGCTTTTTCGCATCGCGCTCAGCGTGGAAAGGCCTTTAGAGGCTAGAGTATTGTAAAGTGTGCAAGTGTTAAAGGATCAAGTGTTTTTGATAAATAAAATAAAATAAAATTGGTAGATAGAATAGAAATAGAATAGAGAGTGCTAGTGTTAGAGGGTCGAAAGAAAGAAAGAAAGAAAGAAAGAAAAAAGAAAGAAAGAAAGAAAGAAAGAAAGAAAGAAAGAAAGAAAGAAAGAAAGAAAGAAAGAAAGAAAGAAAGGTTTGCACCATCACACAGCATTAGAACCCACATAAGAATAATATCCAGTCAGTTTTTCTAGAAAATCAAGCTGTTCAGTCTGATGTAATGTTCTCTAATGCTCGTCTATGTTAGCAACAGTGACAAGGTGGTGGTGTTTAGTAAAGGGTCAATTGTTCTAATGTAAATTATTAGTATTATTATTATTATTATTTATGTTTACTTTACTTTTTACATTTCTGTATGGTTTGTGGAGAATTATATTTATAAAAAAAAAAATATATATATATATACATATATATATATATATATTAGGGTTGGGTACCGTTCACATTTTAACTGGTACGGTACCTGAAGTTCCGTCCTCTGTCCTTTTTTCGGTACTTTACTCTCTTTGTAATAAAAATATTTTTTATTTCAGTGCAAAACTCTCACTTTCAACATTTTGAACAAATATTTGTATCTTTTTTTTCAGAAATTCTTGTGTTTTAATTTTTCTTATAATCAAATGAAGGCATTAAACATTTATTTGTTTTTAATAAAATGTAAATTAAACTCTTTTATTTTTTGGCAAACAAACAGAGGTTTATTGTTAAAATTAATACTTGGAAGAAAAAGTTTGTGAATATTCTTTAAAAAAAAATAATAAATAATTACTATTTCTTTCTACAATTAAGTGGTTAATCTGATTGTAGTATTTATTTGAATAATTGTATTGTTTTATTTAAATTAGTCAGAAAATGGACTATATAAAGACTTATTGGGGTATCCGTTCAAAGACCCATGCTTGCCTTAGGATTGCTCTTGTGTCTTGCCTGTGCTATACCCGCTTGCTGTTGTTTGACCCTGCTGTTATTTTAACTATGTTCACTAATAAAAGCTTGCACTTGGATCCGCTTGCCTCACGTCCCATTGGCTCCATTACACTTACATTATACTGTACAAAAATAACACAAGAGTAATGTATTTCTGTCACATGTTAAACCGTACTTTTATTTTGACAGGTTGCCTGTACAGTATGATATGCTGAAAATGTCTCAAATAAAACGATACAATTCTCATGAAGTGACTCTCACATCATGAAGTGACTCACAAGCAGGTCTGGAGATTAAGTTTGTGTGTTCATGTCGTCATATAGTGAGACGCAGAGGCCGAAAATCATAGCACGCGTGCTTCAGTATTTGTGTAGTAAACAAAAACGTTTCTCCGCCATTCAGTCATACAGAGGCTAATGGAACATGCAGGATTCATATTTAAACTGTCTTTTTGCATTTTAATATTCACAGACACTAGTCCATATCATGATTCAAATTGATATTCATCCAAAAATTGACAAGTTCCGTGGCATTCCTTGCTATAGAGTAAATTCAGACTCCACGATCATGTCTGCGTTTTCGCGGAAATCATATGGCCCTAGAAATTTAAGTTGTGTTTACATGAGTTGCAGGGGCGGCGTCACATCACAGGGTCTCTCTCTCTCTCTCTCTCTCTCTGTAATATACGCTCCTAGATGCGTTCTCAGGAACCGAAATTTTGCACCGATTGATTACAGACGCAATTCGGTCGGTACCATTAAAAGTACCAATGTTGCTACCCAACCAATTATACACAATTCACTGCAGTTTCCTTTTCGCAAAACGTATAATTACAGGGGCAGATTATCAATTAATCAATACGCTTTTCATGTGGTATCTTGCATAATACTATGCTATGACCTCAAAACACGTTTAGCATACTGCATGACTTATAAACTGATATATTTTGAAGTTTGCATCGCATAACCAGCTCCTTATGTATGGCTTTTCTAATGTAGTAAACTTGCTTGGTAGCCCACCTGGTACGGCACTTCACTTGCAAAGTGGAGCCTTTGGGTACTATTCTCATGAAACGAGTCATGATAAAAGCTAGCGAGCTAAAATGCCAAGATTGCTTCAGCAGTCAAGCTTAGATTGATTTAGGGTTTAGTGTAGGTGGTACATTATTTTAAAACACAATAGTGTTTGATACTCACCAGACATTTAATTTCCAGCCTGCCGCATTACATACAATACTTGTCCAATCAAACATTGCCCAATTCACATTCATCTGTTTCGGATAAAACTAAATGTGGTTTTTAGTACTGCTCATTTCACTTTGTGAAGTGTTACGATAGGTGCTAGAAGCAACGTAACATCACCTTGGCAGACATGTTGCCACATGCACGTGTTTCCAGTGAGCCTGGGTTGGTTAAATTGATAGCCCTATTCTTTTCACATAACAATTCGGAAACCATCATCAAATTTTTTGCATTATCTTGGCTTCCCAGAATCCTGAAAACACGGGCTCTCCTGCAGTCAAGCACTTTGAGGCTGTATGTCACAAGTAGCCACTAAGGATCAGTGGTCAAAGGTTAATGAAGCTGGACTTGTAGGCATTCCTCACTTGAGTGTTGTGTTGTGACATGTAATTTGTAGTGCAATTTTAGCTCTTACATGATAGTTACTGATATCGGATGGAATAGGTTGGTTTTATCCCACACTTAATGAGCTTCCAGTCTCATCCCATCCGCAAGCGTTTACATTGGCATCGCAATTACCCAGAGCAGCCGTACAGTCAATACAGCAGAGTCTGTGAAGCCTCCAGCTAAACTCACACACACTCATTTCTCTCTCCATACAGCTCATTCACCGCACAGCTCGGGGGGTTTCTTGTCACACGCGTTCGTGTTTGAACTGCCCTGGTCTGAGTGCTGCCAGGAAATTAACTTTATAAATTATTAAAGCTATTTCCAACTCCTCAAACATTGTCAAGGAAAACACGGCGAGCATAAGAATGCACGAGTGCACACGGATGTAAGTGTGCATACACACGTGTGTGTGTTCAAGGTCCATGGGGAGGGATGGACCAACAGAGGCCGTTTGCTTGGTCCAGAAGTGGACGACTAACAAGGTCACACCAGCCTCAAGGTCGGGAGGGAACAAACGCTCAGTAATATTTCACAAGCGTCTCAGTGGACACTCAAACAAATGTACACATACACAACACACACTCCTTCAGTAAGTGAAAATCATCATGAAGTGCACCATTTGCATTCAGGGAGAGCAGCAGCAGAATGAAAAGCAGGAACAGGCAGGGTTGTGTGCTCGGGCCGTGCATTTCATTTCTCACCTTCAGCAGCATGTGCCGCATCTAATTCAGCCTCCAGTGCCTCCCACATCATGTAATGTACTATATGCAGGTGAGGATATGAAGGCTTCTTTGTCAAATTCGAATAAATGCGCGCCACAGCAATGGTTGAGTCCTCTACCGGCGACTCTGTGAACTAGATCTAGCGTGGCTAGGAATGGAAACTCATCTACATTATTTGGGATTTTTTCCCTTGAGATCGCAAAATCTGTTTTGGAAAAAACACCTGGTCTTTTATATGAGCTCTGTGCCAAAACATAACATGGTATTACTACATACCATGACAATACTGTTGTATTTGGTACATATTGCGCATTATTGTAAATACTATTGTATTTGGTACATGGTACATATTGCAATACCATGTTTTCACATGTTTTACATTTAAGGACTTTTAGCACGTTGTGATTAAGTATGGTTAATATGAAAGAAAAAAAACATTGTGAAAAATTGGATGACATTTTTGTATGATCCATGGTCTAATATGTACCATACTTTTTTATAAAGGTCATATCCCTTGATTTTACAGTTTTGTATAAATTAAAATGAATAATTTATTGTGAAAAGAAGTACACTTTAGCATACTTTCAAAAAGAGTACTTATTATGAAAATAATATACTCTAAAACTGAATGTCATATTTTTGGACACTAAATGCATAAATGCATGTTTATTGAAATTGCATAAAAATGTGTTATAGTTTATAAGATTATATTAAATGCGATTAGCTGAACTTTAGACTGTTTTTTTACTCAATTTAGTAGGACATAAGTGCATCTTTATATGTAATTTCATTATTACTGCCAATTTGTTCTGACAAGTATATATGGCAAACTAAAAATACTTTAATGTTGTTTCTTGTATAACTTGTATGTAAATTATTTAAATGTATTTGTATTTCGCATTTATAATGATGAAGTTGTAAATTAGTAGATTTAGAATATATGAACTGTAAATGTAATACTAAATAAGACACTAAAGTTAACATTATTAATCTTTAGAATGTCAGTCAGCACAAAAAAAGCCTTTTGCATGTGAAAACCACACTAAACCTCGAAAGCTTTACTGTTAATTGCTTAAATCAGAGGATAGGACCCACTATCCTGAAGAGTTTAGCTACAACCCTAATCCAACGCACCTGAAGAGGCCAAGCAAGCTCCTCAAGACTGCTTGAAAATTGCAGGCAGGTGTGCTGAAGCCGGTTGGAAATAAACTTCCCAGGAGCAGGGTTGAAGACCTCTGGCTTAAATGAATAATGAAATAATAAATAATTAAAATATTACTTTTTTTGCATTATATTCTGATAACTGATAAACAGGAACATATTAAATTGGCTGCCCAATGCATAGATTGTTTAATGTGAATAGTGTATTGCCTCTCTTTCTCTCATTCCTCAAGTGCGTTCTGTGTATGTCTCTTATGCTTCACTCTCTCTGTTTGAACTGTGCTTCAGCATCTCTGACAGCCTCTTCAGCATCACTGCAAACATCGCAATTCAAATTACACCAGGAATTACTGACGAGCCTTGTGCTGTTTGTTTCTTCTTATTTTGACACGTGTAATGTTTTTATTTGTAGGCTGCGTGTATGATTAAGAAAAGGGTTTGTGAATCACACTAGCATCATTTGGTTTATCTGCATGAGCTCCTCGGTATCATCCTCTCATCAGTCTCTCCTCTCACGCTGTGAAGTCAGAGAGTTTGATTGCGCTGTTGACGAAGTCAGCTCCTGGCAGCCGATCCTTTTGTTCTCCATCTGCTTAAAGTGCCGGAGGTGTTTCAAAAGCAATAAAGAGTCGAGCCATTTCAAAAGATGGAAGTTCTCTCATCAGACGAGGGAAAGTGCTTTAGTGCAAAGCTAGAAAACGTGGTGGTTGTAGAAATTCAACTTCAGGGTTGGTGTTGCAACCAGTATCAGCTTTGACACTTTATCTTACACTGATCTGCAGATATCAGACATCTAGTAAAGGGTTCATATCATACATATATTTTTATTTTCCCTTGAGTCTGCTTATAGTGTTTATAAAGGTCATCATTTCCGTTTTTTTCACAACCATTTTCCACCCTCTCTCTGACCCTTAGAATTAAGTGGGCCATTTTTAGCTGCTATAATTTTAATGCCGTGTTCACACTTAATGCACAGACAGGAATGAGCTAAATTCTATGGACACTGCAACGGTTGTGATACGTCGTCACACTGAAGTCTTTTTGAAAACATAAATTCAACATATAACAAATAATAATACTTCCAAATTGTAAAAATATAAAATCTTTACAGCAATGCTGCAAAACTCCAAATTTAAAGGGTATGTATAACGCTATTTCATGCATTCTGACTTATTTGCACGGCTAAAGAGTTGGATTCTCGTGCTAAACATGACCAAAGTCTCAAAAAATGAGTTGGACATATGACGGATTTCTGTGCCAAAGACAGTTTCCAGTTTTGGAAAGGTTTAAAAAAAAAAATAAAATGGCCCTGTATGACATCATAGAGGGCATGATTCCTTACATGGGCCGTTCTCCACACATTAACCAGAGCGAGAGCATGGTGCTTTATTCAGGTCATCGGGATCTGATTCTGGATTGTATATATGTGGCTGTTTCTGATTTTTTGTTAATTTAAGTCAATAGTTTTTGTCCCTGTTTTGATATGTTTTTGTAAGAAAAATATCCCTGTTTAAAAGGTTATAAACACTTTTCTCTCACTTCCGCTAGCTGTCGTATGCGCAAGCCGTTCCGGGAGGATGATGTAGGATGTAGCGGATGCGCCTGTGGGATATGCTAGTCTCACGAGTTTGTTTACAGGAGCAAAGGAAGCAAAGTTTACTTACTTTAGCAAAGGAAAACCAGTCTCTTCTTGGCTTATGTTGAATTTCTCCAACACTTTTCTGTACAAATCCTGGGTTTGTGGTTCTAATTAATGACTTAAGGTGTTTTTTTTTTTTTTTTGCTGTCTCTAATCACCGGCGCATGCGCTATGTATACGTCCTACATCATCCGCCGGAATGGCTTCCACCTACGACAGTTAGTGGAAGTGAGAGAAAAGTGTTTATAACATTTTAAAGTGCCCCTATTATGCCTTTTCATGACTGCAGGACCTTGTATCAAGTAAACGTCCTCCACTCTTTCCTAATGTCAGGATCTTTCAAAGGATATGCAGTGACAGACACTTCAGCACAATGTTTGCAATACTTGTTTTTGTCCAACGTTGTGTGCCATTCAGAATTGTGAATGCCTTTTAAAAACTAATTTAAATCCTGAATTTGAATTGAATTTGAATAAAGGAAAAAACAATGCAGAATTCCAATTCAAATGATAATTTAAGGAAGCAAATTAAAAAATAACTGAAATTTTATCAGATGATGTGATAGACAGACAGACAGACACAGAAAGAGATAGATAGATAGATAGATAGACGGACGGACAGACAGACGGATACAGATAGACAGATGGATAGATAGACAGACAGACAGATAGATAGAACAGACAGACAGACAGACAGACAGACAGACAGACAGACAGACAGACAGACAGACACAGACAGACAGATAGATAGATAGATAAAAAGAATGATAGGTAGTCAGAGTGATAGATAAAATGGTAGAAAGAGAGTGACAGACAGAACGACAGACATAATTATAAAAATAACGATTATCAGACAGACGCAATTATAAATGGAACAATAGCATGAATTGCTTTTTTTAAATTGCTGTCATTCCATTTTAAATTCCAGTTCAGCTTTCTGTTGGGTGTGTGTTCGGTTCAAATTCACACTCATGAATTGAAAGGGAGCCAATTCTTCAGTTTTGAAACTTTGTCCAACCCTGATCTAGACCCAAGCTCAAGAAGAGAAGAATAAATCACAATATATCCCAATACTCCCAAACTGCAGCACCTGGCTTTGAGTGAGCTAAGCAGGGGCCACTGCAGGCTCCCAGCCAGCGGATCAGATACGGGCTGGATTTACGCTGTGGAAGTGCTGACCATGACTGCTGCCAGCTCTCGTGGTCAGCTCAGGTCCTGTCTGGACTGTAGGGCTTCATTAGAGCAACTCTACAGCTCTAGTCTGTGCAGACTTGGGACTTAGGTTTGTAAAGGTAATCATTACATCTGTCTGCAAGCGCTGTGGGTTATTACAGCATTGCATCTGATATAATTTCTCAGAACTGGTTCGTTTAGTGAGGTAAGTTAAACGAGGCTTAGATTCGAGTGTGTTTATTGGTTGTGTTTTGTGGTGAGCGACTGAATTGTGAGAGTGTGCGTTCTGGCTGAGGACGTGATTGTGTTTTGATGAGGTCTCTGTGCCGCGTCCTGCTCTTCTCTTGTTGAGATGCTCGGCACCCTGCGTCCCCTTCACTTTCCCAATTTGACAGCTGATGGGATCTTATATGGAATGTGGGAGAGTTTGAATTGTCCACAATATACATAATGACCTCATTTCTCTTTTCCCTCCATTGCTCCTTACCGACGGCCTCCTCCCGCATGCTCTTTACTCTTCCATCTCATTTTCTCTCTCTGTTTTTACCTCTTCATACCTTTCATTTACCTCATGCTGGAATATGAAATCTCACTCCCAAGCTATTTATTTCTGTGTTTTTAATAGAAAAATTAGGGTTTCATTCACTATTTGTGTGCCAATGCTTACATAGAAACCACGACTAATCAGAAAATGAAAACATTCACTACTATTCAAAATAGCGTTTTGTAACAATGCTAATATGTATTAGCCTGTATGCTAACTGCTACCTAGCTGACCAGACCAGCATAGACGTCTTGGGTTGTATGTGCTGGTGTTCAGCGCTGTATTCTGCACTCTGAAAAAAGGTACAAAAGCTGATACCCTTTCAAAAGGTACACCTTTGTACCTTATATATTCTGAGAGTGTGGTTTGCTTCTTAAATAGCTTAACTAGTAAGAATAAAAGTGCTACGCTAACTACAATACAAAAGTGAGATTCTTCAACCATAAAAGTCACTGTTAGCATAGCAATCAAGAGCTTAGTTAACGTTAGCTAGAAACCTAACAAGCTAATGTTTGAGTGTTTGTGAAGCAGTGTTAGGCCTAAAGACATTATGATGTTCTGTACTTATGAAAAAGAAGTGTGTTTGTATTGAACATGCACTTGTAGTGTACTTTATATCATACAAAAAGTAGGTCCCGCTTTATATTAAGTGGCCTTAACTACTATGTAATTACATTAGCATAATAATTTATGCACTTATTGTATACATACATGATTTTACATCATACTTTTATTTAAAAAAAATTCCTGCATGTAATAACATCTGTAATTAATTTCTGTAATTATATTTATAATTACACAATTGACCCATCCCTTGCAGCTTAACCCACCCTTAAACCTACCCATACCACCAAACCTGTCCCAAACCTTACCCGTATCCCACCTCAATAGCAGCAGAAGTGTTTTGCAATACAATACGAGCACAATAAGTACATTGTACTTGTATTTTGATGTAAATGCATAGTAGTTAAGGCCACTTAAAATAAAGTGGGACCAAAAAGTATATTTAAAAAAACTGTACATGCAGATAATCTTAGTATTCATTTTAAAAGGGCCACTTAAGTGTACTCACAAACGTGCACTTTGTGATAATGGCAAATTCAGATTTACTTTGAAGTACATTTTAAATCATTGTTTAGCAATAATCGTTTGTCTGGCTTTAATGAAGTATGGTCATTTTGAATGTTGACTAGCATACTAAAGCATGTAAAGTACTTGAGTATAATTTGAACTTTAGTGTTCTTCAATATTGCATTTTAAAATGAATATATTTTATATATACTAAATTGCAACTTCATCATTACAGATTTATAATCATAGATATGCTTAGTTAAATAATATACACGTTTCATTCGACAGGACACCATATTTCAAAGACAGTAGAAGTAATTATAAAATTACATATAATCACTTAAAAGTTGGTCCTAAAAGCACTCTAAAGTGCCGCTAACTGCAGTTGCATACATTTAAACACTTACATTTAATTCATTTAATGCCAATTAACATGCAATTAAGTGTATGAAAACATTACATTCAGTTTACACTTAACAGTTTTAAAGTATATTATTTCCATAATAAGTACTGTTTTTAAAAGTTTGCTAAAGTATACTTCTTTTGCACAAGAACAGGCTTGACAAACTGCATTAAAATGTTGTCATGCACTTCTTCAAATTGACTGATTTCATATCTTGTGGTAAATGATCGGAAAGTATAATATTAAAGGCAATACTTTAAAGTCAATGCTCTAATGATAGTAGAGCAAAAAGTACACACTTCAAAATATTGTTTAATTTTTTTTTGTGGGACGACTCTGATACATGAGCCTGTAGGCACCGGCCATACTTTCTGCTCCATGGCTCATCACATCCAGAGCCAGAGTGGAGAATATTCATACACATCTATGTCTATACATCATCTTCAGCGGTTCAGTTGCTCTATTTTTTATGAGATTTGTCCATGGATACTGACTATTTGTGGCATAACCACAGTCTATTGTTCCCTTAATACAAACGTGTTCAGCATTTGCCTCTGTGTATTTGGATAAAATGTTATTTTTTTGCCCCCTCTCCCTCTGAGCAAAGCAATCCTGATTTATTATTCATCAGGCAGACACTGTTCCAAATCTCCCTGCAGCAAAATGGAGGTGCGTTCGTGGCAGAGGAGGAAGGCATGAGACAGATAGTCACATGGACACGCTCCTCCAATTCCCATGTGAGTTGATGCTGGGTGACAATGGAATTCATTTCCTAAGAGCTGCCATGTTTGTGTGTGTGTGTGTGTGTGTGTGTGTGTGTGTGTGTGTGTGTGTGTGTGTGTGTGTGTGTGTGTGTGTGTGTGTGTGTGTGTGTGTGTGTGTGTGTGCGCATCAGAGCGGGCTGTTGTAATGAGCTCTGGCAGCAGCCTGCTTTAGTATTAAAGGCGCACATACACTTTTTTTCTGTCTTCTGCACCTTTAGTGGGCTTCAGTGATCTGTTTACAGCTAGCAAAGGAGAAACTGGAGCCTTGCCGACTTTAGCCATGCAGATTACAGCTTCCTTCCTCTCCATAGACTTCAGTCAGGATGGAGCACCGAGGTCTGTAATACCGGGAGACATCTGATAGCATTCATTTCAAAGTTGCCTGGCTGGACATTGACATTTTCAGATATTCTTTTTTGTTTATGTTGATATTAGTTTGATACATGTTGTTCATATATGTTACATTTCATTAATTTTCATACTTTTTTGGTGGAGCTGCACAGTTTGTGTCAAACATTTAATTTTATTTTTTTAAAGAGTGTGATTTAATAATTCAATAAAAAAGCTCCAGGTGTGCTATTATTATTATATGCAACAACAATATATATATATTTATGCAATTATACCAAATTATTCATTATAAATAAAATATTAAACAAAATAAGAAATATTACTATTGTACAATTTCACTGTAAAATAAAGAAATATTTAAGAAAAATACATATTATAAATATTACATTTAAGAAAAAAATATAATCAGAAGTTTTAATAATATTTTATTAAATAATATTTCATAATTATATAGTTAAAATAATTGTATTTTACAGTACAACGATTTCTTTATTTTGAAATGTTGAACCATCAAACTTGTATCAACATTCATCAGCTTTTACTTTAAACTGAGCTGCTCAGAGACGCTGAAGATGCTGGATAATAAGCAGATCACATGTAAAGTGGTTTTATTCAAATGTTTATTTATAAATATCTAATAATAAATAGATTTAAATCGATTTATTTAATTAAATTGCACCCTTTTTAATTTTGATTTAATTGTGCAACCCTATTTTTAAATACTTTATAAAATTAAAAAAATGTTGCGTAATATATATATTTTTTTTTTTCTTGACTTAAATTAAATCAGATTAGTCAAATTAGTACAAAAAATATTAAATTCAGTTACTAATTAAAAATTATTAAAAACTAGTCTTGTTAGTAAAATTGACTACAATTCAATTAATGTAATACAATTAATGAATATAACATGACAAATTTTAGATAACTGTAAAGGACATTTTTGTCAGCAGCATTCGTGTCCACTGGGAATTTTGTGTCAGATGAATGATTTAACTCTAATGTAGTTGTTTTCACTTGTGCAAAATTAAAAATGGAGTCTAAGGCCCATAACTACTCACTTCTGACCATCAGTCCCACGCTTTAGGGTCACATCCCCAAGGACTCCCTCCATGCTAATAATCATTAAATGACCTTAAACACAGTCCATTGTACATAATGGTGTGCCAGCACCCATAAATGGGGCAGCCCAGGTATTGGTCCACTTTGTCCAGTCCAGAAAAAGGCTGTAAAGTCAGCTCGCCGTGGGCAGGAGGTGTGACCGCGTGTCAGAGTGAAACTGTGAGGGCTGATGGAAGGTTCCTGAAAGTCATTGGTGGGACGGGGAGGTCAGTAGGAGCAAGGGGGTGTGAAAGTAATATAATGAAGCCGTGCTGTGCTGAGTTAGAGGGTCGCAGTTCGACATAAATCACCTTGGTGGCTAAATTGGATTTATTTGCCATTCAAAGGGCCACATAATCTTTCACACAAATGATCCGCTTTTTGGATAGATGGAAGTTTGTGCCATCATAGAGTGAAGGGAGTTTTGGACAGGCTGTTTTCTCTTCCTCCTGCCGGGGGTAATCAGTGTGTGAGAATGGTCTTGTGATGGAGAGTCCCTGTGTCATTATGGGATAGTAGTGGCTGCCAGTTTATCCTAAGCCACCACAGCTGCTCAGCGCTGATTTCACATGCATTCTGTGGGGAATTGCTATTGCACACAATCATCACATTGGATTAAAAGTTGTTGTGATTTTTAAGCACTCAACTCCTTTGCCAAAATCAATAGAGTAAGTCAATAGCTAACCCTACTGTTGCCACTGTGCGGTTTTGCCTAGAATAGCCGACTCGCTGTGCTTCGCTATAGCACCTGAGCTATAGTCATGTGTCAAATTAACCCAGGAATGCTCAATCATTGCTCTTTAGTCTCACATCTGTCTTGTTCTATTCAAGTCTTTTGATTGTCTACAGGCTGGCCTGCTGCATAAAAGCCTGAAACATGCAGGTGAATGCTAAGGCTTCTACATGCTAATGTTTTGTTCTGAATGAGCCTCTAATTGCTATAGTGGGCAAACTGTATTATTTGGTTTCCTCTTTTTGCTTAAGTCAAGGCAGAACAGCTGAAGAGAATCTAGCTGAGCAAGTTAAATGGGAATGCTAACTGGTTAGCAATTTTGAAGGTAACTGTCACTCCCATGAGGTTTGTTATCTTTAGAGTTATGCAAGAAAGCACTATCAACCCGATCACATGCCAGCAATGTGTTACTCAAGCAGTCGTTTCTGCATTTTCATACTTGTTCATACTAAGCTATCGCAGCTCACTAACTAAAACTTGGGTTACAGTCTCTTTAATTAAAACACATATGAGCATGGGAGACCGAAGACTCAAAAGAATGCAAACTGTTTCATTTTCCAATGTTTAGCGAACTCTAATTTGCAAATTCACCTAACGAATAAATAAATGATTACTTAAAAATAACAAACAGAGAATTAAAAGTCACAGATTGCCATTTTTTTTTTTAAAAACAAATTCAACTCTCAAAACTCAATTTTTCAAAACTCAAATGGTCCAGTTTTCATCGTACGGCCTATTTCCTGCTATCAGTTAAAAAAGAAAGAAAAAAAACAGTTAATTATGTGCTAAAGTTAAAATTATGAGAAATAAATTTGTAATTTTAATTTAAATGCAGTTTTACAATATGAGATGAATTCTCAGAGAAAAAAAATTTTTTGTGAGATATTAAGTCACAAATTTTGATTCAATAAAGTCACAGTTGTGCAATAAAATCCTAATTGACTGTTAGAAACTCACAATTACTAATAAAGTCACTGATGTCAAGTTTGTGGAGAAAAATTCAATGTCTAACAAGTCTAACATATAGTCTGCTTTTGTTTTTGTTTGTTATCTTTTTTTGAAGAGATTGTAATTTCTGCTTTATAATGCATGCTATATTCTACAAAGATACATTCTCTATATTTGTTTTCATAGCCTTCCATTTGCACATTGTTTGGAGGGCAACATTATGATGTGGAATATATTTTTTAATAAAATACAGAATATGACAAATAGGATATTTATAGGGCTGCAGAAACTAATAGAAAAAACAGATATAATGACCCCAATTGTCCTAAACATGAGAGTGTTTAATATTGCATGCTTCAAACAAAAGCAGATCGTTTTATGCGACCTGCCCTGTTATAGGCTTTGCCTGATGCATGTGCTGTTTACTGTGTTTTATTTTCCTTAGAATTCATTTTTAGTCATTTTTTATCCAATTAATCAAATAAATAATCAACAAATTAATCAATTATCAAAATAATTGTTAGGGTTAGCCCTATTGTTATTATCTGGTTAATTGAAGAGCCAGATTATTAAAATAGCCAAAAAATAATTAGCTGTAGCCCTAATATTTTGTGTACTGAGGCCTCACATGGTTTAGTTTGACCTCTTCAGCTTGTGAAGGCCAATTAATAACTTTCTACTCATGCAGACATGAAAAAAATATCCTTTATAGACCATCATTAAATCCCACAGACATCCGACTCTAGATCCAAGCAGACTTCCTTCTGTTTGTAAAGCAGAGCCGGGCCGCATGCTAGCGTTAATTGAGCAGTGCTAATAACGAATTGTCAAGGATGCAGAAACATTCTCAGCTGAAGCCAGTCCACCAATAGGCTCTTGAGAATTATTTTTAGCTCATTCGATCTACCCATAGACAGATGCAACTTTTTTCACTGGTTTGTGTAGGTGGAGGCGATAAAATGAATGTTTGGCCCAGTGTCAGGAGTGAGAATAACCACGCATCGTGATACTCCGCAAACAGAGTTAATGGTGAGTGCTCAGCGGAGCGAGCAGAGAGAGTGGGTGGCAGGTTTACAGAGGACAGAATGGAAAACTGATTAGACGACTTTCGCTTGCATTTTTGAAGGTGAATGCCTAAAGAAATGGGCAAAGTCTCCAACTTCTGTCAAATTCTGGTGCCAGAGAAGAGGAAAGGTGGACCTATTTAAGGTTGCGGCTTTGTGAGGGCTGTTCATGTTCTGTCTTTCTTGTTCTTTCTCTCGTTTGCTCTGCTTCTGTCTCAGCACACACACACACACACACACACACACACACACACACACACACACACACACACACACACACACACACACACACACACACACACACACAGATGCGCCCGTGTCGAGGGATGAAATAAGCTGCTGTGTGCTGTAAGACAGGTGTCAGGGTGTCCTCTTTGGCAGCCATAAAAGTTAATTAAAGAAGAGGAAGGTTTATTGTGCTCCTGCACAGACGCAGGACCGCTGCTTAATAACAGCCTGTCCTGGATCTGCTGTCAAGACGAGCAGCCCGGCTGAATAAATGCACCTCTGTCTGTTATTTGCTGCTCTTTCAAAAATAAAAAAATCTTATAATGTGAGATATTATTAATTGAATAACCTGTGACAGTTATCAGGGAATTTAGTGAAGTATATTATTTATTTACAGATATTTCTTGTATTTACTGGGACATTGAGGCTGGAAATAATAAGGGAACGGGAGTCAGGATGTGACATGAGGCTAATTTGAAATCACATTGATGCATGAGCACTATGACTCAACAGCTCTATTCTAAAACACAGTGAACTGCCTTGCTTTTTACAGCCTACATAGGCTGCTGTCTTCTAAGAAACTGTAACCAAAATAGGTATTCTGAGGTGATTGATCAACTCTTTGTGGATAGCAATTCTATGTGGTTCACAAATCACACATTGAAGACATAAGTCAATTTAAATTCAATACAGTTTGAAACTAGCATGTGGCAAAGTTAACTTAGCAATACTAAGGAGACAAAACAAACAATACACCTTGGGATAGGGCAGGGTGATATGGCCAAAAATATTATCACTAGTGCTGTCAATCGATTAATTAAAAAAAAACATTAATCACACATTTTTCTGAAATTAATCACGATTAATCCCAGCTAACATTAAAGTTTTCAAATATACTTTTATATTGCAATAATTTCACATTCAATCGTCAAATGAATGTACAAACAACAAAGACAGTATATTTTTTATATTTGTTTAATTTCATATTTTTTATGACTGGAGGCCAATATCAATGAGAATTAATACTGATTTCCTTATAAAAAATGTCCCTTAATATTTAACCATTGACTATAGCCATTCACGATTAAATTATAATTAAGAGGTATCAATTTTAACACTTATTAGACTTTAAAAATAACTTCTAATTTAAGTTAACTTTAAACAATCTTCACATAAACCCATTATAATAAATGTCATATTTAGCTACCTGTGCCACTCAGCAGAAATATACAGAAATTGAATAAAGTTATCAAACACTAAATTATAAACTAAATACAGATGAATACTTGAAGCTATAAAAGTTATTGATTTCCTCCCTTATTTCTTTTTTCTTTGATTCACAGACATCACAGCAGCTGCTTATTTAGTTTTGGCTTCTGTTTATTTAAGAGCTGTTGCTGCTGAACATGACGCGGATCTGACACACATCATACACTATATTGCCAAAAGTATTGGGTCACCCCTTCTAATGAAAGGTTTGACTACTTTAGTAATTTCCATGAGTACAAATCTTAATGTTTAAGCATATAATGATGTTCTAGGGAATTGTGTGCTTCTAATTTATAGCAACAGTTTGGACAGAACCCTTTTCTATTCTAACATGACAGTGTCCTCTGTGTATAAGACAAGATCAAAGAGAAATGATGATTCAGTCAGTGTGGAAGAACTTGACTGGTCTGTAGAAAGAACAAGTCCTGATCAGCTGAACACCTCTGGTGTGACTTTAAATGCAGACCTTGAGCCAAAAACTCATCACCAAACACCAATGACTTGTACATATGGGTGCAGTCATTTCAAAACTGTTGCAACAGAGATGGAAATACAATTTCTAAGTACATGAATTATGTTTCCATCTCTGTTGCCACAGTTTAGAAGTGCATTTTTCTCTTCTAAAGAAGGGGGTGTCCCAGTACTTTTGTCCATATAATGAATGCACAAGTCATTGGTGTTTGGTGATGAGTTTTTGGCTCAAGGTCTGCATTTAAAGTCACACCAGACTTTTGTTTATTCTAGGACTACATTCTCCACAAAGAACATATGTGATGCTATCTTAGAAGACGGTATGATGTTTCCACCTGGATTTGTAAAAACATGCCTGTAATGCCTATAATGCTGTCTAGATAGGCAGATCACTAACTATTGTAACAGGGCTGATATGTCAGTGCTTGTAGTTCTGCTGAAATAACCAGCATACAGTAGCTGGTAACCAATAAATGCAGTGAATTGTTGCGCCAAATTTCGTGAACGAACAAAAACCCACTATCTTGTTGATCAAATGGTCTTTTCATCCTGGTAGACTCTGACTGCATTACCAGATGCATGTTAGTCTCCGCCTCAGACGTCACGCCCACGAAACGTTGGCTAAACATCTCGTCTGGAGTTTCGAAGTCGTCATCGGATTGGAACAAATTTTAAAGTTCGCGGCATAGAAATCTTTAAAATATGTCCGAGAGTTTTACTTGTTATTTTTACTCTTGTTATTGTGGCGACATTTCCTCACCCCTAAAAATGATGCGTAACAAAACAACACGTGATTGGTTGCTTTACCTGTCAGTCATATCGCCTCTTGGGTGGGCTTTGGCTTTGGTACGCGAGACTAGATGCATGTTAAACTCACACATGCAGACATCGAGCTCGCTTCACTGTGAGAGGCTGAAAACACCAGATCATGAGATGCTCATGTGAACACAGTGCTGCGTTTTACTCTGAAACAAACCGTGCAATGGACAATATACTTAATTAAACCACAGCCTTTTGATAAGCGTACTAAGCCAAGCAATGATGCAAACCACCACATTAGAGATCTCTTGCTGTATATTATTATGAGAAGTTGAAAAATATTTTCGGTTCATTATGATACTATGACGGGCCAAAGTCTATGTAATTAACGTGACATACTGGACTGGATCCACCACTAACTAGAACAAATATAATACTTTATATTACCAACTTTATAGCTTATACTGACAGATAAGTGGAAAATTCAGAGTAACATAACCCCAGCAAACGTTTAGAGATCTCACAGTGTCCTTGATTTTTTATGAGACCGCTCATTGCAGATTTTTAGGGGGTTAAAATTTGAAAGATGGGGGACCGAATAGCCTGCTAAATAGGGTCTATCAGCGCCTATGCATGAAACGGGGGACGTCATCACATTTTGCTTTATAGATTCAGTTTTAATTAGCAGGGCTCAGCTGCAGTGTGCTGCAGTGGATGTGAGCGAGAGAAACAAAGAAAAGAGAAAGCGAGGGAGAGAAAGGGAAGCAGAGGGTAACAGTCCAGCAGTAAAGGATGCATTAAGCAATTAAAGTTAGGGAGCGCGCGAATGAAGTGAAGCGATGATTTCTTTTTCAGTAATTGCCTGGTGATCACAAGGGAGTCAGGCATAGGAAAGAAGGCAGCAATATACTGTGCATCAGCATTTTATATTGACAGTCTTTAACACGCACATGCACACACAAATACAATCTTTCCCCCCCTTCTAGTCGCACAGAAACAGCCTTTCTTTCTGTGTGCATTTATACCAATAAATCTTACACATCAACCCACGTGAATAAACACACAGACATACCTTATGCATGCATTTGACATTGTCTAATTATGTATGCATGAATATTTGATGAAGAACACAGGCATTCTCAGTTTACTGTATTAGTCAGTGTGAATGGTGGGATTATATGAACAGCTCTCAGACTGGCTCATCTATGATTTATCTGGTGGCTGTGGCGGAGCTCGGCTTGCTATCCTTCCCGCTTTCAAAGCATTTGTCTTGCCTGTCTGCGCCAGATAAGATAGAGGAAATTCTCCAGTCAGGATGCATCAAGAAGAGGGAGGAAGAATAGGAGCGATGGAGAAGAAGGGGCCAGAGGAGAAGTGTAACCTTTTGTTTGTGGCTGGTATGAATAGTGCAGCAGGGTGCAGGGCTATGATTAATGCTAATGTATGCGGCTGGGTGCGGGCAAGGCCTCCTGGCCACTGATTACCTATAGTGGAAGTGTGGAGGGTGGAGAGGGAGGGCGACCTGGCTGGCCATCTTATTTCAGTTAATACGTCGCAGCATGCAACACACAAAGTGTTGAAGAGGCAGGAGATAATCAAGAGCCCAGCCCATGGGGACAGGCCAGATATTGGACTGCACAAGCAGCGAAAGCAAAGCCAGATGGAACACGATTTATTCCACCAAAAATTTTTTTTATTCATCCCCACTGAAGTACTGAGGAAAACCAGTTTCAGTGCAAATCTGTTGCCGATTTATATGCAAAATAAGTCATTTCGCTCACTTTTGCACATAAAGAAATACATAGTAGTTTATAAAATGTCAGGATCACATAACCAGCAGAAAATACTTTATTTGTCTTGTTAATATTTGTGAACACATCTGGCTGCGGAATAAATTATAAGTTATAAATGTGCCAAATATGGCATTCTGCAATGGCAGAAATGTATGGGTCATTCTTCAACTAGAGTGGTTAATAATAATTAATAATAGTTAATAATAAAATGTATAATTTTTACAAATTAAATGTATTTCTATGCATTTAAAATTGGTTTAATATATTATATTCAGTTAAATGTAAGCATGTTTTTATTAATTTTAATCAAATAATGGTGCTTATACTTATAAGCACTGTTGCTACTTAAATTAACAAATTAGCACAAATCCAGTCTTTTCTAAAATATGGGTTGCTATGTTCATATTTTATGTTTAGATAAGATTACATTTATCAAAATTTTATTAAATATGTGAAATTCACTGGGTATAAAGTATAAAACCATATACAGTAGTAAAATGTGACATGAAATTTAGCTAAACTTATGAACATTAATAAGAATGAATCATATACCTGTCAGATGAGCCATTAATTGCAATTACCTTTGCAAAGTAGTCTGAATAAAATTCCCCTTTTCTTCAAGAGGCAACATATTTGATGTAACACCACAGACATAAAACTGGGGACACACAACCTTTTCTTAAAATATAATAAAATATGTATATTTTTTAGTTGTACATGTTACATAAAAACTATATTCACAATAACCACATCCCAGGATACCTCTTTGAGGTATGGCAAGAATATGGAGATTTTGTTCATCAAACTCAAATATGTATTTTAAAATAAAATTGTAGCTATTAACAGTGCATGGATTGGTTTTCACCATACAGAATACAAATATGCAAACATGTTTGTGTTTTATTGGTCTTTATAAGTTTTGTTCAGCTGTTGTGGGGAAATAAAAAAAACATTGCCACAGCAAATGAATAATTGAAGCAACACGAATGGATGTTTTAGAATGAGATGTCATCCATGTTAAGATGAGTGACTAGGTCAGTTCACATTCATAACAGCCAAGCATATGAGATTACTCTGACAGCACAACATCATACAGCAGAATACTAGTCACTTTATCTATGTATCGTTATCTGACACTTTTCATTGCTAAATAAATTATACATGTGCTAAATATGCTATTTTTTACAATGACATTGACATTGAAAGCACACTTGTTTTTGCACACCAACCTCCACACCAGTAGGTGTCAGTATAAGTCCAAGACCACTGTCGTAATAGTTAAGTAGGCAAATTAGTGCTAGTGAAACTCAACCAAATTTTTTTTTTTAATAATATTTAAAAGTCACACATTTTTTCTTGAGATGTTCATGTTAAGCTGACTGACTTCACAGCCATTTACGTGAACACCACATTAGGTCATTGTGTCCCAGTGATTAAAACAAACAAATGCAGCTTTATTAAATTAAGCTGAAGGACATGGAGTCTTTACTGCTGATTATTGTTTCATGAAACAATGCTCAGAATTAACATGGCTAATTAGATTTAGTACTGCTGTGAGAAATGCCAGACTGCTCTGACTGCTCCTCAGACAGTTTGAGATGCTTGCCAGGGGTCAAACAGAGCCATGAGCTGTATTAAACTGCTCTTCTGAAACTTCAGGTTGGCTGAGTGAATTAAATCTACTGTGGAAAGGTTGGTCCAGAGCATAAGACCTTCAGACATACACAAAGAATGAGTTCAATATGCAAGGAAACCATCACACATTTCTTAGTACACAGGAAGCCATTTCACACTTCCCTTCGGTCGGCTCATGTACTGCTAAACCTAACTGTGCGTTCACACCGGACGCGGCGAGAGCGTCAAAAGTCGCCCTGGCCGCCCTGCCAGCAACGCTGTAGAAAGATTTGTGGAAGCTCTGACGCTGTGACGTAGATCGAATGCTTGTCTTGTATTTAAAGGAGCCGCAAAGCAAACAAGCTTGTTGATCTTGTGCAGACTGACCACAAGTAGGGTATAAGTTAACCTCATGAAATATTTTAAATGTGAAAGTGAGAAATTGATCGATGTAAAGAACTTTATTGTAGTTACATGTTTGCTAACTAAATAAACCAATTAAAAGCCATTTGTGTGGTGTGGATTTGTGTTCATGGTTAAGTGCTAGTCTAATTTCAACATTATAGGAGACATTTACTAGCCTCGGTATTGTTTTGAGCAAATTAATTGAATTCCCGCTGAAAAACAAACATTCTAGCGGGAAAATGTCCCCTATAAATAGCATGCAATTCCCGCTTATTTTCAGAAAATATATATAACGGTAATGCACATCAGCAACTCACCAGGAACAGCAACAATGTCAGACACCTTAGTCCACGCATCATTTTTTTTATTTATGTCCCTGTACGCAAACAGGGACACGTCATATATGACCGGGAAACCCGCCACAGCAATTATTAACTTCTCCTCCATTTTGCTTGGGAACTAATGTGGTCGGAACCAAAGTTTACGGGCTGCGTTCTCTGGAATCCTTTCAAGCGGAGGACTTCTACTTTCTGATTGGTTGCCGCCCAACCGCGTCATAGCTCATTACCATAAAGTTGACCTGATTTCAACTCTCCTCGACGCTCTCATCGTCCAAAACGCGCCGCGTTTTCCAGCCACTTTGACGCTCTCGCCGCGTCCGGTGTGAACGCACAGTAAGAGCGTTTTTCAGGTGAATCATGTTCAGAACGTTCATATAAATATGCCACTTTATATTTGGAGATTTTATGTTTAGGGGTTTCAATCCAAGGCTGGATGTATGCTGGAGTAATTCATCCAAATAATTGAATAAGTACTTACAGTGTCTTAAGTTACTTAAAAATATTGGCCTACACAAGCGTTGGTGACTTCATTAAAAAATCATAAAAAATGCACAAATTCAATTCACAAAAACAAATGCATTGAAAATGCCTTTTTTGAGTTGAAAATGAAAGACATGAGCAGTGTAATGGATGCAAGGAAAAATGCATGGTTTTGAGACACATTTAAAAAAAGTTGAACCATTTAACTTTTCTTTTCACTCAAAATATTTTTTAGATAACATATTAATGTTCATACTTTTTTGCTAAATAAATGTAATTTTGACAATGAACAGATTTATGCTGATTCTTAATGCATATTCAAAATATATTGTCAAATAAAATAAAATATGCAAATAGTTATTTATTAATCCACCATTTATGCATTTTTATTAACAGTTTTTACCTATTTTATTTGTTTGACTGACAAATATACATTACACTAAGTTTATTAGTTTATGTAAAAACTGTATAAGACATTTTTTTTCTTGCATTAAAATGTGTTTAGTTTATATTCCAACAAAGTGTAAATATGTTAACAATAACTTATTTTCATTAGGTAGAAATGATAAACTTACTCCTACACATCAAGCTCAGGGAGATTGAGTGTCTGTTGATATGTACGAAAGATAAGTGGGAGTATAAATGGGAAGTTTGTTTCGTATTATAGACCTCCATGATTTATTTCAGAGAAGAGGCTAGACTTTGGAGGGTAGGCCATACTGTGCCATATTTGTGGCCACATTGTGCCAATAAAGACCAAATTTACACTGAGCATGTGCTGTGTGTTCCCATCTATGGGGAAATGCTAGAGGTCATAGAAAAAGCATGCTCATGCTGCATGGAGAAGGCCTAACCTCTCTGCCATCAGCCTGTGTGACCTTTGCCCCCTACAGAAGAGCTCTCAGGGTCACATTAATGCATTTCCATGAACTTATTGCAAACCAATTGGTGAATGGTGAACAGACCGGAGACCCACACAACCCCAGAGAAAAGGGGAAAGGGGAAGAGAGTGACAGAGATAGATTGTGCTCCCCTCCCCATGTGTGAGATGGAGCAGTAAAGTGCTGTCTGGCAGACGAAGAGCTCGTTTGGTGGAGTGTGCCACTAGGGAGCGAGGCTGGGGCTCTGAACTTAATGAAGTTTGACTAAACTCATCAGCGTCTGAGTATCAGGATCTCAGAGACAGAGAAAGCAGATGCAGAGGGGGAAGAAAAGCAGAAATTTCCAAAGGAAGCGGCTCACTTAGAGGTCATTACTGTTCTACAGGAAGTCCCATGTGAATGGACAGAAAGAGTAGGGTTGGGGGGTTGCAACCCACCTGCTTTGTTCCCCTTCACTTTTATCATAATTTTTTTCTCTTTTAATGAGGAGAAAGAAACTCCAAACTTTGACTTTTAAAAAGGCACACATTTAGTGTACTACTGGCAATTGTGATGGTTCTAAAGAAGTTTCAAGTTCAAGAATCAAGGTTTTATTCGTCTCATACTCAGTTATACAGAATATAATCAGTAGTGAAATGTAAATCAGGTCAGGTCCGCTCAATGGACAGTGCAAAATATGTTACACAACACAAGAGATTATACATAAATATTGTCAGGGTTCTGGATCCCGGCACTCATGTCTTGAATTAAATCGCGCTCCATTTTCTGTCAGTGTGAGTGCGCGGTCTCGAGTTCGCTCGGCACCGCGCACTCTTGTCCACGTGTGTTTTGGTGTGTTGCATGCAGTTCGTGTTTCTATCGTGCGTGCATTCGTCTTTATCTTGTGCTGTGTGGCACCAGCTATTTCATTCATAAAATGTGCATGTCCTGTTTTGCACATGGCTGGTGAATAGTTTTTGCTGGCCATGTGCTTGTGTTTTTGTTTGGTGTGAGCACGTGGCTTCTGTCCTAGTTTTCTGTGTGCCACGTGCTCTCATTCAATTTGTCTTGAATCTTGTTACCTGTTTATATTCATTTCCCCAGCTGTTTTCCCTCGTTACCCTCATCATTTGCTCCTTTATAATCTCCTTGTGTTTGCAGTTCCGTGTGGGTTCGTTACCTAATGTTAGATGTTGTCTGTGTCCAGCCTACCTTGTCCAGCCTAGCCTTGTCCAGCAACCATTGATCTTACTGTTTATTAAATGGAGTCATGTTGATCTTACTGTTTATTTGAGTCATGTTATTTGAGTTTAGGAGCATGCTGGCCTGAGGGAAGAAGCTCCTCCCAAGTCTCTTAAGATCCTCCTAAGAATGCTGCATACATACATAAATGACTACAATTATAAGTCGGCAACTCTGAAATATTGGAATTTTTGCATTTTTAGAGGGTGTTTTTGTTTTTTTATTAATGTATTAGACTTGAAATGCCATTGAGAATGATCTAGAAGTCACATTAGTTATGAAGAAACTTAAGTGTAAAGCAAGTAGCAGTTGAAAATCTCCTACCATTTTGATTGTTTCAATACATTTTTTCATTCAATTTTGATTTTACAACTTAGAACAAAAATATTTTGTTCATTGCACAACATTTTTACAACAAGAAAAGAGCAAGTCAGTTTAAACAGATGTTTTATTGATCACTCTGGCAACACAATAAGGTCATATTAGTTAATGCATTAACAATAAGCAATTGACGTGTTGTAGTATGCATTATTCTTTGTAATCGTTAGTTAACTAAAATACATCTGTTTGTTGTTAGTTCAGGTCCATTAGGCTAAATACTATTAAGAGACACAAATAGACACAAATCACATAACTAATGTATTAATAAGTGTTGAAATTAACATTAATAATAAATGCTGTAAAAAAAAATCTTTGTTAGTTAATGTTAACTAATGCAGTTATATGTTAACAAATACAAACTTATTGTAAAATGTTACCAACAAACTTGATCATCTGATATTCTTGGAAACAGTAGGAAGCATAAGTGAATTAATTAAACGCCAGTAAAAACTACATTTATTAAAGAAACTCTATGAATCTCCTACAGTTAAATAGCTAACAGCTAGCATGTTATTGTTTTTGACAAAGCATGCTGGGAAGCAGAAATCCACTGTCCAGTTGAGCTGTCAACCAAAAGGATTTATGATTATAAAAAGGATTAGGTTAACTTCCATTTTACAAATTTATGTGAAATTAACATTATAGAAACGAGGATAAATGCTCAAGAATTATGCTGCATTAGCTCATTTTAATTAAGTAAATTGAACAAGCAGCGACAAGGATGAGGATGACTTCTGCAAAGTGTGTGTGTGTGTGTGTGTGTGTGTGTGTGTGTGTCTGTGTGTGTGTCTGTGTGTGTGTGTGTGTGTGTGTGTGTGTGTGTGTGTGTGTGTGTGTGTGTGTGTGTGTGTGTGTGTGTGTGTGTGTGTGTGTGTGTGTGTGTGTGTGTGTGTGTGTGTGTGTGTGTGTGTGTGTGTGTGTGTGTGAGTGTTCTGTGTGTGTTCTGCGACATTGTGGCGACCAAATGTCCCGACAAGGATAGTAAAGCCTGAATGATGTTTATCTGAATGTGTAACAATGCAAACATGTTTTCTGTAAAGGGTAGGATTTGGTTGGGTTAGGGGATACAAAATATTGTTTGGTCTGTATAAAAGTAATAGAGTCTATGGAAAGTCCCCAAATTCACAGAAACAAACTTTTAATACAGTTTCAAGGATTTCTGGAATGCACATTAGACAAATACTGCATTATTAGAGAGACATGACCATTGTGTGAAGTTTAGTACTCCAAATTGTTTGGTCTTTTATCATTTTTGTTCAATGACTACCTGCTTTTGTAATATGTGTGTTGGTACTGTGTCTATCAATAATATAGACATTATCATCAGCACACATATTCCACGGGAACATAGTCTTTGAACAAAAATGTATCAAACACATTCTTTGCATAGCTGAGAACTAAAGCACATACTCAGGATCATCTCGAGCTATCAAACACAATTCAGAACACATTCTACTCATGTAATAGATTGTCCTTGTGGTGGGGTGAAAAGGTGTCATTCAGCATCTCTAAGCTAAAGGCTTTTGTCCAAGCACATTGCTGATGTAGATCTATTCATTAGAATGTATTCACAACCAGCTTTAACATACCTGTCAGTTAAGCTTGCGTTCACTATAGACCTTAAACATAACTAAGTGGAAACTTGGTTAAAGTCAACATGGAATCAGAATAGACCATTTGTACAGTTTTCACACACGTTCTTCATCTTATTGTGAATGTTTGGCTTGTGAAATACTGTAACCTGCTCTTCATCGGATGCATCACAAAGTGAGGAACATTTGATCATTTTATCAAAAGAGTCGGAGCAAATTTTTCCATTTGGATTATATTATAGTTATTATATTTCTATGTAGTTTTAACAAGCTAATTAACTTAATATGATGCATATATGTCAGTCAGTCAGTCATACATAAATGAAACAGACAATCATACTAATAAACAAAATGTGTTTCAAATACACAATAACCAGGTTTATATAATGATAATCAATAAATCCAACTTCTTTCAATCTCATACATTTTAACTGATTGAGTATTGCTTTTTCCACATGTAGCTATTTTTTACAGTTCATATTTTTTAACAGAATCAAATTAATTATTTTGGGATTTTTTTTAGCCAAATCAAATCAAATACTTAATAGTAAACTATATGCCATGAATCTTACCATCTTTCATTAATGTATGACTGACAAATATGCATTGCATTAATATTAAAAGTATGTTTGTGTGTGCGTGTGTGTGTGTGTGTGTGTGTGTGTGTGTGTGTGTGTGTGTGTGTGTGTGTGTGTGTGTGTGTGTGTGTGTGTGTGTGTGTGTGTGTGTGTGTGTGTGTGTGTGTGTGTGTGTATGTGTATATATATATATATATATAATTATTCATACTTTTAATATTAATGCAATGCATATGTGTGTATATGTCACGTGTTTGAGTTCCTGTTTGTCCTTTTTTGGTTTGTTTCCTGTCATTAGTTAATCATCGTTCAGTCTGTTCACCTGAGTTTAATTATCATCTCGTTTGCTCCTTTGTTTCCTGATCTTTATAAGTCTTCAGTTTCATTGTGTTCTTTGTCCTGATTGATGTTAATTTATTGTAAATCGTGTGTTGATGATCATTAAAGACTCCTTTCGTTTACTCCTGCGTTGGGCGCTCCTTTCTACAACCACGTGTGACAGTAGATATATATATATGTGTGTGTGTGTGGTGTGTGTTGTGTGTGTGTGTGTGTGTGTAACGTGTGGGATATCATGCATGCTTGAAATAAGTAGAATGTAGCTCTTTATAGTTCAGAAGACTGGTAAAGATGTAGAGTATGGTTGAAAATTTAGCCAACAAATACAAAAATAGAAAGACATCTATTGTTATCTGTGGTGACAACACAGGCTCAGACAGATTGCAGATATATGTTTTAAGGTTAGGATGTTCTGTCAAAGCAGATGTTAGTTCAGGATACATTACATACCTTGCGTACAGAAACAGTTAAATAATGCAGATGAAAAACAAAAAAGCAGATTTGTTTCGTTCAGCCTCACCCATTGGCGCGTTTGCTTATGTGACTGGTTTGTTTGTGCTATTGATATGAATGAAGTCTACCAGACTTGTTTTTCTCCTTTCGCCTCTCATGCTTTCATTTCGTGATGCTGTTTTTCTCTGTCTGTCCTCCTGCACTCTCCCTCCCTCCCCTCTTCCATCTCTGGTGGCAGGGGGGAACTTACCATGCATTTCACGTCCAAGTAGAAGTGTGTTGCTATGGTGGTTGCTAGGGATTTAGTCTGGAGTGACGTGAAATGTCCGAATATTTAAGGTGTCCTTCTAACGCAGGGATGTTTGAAGCCGCTCGGAATGAGCAATCACCTCTGAGGGTTGCATTTTCTCGTCTCTCTTTCATTATCATGTCTGCCTCTCTGGAAATATCACCATTGATTTTCAAAAACACACTGACGGATAAACTCGGAGAGACATCAAGCTATGCAGAAGAGAGCTGGGCTTTCTAGTAAATACCTAAACAGTGCTATTGTAAAATATGCAGTCACTGAATGAATCTGTGGTAGGAGTAAACATATTTTTGATGATCTGATCAGAATGTGGCTTAAAAAAAAACAAGGCAGCGTTTCTGTTTTTTTCCGTCTTTCTTTGCCCGCAATGAGAAAAGCAGGTTCCTAATGTCCTTTCCTCACCTTCCTAATGGAGTGTTTCTCCAGCGCAGATTGTGTGGTTTAAGGATGTTCTTGGCCATGGGTAGTGAGGAAATAATTGATTGTGTTGAAGTAGAGCTGGCCGAGACCACGCTTGTCATTGTGAGCAGGTTTGTAGGCAATCAGTGTTAACTAACTGTTCTCCAGAGACATTATTGAGGAAAGGGTCAATACGAGCGTGGAAGGAAGGATCAGGTGTCGTCATTGGCTCCTCTCACCAGCACTTGTGAACTCTTTAACTTTCTGCCTTCACAACAAAGCGGATCTCATGAAAGACATGTTCTTCAATTACACACGCTCTGGGAGGGGAGATGATTTTCTTATTGAGTTCTTTCTCTTTCGTCTCTCTCTGTATTTGCTAGCTGTGTTTATAGTTCATCTCTTTCTAGTCTTAGTTTAATCAACTCTGTCATTGATGATTCTCCTAAAACTTCTTCGGAGAAAAAAAGAACGATTTTGATGTTATACAGTATGAAAATAGAGCTGTTACATGAATGAAGGTAGCAGCTCCGATCATTTGTGTCGTGAATAGGCTAAAGTTGATGAGATAACAAGCATCAACTATTGATGGTATATAAAGATATGTTTGCCTCACAAAAAAATGTGCTGTCCATGAATAGATTATGAGTTAACATTGATGGTATATATTGTTTGCCTATGTGTCCATGACATATACTGTAAGAGTCTCCACAAGAAAGAAAATAAATGTATAAAAACTAGTCAAAACAGATGTAACAAGTTGTAGAAATGTACTCAGGCCCGGCGCCAGGACACACGACTTGGGGGGGGGGGGGGGGGTCTGGGGGTTATATGGTGCGGTTAGTTTCAAGTAAATGCTCAAAATGCATTATTTGGGTAACACTACAATAATTAACTAACACTTTAATACACTTAATACATTAACTAACATTAACTAATTACTTATTGTAAAATGTTACAATTATTTGTTATTAAAGCATATACATTCACAAATACGTTTCCTTACCTAAATCCTGCGTTTGGACCAGGCTCGGTTGCAGTATAACACCACTCTGTGCTTCTGAAATTATTATCTTCATCTATATAGTTTAGTAGTTAGCCGCTTGTCAAGCATGAGAAATATAAGTTTTATTTAAATTCTGAATATGTTATCATATACAGCATGCAAAGAGCATTTCCTTTAAATCTATTGAAAACTGTCACTCATTCATCACAATCTTACAAATTTCCGTTTTAACCAATGAATGTGACCACACAATGAAACTTTTTTTTTAAGTGAAGTAACGAGCATGATAGAACTCGGCGCTGGACAAAAAGCAATGAGTGCGTGGATTCCAACCTAAACATCTCTGATTGGCCATTGCGTTGTAGAAGTCAGCAAACATGTCTGTGATTGGCTACTTTGCTTCCCTCTGCGAAAATGCATTGTAAGATCATTTTACGCTTTCCAAAGCAGAAGGGCAGATACACTGGATTGTTTGCCAAATCTATTTCATTATGCTATTATTCCGAAGAAAACAGATCCTAGATCCGGAGTTATGGGCAGCTTTTCCATCTAAAAGCAATCAGTTTTTTTACACTATTTTACACTAAGAGTTAGACTATTGCACGCTAAGTCCGGCCGTCCCCCTCGGTCCGGAGGGGGTTACATGGATGTCCTCTGGCGCCGGGCCTGAATCTACTCTTTGAATTCATAGTGGTTTTAAATGGTTTTATAAAAGTTCAAAAGTATATGTCACTCTCAAATATTATTATATTTTAGGGAGTTTTACCACGTGGCATTTTACAACCCCAAATTACCTTACCTTCTCATGACCTATATTGTTTTAAAGATTTACTCTCCATTTATGTGCCATCTAGGTCTAGGATAAGCAGTTGAGCTAATACAGAGACACTATTAGTAGTTTATTTTCCCTACAGGTGTCTTTTCCTTCTATATGTCTGGTTGCTTATTCTACCATCTTTCTGGCATCTGTCTCACAGGTTTCGTTTACTCTGATGTTCATCTTCCCTGTGTTGCTGTGGAATGTATTTTAAGTACACACTATAAATTGAGCTCATAGTTTCATCAGATGCTTGTCTTTCTCTTTAGGCTTCCACTGATCTCACTGCCCTCAGAGGAACAGAGCTGTTGAAAAGTGAGGTACAGTTTTTGATCCCCATTAGTCTTAATATTCTCTCCTTAGACTAACAGTGCACTAATTACACTATCCATGCATTAATTACCAATGTAGATGTATGACAGACTTCTAAAATCCTCCTCAAAATTCAATCACAAGCACCTTTTGAGATTTGTTTTAATCCCAGTATTTGTTTTAATCCTAGATTTGTTTTGATCCGTCTGTTCTGATGTCCCGACCCAATCACCTGAGATGGGCATTAATGCATTAAGTTGGAATTTTAAAGGCATTCTTAGTTCAATTCTGAATGGCACACAACCCTAGAGGGTAGATGACTTGCTTGATTTTACATGGATGAGAACAAGTCTGTAAGGGATAGATGTACTGTGTGTTCAATTGCTGTTGTTCTTGGTGTTTATCGTTTAGCCAATGAAGCATTTAAAATCTGACATGAAAATTAGATTTGAACCTACAGGGATAGTTCATTCTTTTGTTGTTCCGTATGCCTTTTTCTTCAATGGAACTCTAAATGTCTCATCGTTTTTGTCCATCGTGTTTTTGACCCTGCTGACTTTCAGTCAGCCTTCAAAATATCTACTTTTGTGTTCAAAACATGCACATTTTGAACAACGTGTGGGTTAGTAAATGATTACAGAATTTCCATTTCTTGGTGAACTATCCCTTAAAGACTGTACACTACAGCCAATCAAAATACTATAATTATATCCCTTACAGCTTGAATTCCATACAGCAATGCTAATGTCTGCAATCTGATTGGTAATACATGATTGGCACACAGTGCTGTATCTTCCCAAGAACCCTGTGCAAAACATAGTAGCCTATCTTTAGCAGTCTTGCAGACAAATCTTACTGTGTTATGTATTGACAGTTGAGAAGTCTACATTAAGTGCATACATTGAACACGCACGTCAAGGGAGGGGGGTTATTTAGGAGAAAGATCAATAGAAGGTTAAATTACCGGCCCCTCTTCGGCACTACAGGCCCAGCGAGAGCAAGAGGGAGTCGCTCTTCCGAACTCTCCCCCTCCTTCTCTCTTTCCTGCTTCTGCAGTTAGCCTGGGAAAAAGAGCCCCAAACCCTCACATCAATAACTTTGCTTAGTTAACTTGTCTGCCTAAAAAGAGCCATTGGTTGACCAAACCCCGATCAATAACTTTGGTCTTGTCTGCCTAATTGCTCATTGGTTGACATTGGCACCCGGCTATATGTAAGTGCATGTTCCTGGAGTGATTCACTCTTCCCTTCCCTCTCTCTCTCTCTACCACCCTCTCTTTACTCTCAAAACACCTCACGCCCTCCATTCCTTCCTCTTCGCCACGTTTGGGATGGGAAACCCGAACCGCAGTTGTCACGTCGGGACGCGAGCATCCAAAGACTCCGGCAAGACCTGCTCCTCTCTCATCAGGCCCGTGACACCCAGAGCGTTCAGGTAAATAAGCTCCGCTAATGACCATTAGGCAGATAAGACTCGCTCTCGCTCTCTTGCGTGCCTGTTATGCAGATCCGCGACAGGAAATTACCTTTTTTTTTTTTTTTTTCTCTCCTCCCACACCCCCTTGCGTCGATGATTACCATGCCTTCAAATCTTAAGTGTGCAGTGTTTGCATAGTGCTCTGATTATTCTCACGGCATACTGCATGAATAAACAAATGCATGAGGGCGCATATCAAGCAAACGCCAATGCATATAGCTACACGTTCTTTGTGTATGGAAATATCATTTGGGTTTGTTTCAGTGGGACGATAACGTCCGAAATAGTGTTGATTACGGCAGCGCTATTTGCATTTCATTTAACGTCGAGTGCTAAAGCGACACTGCCCCTCTCTCTGGATTCAAATGCGATATTGATCAGTCAGTCTCGGGAGCTCAAATCAAAACAATGATGTCTGTCCTGAACGCCACATGTATTTTAACCTTAGTTTTTACGTATAAACAAACAATTATGGTCACTAATCGGATGCATGATCTATTTTCCAACCCTCCATTTGCCATAAGACGCGTTTTGCTATTCCATTTGGCTTTTTTTCCAGTTGTAGTGTGCTAATGTCATGATTTAAATGAAGTATTGATCAGTTTAGGAGGGGAGAATGGAGAGAGAGCGCAATTGTAAGGCAAAGAAAGAGCAGGGTTATCGGCTTGCATCACAGACCGAAAAGCAGAGCTAAAGGATGAGCTGGGTTTTTAGGATTAAAGGGAAACGATTCTCATTCTTCCCTCGTTGTTTTAGTCCGCAATCTGGCAGGAATTTGAGCGTTCGCTATGCCAACAGACGGATGGGAAGACGAGGCAAGGCTTGACGTGCTTGTCACCAGACCACAATCAATGGGTAAGGCTAGGGGCGACTGTTTGATTTAGGTGACTTAGGCAAATTTGTGGATTACTCTCGGGCCTCTAATGAGCGAGGCTGATTAATTGATCGTCGGCGTGGAGTCCCCGGGCCTCCATTTTGGATATGCGACTGTCATCGTGCGACGATTTGAAATGCAGAAGAGGATGGTGGATAATATCTGACTGGACCGGAACCAGGGGTCTGCCAAACCTCCTCCTCCTCTCTCTTTTTCTCGACTCCCATCTTCCCCTCCTCTCCGTTCTTTTTAGCAGGTGACCATATTGTGCTAATTACAATATTATTATTTATTTCCGATGTGACGTGGTGGGCCTTGCTTTAATTATTTGAAAAATAACAACATTAATGAATACTTTTTTGCTTCAAAAAGTGGAGAATGGAGTGACATGGTGCAAACTGCTTGTGTATGTAACCAAAAATCGTAAAGATTTGTCTGCAGAAGTATTGCTTGTTCTCCTGTCGAACAATGAGCTGCGATTTCGCATTTGGTTAAGAAGCATTGATTTTTGCTTCTGCATTCAGTGCAGGGCAGCCCTAGCTTGTCTGGAGTATCAGGGTGTATGTGAAGGGTCCTAGAACCACTCGGGGTGGATGTTGGGGCTGCGATGAGGGCCAGATGAACACCGGTTCCTCTTTGCCGGAGCTCTAGTCATGAAGGGTTCTGCGAAACAAGAAGACGAGTGGAGAAACAGGCTCTTTGTAGTGGATTGATTTTCTATTCCTTTGCGCCCTGCCCTCTATTGTGGTTGGATAGCTGGACGTCCAAGAGCAGAGACTGTGGGATCTGCAGAGAGATCTGCAAGAAAGCCAGCAGAAGCTCCAGAGGGGACACGACCGCAACCAGCAGCTGCACAGGCAGCTACAAGATGCCAGGAAGCAAGATCAGGAGCTGCAGGCTCAGGTAAAAGCTTCACGGCCAGGCCCAGGCTGCTCGGGCCCACACACTCTCGCTCTTTCTCGCTTCCTCAATGTCAGTGCTTTTCTTTGTGACATACTTTAATCTCAGACCACTACATTTGCAGTAATTTATCTATTTTTCTCTTCTTCTAAAAGGGATAATTTCATATAAGAAAAATAATAGCTGTAATTATAAAGAATTGGCTTGTGCTGTAACACACCAAGTTTACAAAGAGGAAATTTTAGTCGTGAATGATTTTGAAAAAGCTTTAAGAGGGGAAAAAAACAAGATACTATATTCAAGAAACTTTATGTAGTTTGAAGCTTTTGTTGTTTTTCTACATGGCGCTTGCTGTAATGACAGTGGCTTGTGAGCTCCAGTTGCAACTTTGAGATGTGGATGGATGTTTTGGCTGACTGAAATACTTAATATACAGTTTGTTGGGAGTCTGAAATCTGTTGTTTTTAGGTACCAAATAAGCTCTTTATTTGTTTAGGTTACTCTGCTAACCTTGTTATATTCCAGGTTTGTTATAGAGAGTGCAGTGCATGTGTTGAGCAGCTGGCAGTGCCTGTCTGAACTCTTCCAGCTTGACTGAAGTTAGAGTTTACTTTGAGACAGGTGTCCCCCCCCCCCTGTTGATGTGAGGAGGGTCCCAGAATTTTCTTGCCAAATGCCAGGGAACATGATCCCAAAGAAGACATTTACTCTGGAAGGAAAAATGCAAATAGATACTAAAAAACATGTCACAAAACCCTACTAAGGTAGCTCTTTCAAACAAAGCTCAAGAGACTTTATGATCTAAGTTATGTTTTTATGTATCAACCCTGTCTGAGATGTTTCTCGGGACAGCTATACAGTATAATCATTTGATATTATGATTAATTGATGAGAAATATTTGAGCTTACATTGAACTGTCTGAAACTCTAGTAAAGGACACATTGAAATGACAAAAATCAGAGAAGGTTAAAGCTGTATTCTCCATTTATTCTCATTTGGATATTGAATGTTGTGTGATTTTCTCTCATTTGGGCTGTAAAGTGTAACGCATACATAATTTAAATGCATCTAACCAAGCAAACAGTTTGTTGTACTGGGCACGTAGGTGCAAGCTTGTTTGCTGCAATGAGACTCTGAGCCCTCCCCTCCTGGATGGGACTGCTGACCAATCAGAGCTCAGGCCAGTGCTGTCCGTCACCAGTGGCTGTGTCACCTGTCGCTAGGCGTCATGGCAGACTGTTGGGGGAGCTCAACACTGATTGCTCAGAGAACAATCTCACAGTGCCTTAGTTTACTAACACTCCCATAGTTAAAGGCACAATATGTAAGATTTTTTTATTCAAATATCCAAAAAACACTAGAACAGTGTTATATATTTTGCTGTCTTGTGTACTTACATTATCCCAAATGTTTCAAAGAATGTTTAAATCCAGAGAAAAAAGCAATTTTAACTAGTGAAACGGACCGTGTCCATAGTGCTCTTGCGTCCCCTGCCAATGATGTCATACACCCTCGATTTCCGGTTTTCTTTTGTAGAAAACATGGAAACACCAAAGACGTTTTAATATTTTATGCGTTTTATTAGACAGGTGACGACCGCACATAGTAGCATTATAACAGAACTTTCAAATGTATCTAGTGTGATAAAACAGTGCTGTTTACTTCACATACGCTCGACCGGAAGAAGCGAAAGTGGTCGACTGTGGCATAATAAAAGCTCCGCTGCTTTCGCACTGTGTATCACGCTCGTCAAAATCTTTGTGCTCATTCAGAGGCCTCGTTTTGCTTCGAAGGCTTTCTGCCTCACTCTGCTTCATACTACGATGTTAATAAATCTTTAATACATTAGCTCATCCATGAACATGATTTCTGCCCGAGTCCTGTCGGATTGCATCGGCTGTGGGGATGAAGACGACAACTCCCATGATTCCACACTCAGTCACTGCGTCATCAAACTACACCTTCGTTTCTTTGTTTATTTTGAACGCGCGCCCTCTAGCGGTGAAAATTACATTCCTTGCCTTTAAGTTTATGGCCTTTTTACGCTCCAGCCGCAGTTTGTTTGTTATCATGAGGGGCACCTTTATTATCTCAGTGTTCACTGCTTTATAGTATTTTAACCATATTCATTACTTTGTAAGCCTGAGTTTTGTGTGAAGTATCATTTTCAGTTCTCAAGACATGAGGAAAAATAGAGGCAGCATCATTTTTTTTTGTTTCTGTTTAGAAGATATATTTAATTGTTAAATGTGCACCAAGTATTTTTTCTTCATGATTTGCTGATTGATGCAATGGTGCTTTTGTACATTATACTGACACCTATTGCTGTGGATGCAGTATCACAATTTTGGTCACCAATGCTGTTTTAAATAAATATCATATTCAGAGACCGGGCGCGCATTGTGCGCAAGAAACACAAACTGTGTGCAAGACAAATTGTCATCTCATCTGGGTCTTGCTTTGCTTCCAGCTATTTTAGCTTTACAAAACCCCCAACTGCTCCCTGGGCGCCGCAGCATTGACTGCCTACTGCTCCGGGTGTGTGTTCACGGTGTGTGTTCACTACTGTGTGTGTGCACTTGAATGGGTTAAATGCAGAGCACAAATTCTGAGTATGGGTCACCATACTTGGCCACACGTCACTTCAAAAAAAAAAAAAAAAAATCTGATTGGTGGAAATACCAGCGTATTTAAGAAGAAGAATGTAAGCAGCACTACACAACCACATGAAAACAGCAGCGCAACCGGTGTTTATCATAGCAAAGGCAACATATCTTATGAGCTCCATGAGTGGACAATGGGAATGCCAGAGTTTATGATATTTAGAAGAAATCTCTAGCATCTCTAGCAAAAATTTGATCGCAGTGACCATTAATCGGCTGTTGGTGAACATGTCAAACCAGCGATCAAAGACTACAGATTTTAGCCAAGAATTATAGGCAAAAATTTGGGCTATAGCTGCTTCATTTATTCCACAGATGAAAGGTTCGATTACAGAGGTTGTAAGCTCCATACTGGTTGTTCCAATCATAAAGTGATCAGCCAAGACACATTGTGGTATACATCTGGTAATGTCATGCGTTAGTGTTTACAATAAGGCCGTAACCATGTCATGAACATTGGGACGGACAAAAACTTATTTTTATGGACAATGATAGATAATTAAAGATGAGCAGTGAAAATAACTAGAATTTATTGTAATCGATAAATAAATAAATAATTATCCACAAATTCTTTCTTAACATGCCTAATATAGCAAAAATGGTTTCATTATTTTGTATTGTTTCATTGCTTTCAGTTATTAAATACACAAATGATGTACATTTAAAATTGATAAATTTGAGGAACAAAAATATGCATTACTGGATATTACTGTCATTTGCTTACATTTTTTATTGTAAAACATTTAAACAGTAACATCATAAATATTTAACTACTGGCATCTTGCCTTACATGCTTTCACTGAAGTAGTGCGCTGGAATTCATGTTCTGGTTCTGATAACAGTCTGCCTTCTTTGATTTGATTGACCATCTCAATCATTTTGACATTGACCAGAACTGTTAGACCACTGAGGCAGCCATATTTAATTATTGGTGGTTATGGCCCCTGGTTTACACTGCTGTGTTGCCATGTGCCTTTTTGTCCAATGTTGTTGAAGTAAATAAATCTCAAAATATTTATTATTATTATTTTATTTCATTTATTAGGATAATTGATTATTTTATTTAGCATTGTCCCATTTCATAATGAGATCACCTGAACAGGATGTTAATGCCAGCTGTAAATTAAGTCATAGTATGAGTACTAGTATGCCACTTTTCCACCGTCGGACCAGTGCGAGCCAGTACTTTAAACAGGCCGGGCGTAGCTAATAGCCTCGGACCTGTAGCACAGAGGCCAAAATCAAACTGTGTTTCCACTGTTGGGCCAGAACCACCACTCTATGTGAAATAACACAGCAATGTCTTTATCTCATATGTGTACACACGATCGGTCAAAACGATTCATTGCTTTAGCTGTAATAAAAAGCTTTGTTTACTATAGGAGAGCTACTGTATATGAAGTGTGTCTGCTCTCTTGTAGCTCTCAGAGGTGAAAAGGGATCTGGTGAAGCTGCAGCTGGAGAATGAAGCTCTACTGGGAATCAAACGACACCAGGCCACTGAGGTACTACTGTTGATGGCAATGTTTACCTATAAGTTCATTTGTGAAATGATTTTCATGCTTTATTGGGTGTTTGAATAACGGTATTGATGTATACGCTTAGCCAACAATTTTAGAGATTTTGGTCTGTCATAATGAAGATTGGTGCTGCACTTACATGACTAGTAAATAGCTTGGGATGTTACTATAATGGCCACCAAGTGAACTCGAAGGCCACCTTGATTAAAGGTACCAAGTTGTTTCTTTAATATAGTTTGTTACCATGAGCATAACATAAAATTAGAAGTATAACCCTTTGCCACACAAAATACTTTGATACTGGGTGCAACATATCTTGTACCTTTCATATAGTCTGAGATCTTTTTAACTTGTTTGTGCAGCGGTGTTGTGTGTATGTGTTCGTTCTCTCTCTCCCTCATTAACCTGTATGGCCGTGGATCTGTCTCTCTCTAGGGGGCTGGGTTTTATATTGGAGTTATACATAGCCATGGCTTTGGGGCTGCTGAGAAAAGGTCAGGCCTTAGTGAGCGAGTCTGATTATAGCTGGGAAATAAGTGCTCCACGGGGCTGATTGCAAGGAGGTCACCTCCACCAAGGGTCAGATTGAATTAGTGTGTCTGTGTGCGCCCTTGGAAAGAAGCTTCAATTGCATTAAGTTTCTCATGTCTGGCGCCGCCCTGTAGATGGACAGAGTCACTGCGGAGCTTGGTTTGGTTCGGTCCACGGCAGAGCAAAATAGCAAAGAGGCCCAAGAAGCTTGGAAGAAATGCCTCGAACTGGAGGATGAGCTGTCTCTTGTCCGAGCCCAGCTGAGCCGGAGCCAGGAAGGGACTCGGGGTGCCAAAAACACAGTGACATTGGATATTTCACAATGTACAAATACAATCAAACCGACTGTGAATATATGCACTTGAGTAGTTGTGCTAGGAATGGAAATGGACCTGGCCATACCATGCAGGGTTATTATCATTAAGTAAAACTTGAAAATAATAATTTATACTTATAATAAAATAAAAAATAAAAATAAACAATGAATTATTGTAAAAGCACACAGCAAAATTACAAAAAATTTAATAAAAATGAATGTGAAAACAGAAAATATAAACATAAAATCTAACTCAAAATACTAAAAACTATAATAGTGCAGTATATCAGTGATGCTAAAATAACACTGATACCATCATGCAGTGATGCTATCGGCTGTTACTACCATGGTACTGAATTATTAATATTCATATATACCACAGCATCTACATGGTATTCCAAAGGTACTTCAGTGAATACCGTTTATTACCATTGGACATGTCCAATAAACCATTGTCATTCTCTAGTTAGTATGTAATTGTAGTCTCTGGCCTTGTCCCAAATGACATACTTCATGTGCACTTGTGGACTTACAGTGTCCTCTGCGTATGCGTGTCCGTTAAGTTCATGATACCATTGCTTGTCCTATTCATCATTTTAGCGGCATTTCATCACAAAGGTGTGGACTCAGTAAGAACCCGAGGGTTTTAGGGTGTGATTTGGGACAGGGCCTCTGTCATTCATATACCATCTGCTGTTTGTTCATAGTCTTTGACCTCTCTGTAATGTCACATGGTCTGGGAGTCATTACTGCGGTTATTACTGTTCTGTTTATCCAGTTGACCTCTGCTCATTTTACTGAGCTGTCTTAAGCAATTTTACAGACTTCAGATTTTTAGAACAGTTTTTACCCTGAACATACATTATACTGACAGATGTTTAGGATCAAGGAACTCGTAAAAGAAGAAAGTATAAATATGATGGCTGATTACAACTTACCAGAGTACTGTCTGTTCTGTTTTGGATGTTTTTATTTTATTTATTTATTTTTTCATTTAATTTTATTTAATTGTATTATTCATGCCACTTTGATAATAAAATAAAATTATAAAGTGGAAATTTGTAGAAAAAGGTTTAGTATATTCAAATTTGCAGACCAATTAGTTATCATTAGTTATCAGACCCTTGTCCCAGAAGGACTGAAATTTTGCTACCTGGTCTCATAGCATTCGTACCTGCGTGCACTTTTTAGCGAGACACCAAATACGTACCAATGACTACATTATTACTGCAGTTTCCAAAAGAATCAAACACTAGAGGCAGTAAAACTCTGACATCTTTTACTCCTTTTCACACACATTTACAGAGTTTTGATTAATAAAGCGTAATTTTTTTAACCCAATTACTTGAAGAATATCATGTTACGACTTCAAAATAATATTAATATGCTAGGAGATTTGAAAACTGATGCTTTGGTATGTTAGCATCACACATATCCAGCCTCGTATCTGTGGGTTTTCATAGACGGTAAGTTTGTTCGGAAAGCTCAGAGAGTACGGAGACGTACTTAGGAGGCGAGGAGCTCCGATTTGAATCCCGTGTCATCACGGTTGGACAAAGCAGTTCAAATCTGCATATAAGGAAGATGAAATGGCACGGTTGCATCAACAAATATGTTTTTATATCAGTTTTACATTTGTAAACACTATCGGGTAGGTTTAGGGTTGGGTTTTGTGTAAGGCATATTTACATCAAGATAGAGCATTAACTTTTAGCGACGGTCCCCGGATATTTAAATTCTGAACTGCTGCAATACTGTCACAGATCAGCCAGGCTCCACCACCAACCTCTCACAGCGATCACTGTCACCTGAGTTTTAACTCAAACCACCTGCACCTCATCAACACTCAATTAAACCAGCACTACTTAAGCACACACCTCACCTCAGTCAGTTGTCCGATCTCGCTTACACGAAGTGGACTCACACCTACTCTACACAGTTACTTACCTCAAGATTACTTACCTCCTGTCCCTGTTCCTCGTTGGTCCTCCGTGTCTCCTACGTCTGCCTGTCTTCGTCCGTCACCCCAGCTCGTCTTCGGTGTCGACCCGAGGTGTGTTCTTACCACGTCATCCACAAGTTCCTGGCAAGAAAACCATCATCAGTATATCCTTTAACTTTCTAAGTACTTCAAGATACGTACTCACCATTCTTCCCTGCTTACCCGACTGCTGAATTCAAATAAACATCACAGTGTTATTTCATATCCTCCGTGTCTGGTCTACTTCCCGTAACAGAAGATCGGACTAACAACAGAGTGATTCAGTATGAGTCGGCCGGATCCATTCCAGGAAATCATGGACAAGCTACGACGTGTCCTCACTGCTACACCTCCACCAGCACCAGCCACCACTTCCGTATCCACCATCGCCAGTCCTTCTTCGCCGTTGATTGCCAGTCCCATGGCCAGACCAGCGCCATTCTCTGGTGTAGCGGAGGAGTGCAACGGTTTTCTCCTACAATGCTCACTCTATATAGAGATGCAACCTCATCTCTATACCACGGAAAGATCTAAAGTCTCCTTCCTCATTTCACTCCTTTCTGGCAAAGCATTGCAGTGGGCAGAGACGATCTGGGCTCAAGCCCGTAATATTACCCAATCATTCTATAACTTTGTTTCTCATTTCAGAGAAGTCTTTGGACGGCCACACGGTGATCCCACCGCAAGTGATCAGCTTGATCACCTCCGGCAGGGGTCTCAGCCCATCAAGGAGTATGCATTGAGGTTCAGAACGCTCGCGGCTGCCAGCAGTTGGAATGAACGCTCATTGATCACCACTTACCGCCAAGGATTAGAGCCCAGACTTCGCTTGCAGATGGCCAGTTACGATGACAACCTTGGCTTGGAGACTATGATCCAACATTCAATTCGTTGCTCCTCTTGCATGCAATCATGCTTCGACGAACAAACCTCTTGGAACCGTTGCACTCCTTCATACCGTCACCCGGAGACCCCTTTCCCTCCAGAACCAGATTCAGAACCCATGCAAACTGAGGCAATGCGGTTGGCACCCGCTGAGCGGCAGAGGTGACTATCTAAGGGATTGTGTCTATACTGCGGCGGCGGAGGGCATGTGATCTCTTCATGCCCCACTCGTCCACCTCGACTATTGGTGAGTTCCATCCAACTGGTTCCCCAGAACATGTCTCCACTCACTATTGTGGTAACGCTGATTACCCCCCATATCTCTCTTCCAGTTCATGCCCTCCTCGACTCGGGATCAGCCGGGAGCTTCATATCTGGGAGCCTCTGCCGCCAGCTCAAGATCCCTACAGCGGTCAACCCAAAGACCTACCAAATCCAATCCATAACTGGAAAGTCTCTCAGTCATCATAATGTCAGGTACCTTGCTGGTCCTATAACCCTACGCGTGGGCCTTCTACACGAGGAGAACATTCAACTTCTGGTTCTGGAGGAGGCCAACACTGACATCATTCTTGGCCGTCTGTGGTTCGCCGTACATGAACCTCAAATAGCCTGGCGTACAGGAGACGTCCTGAAGTGGGGCAACCAGTGCTTCCCAGATAAACTACGAATATTTGGTTATGCCGTATGGCCTAGTCAATGCCCCCTCCGTATTTCAGGACTTCATGCACGAGGTGCTCCAAGAGTACCTCCATCGCTTCGTCTTGGTATACATCGATGATATCCTCATCTACTCTCTGAGCCTGGCCGAACATCGCCACCACGTTGCGGAGGTCCTTCAACGTCTGCGGCAGCTCCACCTCTTCCTCAAAGCTGAGAAATGCTCATTTCATCAACCATCCGTACAATTCCTGGGTTATCATATTGACAGTAGTGGCATTCGGATGGACGAGGGGAAGGTGGAGGCCATTAAGACCTGGCCACAACCCACAACCATCAAAGAACTCCAACGCTTCCTGGGATTCCCCAACTTCTACCGCCGTCGTTTGATCCCACTCAAGAATCTACCCACGGCCATGGAAACGGCGGAGCAAATGTTTAACCACGTGTTCAGGTATTTCGGCATTCCTGAAGATATTGTATCCGACCGTGGACCTCAGTTCATTTCCAGAGTATGGAAGAACTTCCTCAAGCTCCTAGGTGTGACTGTCAGTCTATCGTCTGGGTACCACCCGCAGACCAACGGGCAGACGGAGAGAAAGATCCAGGAAATTGGTCGTTTCCTGCGAACCTTCTGCCACGGCCACCAGCACTCTTGGAACCAGTTTATTGGCTGGGCCGAGTACGCCCAGAACTCCCTTCATCAACAAACCACTGGACTCACTCCCTTCCAGTGCGTGCTCTGTTTCCAGACACCTTTGTTCCCCTGGGACGGGGAACCATCAGATGTACCTGCAGTAGATTACTGGTTCCGAGAGAGCGAGAGGGTCTGGGACGAAGCACACCACCATCTTCGACGAGCTATGGGCAGGCGCAAATTGACAGCAGACCTTCGACGATCCGACTCTCCTCCTTACCAAACTGGTCAGAAGGTTTGGCTGTCCACACGGGACATCAGATTGTGCCTACCCTGTAAGAAGCTCGCTCCCAGATACGTTGGCCCCTTCGTCATCCAGAAGCAGATTAACCCGGTCAGGTTTCAACTCAAGCTACCCCCTCAATACAGGATTCTTCCCACTTTCCACGTCTCACTTCTCAAACCCTATCACTCTCCTGTCTCTCCATCCACAGAGCCTGGCCCGATTACGGAACCCCCTCTCCCGCTGATTCTGGAGGATGGAGCGGTCTACGAGGTCAGAACCATCTTGGATTCCCGACGTCGTGGTGGTCGGCTGGAATACCTCGTAGATTGGGAGGGGTATGGACCGGAGGAGAGGTCATGGATTCCCAGAGATGACATCCTGGATCCAGCTCTAATGGAGGAATTCCACTCGAACTTCCCCCAGCGCCCAGCACCAGAGGAAGACCACCACGTCGTCGGGTCCCTCGGCCCTCAGGAGCGGGCCGTGGAGAGGGGGGTAATGTCACAGATCAGCCAGGCTCCACCACCAACCTCACACAGCGATCACTGTCACCTGAGTTTGAACTCAAACCACCTGCACCTCATCAACACTCAATTAAACCAGCACTACTTAAGCACACACCTCACCTCAGTCAGTTGTCCGATCTCGCTTACACGAAGTGGACTCACACCTACTCTACACAGTTACTTACCTCAAGATTACTTACCTCCTGTTCCTGTTCATCGTTGGTCCTCCGTGTCTCCTACGTCTGCCTGTCTTCATCCGTCACCCCAGCTCGTCTTCGGTGTCGACCCGAGGTGTGTGCTTACCATGTCATCCACGAGTTCCTGGCAAGAAAACCATCATCAGTATATCCTTTAACTTTCTAAGTACTTCAAGATACGTACTCACCATTCTTCCCTGCTTACCCGACTGCTGAATTCAAATAAACATCACAGTGTTATTTCATATCCTCCGTGTCTGGTCTACTTCCCATAACAAATACGTTTCTGTAGCAACGTAATAAAAACACAGCAATACGTATCTATGTAATAAAAACGTGCCAGGGTTCACGTATTTAACCTGTGTTTTAGCGCCACTCGGTGGACATTTCTCTTTGAAACTGTGGGCGAAACGTGCTGTAAGGTATGTAAAACGGTGTCGCACTGAAAGTGCAGAGAGGTACGTATTTTTAAAAGATCAGGTTGGAATTTTGCATTGGATTTGAAATTACACATGAAATTGTGTATGGCAGAAAGTTTTTGATCTCTCTGTCAGAATATCAACGAGAGCTCATGGGTGCTACATTCTTATTCTTTGTGTTTTATGATCGTTCATGATCTGGAACTTTAATCAAATTTCTGCTTGGAGAAGTTAATCTAAACATAGTATTTTTCAACATTACCTGCAAATTCTCACCTAGAATCAGACCTATAATTTTCCAGAAGTCCAACAATTCACAAAAAAAAATGTTTTATTGTCTTATGAAGTATTCTAATTTGTTGTGAATTGGTGGGTTTTTGTTAAATGTGAGCCAAAATCATCACAATTAAAAGAACCAAAGACTTAAACTACTTCAGTCTGTGTGCATTGAATTTATTTAATACACGAGTTTCACAATTTGAGTTGAATTACTGAAATAAATTAACTTTTCCACGACATTCTAATTTATTGAGATGCACCTGTACATGAATGCCATATTGTTTACTTAAAGGATAGCTTTCCCCAAAATGAAAATGCATTCATAAGTTTCTCACACTCATGATGCTTCAAACCAGAATAACTTGTTGAAATGTCTAAAATGAGCCATAGAGGTGGTCCGTATGTCCTGTACTCTATATTTCAAATCATTTGAAGCTGTATGATGAGGAACAGACTGAAATTCTCAGTCCATTATTGTACAGTTTCATCTACATATTTAAATATATTGTCTCAAGGTTTCCAGTGTATAGCAAATGTTGATATATTCCTCTCCAAATCTATTATATGACTTCATTTATAGAATAGATGAAGTAGTCATACAGACTACTTTATTGTGCTTTTTGTCCTTTTTGGAAAGAACATGAGTCACAGAGTTTGTAACAACATAAGAGTGAATAAATAATAAGATAATTTTCTTTTTTTGGCTGAACTATTTCTTTTAAAATCATTATTACTCCACTGCACAGCTGGACAATTTTGCCTTTTGAAAGACCTTCGTATCTGAGGTTAAAATAAGCCCCCGGCACAAGCCTGTCTGCCCACAGATCACACACTTCCACACTCTTAACGCTCATGATTTTCACAGAAATGAAGCTGCGTTCGTGATTGAAACTGTGGCTGCATTATTACTCACCGGTGACTGTGTGAGTGTGTACGTGTCCGTCTTGTGTGTTTTAATGACGCATACATCCTTTATCTGCAGCCTGCACTTAATCCCAGCACTGCTGGCTCAGGAACAGATTACTGACAGCAGATGTGATGAGAGCAGAGCAGGGGAACCCGACCCACACACCACACACGCACGCACACACACACACACACACACCTCCGCTTCTCATTTTGACAGAACAGTGCAGCCATTTTCTCACTGCTCTGTTTGTTCTGAGCTACCATCTTTGCTCTGGTTATTGTCTCCTACTCAAAACATTTCTGTGTTTGATGGTAAACATTTGCGAGGTGAATTTCATGATTTTTGTGCATGTGTGTTCCCAGGCTGAGCAGATCCAGCGGCTGGAGGAGGAAGTGTCCAGGCTGAAATCTCAGCATAGTTCAGTCAGTCAGCAGGTAACAGCAGGTCTTTGCAACCTCACACTCTTATTTCTAACATCTCCCAGTGTTACCCTGTCAGCAGAACTGTCACTTGGACTGTCACTTTTTTTAACCTTTTTTTCTTAAATATTGAAATGCAGTCAAGATGTAGATGGGGGCCCATATCTGTCCCTTTAAGGCACATTGTATATCCCTCAATCCTTCAAGCAGCTATTAACTTGTGAAGTTAATTTAGCTGGATTTCTGCTGTCATTAAAGAAAAATGGCTTCTAGCACCAGTTATTATAGTAAATGGCTAGCATCTAGTTGTTATAGTAAATTAAAACCATAAAAAGCGTTTGTTTCTTGAAATAAATAAATTAAATAGTGGTCTCAGACATTTGGACCACATTATGTGTCAAATCACCAATAATATTGCTTAAATTCCTCAAAAAACTGTATGGTCCAGTAAATGTTATAGCATGTAATTTAAATCACAAAAAAGTGATTTAATCATTAAAATAAAATAAGATACAATAAAGTAAAATACAAATTCAACACAAAAATATTTTCTTGGTCATGTGACTATTAACCAACATTAGAGAACTGGGAATGCGATAATTTTTTGTTGAATTATTGAAATATTAACTTTAAAAACTTAAAATCTTAGGTGGTGCTTTAAGTAAATATTTTAGGCCAAAGGGTTCAGCTGTTTTTTCCCAATGGCAATTCGAAGTGCAGATCCATGCACATTTGAACAGCTAATATTGGCTACAACCCATTGCACTTTTGAGGAGGAACTACAGACCTGCATCAAAAGTGTGAGAAAAAACTATAAGCATGGCAGACTCACATTTAATAAAGAGATTTAGATCAAGAGATTTGAGTGATCAATAAAACTCAAATAAATAAAATATTTATATTTATATAATTTGTGTTTTATTGCTAAGACTTTACAATAAGGAACATTAGTTAACTACATTAACATGAACTAAGAATGAACAATACTACAGCATTTATATACATGAATAAATAGTGTAATAAATCTATTTTTCATTGTTCGTTCATGTTAGTTAATACATTAACAAATGACACCTTATTGTAAAGTGTTGCCGTTTTATTTTTTATTTTATTATTTATTTAAGCCAGCTATTTGCCAGGAAAACATGGACACATTTTCATGTATTTAGTTTAACTGGATATAGTTTAACTTGTATTTAAAATAATTAAATCTAAAATAAAGTCTAAAACTATAAACCATATTTAAAAACCAAAAACTAATAGCAGGCGAATAGGGAGGCAGCACATAAGTCACATGATATTTAGAGATCAGGTGATTGGCTGAAAAAGTTATACTGTGCCGTGAAAAAGGTGTATGTTTTTTTTTTTTTTTTTGCATATTTGTCACACTTTAGAGGATTCAGATCATCAAACAAATTAGAATTTTACACAAAGATAGCTCGAGTAAACACAAAATGCAGTTTTGAAAATGTGTTTAATTTATTAAGGGAAAAAAGCTGTTCAAACCTGCCTGGCACTACGTGAAAAAGTAATTACCCCCTAAATATAATTACTGGTTGTGTCACACTTTGCAGCAACAACTGCAATCAAGTGTTTGCGATAACTGGCAATGAGTCTTTCATATCACTGTGGAGAAATTTTGGCCCACTCTTCTTTGCAGAATTGTTTTACTTCAGTCACATTGGAGGGGTTTCGAGCATGACTGTTTAAGGTCATAACACAGCATCTCAATCAGATTTAAGTCCAGACTTTGATTTGGCTGCTCCAAAACCTTAATTTTGTTTTTCTTGAGCCATTCAGAGGTGGACTTGCTGGTGTGTTTGGGATCATTGTCCTGCTGCATAACCCAAGTGCACTTGAGCTTGAGGTCACAAACTGATGGCCGGACATTCTCCTTCAGGATTTTCTGATAGAGTGCAGAATTCATGGTTCCATCAATTATGGCAAGTCGTCCAGGTCCTGAAGGTGCAAAGCAGCCCCAGACCATCACACTACCACCACCATGTTAGACTGTTGGTATGGTGTTCTTTTTATGAAATGCTGTGTTGGTTTAACGCAGCGGTTCTCAATTCCAGTCCTCGCGCCCCCCGCTCTGCATATTCCGTATGTTACTCTTATCGCTTCAGATGTTTGTTCTATTCGAACGTAAGTGCCCTGCGAAGTGGACATCACAGGATATTCCGCCATGATTCCAGTTCGAAGCGAACGTATATATTCCTTTCAAAGTGCATTGAAGTGTGCAAGACGTGAATTAAAATTGTATATATTTACAGAGGTATATGATGTCACACTCGTCCGTGCGTGAAGACGTTGCGCAGCGCAAATCCATGAATGAATGTTCCGAAATAAAGTAAACTTCAGCGGATTTCCCTGCTCAGGGAGTAGGGAGCAATGGACCCTGTGTAGGGAGCAATGGACCTGTGTAGGGAGCAATGGACACTGTGTAGGGAGCAATGTGTAGGGAGCACCCTGTGTAGGGAGCAATGGACACTGAGAAGGGAGCAATGGACCCTGTGTAGGGAGCAATGGACCCTGTGTAGGGAGCAATGGACCCTGTGTAGGGAGCAATGGACACTGTGTAGGGAGCAATGGACCCTGTAGGGAGCAATGGACACTGTGTAGGGAGCAATGGACACTGTGTAGGGAGCAATGGACACTGTGTAGGGAGCATGTCAATCGGAACACAGTTCATGCATGGAGCGCACTTCTAACAAGCTGATTATCTGAATCAGGTGTGTTAACAAAGAGAGACATGCAAAATATGCAGAGCGGGGGGGGGCGCGAGGACTGGAATTGAGAACCTCTGGTTTAACGCCAGATGTTACGGGACACACACCTTCCCAAAAGTTCAACTTTTGTCTCATCAGTCCACAGAATATTTTCCCAAAAGTCTTGGGTGTAATCAAGATATTTTTTGACAAATGTGAGACGAGCCTTTATGTTCTTTTTGGTCAGCAGTGGCTTTAGCCTTGTAACTCTCCCATAGATGCTGTTTTTGCCCAGTCTCTTTCTTATTGTTGAATCATGAACACTGACATTAATTGAGGCAAGTGAGGCCTGCAGTTCTTTAGATGTTGTTCTGGGTTCTTGTATGACCTCCTGGATGAGTCGTCGTTGCGCTCTTGGAGTAATTTTGGTAGGCCAGCCACTCCTGGAAAGGTTCACCACTATTCTCCATTTGTGGATAATGGCTCTGACCGTGGTTTGCTGGAGTCCCAAAGCCTTAGAAATAGCTTTATAACCCTTTCCAGATTGATACATGTCAACTATTTTGTTTCTCATCTGTTCTTGAATTTCTTTAGATCGCAGCATGATCTGTTGCTCTTAAAGCATGCTTCACTTTGTCAGACAGGTTCTAGTTAAGTGATTTCTTGATTCAACAGGTCTGGCAGTAATCAGGCCTGAGTGTGGCTAGTGAAATTGAACTCAGTTTTCTAAAATAATGTGGTTAATCACAGTTTTTTCATAATTTAACAGGAGGGGGCAATATTTTTTTCATGTAGGGCCAGGTAGGTTTGGACAGCTTTTTTCCCTTAATAAATGAAATCATCATTTAAAAACTAAATTTTGTATTTACTTGTATTATCTTTGTGTTATAGTAAAATTAGTTGGATGATCTGAATCTTTTAAGTGTGACAAATATGCAAAAAAACAGGAAGGGGGCAAAAACCTTTTCAAGGCACTGTATGTTCCAAACGTTTCAGATTTTAAATCAAGACATTCAGGGTGGACGTACTGCCAGAATCAAACCTGCATTTCCCACATGAGCACCAAGGCTTGAGCACCACAGTTCCAACTGTCTTGTGCCTCCTAATGCTACCCAAATTCAGTCTCTCATACCTAAATCACAATCTCTGCCACATGACGCCATGGCATGTCTTTCTTTCTTTTTCTCCTCACTTTTAAGTCTTTGTTTCTTCACGTCTCTCTGGTTGAGTCTTCGTAACCCTCCCTTCTCTTGGGGTAGCAGTGGGGACGGCTGGCCGCTTGAGCCCTCGTGGAGGTTAATGGTGACTCGGGCTCCAGGTGGGAGTAATCAGTTGTGTGCAGTCCAGCGGGGGTCAGCAGGTACCAGCGCTCCCTCCTGGTCCCCCCTCTCCTTCCTCCGGCGGAGGAGTGTAAGGGCCCGGAGAGTGCCGAATGATTGCTAATAAAACATTTGATTGAGAGGAGAGCGGAGTGCCAACCATAAACAGGCTGGATTCTGCCCTTTAATTTCACCATCTCCAGAGAATTGCTTTTGCTGTGCCGCAGAGCGAGGCTTATACACAAACAGTTAGTTGTCTAGCCTAGAACCGAAGATCTAATTTTGCGTGCGTGAGCGTGTGTGCGTGCGCACGTTTGGGTGTTTGTCTATTTTGTGTTCCTGGAGACAAAAACTAAGGGCTTTTCATTTTAAATTCTCACTGCTGTAGATGCTGCCTCGACGCTGATAAGAAAAAAACAATCATTTCATACTGCTGAGAAAATTGGCTGTAGTGCGGCCAAGATGGCAACAGCCTTGCGCAGAACACTTCGGATTCTAATTTGCTTTTTCTGTCAGGTTGAATTGTGTTGCTGAGGTGTGTGTGTACCTGACTGCATGCAGACGGTGTATTACTGCACTGTACGATTGACTAAATGCATTTTTGCTGCACTCATAGTATATAATCACCCCTGTAGCGCTCACAACAACAACTCAGAATTTCTGCATAAAACACGATTGCTTGCTTGCTTGCCTGTGTGTGTGTATATGTGTGTGTGTTGGGCTCAGATGAAAGGTTAACGCAGGAGCATATATCAGACACTAGCGTGCAGTAATAAAGGGCCGGCTATAGAGCTGCTTCTCTCCTTCTGGGAACTGCGCGCATTTTTATAACCTCGCTGACAGCAAGATAAAGTGCTCTTCCAATTAGAAAAATATTTGGGCGCATACCTTCCTGCGAGAGTCCCCAGCTTTTTTATTTTCAAAACCATTTTATATGGAATCTCGGGCAGTTTGGTTGTTTGTTTTTCGCTCCACGAATGCGACACGTGTGTTTTTGCCCTCGCAGCATGTGTGAGAGCGATCGCATGCATCCGGTTTTTGTAAGGGCTACGGTTGCAGACATTGCAATGCCTGCACTCCACGCTCACGAACGTGCCCTAATTAATTCTTAACCCTCGTCCGTGTTCTTTCCTCCTTCTTTTAAGAATAGATGTATGTTGGGGGGCTTTTCTTACAGAGTGCATTAAAATTAAATTCTCTCTTGTTGTTGTGAAAGAGGCGCACGTTAAAAATAATTGGATGAGGGAGAGAACAAAGGGCTGCCTCTCCCTTGCGTGGCTGCATGGCCCAGCGAGGCGTTAATGCCGCACCCGCCGCATTGTTCTGCTGTCTGCAGCCATCTCCCCAGCCAGACACTCAGCGCTGCTCAAGTCACTTTTAATGTCTGATAATCAAGGTGAATTTTCAAAAAGCTGCCATTTTCAAATGATGGTGTATATATTATGTGGAGATAGGGATTTTGAGAGAAGGGAGGGGGCCGGCGGTGGGCGGCAGACGGGATGAGGGCCATGCACAGTGAAAGAGAGACACCTACTGTTTGCCGGCCGTACTGCCGGGACGCTGTGCAGGGAGTTTGACGGTTGCATGACAGATGTGTGATTGGCTTGCGTGTAATCTGTGTAGCTTACGTGGAATGGGTCGGTGGAACATGGCATTCAGAGAATTGCGGTTTCTTTATTAACTATATTGTTCGTAGTACAAATCAGTGAAAGACAGCCAGAATACATGAATATGAGTAAAAAATCATATTGTGCTTTTCACACTTAAAAATTATTTAATGCATTTTTAGTGCATCAGCAATCAGCTATAAATATTACCATTTATGCAACTTGTTAAATGCAAATATGCAGAAGTCAACTAATTTCTATGTATTAATTTGTTTATTGTTAGTTCATACCTAATGCATTAACCAATGTTAACAGCCTATTGTAAAGTGTTTTTTTTATCTTACAAATGCACTCATATGGCAAATGTTTAGTGCTTTGCTTGACAAACGTGTGCTTCTCAGTGGTTTGCACCTTTATTTGCCACTGACATGTGTCAGCTAGCTTTGCAGGCTCTTATGAATTTACATTTTCATTTGTGAAGTACAGATGGAACCAGCTATTCGCTACTGTACACGAAGCTGCGCATTTTTATGCTGGTTTCACACATGCAGCTATGCCATTTTCATTTCAGAGAACGAGGCAATTTCTGGGACATGAATTCTGGTAATGGGACGAATTCTTGTTACCAGTGTTATTTGTCGTTATAAAGATACTATAGTTTTTATATAGATTGTGTTTTTTTTTTATAATACTTGAATTAGTTTTTATTTTCAGTTTTTATTTTAATATTTTTTTTGTAATTTTGTAAAAAAAAAATGCAAAAAAATAAATATAAATTTAATAAAAAAATAAATTATTTTATTTCACTTAATGTTTTTCAAGTAACGGATTTTATGATTTTATTTGTAAATACTATAATTCCTTAACACAAGCATATTTGCTGATATAAAAGTAGTTTGACCAATAGCATGCAAGCATTGGACATAATCGACCAATTGTGGCATACGAAAAGGCGGGATCTACAGAGAATGGTCAAAGCAATGCTAATACTTGTACATAGAATGTATAAAGACTATGGAGAGCATTTCAGTATCGAAACAAATCCCATACATTTTTACAATTTAGAAATCCGGGTCAGATGCTTCTTTAAGGTCCAAAAAGAGGATGTGTCCAGGAAAAAGAAGACGTATGGTCACCTTAATAAAGCCAATGCTGGTTTTTGTAAATGTACATCTATAGTCGTTCATTACTGGGTTAAAGCCCCACATCATTACCTTAGTGTGTAGCAACCAAGCTCTGTCTCACTATACATCCTTTTTTTCTTTCTGCAGTGCTTCTGCATTCTCATTTTTCACCCCAGCATGCACCGCAGCGAACGCTGCAATACATTACAGAGGTGAATGTATGCAGCACGTAGAACGTAATAAGTGTGTATTTATTTCCTCCAGACTGATTTACTCTCCCCTGGCTTGGAGGAGGGAGAGGAGAACAACAATCTACAATGAGCTTGATGTATCAGATCACAGTTTTTTGCAGTGCAATCCTTTTTATTACTACATTGTGACTGTTTTTGTTATTTTTTGGCTTGTACGTATGTGTATTTGTACATCCTGTTTCAAGCAAAAGTCTCTGTGGTGCTGTACTGAGGCGACTGAATACAAAAATGGGATGGAAGCCTGATATTGCTGCTGAGCTTTGTGAGGACCGTGACACGACAGGGTCCAAATGCATTATCCTCTCCATAAGGCCTCAACTAGTGATAAAGATGGAGAGAATTTTTTTGTGTGTTCTTAGAAGAAAATGGACGAGTAAAAAGCCTTTGGTCCAGTGCGTCTGTTTTTTTCATTGATTATGAGAGCGCTGGGGTTTGTTTTAAGATGCCTGTCTTCAGTGGACTGGCTTAATGCACCGGCAGAGCGGGGGAATGTGAACGAGGAGGACAGGAGCCTGTGTCTTCACTTCTCTTTCATGAAGAGAGACGTGACGTGCTTCCTGAGAAGGATCCTTGTCTCTGTGCGTGTTTGTGACTGCGAAACGAGGACGGAAGTATCTTTGAGGCACACAAACATTTATAAACAAAGAGGAATGCTTTTAATGGGTCACAACGCAGGGTTGTCAAGGGTATTTGTGGCTTCAGTACTGGAGGATGTGACTCTGACCTGTTGATCGACTGTGCTGCTCTGAATCAATGGAAAAGGAAGTTGACGCTCATGTCATGACGATGCATCCCGACAGGTTTCTAGTCATTAGTCCATCCTATCAGAAAGCAAAAATACAAAGTTCTGGCATGAAACTCTTGATAGCGCAGAACTCAATCTGACATAATGAGATAATTTTCACATGTAGCATGATTGGTTCTCTCCTGTATTGGTAGCCAATGAGCTCGCTGCTCAACATTCAAATACTTGGTTAATGCCTGTGGTAACAGTTGCAGCACACTTCAGAAAACCCTCTACCTTCTCCAGCTTCACCTGTATAGATCTGCTACGGGTTGATCATGTATGTTATGAGGGTTGTTCATATATGTTATATGTGCAGCAGCAGTATTTCTTACATGCTCACAGCAGCATGTTGTGGATCTATTGGCAGTGCCGCAGCAGCAGCGAAGCAGATCTATTCCACCAAGACCAAATACATAAACAGTGTCAAGTACATTACCATGCCAATCCCTCTGAGAGTTGTCATGACAGAAATACAAATCAGTACAAATTTTGTTTTTAATATTCAGCTATGGCGCAGGATTATAGACCAATTAAATTATACTATGGGCGGAGCTACCTAGTTAGATTCTGCATATATTTGAAATTAAGTTACTGACAAAAATAGCTTTTATTGATTAAGGCACTACTAGAAAAATTATGATAATATCCTGGCAGAAAATTATCAGTACCATTTTGTTAAGTTTATGGACATTTCCTTTAACCCTAAAACAAAACACAACACAATGCAATGCCTAATTCAAGATACAGGTAAAATGTGAAAAATGAATATGGGGAATTCCTTCATGTACTTCATGTAGCACAGTACATTGTGCCTTATTATTACTACAGGCTTTTCTTAGAGTGACACGTTTAGTATCATTGAGATACTATTATAAATTGTATTTATATTTTGAATTTAGTTTTCAATTTTCATTTTCATTTTAGTGAACATTTTAGTAATTTTGTGCGTTTTGTCATGTTAATTTTTTCTTCTATGTAGTTTTTATTAATTTTATCTTAGTTCTAGTTTGATAATTTAAAACATCAAGTTAAACAAAATGAAAATGAACAATTTTGCCTTGGCAAATATTTAAGGTTTAACGTTTTTTTATGATTTTAGTTAACCTGGATTATTATTTGATTGTCACATCCGTTTTTATTCTCATAATGCCTCATATTTAAGCTCTTAAATAACGTAAATGTTTATTTGTTTGTTTTCCACACTGCTATTTTGAAGTAGCCCACCCTGTTATGTGATTGGTTGGGTTTGAGTTAATTTCATCTATTGAGGTCTACATAGTTTAGCCATATGATCTGGTGCTGTGGAACTTTGCATACTATTTTTCCTTTACTTTAATTAGTAGCGGAAAGCCTGATCAGGTTAGCCAAACACTGCTTTTTACTGCACCACAATAATGGACTATGGTTACCAAACATACAGTAACTCTCCCTCCATCTCCACTGTTTTGAACATTGGTTTAGCCAGTCTTACTGTGTTGGACTGCAAACGTGCAAGGGTTATGGGTTAATTTAAAGGATTACTCCACCCCAAAATGAAAATGTTGTCATTAATCACTTACCCCATGTCGTTCCAAACCCGTAAAAAACGTTGCTTGTCTTCGGAAAACAATTTATGATATTTTGGATGAATACCGGGAGGCTTGTGACTGTCCCATTGACTGTCAAGTAAATTAAACCATCAAGGCCCAGAAAAGTATTAAAGACAAAATAGTCCATCTACCATCAGCGGTTCAACCGCAATGTTATGAAGCGACGAGAACACTTTTTGTGAGCAAAGAAAACAAAAATAACGACTTTATTGAGTCCTGTGATTCAACATGTATAGTATATATACCTAAAAGTTGTACACACACACACACACACACACACACACACACACACACACATATGCACTTATTTTGGTAAAAAATAATTGGTACTAACACTAAAAAATGTGTTCCTTCACAGAGTGATAAGGAATATTTCCCCCCATCCCCCCTTTCTCTTTCTCATTACTCTTTTCTGCTCTCCTCTTTGTATCCTTAAAATATTCCGCACATCTCGCTGCAGTTCCGCATGACAGACACCCCTAATATAATCTGTGTGTCTGAATTCTAATTTATACCGTCAGGATAAAATAAATAGTCTGCAGTTAATTATAGGGAGCCAGCGCCTGCCTTTGCCCGGGTGATTTATGATGTGCGTGCAGGCATTCTCCAACGCATTTTTCTTAATTTATTTTTAATCTGTCTTTCTATTAATTCTGCAGCAAACGTCTTAATGATGTGCGAGGTGTGCGTTAATGAGAGCAGGTGGAAGGAGAGGAGCTCAGGTGGGGGTGGGGTACAGGGGGTCTGGACCTACCAGGACCGCTCTTAGACCCCCCTTCACTCCTAACCCCCAAAAGCTCTCCCTTCCCCTCTCTCTCTCTCTCTCTCTCTCTCTCTCTCTCTCTCTCTCTCTCTCTCTCTCTCTCTCTCTCTCTCTCTCTCCTCTCTCTCTCCTCTCTCTCCTCTCTCTCTCTCTCTCTCTCTCTCTCTCTCTCTCTCTCTCTCTCTCTTCGTGTGTTTGCATTGTTCTGTCAGCTCTGAGGCTTTGTGTGCAATGCCAGTAAAAAATAGTTTTACCATGTAGCAGTGATAGTATCAGATGGTAATACTATGTTACTATGATATCCATTGATTACCATATTTATACCTTGATATTGACATAGTACTCTAATATACTTAACAATATTATGTTGTATATCCAAAAACATGCTATTACTGTACCGTGCTGTAGTGGTAGGCTGATGTTCGTTTTTTCATATTGTGTCAGGTTAGTCATTGGTTCCCTTGTTCACCCAATGTTCTCAGGTTTGTTCATGTCATTGACCCACTCTGTTTGCTATAAGTTGTCATGTCTTGTTCCGGGTCGTGTATTAATGTTGTACCTGTTGGGAGTCTAGTCGTTCATGCCATCTCTTTTTCAAGTCTGTGTCAAGTAAACTGTCTTTAACAATAACTGCACTTGGGTTTTCAACTTTGCATAATTCATAGGCCATTTAAGTTATGGGCATTAAATATCTCTTTTCGGTAAACCCATATTTCACCTTTACAGTCAAAACTGAAATTTCCTTGCTTTTTTCATGATAACTGAGGTCTAGCGGCTATGTAACTACCGTATAAGTTTCAAAACAGTCAGTCCACAGTAAAGTGCACACAGCCTGAACAAAGAAGCTGTGATTTTTCACGAGCCCTTGTGACGTCCGTAAAAATGTGATGTCAGAACTACTCAGTCACCGCCTTCAGTCACCAACCCGAGCACCGCCCACCGTCCTTTTGCCAAACCCCCAGACAACATCGCGTCCATGCCATCGCTGAGCGACAACAACACGGAAACATGTCGAAAAGGTTCACTTTAACGGACGAAACCAGATCAGCTGACCTGTAACATTACAAGGGATGGACGATCTGACAGGACTGTTACTATGAGGTGGATCACGTCTACCATGTATAGTAAAAACAAACTATTCATCATCTAGTCATGATGAATATATAAATACATTTCAATTTCAGCAGGCAACTATTTTTACAGCTAAATTATTATTCCAGCCACAATTAATCACAACACTGTATATAATATTACATATGATTATATATAAATCGTCAGTTTGTTGTTTTACACACATGCACACAGACATTAGTTCATACACAGCATATTCGTGAGATGCAATAAATCTTCAGACGTGCCCATAACAACAAAAGACAATACTTTATTGGACCTTTTCTGATATGAAGTGTGCGCTGCAAACGCGCGGGTCGTCTCAGCAACCCGCGGGGCGGGTTTTTGATGATTAAAAAAAAAAAACATGGTTTCTGTTCATTCATATTTTATTAGGTTCGTAATAGATTGATACTCGTTTTATCACGTTTAACCACAGCTGTTGTCGCCGAATCTGCACTGGTTTGAATGGGCCGCCTACTTGTCTGTGGGATGACCCTAGTTACCTGTGGTTTTCATTAACTCGGCCTGGCCGTGTTAATATACCTGTCATGTGTGGAAACTCAGGTCGCGGGGCGGGCGGGTTGTAAAACAGCAGACCAACCAGAAGAGAGGCTTTTGATGATGGTTTCATGCTCGTTTTAATATTAATTAGACAGGACAAAAACAGCAGACCAACCAGAAGAGAGGCTCGAATATTAATTAGACCTGTTTTTACCAGAGCTCCTGAGAAAAGAGCTGTAAAAATATATTGAGATGGTTTTTGGTACTTATACCGCAAATATATATTCTTAAGGACATCAAAACCTAAAATAAAACTCCAGAAAGGTGTACAATATGGGACCTTTAAAGTCCGCGTGAAATCAAAATTGACTATATTTATTTTGTTAGCGCACTTTGCTATTTCTGTGGTGAACAATTCATCCATGCAAGTCAATCCACAAAAAAATAGTTTGCTTTCATAATCTTTAATCCAAATCTGAAAATGCTCCTCGCCTCTAAAATGCTGGGCCTTCTCTCATGACATCAGTTTGACGGCTTGGGCATGAGCGTGACATCCTTAACCACACCCCTCCAACTGTCAGTGTTCATTTCTGAATGAAACGCCTACTTTACTACATCCAATCAATTCGCAGTAGAAAAAACAAGCCATGCCCTCTATTTTCCTCATTCAATATTCTGTTTCTCTCAGAAGTACGTCACAATACGGAAGTAAAAACGGTTGCAAACTTCCGGTTCACGCAGACTTTAATGCTCTGTCATACACAATAACTTAAGTGGCAAGTTAAGCCAAATAATGTAATATTTGCCATTATTTACTCACCCTCACATATTTCCAAACCTGTATGACTTTCCTTTTCTGCAGAAAACACAAAATAAAATATTTAGAAAAATGTTGGTAATGGTAACTAAAGAGTGTTTGGTGACCATTGAATTGCATATTGACAAAAACACTTGAGGCATTTCTCAAAATATGTTCTTTTATGTCCCACAAAAGAAAAAAAGTATTTGGTAAGTTTTGAAATGAAATGAGGGTTATTAACTGACAACAGATGTGTTTATAGCATAGCACTGAACATCTATTAACTTTGCAAAATTATTGTCATTATTATCTGCCTTCCTCCATCTTTAATGTTGATACTTTCATTCCCTTTCTAACTCGGCAACTCGAATATCATTATAAAATGTACATTTCCCACTGGTAGATATGACACATACATAACTTGAAATTGCAATTTTACAAACTACTGTTTTATGTACAAATACTGTTATTTGCGCAAAAAAAAACCAATATTTGTAATATTTGTAACAGTAATATTTGAAGGGTGCAGCTTCTGTCAGCTAGCCATCATTCAGCTTCTAATGGAACTAAATTAAACTAGAGTATAATGCTGCTTTAGGTACTGGTATAGTATCATAAAATATGATTAAGATATCATGGCAACAATATTGTGTACCATTTTTATTTTTGGGGATGTTGGTGTAGACGTGCTATTTCTCATGATAAGTGTGCTCATTTGTTGTTCCTATTAATGCTTACAGATGTGTCCTCTCATTTAAAAGGAAAACTTGTGTATTGCTTTGTTCCAATACCTATCATTGCTTCTTTTGAGTACCCCATGTTGTGTATGATGCTGTGTTGCTGCCTATTTAGACCATTCCATATCAATCACTTAAGAAGTTCCATTAAAGTTACGATTCTGCCTTAGTTTAGCTGCCTATGTAGGCAACAGACAGCATGGCAGCTCACTAGGTTTGGAAACAGAGCTTACAGATAAGTGCGTCTGTCTCAACACATCTCCTCAACTCTTTTCTCACATCCTCTACCATTTCTCTCCCCATCTGCCTTCCTTTCAGTTCCTCCTCACAAACAGATCCTCGGTAAAGCAGCTAAGCATGGACGGCTGCGGCGCAGCTCCTGCAGGAACAGAGGGATAATTTAATTTATCTTCCTTTTCGTCACTCCAGTCTGCTCATTTTATTCACACACAGATCATTACACACCAAGACCCCATTTTCATTTCCTACTGTGTACAGACGCGCACACACATACACATACGCATGGCTTTAACAAGGCTGGCAGGCCCAGTCCTGGTGCTGCTGTCGATCCATACCCGCGCTTGGATAGGAGAGATCCACACTGCCTTAATAGGTCCTGCAGGTCCTACCATAAAACACCTCTACAGACCTGAGGACCAGAGGCTTCATAAATTTCTCTCTCTCTCTCTGTGTCTCTGCAAGATGGAGTGGGACTGAATGCAGCCACATGGGGTTGGGGCTGAAATAGAGTCGTGCTGGGCGGCACAAGGGCTCGTCTTAACAGGTTCAAGTGTGTAGCTTGAAAGGAAAGGATTGGGAATATTTTTATGGAGTGGGCTGATATAAACGTGTATTTTTTTCTTTCATTTAGCACAGGAAACTATTTAAACTAGCTTAATCAGCAAGACAAATTCTATTTTATAAGAATACTGGAATCAGGATGTTTGGTTCTTTTGGCATTTCTCTTATGTTGAATCTGGCACCAATGAAGATGGAGCTAGAAAACTGTTTGGAACACTGTACTAAAAAAGTAACTTATGAGTCAGTTCTTGTAGATGAATCATACAGCATGAGCAGTGATGTCTGATTCTCGAGCGAATCATTCTTATTAGCCAGTTCTGAGATTCATACAGCATAGCAGTGAGTCTGATTCTCGAGTGACTGATTCTTATTAGCCAGTTCTTGTAGAATCATACAGCATGAGCAGTGATGTCTGATTCTCGAGTGACTGATTCTTATGAGCTGGTTCTTGTAGATGAATCATACAGCATGAGCAGTGATGTCTGATTCTCGAGTGACTGATTCTTATGAGTCAGTTCTTGTAGGTGAATCATACAGCATGAGCAGTGATGTCTGATTCTCGAGCGAATGATTCTTATGAGTCAGTTCTTGTAGGTGAATCATACAGCATGAGCAGTGATGTCTGATTCTCGAGTGACTGATTCTTATGAGTCAGTTCTTGTAGATGAATCATACAGCATGAGCAGTGATGTCTGATTCTCGAGTGACTGATTCTTATGAGTCAGTTCTTGTAGATGAATCATACAGCATGAGCAGTGATGTCTGATTCTCGAGTGACTGATTCTTATGAGCCAGTTCTTGTAGATGAATCATACAGCATGAGCAGTGATGTCTGATTCTCGAGTGACTGATTCTTATGAGTCAGTTCTTGTAGATGAATCATACAGCATGAGCAGTGTTGTCTGATTCTCGAGTGACTGATTCTTATGAGCCAGTTCTTGTAGATGAATCATACAGCATGAGCAGTGTTGTCTGATTCTCGAGTGACTGATTCTTATGAGCCAGTTCTTGTAGATGAATCATACAGCATGAGCAGAGATGTCTGATTCTCGAGTGACTGATTCTTATGAAGTTCTTGTAGATGAATCAGCATGTGAGTCTGATTCTTGTGAGATTCTTATGAGCAGTCTCATTCCGATTCTCGAGTGACAGTGAAAAAAAAAAAAATTAAGTAAAAGTAACACAACACAAGAGCATATATATAAATATAGGTAATAAAAAAGAAGAGAAATAAAGAGTAAAATGTGCAATAGAATAAAAAGTGCAAAACAAATAAGTGTGCAAAACAGATACTGGGACTTCATAAATAGTAAATGAACAGGGATGTGCAAGAGGGATGTGCAAACGGGTTGTACCGGGTATGCAATTGATGAGAGAATGAATGTTCTTGCAGTTAGGAGAATCAGACCGAGACTGAGTCAGTGATGAAGAAGCTCTGTCTTCTCAGTTTTTGCGACGCTTGCCAGATGGCAGTAAACAGAAAAGATGGTTACCGGGGTGATGAGTCTTTGAGGATGCTTTTGCAGCGTGAGGTAGATGTCCTGCAGAGAGGGAGAGCAGACCCTGAGAGCGCACGACTGAGCTTTGCAGTCCTGATTTGAGGAATTACCATACCACACTGAGATGCACTGATTCTTACACTTTCTATGGTCTTGTAGGTGAATCGTACAGCATGGGCAGTGATGTCTGATTCTCGAGTGAATGATTCTTATGAGCAGTTCTTGTAGGTGAATCATTTAGACAGTCTGATTCTTGAGTGAGCAGTTCTTGTAGGTGAATCTGATGTGAGCAGTGAGGTCTGATTCTCGAGTGACTGATTCTTATGAGTCGGTTCTTTTAGGTGAATCATACAGCATGAGCAGTGAGGTCTGATTCTCGAGTGACTGATTCTTATGAGCTGTTCTTGTAGGAGAATCAGACAGCGTGTGAGCAGTGATGTCTGATTCTCGAGCGAATGATTCTTATGAGTCAGTTATTTTAGGTGAATCATACAGCATAAGCAGTGATGTCTGATTCTTGAGTGACTGATTCTTATAAGCTGGTTCTTGTAGGTGAATCATACAGCCTGAGCAGTGATGTCTGATTATTGAGTGAATGATTCTTATGAGTCAGTTCTTGTAGGTGAATCATTGAGCAGTGATGTCTGATTCTTGAGACTGAGTGTTCTTGTATGTACTGAGCCTTGATTCTTGAGTGACTGAGCTGGTCTTGTAGGTGAATCATACAGCATGAGCAGTGATGTCTGATTCTCGAGTGACTGGTTCTTATGAGTGTTCTTGTAGATGAATCATACAGCCTGAGCAGTGATGTCTGATTCTCGAGCGAATGAGCCAATTCTTGTTGGTGAATTATTTAGCTTGAACAGTTATTTCTGATTCTTGTGCAAATTACTTTTATAAGCTGGTTCTTTTAGGTGAATCATGTAGCTTGAGGAGTGATGTCTGATTCTCGAGTGACTGATTCTTATGAGCTGGTTCTTGTAGGTGAATCAGACCGTGTGAGCAGTGATGTCTGATTCTCGAGTGACTGATTCTTATGAGCTGGTTCTTGTAGGTGAATCATACAGCATGAGCAGTGATGTCTGATTCTTGAGTGACGAGCTTTCTTGAATCATACCATGTGAGCTTAATGTCTCTTGACTCTACTGAGCCGGTTCTTGTTGGTGAACCTTACAGCATGAGCAGTGATGTCTGATTATAGGATGAATGACTCTTGGTCTTTTTAGTGAATCAGAAACACTTATGAATCCGTTGGAGCAGTTTCACGACTAGTCTGACTCACTAAATGAAACGAGTCATTAATTTGTTAGGGTTCCAAGGTTAATCAAAAAAAGTGATATTGCTTAGTGCGTTTTTCAAATTGCAAAGGCTGTGATTTAATTAAATAAATATATGTGCTGCATGTTTCAGAGTGAAGCATGACACTGTGTTCTTTTACACGTGAGCAGATCATGATCCTGTATTTTCAGAGCGGCTTGATTCACAGTAAATGCTAATTATTATTATTAATACTTTATAGTCATGTTCATATAATCACAAAATGTTGCACCAATGTCTGCAGCCCAACAAACAAGCACTTAAAAGATGATTTTTTTTTATATTTCTTCCTCAATTTCAATAAAATCAGTAATGCAACCATTAAGGAATAGTAATCGCTCAAAGGAATTGGTATCATAATCGTTAAATTCCATACGATTCCCATATCTTGTTGCTGGTGGTTGCCAGGACATCACTATGGGGTTGCTAGAGTTTTCTGTGTAATTTCACCTAGCAGTCTGATTGTAGGGGTAGTCAGTGGTTTATTTTTCTTACACATCAACAAAAGATGTTGATCACGTCCTACTCGGCGAAAATTACAGCCACCAAAATGCACGCCATCTAAGCTGATCTTTTCAGCGGGGCAAGCTCAACTGTTGATGAGATGTTTGTAAGACGAAATCATTTGTAGCGGTAGAGGTTCTCCAAGTCCCAGCGTGAGTCATTACGAGTGATTTTTACCTTCACGACACTTCACAGCTAGAACGCACACAGTCGTGATTTTGGCACGTGAAGCACAGCGTGCTGAAACGAGGCACGCAAGATTGGATTAAGAGTTACACTGGCAGTAAAAGGAGATGGCCGCCCAGCATCTGTTCTCCCTCTTTCCTCATGGCCCTCAGGCAGCGCGCGAGCGTTATACAATGTGTGTGCGCCTGCATTAGCCAAACAGATAGCTACCAACTTTAATTGCCTCTGCATCCACTTACTCACCCCTAACGCCCTTCAACCTCATCCACCCATCCCGCTTTCCTCGCCCGCGCAAATGAAAGAGTGAGAGGCGGGAGATGGAGGGAGAGAGAAGGCGAGCATAATTACTTATTTTAGTGGACTGCTGTAGAATGCCTCTCGCCAAATGACTCTAATTCCAAATGGTTAACAAGAGCCGAATAGAGCCGAATCCGTGTGACAGCAAATTGCTTTCCCATTTGCAGCCTTAATGGCTTTTCATACTTTGCACTTCCAATAAGCAGTAAACTCGGAAATTAATATTGCACGCTGTGTTATGATGCAAATGGGAGGGAGATAGGAGAGCCGTACCTTCATGCAGAAAGCTCTGATTAGATCTGTAATTGCTTCACTCTGATTTTTTCTCCCTCTCTTGCCCTCCGTCTTTCTCGTTCGTAACTTTCCGACATATTTATTGAGCTATTTTGAGATTTGCCATTTCACTTATGCATCAACATTGACTGCACTTTTGATTTGTGTCACGCTGTAGTTTTGTTTTCAAATCAATGCTAATCAGCGGTAATTTGCCAGCGGCGCGGAGACACTCGTCCTGGGGCTTCAATGTCTTTGCTGTCACCTTTAAGGTGTTTGTCACACATTCTAGTCAGAACAGCTTTTTAAAATGAAACAGAATAATAACAGGAGGCTTGTAAACGATGCACAAGCGGTTTTAAGGTGTCTTATTGAAATGCACGCCACTCGCACGTATGCAAACCTTTCACGATGAATAGACGATTGCGTTCGCCGGTTTGAAGATGTTTGCAGAACACTCAGAGGTGACGTGTTAATGGCGGTACTAATGAAAGCCTGAACTCTAACCGCTTGCTATTCTGCCTGATTAGCACATGCGTCTCACATTTAGCTGTGCTTGATTAAATGTAGATTCCTTTAGATTAAATTAAATTACATTTTGATTAAATACCATCAGGGCTGGAATGAAGCATGTAAATATGTAGATAATGTAAATAGGAAGATTTTCTTCTCTGTTGGGTAAAAATGACGTCCGACCATCAAACTTCAAATGATTCACTAAAGCAAGCATCGCTACAGTTGCTCATGTTCAGAGTTAAAGATCTGAATTAACTCTTAACATTAAAAGTATGCATTATACTTTGGCGAGTAAATGGACAAGAATGATAGGGCTGGGTATTAATAGTGATATACTCCCATTCTTTATTTCTGGGTTATTCGGTGTAGTTTGTTTTACAAAAATGACTTCTATGAGCTAGTGCTTTTTAGTAAATCAGAAACGGATTAGCCAGATTATCCAAACTGATCACTCTTATGAGCTGGTTTGGGTACTTTGCATATTGGAGTAGTGTCACCCGTGTGGGAGTTTTAACTCCTATTCACTGGGAATAAGAAAAAGTATTCAGTCGATGAAGAGACATATAGACTAAGGGACCCCCCCCACACACACACACACACACACACACACACTACGTGTAAACGTTATTTTTTTTGTGGCAGTTTTTACTTAAATAACCAGCTATATTTTTTCTAGCATTCGAATAACAATGGATAAACCTGAAATGATAGAAGAAGGATTTGGGGATTAATTTTATTTACAAATAAGGTAGAAAATGTGCATACTTTTAAATCGACACCTGCCACGGTGTTTCTTATTTGTTACCTGTGATCCCTCTTTGAGTGTTTTCTAAAAGCCGATGGGGGGGGGGTGTTAATCTTTCTTATCACTCAGCATATCCGGTTAAAAAAGTCACCGCTGGCCACTGATATATATATATATATATATATATGTGTGTGTGTTTTTATGCACATTAAATATGTGATTAATTTGCAATTAGTTAGATTAATTCAAATAATATACTGTATATACACTAGTGATGCGCGGATGGCGGTTATATCCGCGGGCGCTGCAGATGATCCGTGGGGTAATAAAAAAATGCATTCTGATCGGGTGGGTCGGGGGTGGATAAGATAATTCATTAATGATGCAAATATTAACTACATTTATAAATAGGCTACAGTCGAATAAAAAACTAACATATTAAAGTTATTCAACAGTGGCTATTTAGTCAAGAGCAGTGAGGGATTTTCTCTGTCTTTGTGTTTGATTTACATTATGACAGATGGCACAGCTATTAGGCTGCTGTCACAAGACCTATTTCACGGCTTTACTGATACAGATGCGTTTTCATTCGTACTGTTTACATTAACTTAAGACAAAACTTTTAAAGTGTGAAAGCCACTGTGGGAATGAGTATGTACGTGATTATAATGCGCGATAATACATTCTTGCACAACAATGACCGATTATTCAGGACATGAATTAAACATAAATCTCAAATGTTATACAGAGATTTGATTGATGTTGTGTGAAGTAGAATTTTTTGCAGTAATTTCTCTCATTTTAAAGTTGAAAGCTGTGGGAATGAGTAACGTGATATATGCGCGATACCGCACTGAAATTCAGGACATAATTAAACATAAATCTGTTATACAGAGGATTGTTAAGTAGATTTCCATAACTTTTCCAAAACTTTCTGTGTTTATTTTTTCAAATTGATACAGGCTTGGAAATTGCTGTTTTAAAATGCCATGACTTTTCTGGGTTTTTTATGTCCGTATGAACCCTGAATGTGACGATCGGGTGCGGTTATCTAAATCAGACAAAAATATAGGTGCGGGATAATTAATTTGAAGCTGCGGATTCGGGTGACGTTTTATACACATACAGTGCTGAGTAGGAACTGATTACATGTAATCTGGTTTATGTAATCAGATTCCTAAAATTGAGTACTCAATAATTGAATTATATTACATTTTGAAATGCTCATAATCAGATTACAGTTACTTACATATGAATTACATGATTGCATATTATTTCTAAATTGGCAGTAAATTAATCATAATTTATTGATTCACCCTAATTCTTCTTCTTCTTTTTTTCTTTTAAAGTTTCCTTTCCAAAAATCCTACTGTGTGTCATACCCTTTAACTTTGACTATATTCACAATATTGAATGGCCCTGTAAAAGTCATGAAAATGATTGTGCGATCCATGTTTCTGAGTTTGGGGGAAAAAACTATGGAAAGTTAGGTCAAAAGTAATCTAAAGTAATCTAAAGTAGTCAGAATGCATTACCTAAAATGAGTAACATTGATCATGTTCATAAATACTATTTCCATCATGTAATCTGTAATCAGTAACAGACTACAACCAGCACTCTATATATATATATATATATATATATATATATATATATATATACACACTCACACACATACACACATATGTTGTACTATACTGTTATGATGCTATAATGATTATCATTTCAGTACTCTCTTTCAAATGCCATCATCTTGATCCCAGCCAGCATTCTCCAGCTTTGGGTGGAAAGTGTACTGTACATTCTGCAGCCCCAGATGCATACAAGCAGCAGACCTTTGGACAAAAATAGCAAATACATTCAGCCTTATTGTCTGGCGATTGCAAGCAGTGATTGAGGTTAAGTGGCCTTTGGTCTGTAGTGTGCTGTATGCAGTAGGACTGAGGGGAGGGGGTTCACCTGACCACCGCGCATGTAATCTGATCCCCTCGCACCGTTTCCATAGCAACCATCTCTTTCTAGTGCTTCTTGTTCCCATTTCACTTGTCACTTCGGTAATTGCCTCAGAATGTCCCTGTCTGGGAGAGTATTGGGGAAAAATGATGATGATGACAATAGTGATAAGACAATATTTATGAACTGTGCATTAGTGGACAGTGGATGGAGAGGTAAAATTCAAAGGGAGACGGTGCTGGAAAACAGATGTTGATGGTTTTACACGGTGGTCCTAGCTGGACATTTCTAGTCATTAACTGGCAGAGATGACCGATCAGCTCCTCTGAAGATAATGAAAACCTAGATACTGCCCTGCTGGAAAGGTTAAAATTAGGTTAACACAAACGCAGTCTAGCTAACTGTGATTGCAATAAGCTAGGACAATATAGCAAAGAAAATCTTCAAGTTTTTCAGATTGTTTGACCGATTCAAGATAATAATTTACATTTTAGTTTAACTACTCCTTTAATTTTTAAGATTTTTAAAGATCAACATTCTGAAATAAAAGTGATCAGGCAGATCAAACTGTAAGGTGTAGAGACCTGAAACTTTGAAGGGTGGTAGTACCCACCCAAGGCTTGCCCCGATTGTCCTGATGGGGGCGCTACGGCAATCAAAAGTATGTAATCGCAAAACTCCTAAATCACTCGTCGCGGACTCAGGTCTCTTATATCATGGGAAGCCTTGGGTCAAGACAAACAATACACACTTGACGGATTCTATCATGCAATTTTCTGCTATTGGGAATTTTTTGAAAAACCTACTTTTGCAAACTATTCCTAGGTTTTTTTGCTCAAACCAAACGCAGCGCAGAAAAATTCCCTAGAGACTGAGAATCAGTAATTATCAAAAAACCAATGGCAAAACATTTGAAAGTGGCAGGGCCACTTTTCCTAGAAGGCTTTTCAATGGTTTGACCACTGTGTGGCATTATAATACGATATTGCATTTTTTCAAGTGGGTAAATGATTCCATATTCTGCGATTTTTCACACATACACATATTATTCATATAAAATGTTAGATCTCCTCATTCTGAACAAGTTTCCCTCTAGGACAGCTGATGTCAATCAAATCGCTTGTTAAATATTGGAGATTATTTAAAAAATCTACTTTTGCAAACTAGTCTTAGGTTTTTCGCTCAAACTCAACAAAACCACTGCAGTACAATTCTCTGGAATCTCTAGACGAGTTATGGTTAGGAAACGTTCCCACCGGTTAATCAACGTGTGACAACACGAGTAATACCGGTATCACCGTTGGGGGAAGTTAGTTTGTTTGAGTTTTCCCTCTTTTCCTCGCTTTCCTTCGCTTTTGTAAAAGTGTTGTGCACATTTTACATTCACTCTCAAAATAAATAAGACACAAATGTTTAAAAACGTTTCCAAAATCACCTTAAATAAATGGCAAAGTTCAACAGGATTTTCAAAATCCAAAATATTGCCAAAAAGGCGATTTTGCATTTTGTTTCTTAACTAAATCTTCTTCCATCGTCCTGTCTTTCTCACCTCACTCTTCTTGTCAGTCAGCACGACTCACTCTCCTCACATTATGAATTAAATCTGACTCTTGCTCCTGATCTGTGATGCCACTGTCATTTGGCATGCTTTATTGTTAATGTAGACTACGGTGTTAATTTCGTCTACGAAGACGACCACGAAAAATATTCGTCAACGAACCTTTTTTCTGTGACTAAGACGAGACGTCGACGAGCTTAAACTAATATCGTATGATAAAAACTATGACGAAATGTATGCCGCGTCTTTGTTAAAAAGATGAGACGGGACTAAAATGTTATTTGAGGACTACGGGACATTCAAAATACATATAATAGGCTAAGTTAACTGTCTTGTCTTTCAAAATGTGCTTCTCTGTCATTGGATTACAATATATTTAGTCTCATTATGGCTGCGCGGATAGATAGGTTACTAAAACGTGAACTAGCGATCTGAAACAATGAAACAGCACCCGAAGGGTTATGGACTAACTAGGGACTAACTAACTAGGGACTTTCCCTGGAGTCACAATTTGTTGTCGATAACTTAAAGTTAGTGAAGGCGGGATAGGCGGAATCATGCTGATAGAAGTGCTCTCTCTCGCGCCCACACTCCACTTCTTCAGTTCTCATACAGCGAGCGCTCAGTGCTCACTGCTCAAATACACACACAGTCCAAATGTCTGTCGTGTAGAGTAGAGTATCTCACGTAAATACAGTCAGTTATGGCTTAAGTGAGCGTAACAGGTGGGTGAGCAGTGAAAACTGAATGTGTCTCAGTATTACATGCATACCTTCCGTCTTAAAGGGACAGCGTACCTAATTATCTGTGTCATCAGTTAACCAACAAAAAATGTTAAATAAATGTATACGTGTTAAGTAAACCTATTGTATCGGAAAAATTAGTTTAATTTGTATCTCTACAAAAAAAATTAAATTAAATCCTTGATTCAAATTTCCCATAAGCTTAATTGATTTGTTCTAAACAAAGAGAGAATAATTGATTACTATTTTTGTTTGAATACTACATTTAAAATAGTTACTTAAATAAATGTTGGTAACTGCATTTTGACTAAAAGTAATGACTAAAAGTTGGCAAAAATGCAATAACATATCGTTGACTAAAACTAGACTAAAACTATGAAAGACTTAAATGACTAAAATGTGAATAAGACTATTAAGCATTTTGTCTCAAGATAAAGACTAAGACTAAATCAAAAATGCCTGTCAAAATTAACACTGGCAGCCACATTCAGTTTGTATTTGCAGTGTCTGTCATCTAACTGAACTTAATAAATGTTTTTTTTTTTTAAACAATGGTGGTGGTGGGGGGAGCGGTGCCGTGGTGAGCAAATGACGTAACCTGTGTTGCAGCTTAACACCGGTAGAATCATGTTTTACTTTACACTTTACAACTTTATACTTTGGTTCCCTATCAGTCGGTCACTCTCGACGTCACATCGGAGGACCGACGAATTGGGATCTCGCTTCATTGAATGTTGCTCTTCTCACAGAGAAGACCCCCGGAAGTGCCCGATCAGATTCGTGCTGTCCTTCTTGCAGCAAGGGTTGGAGCGAAGGCTGTCTCCCTCCACCCTCAAAGTCTATGTAGCTGCGATTGCTGCCAACCACGACCCTGTGGAAGGGAAGTCGGTGGGGAAACATGATTGGGTCATCAGGTTCCTTAGGGGGGCAAGAAGGTTGAATCCTCCATGCCTCCCCCTCTCTATACCCTCTTGGGAGCACTACAGCAGGGTAGTGCTCCCAGTGCTCAGAGCACTACAGCAGGGCCCGTTTGAGCCTTTGCAGACAATCGAGCTGAAGTTCCTCTCAATGAAAACTCTACTCCTGCTTGCACTGGCCTCCATCAAGAACCCTCTTGATGGAGGCCAGTGATAGCCTTCGTGTGGTACCGGTTTCCTTCTGTGTTCTCACCTCAAATGGGTAGAAGCACTGAGGGGCTCCGGTTTCAAGTCAGCTTGCTAAAAAAACTGCTCCAGAGAGTCCGTACTGTAGACCCTGTCGAGCTCCTCCGTCCCCTCGGCAGCCAGATGTAGCGGAGCATCCGGCTTCAGGCCCTCACTCGATGAATCCGTGAGAACCGGTAGAGGGCCAGGTTCCATATGTAGAGACCATTTGGATCCCATATGTGTAAATTCCACGGTATAGCCTTAGAGCCCGTGTTTTCCCGGCAGACTTCCTGCTACTTCCAAGAGGGTTACAATCACCTCCAATCTTCCATATGCACCTGACTATTGTCCATATGTGTAACTGCTTCTGAACCTCCCTCGGGAAGGTTGGGGCTTCCGCAGCGTTCCTGTTCTAAGCTGAACAGGTACGTTTTCCCAGTGTTATCCAGTCCTACTGAGTGGGTAGTGCCATAGCAACAGTAACTGGTCTTCCTATGGGGGCCCTAACCTGCGCCAAAAAGTAATGGCGCAGGAGGCTTTCACGGGACACTGGAAGGGGCAGTATCCGTGGCCTTTTGGTAGGGATCCCAATTCGTCCGTCCTCCGACGTGACGTCGAGAGTGACCGACTGATAGGGAATGTCTCGGTTACGTATGTTCCCTGAAGGAATGGAGACATCGCCACGGCAGCTGGATTCACATAATGTGCATGGGCCTATTTATACACGCTGTGAAGTAGATTGGTCGGCTCTAAGCTGGAGAATAATCGCATTGTGCATTGTGACTCTCTGTTCCCTCCTTCAGGGAACGAGGGTGAGACGTTAGCTAGCCTGGGTTGTTTAGAACGAGGGTAATGGTTGTGGGGTTGTTTATAATGGTTGTGGCCAAATCTTCCCAAAAGCGTATAAATCCTAAACTAAAGCATGCCAACTTTTATGGAGATCGGATAATAGGTGGCGCTTAACAAGCCATACATTTGAAGAAAAAAACATAATATCTCTATGGTAAATTACCTGGAATTGCCAAAATGCTCTTTTTAATCACTGATTTAAGTGGTTACAGTCTTGCTAAATAATAACTTGACCATTTAGCATGTTTCATAATCAGCTTCATCACCTTAAGTGACACTGCCATTTAAAAAGAAGCAATTCAGATTAAAAGAATAATTAATGAAGGATATTTAGATTGTAATAACATTTCACTGTTTTTACTGTATTCTTGATCACATAAATGCAGCTTTGCAATATAAATCTTACTGATCCCTAACTTTTGAATGGTAGTGTGACCCAAGCTGATGACTTCCAAACTTTGAGTCCATTTCAAAAGATTCGAGTGATTTCCCGTTCTCTTGTCACTATTATTGTCATCCTTCTGTGTTTCCAACCAGACTCCCCTGATTCCTTCCTACGGCCATTAGCACTAGCGCTCCGAGTCTGAGCTATGTTTTACCCTTGAAGCGGTGCTGCATAAGTCTCTGGGGATTGATAGGCCAGGCTGATGCTTCTATCCATCATTATGTGCAGAATATCAACAGCAGGAGAATAGAGCACCTTATGCTTTCTGATAACAGAGAGATTCAGCTCAAGCTACTTGTCTTTCTCCTGCGCTCCAGATCTTATAACCTTTAAGACAAAGTTCTCAACAAAAACAAATGTGCTATATTTCATAAATTAGGGCATAAAATAAATAAATGAGTCACACATTCGCCCCTTCTTCCTAAAACAAAAACACCAAAGTCGTGGCCACGTGGAATTTATATTGTGTGCTTTCGGGGGGAATGTCAGTGGAATTAATCGATTTGCCCGAATTTGTCAGGAAAGAGCAAGTGCCTGACTCCAGCCTGTGTTATTAAAGCTAATACCTCAGCGCTTTACTGCTGTGAATCAAGCTCTGACGTGTCCTTATGATGTATGGATTTATTATTCAAAGTGTTGTGCAGGTCTGGGAGGCCCCGCACTCATTCTGGCCCCCGGAGACCAGCTGTGTTTTCAGAGTAAAGAGCACTTAGAGAATGGCCCGGGGCGGCTGCATGCCGGCGTGCCTCTGGACACAAGCTACTGTCCAGACCTGAGGACACATCTGCAGATGGACCTCACAGTGAGGACTGTTTGGATGAAATTGCTGTCTCCAGTGGAGCTCTGTGTTTCCAAAGTGTCTGATGATAAACCATACAAATATGTCATGCATTTTCACAGCATTGGCTTTAGAGTGCACGTGGTGTTTATTTAAGTTTATTTCGTAAAAAAAATATGTACCAGCTGGTCAATATGACAAAGTCAGGATGCCAGCATGAAGCAAAGGGCCTATTATCGTCCTGATGGAGATTATTTTGCATCTGTGAGCCTGTATGTAAGCTACAGTATGTAGAAAAACTGATAAAGAGTGGTCAAATATACAATCAAGTGGTCATTTTCAAAATATTTGACCACAGAATGCCATAATCAACCAATCAAAATCAAATATACCAGAGAGCCTTGAAATGATTAGCAAGAACATTAATAAAAGTAATGCTTGGTGTAAAAAGCAACACTAATGAACATGTAATAAAGTCAATACTAAACCAATACGTATCCTGAACATGCACAGTAGTTGCATGAGTCAAGGCAATGAACATGGGCTGTTTTAGTTCAAATTTGTCCTCTTAAAAACTTTAGGAAGTTGAACTTTCCTGGTTTGTTAAGGCAGACTTTGAAAGGGTGCTTTTTAACACCTCTCTCCAATCAAGGAATCTGGGTCAAAGAATGTCCTTTTTGACTCATTTCGTTCTCTCTGGCTCTGATCGGGTGTGAGGAATGGTATCATTAAGGTAATGTTCTTGAGAGGGCGTTTAGCTGAACTGTGATGTCCATCTGCTCCTCCAGCAGCTGCAGTCTCAGCCCAGTCTCCAGTGACCTTTGCAGCAGAATATATCAGCACTGAATATGCAAACACATCCTGAACCAATCGACTCTTCACAAAGGCTAAAAAGACCTCCTGTTTACAAGCACAGCCTCTTCCTGTGTTCATTAATAAAATTGTTCCTTAGCATGTTCCACGTTCAGTTCAGTACTTTTTACTTGTGGCAATGACACACTGATACTATGAATTATGGACATCCCATATGGACAAAACTAATAAAATGCATAAAAATTACCTTTTTATACATTTTGCATATGATTATTGTATAATTGCATAATTGTACATTTTTATTGAAGTATTAAAATAATCTGAAATAAAAACTAAATTAAAGCTAAATTGAAATATGAAAAATAAAAGAAAAAGCTAAATAAAGCACATAACAAAATTACTGTTTTATATAATAGTTTTTATTTTACATATAGAATATAATTTTTATTCAATTTTATTTTATTAAGTTGAAGTAGTAATTTAATAAAACTAAAATTTAAAATAATAAGTTAAAGCTAAACCGAAATATAAAAAAACAAATATTATTAATAATATTTTTATTTTTTTATAATAAATAAAGCACAACAAAATTACTAATTTTTAGCTTTGTTAACACAGAATTTTATATATTTTTTAATTTAAGTTGAAGTATTTAAAACTGTTAAAACTATTACAAACCAAAATTATTGTAAAAAAAAACTAATTAAAGCACATAACAAAATGACTTATATTTTAATTTTATTCTATTCTATTTTTCCGTCATTCGCACTCATTCTTTTAGTGGAATGGACTGATCATGACACTGTAGAAGATCTTAATCCATGTAACCTGACCAAACATGGCAAATCAGAGAGTCCACCCTCAGTCCTGCTGCGAGGGTCAATAGCACAGTTCATACTTTTAGTTCCACATTTCTCTCCATTTTATTGATTAATGTTTTCTTTTGGAGCGAGACGGTACTTTTATTGCTTTGGCTTTTGTGATATGTTTTTGTTTTGGCTGAGGAGTGCGGAGTGCGCTCATACATCATGCACTTCTGCACAGTTTGCCCTCGCTAGCCTGTGGTGTTCGTCAGTAATTAGACCAAAGTCACAGAGGTGGCCAAGTTCAACCTCTTCATTAAGGATCACTCTCTTCACTGCAACAGCTGTAAATGGAGAGAGAACTAGCATTCAGAAGTGCAGGGTGGAAATGTAAAATAAATGTACTGTGAGATCCAAAAGTCTGAGACCACACTGAAAGTCTGCGGTTCAGAATCTATTGTTGAGCTGCACAAGTTTAATAAAATAAACATTTTTAAAACATAAATATATCATTAATGAAGTTCACATTCTGAAAATTATGGAATTTTTTTCAAAGTTAATTTATATTCTTATGAAAACAACATAGTAATGAACATTTGAATTACATCTCAAAACATATGTTACAAAACAATAATAATAGAATGTGTAGCTTTTTTTTACACGTTGCTTTTTTAACACTCTCAATAGTTAACTTATCCACTAACTATATTTATTTTATCTATTTTGTTTTGTTTCAAATTCCCACCAAATCTCAAATGACATATGTTTAATAACATTCTGTAAAATAAATTACATTTAAAACATTAAAATGTAATAATAATAATTAAAACCCCTTATCTTACTCCTCTGCATGGGCTCATTTCATTGTTCACATTTAAATAATAGTATGTTTGCATAATTTGACAAAATAGCAGCTGGATTGGAAATTACGAAAATTTTATACAGTAGTTTGTAATGTAATTACCTGTTTTTACATATTATTACCTGTTGCCTTTTATTGCCTATCTCTAGCATGTCGTCTCTTTGGGGAAAAGGCGGTCATGGTGAAATGACTCAGTGAGTAATTGTTCATGGTGAAAATGATGCCACAACTTCATATTTTTATGATGGATTTTCATAGTTGAAGATGGATAGTCTGGATCGGGGACCAGGGTAAAACAAGCCTGTACATTCAAAGGTCAAGGCCTTTGAAAAATAGCACAAGTTAATAAAAAAGGCATGATAAAGTCATTTTTAATCCGATCTTCATATATAAATCTGTTAGTTTTAATAAAAGAGCCCTGGGACCCAAAGTTAGAAAAACAGCAGTAAGTGTTTTGTTGGGATCACCGCAGCACATGATTAATGATGTCATGTCTGAGGGCAGTTCTTCCATGTGTCAGTTCCTCCGTGTGTCAGAGTTCCTCCGTGTGTCAGTTCGCCGCGTGCGTCCAGGTTAAGTGCAGGTGTGTGTGAGAGCGCTTCGGCACGGTGGCCGTCTCTACCCCCTCTCAGGGACCTGGGCACAGCTTTCCCAATAGATCTTTATTTACAGCACAGGAGTCGGAAACGCTGGTCAATCCATTTAGCCTAAGGCCACTGATTTGTTCGTATTTACTGCAACACCCAAAGAAAAGCCGAGGTATTTTTCCTTCTCTCCTTCCTATTGATTCGGCTCTTAGAAAATCTGCTCTGCTGTCTAAACACTATTGATCCCCCTGCTCTCCTCGCCAGCTCTTGCACCAGTGTATAAAGGGACTGGATGAATTGAAATTTCATTTCCGACAACTTGTTCCTTTTATTTTTTTTCTTTTTTTCGACCGAGGAGCAAGACTCAGAGCGTCGCTCGGCGTGGGTCAATAGCCGCATGAAGGCTGAAGGTAAAGGTCAGCAGAGGTGAACTGTTCTACTGTTAGCTGAGGGTCTGTACTGTAAGGGGCCTTTGAATTTGGCCAAAATAAGAGATCATAGAATCAATTTCCTTCGCTTTTAAACTTTTGTATGACCCATAATGTGTGTGTGTACCTACAGGAATGGTGTCGGCTCCGGAGGGCACAAGAGGAGCTGAAAGCGAGAGAAGAGGAGTGGAAGAAAGAGAGATCCTTCCTTCAAGAGCAGCTCAATGGCGTCAGAGAGGAGCTACACCATGCCAACCTCAGGGTACCACTGCCAAACCTTTCTTCCCATTAGCCTTTTCACATTTCTCAGAAGTGGAAGTTGTCTTAGTTGGGTAAACTACTATAGTGCTGAATGAAAACTACAACAGAAATAATGTTTGTGTTCCCATTTGCTCCAGTAGCAAAAGACAAAATCATCCATAGCATTTCTGACTTTTCTATGACAAGATATTGAGAGATTGATTACACTGGTAAGAAGAAAAGAGATCCAAACATCCAAAACGTTGAGCTGTTGATAACGACAGACAAACACACAAACAGGCCACGGTGGCTACATCCTTGCCTTACGATACTCCATCTACACTGCATATTCATCCTGGTGCTAAGATCGTAATAAGCCTAATTAATTATTTTCCTGCCATTGATGAAATCTTCTATCATTTAAGACATGGTGCTTCCCCGTCATTGACAAATTGTTCCAGCAATCACTGTGTTCACTGTTATATGGTAGGGGGCGCTGTTACAGACCTAATGAAATAGCACAGCATCTCAAGATCCAAAAACACGTGAAGAAGAAAATCTGTGTAAACCAAAAGGATTGAGAAGGGTCTGGCTGCAGACTTGCACTTGCACTCTCAGCACTTGCACTCTCAGCACTTGCACTCTCAGACACTTGCGCTTCCGCTAGTGATAGTGATGACACTGTTAACCATCAGATCCTCCTGTGCACTCTCTCATCACCGGGCATCACAGGGATTCCACTTCGCTGGTTTGAATCCTATCTCAATGGCAGGTCCTTCAAGGTGGCCTGGGGAGAGGAGGAATCCAGAGAACATCAACTGGTCACTGGGGTTCCTCAGGGATCGGTTCTTGGACCCCTCCTCTTCTCCACATACACTACATCACTGGGTCCCATCATACAAGCACATGGTTTCTCATACCTACATCAGACAATCTACATCACCTCAAGAAGCCTGAGATCTGCGAGCGAGCGTCGCCTTGTCATAGAGAGACACAAAATCACTCTCCAGAACGTTTTCATTCAACGTTCCTGGCAGGTGGAATGAACTAAACCCCCCCCATCCTGAATACTGAATCCCTGATAGTTTTCAAGCGACACCTGAAAACTCATCTCTTCTGTCATCACTTGACTTCATCTTAAAAAAATAACAACAAAAAAACCTTTGCTCTCTTTCCTTAACTTTGCTCTCTTTCCCTTAACCTCTCACTGTCTGGCTAGAATTTGCTCTGAACAATGCCTAGACATTTGTATGACAAGCACTTCCTGTGTCTGTTTGCCTCTTTATAATGTATCGCTTATTGTATTCCTCAATTGTAAGTCGCTTTGGATAAAAGCGTCTACTAAATTAATAAATGTAAATGTGATGTCACTTGCAATCACGTCTTGCAGGTGTGCAGACAAGAAAAAAGAAACTAAATTACAATGTCACTTGCAATACTGCACTGCTACGTCACTTGCTATCTGCACAAATCATGCATGTTGCCAATGGAGAAGAGATGCTGTGGTGGTTAAGCGATTAAAACTGATTTAGTACCATAACATACAGGGTCCTGCAACTCATCTGTAGGAGAAAAAGACAAGACTCGAAAATCCGTGGCCACAGAACAGCAGAATATGAAAGCAACACGCAAAGTCTCTTGTTAAGCGTTTTCCTCCCGTAGAAAACCATAAACACTTATGGCTTAATGTATTAAGATCAAATTCGAGCAAATGATTCAAAATCATTTGCCTTCACAACCACAAGAATTATATTTTGGATAAGATTGCATAATCACTTCCTCAGACGTTGTGTTAGAAGCACTCTAACTAGTTATCTGTAATTTAATACCAGTGCTATATAACATAAAGTATAGTGTTATAAATGTACATTCATTTTTCTAATAATGAAAAGATAAAAGTTGCTAGATTTACGAGGTTAATAAGCATGGAAAAGCATCATAACTGTCTGTGAAAAGAGTCCAGGCTGCTCAAAAGAGGTAGGTCCTGTTTTAATTATCATAAATATTCAAATAACGACCACGAGCCCTTCCCACGTTCCATTTCCAGCTCTTAATGTTGATGCATATTTTAATAGATTATCATTACAGCCATCATAACTCTTATTACGGAGAATTACCAGATTTACGGCCAAATTATTATTTTCGTCCCCTGCAGCCATTTTGCTCAGCAAAACCAATCCCCCCCGTCATAAACAGACAGCTTCTTAGTCTGCGACCCCCTCCCAAAACGTTGAGCCGTTGATAAAGATAAACACACAAACAGGCGACGGCGGCTGCGTCCGTGTCTGTACGACACTCCATCTGAATTGCATATATGCCCTGCCGCTGAGATTGTCATAAGCCGTATTAAGAAAAATGGTCACGCGGTTTGACACAAATTGGAAAATGACATTTGGAAAGCGCCGCTGCGGTGGAAATTAGAGATATTAAAATTATAAATCAATGTCTGGGTTGAAGGAACAAACGGGGGGTGGGGGTTAAAGGTCCCCTCATGACTAGGCCCTGCTCGGGCTAATCTAAACCCACCGGGCTTTGATTGTTCATCCACTGTCCACTCATAAAGAAAGGAAGAGAGGATATTGTGTCTTTTCTGTGGGGTCAAGTTAGCTTATTTAGCGGCTCCCACACCACAACCTGCTAATGGATCTTCTCAAAGGTGTGATATGCATTATGCAAAGGCATCCGCTTGACACTTTTTAACGAAGCCTTTCCTCCCTGTGCGTCTCACCTTCAGTTGCCTTTGTGTGTGTGTGTGTGTGTGTGTGTGTGTGTGTGTGTGTGTGTGTGTGTGTGTGTGTGTGTGTGTGTGTGTGTGTGTGTGTGTGTGTGTGTGTGTGTGTGTGTGTGTGTGTGTGTGTGTGTGTGTGTGTGTGTGTGTGTGTGTGTGTGTGTGTGTGTGTGTGTGTGTGTGTGTGTGTGTGTGTGTGTGTGTGTGTGTGTGTGTGTGTGTGTGTGTGTGTGTGTAGGAAGAAGAGCATCGGCTGAAAGTGCTTCAGATTGATGAACTCCAAAGAGAGGTTGACAAGACGCTGGCACTGCTTGAAAAGGAGAGTGAGGTCAGCAAAACCCTATTTAATAGCCTCCTGTACATGCACTTTGGGGTGCACTTTTACATGTGCCATGAGAAAACATAAGGATGTACCTCCGGTCGCAGTGAGCTTGAAGTTCACACTTCTTTATCTGCCATTTTTTGTTTCTCTTTACACGTCTGACCCTTATTCGTCTCAAGACTCTCGCTGCACTCTTGATGCTGCTCAAAGCTCTGAACACAGCAGTATGTTACACACAGCACAATAAAATAGAACAGCTTTCCACTTTCTACACGTTGCTATTATTCACACTCTCTTCTTCAGGTCTCCCGAGCTCTGAATATCTGCTACTTTCTGTAATGGACCTTTCATTTTAAGTGCCACGGCATTGGTAAAGTTAATGCACAGGTTAAGAGGAAGCTCAGGGATCTTACAAAGTAGTACGGCTTCTCAGCTTTATCTCCACACAATACAAAGCTGTCACTGGGCAGGTACCCTAAGGTAGAAAGCCTAAAAAGGTACTTTTTCATACCTTATTTACACCTAAATGGTACATACTGTATTAGCAGTGGTGGGTAGATTACTTACAAATTGTAGTCTGTTACTGATTGCAAATTACGAGACGGAAATTATACAGTAGTTTGTAATGTAATCTGTTGGATTACACATATTAGGTAATGTATACTGACTACTTTTTGATTGCTTTTAGATTACTTTTGGCATAAAAGTATATTCCATTCTTTGTTATCAACATCATGAAGTGCAATAAACATTACATTAGGCCAAGGTTTCTTAGGCCAAATCAAATTATTAATAATTGACTACCATTGTGTGAATAATATGTAATCGTGTAATCTATAAAAAAGTAACTGTAATCCAGATTACATGTAATCAGTTACTACCCAGCACTGCATAGTAGTACCTTCAAGGTATGTATTAGCACTTTTAAAAGTACATAATATTAGTACCTAAAGTCTACATTTGACAGCATTGATCCTTTTTTCCTGAGTGTGTAGATTGACAAGCACCTGTTGAAAAGCTTTCATTCTCCGTTTGCTTCCCGTAATGTCTTGAATCCAATCAAGTCTATGTCTCGGTTTTGAATTTCTGTCGAAATTAGGAGAAAAAGGAGGAGAAAAGAAAGAAGAAAAAATATCAAAATTAATACTAGGATGTAAATATTTAATTTGATTATGACTCTTTGCTCAGTTATATAATGCACTGTTTAATCGGATCATGATTTAATGCCATTAATCTTTTTTATTACATTTTTAAATAATGATACTTTAAAAAATATGCTGAAGACACAGATGTAAATGTAGGGACTTGTTTACATTGTCGTGGAATATTGGAAACAAATAATACACAAGGTTTTTCCTTCACAACCAAAAGAATTATAATCGATTATAAAATCCTGCTATTAATGTACAGTAATTGTGCATTACAAGGAACTTGTGAATTTGTACACCCCAAATTGGGTGGCTTCTTTGTTTGATTGATACAATCAAGTATTTATATTTCACGGTTTTTATATTTGCTTGTATGTGTTTTGTGTTGTTTTGTAAATGTAAGTACACTCTAGTTACAATGCAGCACTGGACAAAGTAAAAGCGTATATTATCAGTATCGTACACTGTCTCCTACAATCAACAGCATAAACCTAAGAACACTGTGTTTATGGTAGCTTTATATTATGTTGTGTTTGGTTACAGTTTGCAATAGCCTAGATTGTCATGTTGCATTGCTTCATTTCCTAGTTTTGGGTTTATATTCTTGTTTATCTGCTCTAACAATCATCACAGCAAGTTTTATAAAACATGCCCAGAAAATAAAGTGCAGTGTGTGTTTCAATGCTTGTGATTATCACCTTGCATGAGACCTTGCTTTTGTTTCCCACTACAAAAGAACAAATAGAGGATATCAGTCAATGCACACAATATAACAAGAATCCATTGTTGCATTCTCCTGTAGTTTACCTGTGGAGGAAAGATCAGGTAGAGAGCATCTTCTCTAGGACACTCTGAAGGACTGTGCATTTCCTTTATTTATTTTCCTGATGTTCTTAACATTCATCCCTCAGCACCTCTCTGTTCTCTTCATCTCTCCCTCTCTTTTGCTGCATGATTGTGTAAAGGCCGAGGAGCTGGAACGACTGAGAGAAGAGCAACTCAAGGACAAGGTCTCTCAACAATCCTCTGCCGATTAGCTTCTGAGCAATGTCTTCCTCACCGCAGTTAAGTGGCAGTCATAACCTTGCCATAGTTTGAATTAGAGCTGCAGCTGCACGTGTTAGACACTTAACACCGAGACCCCACGTGCACGCCTACACAATCGCCAGTGATCAAAACAAAATCTAATATTATGACTGGCCCTAAAATCAAATCTAATATGAATGTGCTGCAGGGGCCAGATCTCAGCATCAGGAGGTACAGCTGACGCCAGTCACCACTCAACAGGCCTCTATTGAAAAGCTGCAAAACGACATATTTTATACATCGACTAGTCAAGAAGGTCTCTCTTCCTAAAATATAAAGGCAACCATATATTCTTATTTATACTGTAAATATAAATATCTATACGAATGTATAAATATCTATAAGATATATATAAATATATATGCACAAATATACTGTTATTATTATTATTACTATTAATGTGTAGAATATGTGTGTGTGTATATTTATATTATATATATATAATTATGACTATTATATATATTTTATCAAATTAGCTTTTTTATGACTATACATTATAAATATATAAAATATAAAAGTTTCTATTTTAAAATATATATATATTATTTTTTTATATATATATTTTTTTTTTACTGGTGTTGGATGTACAGACCTAAAAGGCAACATAAAACTATGGCTGCCAATATAATAATATATATATATATTTATTTAGAAATAAGATTTTTACCTTTAGATATATTATATATTACATTATATATTGATATATTATATTATCACTCATTTTTTCTCTATTCAATATTAATTAATATTCAATAAGTGTATTATTATAGTAATATAATATTTTTTTTTATAATAATATAAAAGTTTATTACAGTTTAAATTGTTAACTTACCTCACTAATTGAGCATCCTGACCCTGAAGGGTGAAGCAGACTTTAGGTTAAGTGTTAAGACCCAGGTATTTTATTTTTACACAGTTTTATTTTCCATGTTCTGCTCACAGTTTAGTGCACACGCATTTCAAAGTTTACTCCATTGACTTTGAGCACTGATGGATACATTTGACCCATCTAGTGGAGCTTTCTTTTCAATCACTCAAATCACTTGCATTGCTGTCCACGCACAAGTCGGACAGACTGGGAATGTCACACAGACAGTGGAGTTGGAGACAATGCGGATAAGAGAAGCATACTGGACCCATGTTTGGGTGAGGGTAACCTGGAGGGGGGTGCTCAGATACTGATGTTTTACAGTGCGGCCTCCATGAGCTTTGAGACCTCAGTAAAGCAGCTGCTTTAAAGTGTGACCAACCGCCACTTACCACTGCGTTTTCCTCTGCTCCTCGGACAAGATTACTTCCCAAACAGAGTGCAGACAGCTTGATTAACAGAGGGGTCCACCGAGGTGCCTGCCACAGTATATTTTCACACTTACTTACGCTCATTTCATTCGCATGGACTTTTATGCGCTGAACCTTTCACCACAGGAGTCCATCAGTTCATTAAAAAAAAAACACAGCTCTTTCAGACGATGTCTAGGAAAACTCATTAACGATTCTAGGTGTTGAGTTTAAGAGCTGATGGACAAGGTCACCTCTAAACTAACTTGCTTTTTATCTGTGTATGTGTTGGGCATCAATCACGGAGGGATGCAACATTCATTAAAAGATTTATGTAAATATAGAATGTCTTACTGAGGATTCTGGCAAAGGCTTCTGCATATATTTGTGACTAAAGCTGTGATGAACATGCTGTATATGGTCTTGATATATCTTCAGCTCAGTTTATTGGCTTTCTTGCTACTTTTATGTGTATGTACAGTGAGAGATAGGACAGAAAATGATGGCAAAGATAGACAAAAATATCAGGAATGTTGCATGCCGGATTCAAACTTGAGTTTCCCTCTTGAGCAACATGGCTCAATGTCTCAGCACACGTAACTGGACCAGAGCTCCAACAGAATAGATTTATTTCTGAACTGGAGACAGCAAGTCAGTCTATGGTCTAAAAAAAAAAGCAAAATATGCATTTTAGTGCAGAAGCCAAAAAAAAAAAAAATTTCGCTAAAATATGCATTTTAGTGCAGGAGCTGATATTTACATATGGCCAAAGGAAGATTAAATTCTGATATCAAATTCATGTAAATATGAGTTGTCACTCGATATCTCCCAATAATGTCTTAGTCAAATGATATTTAAATGCTTAGTTTTATGATCAAAGCTCTGTAGTTTCAAATATATAATGCAATGCAATACAGTGATGACTGACAGATGTACAAATAAACGTTCATTGTTCATCAAAAGCTTGATGTGTATCATGTTTGATACTCATATTTTAACACGAGTTAAATAATAATAATTATAACGTATGAATAATCAAGTAGACCTAAGTTGCTCCAGTCAGGTGTTTTTCTTGAAATATTACTTCATAAAAATTAAATTTCAAAACATTTCACAGCAAAAAAAAAAACAAGTGTACCACATTCTGGAAGTGTATTTTGATCATGTTAATAATTTGTAGTTGTTATAAATTTGTATTTCAATATGATACAGTATCCTTTATAGGGTTAAAATAAAAGGCACTTGGTTTGATATTTTCGTAGCTAATCCAATAACATTCATGCATTTTGCTAAATTGTCCAAATATGTTTTGTGGCCACTGTACATGCATGAATTGAAGCTTCCTGTGCATGTGTGTGTAGGTCAGGCATCAAGAAGAGCTGGAAAAGGCTGGATTTGACCAGAAGGAGAAAGAGCTGAAGGAATGGAAAGAGCGCTGGTCCTCCGTCTCAGAGAGCCTCCGGCACGCACACACACAGCTCCAGCAGACCCAGGACAGCCTGGAAATACAGCAGGAGAAGAACCGCAGCCTGCTGGATGATGTAGACAAGCTCCAGACTGCGGTGAGGACAGGGGGCTAAACACTAGATTTAAAGGATAAAGGTCAAAATTAGAGTCAATCGATTCACATATTTAACAGAAGCTCTGTTAATATGCGTGTGTGATTAGTCTAGACAGTTTGAAATCATACAAACAGAATCAAGCAGTTGTCATTTTGTATTAAATATATAATTAGAAGGGTGTTAAACATATTTAATGAATTGCATGCTTTAACCTGTTAAAATACTATGAAAATGTAAGAAGTAAAATGAAGAAGACAAGACAGGGAGGTAATAGATATAAAGACATTAAAGGATGTGGGGAAGAGCTGTGATTGGGACCGGTGGAAAGACTGGAAATAAATAAATGAGGAAGAACATGCTGCGTGTGGATGGCTAGAGGTCGACAGGTCTCCTGACTTTGACCCTGTGACCTCTCCTCATTCACACATCAACACAATGGGGGACGATTAAGCTGAGCTCCACACTAGAGTCCAATCAACAGGATAGGAGATGAGACCGGTACAGGAAATGTACTGGTCCCCTTCCCTCCACGCACTTTTTAAAACATGTACATGAGCACAGGGTTTTTATTCATCAGTTTGCCCCCTATACACAAAGACCTTTGCACTTTAATAGAGGAAAAAGAGTTCACTTTTGATTGCCAGTAAATTAGAGCTTTCATTCAATTTGCTAACAATTTACTCCATTTAGTTTGTATAGTTTGCGTGTTAAGATTAATACTTTTTTATCATGACGTCATTCTAATCAAAATGTCACAACATGAGTGTCTGGTAAAACGGCAGACTTGTTACAGGTGACATATGCCAGACTTCTCCAATCATTTTGTACACCTAAACCACGCCCCTTTATTCAAATTGACCTATCGGTAAGCCCCCCCTCCTTAGTAACTGTTGCTCCCTCGGACAAACAAACGGAGTTGCTCACTCTCTTTCAATGACAGCTGCAGTGTGAAAACCTTGTCCCACAATGTTTTTGCACAATTTTGGACACAGAAGGCCACTAAATGGAATTAAATAATCCATGGGGGGATTTATAAAATAATTAAAAACAAATAAATATCACCAAACACCAATGACTTGTAGATATGGGTACAGTCATTTCATCCTTAAAAACTGTTGCAACAGAGGTGGAAATTACAAGGTAAAGTCCATTGGTGTTTATTGGTGTTTGGTGATGAGTTTTTGGCTCAAGGTCTGCATTTAAAGTCACACCAGAGGTGTTCAGCTGGGATTAGGACTTGGCTTTCTGCAGACCAGTCAAGTTCTTCCACACTGACTGAATCATCATTTCTCTTTGATTCTTGTCTTATACACAGAGACACTGTCATGTTAGAATAGAAAAGGGTTCTGTCCAAACTGTTGCTATAAAATTAGAAGCACACAATTCCCTAGAATATCATTATATACTTAAACATTAAGATTTGTACTCATGTAAATTACTAAAGTAGTCAATCCTTTCATTAGAAAGGGGGTGACCCAATACTTTTGGCAATATAGTGTACCTTGCTAAAGCACAAGATAACATTAACGTTCTGCTTGAGCAGAAGAAAATTGTAACATAATGAGTGTATGACAACCAGAAAATGAAAGTTTTTGTCTTCATTTGTATTGGGGTTGAATACTTAGGGACTTTTTGCTTTGTTTTGTTTAGATTCAGGAAATGTAATAAAATAAATGATATTGCCCATCCTCTCAGGATACCTGTAATCAGTGTTACAAGTACCCCAGGCACATCGTTTTTCCATTTTTGAAGCATAAAACCGGTGTGAGCGTCGGATCTTCCAATGTTTCTCTATGGCGCTGAAACCTAAAGATGTCAGAGTTCCTCTCCCCGTGCAACTGATACTCGACTGCCATTGGCTAGTCTGCGTTCGAGGGGAGGGGCTTACCGATAGGTCAATTGACTGCAAGCTTGCATTCAGATCTGCCTCATCCAATCAACAACCAGTGGATAGAACCAAGTCCCGCCCTATCCAATTTACTCGGATCTTCGTCACAGTATGGAAAAGCTTGGTTTCTTCTTCCATTGCATGATGACTTTACTGTAAGTGTTCTGATATCAAATAATTGTGTATATACTTTTATTGTCTTTGTGTAATAGTTAAAAATGCAGTATGCAGTTTCTGCATTACCATGGAATTACAAAACTAAAGCATACTTTCAAACAACCTCTGCCATTGCCCCTTACAATCACCATCTAGTTGAGATTATTCTTATCTTTACAACATTTTACTGTTTTATCTGAGACTTGACAGTGAAGAGCTAACTATGAAAAAACTTGACTTTAAACTCTCGTTTGAAACCCAAACATTTCATCGAATTCCTCCATCTTGTAAAAATACTTCCAGTGTTTACCCTTGTTTTACCACGTTGTCTGTTTCAGCGTATTTTGATAAGTTTTAGAATTTTGGCTTGCACTTCAATTTCTTTTCCCATGTGACATGCTCAGCCTGCTACAGTAGCCACGCCCCTAATGCTTGCTATTGGTTGAGCTGGGAAGAGATTGACAGATCTGAGCGGACAGCTCTAAAGGATTTGCTGGTGCCTGGGAGGCTCAATGTGTAGATTTTTGGAGGAAATAAACACACAAATGTCATACTTACAGTAGTCAATTACCAATAACCTGGGTTAAGACTATGTATTAAAAATTAAATCATGCTCAAGGTCATTTGTGTACTTCACATGACCCTAAACACCAACCCTTAAAACTGGTCCAGCCCAAATTCTTACAAAATATTTCAAGGACCCCTGCTACTTCAATTTGTGTTTGTTCCTTTATGATTACTGTAGGCAATTTGATTAGACCATCTGTTCTCTGCTTTATACCCTACATACACTTACAGAAAGATGCTAGAATCATGCTTTATTTGAAGTTGGATCATTGTGTTTGGAATAAAGGGGGGAATGGTACTTTAGCAGATAATTATGTGTAATCCACAATCATTTCCAATAATCACAGACGAAGTGGTTTGAGCCCACGTTATCCAATTTGCCATTTAATGTGAGATAGGATGCTGCTCGCTCCCTAAAAATTGAACCATTTCCTTAAATCGGCGATTTGCCCTGCTTCCAGGACGCATAGAGCGCAGAAATGATGGAACTGTACTGTTTTTATATAGAAACAGAAGGTTATATTGTTTGTTTGTTTTCCTTTCTTTGTTTTGATTGGATTGAACCCTGCTGTTTTTGATTGACGCCTGCTCAGGGTCTGTCAGATGGGTCAGTGTGAGGACAAACTGCAAGATTTGAGTCCGGAAACAGGATTGTTGAGAAAGAGACATGAGCAGCAAACTACAGTTCTTCACATGCACATTATTACACAGTAATATTGTTGTAATTAACTATTTTCTATTTTAATGTATTGCAAAATGTAATTTATTCCGGTGATGCAAACCTGGGTTACACTTTATTTTAAGGTGTCCTTGTTACAGTGTAATTATACATTTAAGTATTAATGGCACCTTAAAATAAAGTGTTACCAAAATCTGAATTTTCAGAATTATTACTCCAGTCTTCAGTGTCACATGATCCTTCAGAAATCATTCTAATATGCTGATTTGCTGCTCAAGAAACATTATTATCCATTTTGAAAATACTATTTTTCCTGCTTAATATATTTTTGCAGAAACTGTGATTTACTTTCTTGTTTCAGCAGTATTTGATGAATAGAAAGATCTAAAGGTATTATGCAAAAGAGTGTCTGTACTGTCACTTTTTGTCAATCCAGTGCATCTGGGCTTAATAATAGTGTTAATTTATTTTTAATAAAGAATGTGTGTATATACATGCAGTTCATATAAATATTTGAGGTGAAATAGTATTATTTATTATTTCCATGCATGTTCAACATTAAATTAATTATTTATATTTGTAATCAATATTTTATATCAATATTTTCAGCATCTCCTAGATTTTGATGCAGAGTTTATAACTTTGCACAAGGGTGCAGAAATCTGAAAATTGTGGGAGTGCAACTAACTGAATCTACTGGTAAGTGGTTGCAATCAATTTATTTTTGCTACATTTAAATAAACTAATTTAGTTGACAGACTTTCTACATATTTTTTTAATTAAATAAATAGTTTGCAGTAGATTCAATTAATTATTTTTTCCTTGGCTCAGCTCAACAGTCATCCAGTACCTGATTTTCTGTGAGGCAGACATTGGTAAATAGATGTTAACCATAGCTGTTTAACACTTTTCCAATGCTAAGGTTTGACAGCAGCTAACTGGTGTTAATAACCCCATGATCAGCTTGACAAGTGTTTTTTTTCCTATGTTGAAACAATAAGTTTAAGCTATTTTCAATGCGAAAAAGTACTTAGACATTTCTAAAATGTAATTGTTTTCACCACCGTGCCTTTTCATGTTTTGCTTTTATGAGTTTTGCTCCAGCTTTATTGATTGTTTATCCAGTAGTCTGCTGCTCAGTTGGAATAAACGAGTGCAGTGTAATGTGTTGTGTAAGAAAAGCAGCAAGCAGGTCTAGATCAGAGAGTTTAAGACTGATCCGACCGCATCAATACACCACCTGCTACACCCTCTCCAGCCTCCATGATCTGCACATCTATAAACACATCCACTGACCGGCATGATGCAACTTGACCTATATTAAGAACCTTTGCATCTCTGTTTCTGTGCTTGTGTTTGGACAGCTGGTGGAAGAGCAGTCCACAGTCTCCAGGCTGCAGCGTGAGCTACAGGAAGCAGAACATCAGAGGGATCTCCTGGACTCCAGAGCAGCTGAGCTGAGCCGTGACATCCAGCAGAAAGCCTGCAGGCAGCTCACAGAGCAGGGCGAGGTACACCACACCACATACTTTGGTATCTTGGATAGTGTCTGGTTAGGGTTCATGTAGAGTAAAAGCTGTGTGTGTGTGGTAGGTGTCCAGTAGAGATGAGACGGTTCTGAGACTGACGGCAGACCTGCGGGCCGCTCAGGAGAATCTGACCGCTGCACAAGAGGATGTGAGGAACACCTGTCAATCATTTTGCTCACCTTTTGACAAGTATCTGTGACATACACTTTGAAAATACAGCCACTTACACCATTATTGAAAAGTCAATCTGTAATGCTCACCAAAGCTGCTTTTACGGAGCTGTATTTCAGTTAAAAAGAACTCTATTCTATTTTAATATAATTTAAAATGTAATTTATTTCTGTGACGCAAAGCTGAATTTTCAGCATCATTACTCCAGTCTCCGTGTCACGTGATCCTTCAGAAATCATACTAATATGCTGATTTGCTGCTCAAGAAACATTTCCTATTATTAACAGTGGTGAAAACAGTGCTTAAAATGTTTAAAAAGAGTGATGTTTTTTCCAATTTTTTTAAAATAGGATATACAAAAGTATTTATTTGAAATAGAAATCTTTTGTAACACTGGAAAAAAAATCTGTGACATTTACAATAAAATACCAGCAGCTGTGGTTGCCAGAAATTTACCGTAAAAAAATAAAATATATATATATATAGTATCGCCATTTTAAGTTTTACAGACTTACCTTAAATTCACAGTTTAAAAAACGAATTGTATTACCTGATAAAATGATCAAATTAAAATAATCTTTGAATTTTGAAACACTGAAAAATACTTTTTTACATTGAGTAAACGTGGTCAGTCTTGTTGTAAGATAAGGGTTTTGCAGCTTAGAGCTTGCAAACATTGTTTCAGTTCACCTTGATCATATCAACATGTACTTGTTTATTTTGGTGCTGAGATGTATCTCAGGTACATATATAACTCTTGAAGAGCGCATCTAACGGTCTCTGTGGGCCGAATGCGGGCAGGATCAAGGACGCGGGCCGTCCAGTCCATCCGCTCTCACTCACACACTCAGAAGAATAAAGATGGACCTGACGCCCGGCCCGTCTCCTGCTCGCAGCCAAACGTTTGCATAACCTGTCAATGGAAGTAGAAGCTGTCCTGGTTTATTTATACATCTCTGACTGGTCAATTATTTGTTTGGCAGAGTGTCCTTGTATGTTATAAATGGGACAAAGCTGTCACTTCAGTGCTGACTGGGTGTTTTGAGTTCTTTGAGAGATTTTCTTTTTCATATTTATTTAATTTATTTTGACTTTTTTCAGAGCGAGCAAGCGGTGAATAATGCATTGGATTCTGCTCCATGTACTGTTTTTATCATTAGCATTCAGCCCCAGTTATCTTCCGAACTTATGAGTGCCTATGAAATGTTTGTGATGTTATTTATTTATGTTGCCCTCTCAATTATTCATTTGTTTATTTATTCATGGCAGAACTAACTGCAATTGGAAAATTCATTTTTGCTGAAGGGCACATCCATCCCTCCCCCCACCACACCTCAATCCGTTCTCCCTCCCTCCTGCACATCAGGTTTGTTAGGAACTGCTTCATGTAGCATTTCCTTAGACTCAAGGGAAGCTGTCATTTTAATCCAAGCAGACGGCTGAAGAGACGGTAGATACAGACAGAGGAAAAAAGAAAGCAAGTACTCCATCTGAAAAAACTTTGCACTATAAGGGTGATGGTGCAGGATTATAGTGAGACATTTAATGAAAGAGGGATGAATTTGATATATCCTCGGCTCTACATGACTCTGTGCTACAGCCGTGTTTCATGTTGAATTCCCTCAGGCCTCTGTGCCTTCCTGCTTTTTCTGCCCATTCCTTTCCTGCTCAGTTGCCCATATATGCACACTATATGATCAAACGTATTGGAGCACACCTTAATTATTGAATTGATGTGTTTCAGTTAGACCCACTGCCATAGGTGTATACGATCTAGCACAGGGCTGTCCAAACTCGGTCCTGGAGGGCCGGTGTCCTGCAGAGTTTAGCTCCAACTTGCCTCAACACACCTGCATGGAAGTTTCTAGTATGTCTAGTAAGAGCTTGATTAGCTGCTTCAGGTGTGTTTAATTAGGGTTGGAGCTAAACTCTGCAGGACACCGGCCCTCCAGGACCGAGTTTGGACAGCCCTGATCTAGCATCTAAGCATGCAGTCTGAATTTGCAAAATAGGATGCCATCATTGCAACTAGTCAGTTCGGGAAACACAGAGCGGTGCATATGATACCTAAATGTTGCCAACGCTCTGCTGTACTGGCATTAATATCAGCACAAGAACTATGCGGCGGGAGCTTCATAGAATGGGTTTCCATAGACAGCTGCATGCAAGCCTCGCATCAACAAGTGCAATGCCAAGCATCAGATGGAGTGGTGTAGAGCATGCCATCCCTGGACTCTGGAGCAATGGAAACCTGTTCTGTGGAGTAACTCAGTTTCAGTTTGCCACTGAGATAAATTCCACAAATGTTTCCCTAATCCATGGGTGAAAATATTTCATGTTTATTTTTTATTGAATAATTCAGATCATAGTAAAACCATTTACATTAAGTGCTTCCTATTTTAATATATGTTCAAATTTAATATGTCCAAGAGGACTCAGATGCAGAGTGAGAGAAGGAGGAACTTTATTCTTGCCACAAAATAACATAAACAATATTTAACTGCTGCTTAGGGAAGCGGAGATTCCAGAGCTGGCCGACAGAGTCTGCGGACCACACAAGCTGCTGGATCTCCGTGCTACGAATCCTGCAGCACAAGGGAACAGAGGGTCAGATAATGAAGCGTGAATCTCACACAGAACACGAGCAAGGACAAAACAATCTACTCACAGCGAGGAACAGAAAAACAGGGACATATATGGGAGTGGGGGGGAGTCACTGATTACCCAGACCACGAGCTGCCGAACATGACAGGACAATACAGACAGCAAGAGGAGCCGAGAAGGCACCCTGAACCGTGACAAAAATGGGATGCATTCCTATGATGGCAAAGCTGAAATCATTATTATCAAGGTTGAAAACGGTTTCATATTTAATGTTTTACTAGAAGTTAAATTAATAGTACTTTTATTCAACAAGGACACGTGAAATTGATCAAAAGTGACAGTAAAACATCTTAATTATATGTTCTTCGTTTGAACTTTCTACTCATCAAAGAATCCTAAAATATGTTCATGGTTTCCACAAAAATATGTTAGCAGCTTAAAATGCATTTATTTATTTTTTCATTGACAATATGAATGATTTCTGAAGGATCATGTGATACTGATGACTGGAGTAACAGCTGCTGAATATTCAGCTTTACCATCACAAGAATAAACAACATGTTAAACTGTATTAAAATAGAAAATTAGTTTTAATTGTAATGTTATTTCACAATATTTATTTTTTATCAAATAAATGCTGCCTTGGGGAACATAAGAGACTTCTTTCAAAAGCATTTAAGAATCTTAATTATTCCTCACACACAAGATAAAATATGATCAAAATATCCATATGCTTAAAGTTAATATTGTCATTTGTTTGACTGTGGCGTGTTTAAGCTGGCAGAGCAGATACAGCAGGTCACGTCCAGGGAAGAGGAGGTTGTGGCCCTGCAGAAGAAGGTGCGCAGACTTCAGGAGATCCTGAAACAGAGAGAAGATATGATGGAGAAGAACAAACACAACACGACACAGCTCCAGCGAGAGACAGACTCCCTTCACAGACAGGTAAACACACACACACACACAAAGTACAAACACACTAAAATCACAAATTGGCCAGTCTGGGTATTGAGACCTGAGAAAGATCCGGCGTAAGCATGAGTTTGGTGGTGTTGTTGTGAAGCGCTTGTGTGTGTAGCTGAAGGGTGTTTGGGAGATCTCCGGTGAGCGCACTCGTGTGTAATATTTCCCGTCTGCTGCATCGACAATCCACACATAGGCATGGAATTCCAATTAACTCCCTTTAATTAGGCCCTCTTGCTCATGGCACAGTTCCTTCATTTATCTTAATCTTGTTTATGCACCTTGATTGTTTCACAATATAGATTTTTTTTAATTAGGGAAGATTGATTAAATTGCATTGATTCTCTGTCCTTATTAAAGTGAAACAGCCCCCCCATTCTACTCTCTCCAAACCAGTGTTATTTTTCATAATTAGTGCCTGTGCCTTCATCTTGTCTTTAGGTGTGTGTGTGTGTGTGTGTGTGTGTGTGGTGTGTGTGTGTGTGTGTGTGTGTGGTGTGTGTGTGTGTTGTGTGTGTGTGTGGTGTGTGTGTGTGTGTGTGTGTGTGTGTGTGTGTGTGTGTGTGTGTGTGTGTGTGTGTGTGTGTGTGTGTGTGTGTGTGTGTGTGTGTGTGTGTGTGTGTGTGTGTGTGTGTGTGTGTGGGGTATGAAAATAATGTTTATCATACTTTATTACAGCATCTGAAAGACTCTTGTAGTGGCCGCCACTTTATGATTTAGTGGAAGTTTCATTAAATAATTGTGTGCTATTTATTAGTTGCATTTTCCAACAGAATATGTCCTAAATACATTAAACAAAGATAATACAATACGATAAATTTTTTGTGTGTTTATATTAATATATTAACTCAGATTATAAAAATGAACACAGAAATACATTACTATTGTAAATTATATGTGTATATGTACTGTAAAAAAAAGAATATTTAATGATAATTACAATAATAATCTTATTTACACTTAAAGTCCTTCATGTTCAAACCCTTGATCTTCAAACTTTTCAAATCGATATGCTTTTATTTTACTGCTGAAAAGCTCTAATTTTCTGTCCACAAAAATGTTGGATATTATGCAATGTGTAAATAAAGTAAACTTAACGCATGTTAAAAAAGCATGTTAAACTCGTCACACAAGCAGACATGGAGTTCACTGTATTTACTGTAAACCGAGCCTCTCTGAGACTGATTGTATCATGCAGCCATATTTATTTATTTAAATTGTACATTCAGTATTGTTAATTATTAACTTTTCATCAACAAAATCTCGTTTGGAAAAACCTGACCTAGAGAAAACCCCCAGAAAACACCTAGCATGTGCTCAGAAACACCTCAGCAAATACATATCAACCACCTACAAAAGCTTAAGTCGAAGAACAAAAACTCTAAATATAACCGATATAACTATATTAGCATCCATGCCAGTGTACAGTAACATTGTGCACACTGAATTTATGTCGTCTATTGCTTTAAATGCTCAACGTTTTTAAAGTCAGGTGGATTCTGATTAGCTGTTAATGTTTTTATCATCCATCAGCTGGAAAAATAATCTTTCTTATAGTGATACTAATGATATTGTTTCTCTGTTCTCATAGAATTACAACGATCATTAGAAAATATTTCATAGTCATAGTTATTGTCTTTGGTGTGAACAGGCCTTTAGTGTTGTGTTGGCTAGTTTTGCACATCAGGCAGCACTGATTTTATTTACAAAATGTGAAAATGTATTTTCTTTCACGGTGGCATTAGATTATTGTAGTAGATGATTGTTATAGCAGACGCTGACTGCTTGTATAACACCTGAAGCCCTCTAGAAGATCCAGTGCTTCTCAACCTCCTGCTGTCTGCTTCATTTGATAAACACTTGATGCTGATCCGTAGAATTTCTAATCATGAAGCTCAGTTCAGCTCTTTTAATTTTGATCGATGACTTCGTTTATCCTTTACGTAACACATTCCTGTCTCTGTTCTAGCCCTCCACCCCCCGATCACCCCCACCTCTCTCCGCACCCCTCCGCCTGGTATGAAAATTATATTAAAAACTAAATGAGATTTGAAATTGTGTGTTTGACAAGTGACTTGATGACAGGGTTTTATTGCAGGGCTTGATCCATGGAAATTTTATGCTAATAACACTGCAGGCCAGCCGATCTAGTACGAAATTAATCAGCAGTGGAAAAGAGCGAGAGAGCTCCATAAAAAGCGTGTCTACCCTCCTCTCTCTCTGTCTGTCTGAGTCTCATCTGAAATAGCCACAGGCTGTTGTCTGTGTGATGAGTTTGCGACTGAAATAGGGACTTAGAAAATTAGACTGAGCTAAGCACTGATTCATGTTGTAACGCCACCACGCGGCACACTGCTGTCAACTCCTTCAGAGGACTCAACAAGGTGTGCGGAGTAAGTTTTTGTTTATGTTGCTTTGGCCCATCTTGGACATACTGACACCTAGAGATGTGGATGCAATATCATGTGAAAGTTTTCAGTCGCTGATGCCATTGATGTAGACACAGTATTCACAGTCAGCTCTTGATTTAGTCTGCGCGAGAAAGTGTCCAAACGAGGAAGTACAGACATAAAGTCAGTAGAATTGCTGGTAGATAGCTGGTAATGTGAACATGTGTGCCCAGATTAGGCAACCAACTCCATGTAGAATAAAACATTTTATTAGGTTACTGATACAAACAAAGTCTTCATCTCATTTTTCAAAACTCCTATTAATTTCTATATTTGTCAAGTTTTCTAAAAGCTTCATTCATCTGTCTCAAAAATTGCAACAGTATAGGAATAATGAATGGGGAATATGAAATCAACTATACAATAATACAGCAATCTATAGTCAAACATAAATAGTACATTTCATAATATAAATAATAATTATTATTATTATTATAGGAATAATGGGATAGGAAGTCAACTATACGGTGATACAGAAAACCTGTAATCACTAATAATATAATATAATTATTCATGAAAAGTAGAGTATTGATATAATAATACTAATAGTAATAATATAATACATTATTATTATTGTTAATGTTGCATGAATTATTATTAATAATGAAAAGTAGACTCTTAGGGCCAGTTTTACTAAGAGCTTGCGCCAGCGCAAACCGTCTTTTGGTGTTAAAATAGTACTGTCGGGTTTTACTAAAGACACGCAGTGACGAATTAGCGCTGAAAAAGGCGTGGACACAGTTATTTTTGCGCCTGACCTTATTGAATATGCATTTCTTGGAGTTTCCCTTTCAGGCACAAAATTTATGGTAGGAGAGTATTCAAATGAATCACGCAGTGTGTTTTACTAACGTTTGCACTCATCAAATGACTGGTATTTGTGCCATTATTTAACGCCCCAAAAAAGCATGTCTTAAACTATTTTGCGCTTGAAATGGCTGCAATTTATTGCTTGGAGGAGGCACCGCAGAAATGAGAGAGTGCATGGTAGAAGGGGAGAGGATTTTTTTCCTACACGTAATTTATTTGGAATGCAAAAAGAACATGAAAATATAATTTGCCAAGCCATGTTAATTTAATTCATTAAAAAATTGTCCTTTCTAGCATGTTTTGGCCTCCAGTTCTTTTCAACGTACTGTGGAACTTGTTGTCAACAGTTTATTTCTTTATTCTTTATTGGCGACTACGCTAATTTGCGCTGCGCTTGGTATATTGCGTTGGTCGATATGTAAATGAGATGTTGTATCTGTTTTCTTTAATTTGCACGGTTGTTAGTAAATCACCGGCAGAAACTTCCCTCCCATCGGCACTGTTTTGGAATTGCGCTCTCGTGCTAATTTGCCCTGTTTAGTAAAACTGGCCCTTAATATATAAGAAGAGCAATAAGAGCAATTCATTGCCATGCTGACTAATTGAAAACCTTATAGAAGTTCCACTGTCTCATGATTAACTTTATAGTTGTTATGTTCAAACTGATCCCAAAGTGTTTTATTAGCTAGCAAATAATAATAATAAATAAGAACCATCTTTTAACTGTACTGTTTTCTGTGATTTTGAATCCTGTTTATACATCTATATACCATATCTTTGCCTCATTTTAAAAGTCTGCATCAATGTGCCTTTGTTGTGCCACAGCTGCAGTGTAAATCAATTTAGTTGGCCAATCAGACAGCCTCAAAGTCTCAAATGTCCACATTCTTCTTGTGGTTGTCAAGCCTTGCCTTGCCTTTACCACCTTTTACTAGTTTACATCAACTTAAGGAACATTCACATTCTCTCCTTCCCTCTGCTTGCTTGCTTCATTTATCCCATTCATCTGTCAGCGGTTTTCCCATGTGCATGTCCATGTTGCTCCTCCCGGCTCGATTCCAAGGAAACAGAAGCATAGGTGAATCACTAATGGAGTCATTATCAGCTTCCACTCTTTTAAAACAACACAATTAGCAGTGTAGTCTTAATGATGCTTGCAAGGGAAGTTAGGTGCACTGAGGAGACTCCATCCAGGCCCTTCACCAAGCCCAATAAATCACGCAAGTTAACTCACAGAACTAATATACCGCTTGTGTGTGCGCGCAGTAGTCTGCGTGATTTATTATTTTCACCCTGCGAGACATCTGTTACAGTGCTCCTTATTTTTGTAATGCATCATCAGCCAGGGGAAAAAATAATATTATCCAATCTGGGATCGTCTCTCTCTGGAGTCTAATAATCTAATGTAGAGCTGCTATCAGTGAGGCACCACAGACACGCTTCAGGGAGCAAACAGGCTTCGCTGATTTCTGTCTGAGAATCTCTAGCATTCATTATATATGCCAGCCTGTGACTGCAGGATGCTTCTGACTCTAAATTCTAACTAAATGAGCTGTATTTCAAGTGCACCAATTAAGAGTGCCGTTGTACTAAATATCAGCAGAGCTGAGCAAAATAATAAACGCAACACTTTTGTTTTTACCCCATTTTTCATGAGCTGAACTCAAAGATCTAAGACTTTTTCTATGTACACTAGGGCTGCAACTAACGATTATTTTGATAATCGATTAGTTGCCCGATTATTCTTTCGATTAATCGGATTAAATAAAATTATTTTATTGACAAAAAACACACTATTCCACATTCTGCTCAATGTCCTTCAAACAAACTGAATGCTATGAAAACATACAGTGCTTAATGTATTAGACCACCTGTCATAAAGAGAAAACAAATATTTTAGGAATCTGTCAAAAATTATTTCAATCTAAAAATATTATTGTCATTTATTGGGCAAATTACAAACAGAAACAACTAATTAGTATTTATAATAACAAAAAAAATATTATATTTTTTTTAACTTTAATTGGGTATCTGAAAAAAGCACTATAAAGTGCTCTGCCTTTCTTTCATAGATAACAGCAATAATTATATTATAGCATTAGAAATAGCCTACTACTGTTATTAAAGAGCTTACACATTTTGGAGGACTAACCAATACAGAAAGATAAAACATGATTTTGGGAATCACCAATGCTGTCAGTTTAGAGCAGCAGTGGCACAAACCTTACATGATTTGTTAAAAACCGTACATAAATTTGTTTTAATAAATTTGTTAAGCATTGTATATAGTGAATATAGTTTAAATCTCTTTTAAAAATGTAAATAATAATAAAGATAATAAAGACTCGGTGTTAACAAACAGGTGAGGAATGTTCTGCAGGAACACGTTCACTTTGATCACAGTCATGTCTTGCTGTCATTTCTTTATCCCGTAAAAGGCGTTTATGGAGCGTCTCATATTTATATTCAGACAATTACATGCTGTTATCCCTTTAAAGTTCCTACTCTCATAAAATATTCACACTGCATGTTGACTTTTAAACCTTAAATGAACTTTCAACAACAGATATTTCAGCACAATGGATATATTTCAGCGCTGAATATCGTGTTAATTGTCTCCCTCTCTGTGTTCTGTCTGTCTGACGCGCGTGTACGCGCCCGCCGCGCCGGTGCTCATTCGGTATTTTAAACTTAACACAGGCTGTTAGGACGGACCTTTAAGCAAAAATGCAAATGCTCGTGTGAATTTGTGACATTTATAAATAAGGATATGACCGTAAACTGAACATTTCTTTTGCACTGAGGACGCACACGCATGTGTCACAGCGCCTGACAGGGCAAGCCTTTACACTAATGCATTAACTTAAAGCTCAAAATAAAGAATTATCATGCTGTGGACAGCTTGGATCACGTACTTCTCCCGCGGCATCTCATTCTGTTTCCTCCACTATTTTTAGATGCATTTTGTCCATAGAAATGTGTTATTCAGTGCTGTAATCTGAGCAACCGCCTGAAGCTTGGACGTGCACTGTGGGCAGACCCGACTAATCGATAATGAGAATCGTTGATGATGATTTTCATAATCGATAATAATCGATTTTATCGATTAGTTGTTGCAGCCCTAATGTACACAAAAGGCCTATTTCTCTCAAATATTGTTCACAAATCTGTCTAAATCTGTGTTAGTGAGCACTTCTCCTTTGCAGAGATAATCCATCCATCTCACAGGTGTGGCGTATCAAGATGCTGATTAGACAGCATGATTATTGCACAGGTGTGCCTTAGGCTGGCCACAATAAAAGACCACTCTAAAATGTGCAGTTTTACTGTATTTGGGGGGGATCCGAAAACCAGTCAGTATCTGGTGTGACCACCATTTGCCTCACGCAGTGCAACACATCTTTGTTTTGTTTGTGTGTTTTATACGATATGTCAACAAACTTAATGCTGCACCAAAAATTGCCCTCTGGGCTTATAATAAACTTTGAACTTGAACTTGAACTTGATCTCCTTCACATAGAGTTGATCAGGTTGTTGATTGTGGCCTGTGGGATGTTGGTCCACTCCTCTTCAATGGCTGTGTGAAGCTGCTGGATATTGGCAGGAACTGGAACACGCTGTCGTATACGCCAATCTAGAGCATCCCAAACATGCTCAATGGGAAAAATGGGGGCAAAAACAAAAGTGTTGGGTTTATAATTCTGCTCAGTGTATATATAGGCCCTAAATTAGTGGCGTCCGTTGCCATGGCGGCAAAGAGCGCTCCGTTCATAATCACTACAAAGCTGTCACTCATCTTAGTGCATCGCGATTGCACTAAGATACATTATTTTCAATAAAGTTCTCTATGCTGCACAACGAATCTCTTATTTACGTCAACACTTTGTTATAATGAGATGATAAAATCGTGCTAAACAAAATACCTCAACAAATACTCAATTTGAGCGGTGAGTGGATTCTAACTTAAACGCCTCTGATTCAAGAAATCAACTTGTCTGTGATAGCTACATTGCTCAATGCTGCAAAACATGTTTAATCAGAGCAACCAATCTCCAGAGCACAAACCCTAATGCGGATAGTTTGCCATCTGCAATAAACTGCCATTAATAGGCTACAGCTTTAATTGTGGGTGCTTTTGATTGCGTTTAAGGGTGCTTCGCACCGCCGTAGAACCGGGCCTGCAGCTATGCTATCAATCTATCATTTTAATGGTAGGTTTATTTGAACAGTGAGCGACAAAATAAAAAAATCCAGCAATATGCATTTCAAAAAAGTTATAAATTGATTTGCATTTTAACGAGTGAAATAAGTATTTGACCCCTTCACAAAACATGACTTGGTGGCAAAACCCTTGTTGGCAATCAGAGGTCAGACGTTTCTTGTAGTTGACCACCAGGTTTGCACACATCTCAGGAGGGATTTTGTCCCACTCCTCTTTGCAGATCCTCTCCAAGTCATTAACGTTTCGAGGCTGACATTTGGCAACCTTCAGCTCCCTCCACAGATTTTCTATGGGATTACGGTCTGGAGACTGGCTCGGCCACTGCAGGACATTAATGTGCTTCTTCTTGAGCCACGCCTTTGTTGCCTTGACCGTGTGTTTTGGGTCATTGTGGAATGACCATCCACGACCCATAATCAATGCCCTGGTCCTGACGGTACATAGCCCCGTTCATCGTCCTGTTAAAGTGGTGCTGTTGTCCTGTTCCCTTAGCAGAAAAACACCCCCAAAGCATAATGTTTCCACCTCCATGTTTGATGTGGGGATGGTGTTCTTGGGGTCATAGGCAGCATTCCTCCTCCTCCAAACACGGCGAGTTGATTTGATGCCAAAGAGCTGGATTTTGGTCTCATCTGACCACAACACTTTCACCCAGTTCTCCTCTGAATCATTGACAAACTTCAGACGGGCTGGACATGTGCTTTCTTGAGCAGGGGGACCTTGCGGGCGCTGCAGGATTTCAGTCTTTCACGGCATAGTTTATTACCAGTTGTTTTCTTGGTGACTATGGTCCCAGCTGCCTTGAGATCATTGACAAGATCCTCCCGTGTAGTTCTGAGCTGATTCCTCACCATTCTCATGATCAGTGAAACTTCACGAGGTGAGATCTTGCGTGGAGCCCCAGACCGAGGGAGAATGACAGTTATTTTGTGTTTCTTCCATTTGCGAATAATCACACCAACTGTTGTCACCTTCTCATCAAGCTGCTTGGCAATGGTCTTGTAGCCAAGATGGTCTTGTAGACCAGTGATGGTAACTCCAGCCTTGTGTAGGTCTACAATCTTGTCCCTGACATCCTTGGACAGCTCTTTGGTCTTGGCCATGGTGGAGAGTTTGGAATCTGATTGATTTGATTTCTTCTGTGGACAGATGTATTTTATACAGGTAACATGCTGAGACTCCCTTTAGAGAGTGCTCTAATCTCAGCTCCTTACCTGTATAAAAGACACCTGGGAGCCAGAAATCTTGCTGATTGATAAGGGATCAAATAATTATTTGACCCATTCAAATGCAAATCAATTTATAACTTTTTTGAAATGTGTTTTTCTGGATTTGTTGTTGTTATTCTGTCTCTCACTGTTCAAATAAACCTACCATTAAAATTATAGACTGATCATTATAAAAATGTATAATATATAAATATATATAAATATATATATATATATATATATATATATATATATAAGTTTTGGTAATTTTGTTTTCTTTTTGTTATTTCTATTTATGTGTTTATTTTAATGTCTGTATAGTTTTTATTCTAATATGTTTTATTTTCTATCTTCATTTAAATTATAGTTAAAGGTTTAGTAGTTTTGTTGTGTTTTTGTTATTTCTATGTATTTCCTTTTTTAATATGCCTATATAGTTTTTATTATTTTTATTTCAGTTTTAGTTAACTATAAAACCCCTGGGCTGTTCAGTTGACTTGAAGATTTCAACACCAAATGTGGTGTCCAAAAAAAGCTATCAAAATATGCTTGATATCTTTTTTCACGCTATCAAGCAAACTAGGTGTTATAACACTTTCTGTTTCTCACTCAGTTTTGTTGTTTGTTGTGTGTAAGTGTGAAGTCCAGAAGGAGGAGCTGTGTGATCTGCGCGAGGAGGTGCAGCAGTGGCAACAGGAGGCGCAGGAACAGAAGGAGAGCCGGGTGAAGGAGGTGCAGGCCCTTAAGGAAGAGCTACAGAGCACACAAAGCCGTCTGCAGACGCACAGAGATAACCAGCAGAGTCTGTGCCGAGAGCTGGAGACGGCCCACAGACAGCAGAGAGACACGGAGGACGAGGTGAGACAGCTCAGCAGACTTTACTTTCACTATATCACAACTTCTGCTTCTAAATATAAGTGTTTGTGTGTGTCAGGCCTCCTGCAGTCAGGATGCAGAGTTGATTGAGCTGAAGGCAGGTCTACTGGAGGCTGAGAAACTGGCCACAGACGCAGAGGCCCGACTGCAGCCTCTTAGTGAATCCCTCCAGATCTGCAAACACAAGTACCAGGCCTGCCTTAGCAAGATCGCACAACTGGAGAACACACTGCATGGCCACGAGGAGGACCTGAAAGAGGCCCACGGTCAGGTTGGTACTTAGTATTAGTTACCTTTAAAAATTAAACCTGCATTGCAGCTGTATACATTGCAAAGTATACTGGTTTTGACTATATTTCTTATAATATTAATCCTTATTCTTTCCAGTTTCCAACAGAATATCCGTTTCATTTGTACTGTGCAATAAAATATTGACCATATTTTTAATAATCAGCCATAACATGAAAATATTTTTTTGGAAAGGGTATCACAATAAAGTACTATAGTTGTACTTCTCCTCTAAACCAATACCTTCCAGTGCACCAGAAATTAGAAATGCATTTTTCTTTAGAAATTCATATTTTTATTCAGCAATAAATTGATGAAAAGTGACATTAGAGACATTTGTATGATTAAAGAAGGCTTCAAATAAATGCTGAACTTTCTATTCATCAAAGAATCCTGAAAATAATATTACGCAGCACAACTGTTTTCACCATAGATGATATTATTAAGTATTTGAAGACTCAGCTTTTCGTCACAGGAATAAAGTACATTTAAAAATGTATTCAAATACAAAAAAAATACTTTAAATTTTAATAATATTTAAAATATATATATAATTTTTTTATGTATTTTCGATGGTGAGCATAAGAGACTTCTATCATTTAAAAAAATATATTACTGAACCCAGGCTAATGTTAGTGGACCTACAATGAACCAAATTAATAAAATAATCAAATCATAATTTTACTATACTGTACTTGAAAATAACAGCATTGCTATAAATACAGGTATTGTATCAGTGTCTCACTGTAAAAAATGATCATGATTTTAACAGTAAAAAACTGTTCATTGGTTAACAGTAAGTTTCCTTGCTACTGTAAATACAGTGAATAACTGTAATATATCTAACCATTATTACAAATAACTGTATAATTATACAGTAATAACTGTAATATTACAGTACAATACTGTTAAATATACAATTTTTATAAAAATAAATGTTTTACAGTGCAGCAAATACCAAACAGACTCATTCATGCATTTAGTTTATAAAAACAGATCCCTAATTCCCCTAATTTTTGAGCTAAACTGAAACTATAAAGCTGTATATTACATTTCTGAGAGAAGTTGAAATGCTTTTGGCCTGTTGTTTGTGTCTCTTCAGGTGGCACAGAGGGAAGAGCAGGTCCTCCGTCTGAGGGCTCAGGTTGTATCTCTGCAGGGGGATCTGCAGGTACACTGCGCCCAGCTGGAGAGTGGAGACGATGCCCTCGCCGCTCTGAGCCAGCAGCTCCGAGATACGCTGAGAGAGCTGGAGCACAGCCGTAAACACAGCCAGGAGTGTGAGCTGCTCATCGGCACTCTCAGAGACACCGCTGCTGCCCTCCGCCGACAGGTAACCCGACCAGAAACACCACTAACTAACCCACAGCTTGAGTAGTCCAAACCCTACCTCTACTCCCAACCATTAATACTCACTAAACTCAAAGGGAATTAGAGGAATCTGATTGGTTGATTGGTCAATGATGAACAAGATCTTCAATTAAAACATTTTCATTATCAATATCCTCAAGCAACAAGATTTATATCATCATAAATATTTAAACAAACAAACGATAATAATAATAAATAGTAATATTAAGTATATATATTGAATATGTTGTTTTATATATATATATATATATATATATATATATATATTAGTGCTGTCAAATGATTAATTGTGATTAATCGCATCCAAAATAAAAGTTTTGTTTACATAATATATGTATGTGTGCTGTGTATATTTATTATGTATATATAAATACACACATGCATGTATATATTACAGACAAATATGTTGTTTTAAACATTAAATATATTTATTTATAATATAAACTATATGAGAATAAATATAGACATGTAAATGCATGTAAATCATTTTTAAATATATACTGTATGTGTGTGTATTTATATATACATAATAATATAATATACACAGAACACACACACACATATATTATGCAAACAAACTTTTATTTTGTATGCGATTAATCACGATTAATCATTTAACAGCACTAATATATATAACCTTTTTTAGCCTTTAATAAAAAAAGAGAAGTATTTACAAATATTATATTATTATATCAAGACAGCTGTATCACCCTGACTTTACTATATACTTAAGTTTTTTAAGCTATGAATAATATTGATATTACTATATTTATTTATCTTTTTTACTGTTTTTAAAGAAAAATCAGTATTTTATCACACAGTAACATTTATTTGTTATTATTTCAAAAATATCATTAAGTCTCGTCTTGCCATAAAAAAGATTTCATCACATGAAAACTATTAACACCACATTAAAAATATTAAAAAGCTATAACATATTTTGGATTAAATATATTTTTAGTAGTTTCATAATAATAATTTCTTACTTTATTTATTTATGCTTTTCTGGAGAGTTGTATCACCCTGATGTTTTGCTTTGTGTCGCCCCACCAAAGATATCAAAATCAATTTGAATAAAAAAAATTAAAACATGCTCCTCATAGAAGATGTATATCCTATTCATTGCATGTATGAATTGCATTTTTTATATTTTTGAAAAAAAGTTATTAGATCCATCAAAACAACGAGCATCATGTCATTGACCCAGGAATATTACTCTAGAGTTATTGAATCAGAAAAGTTGTCCTGCTTATGAGAAACCTCTGTACACACCTGTGAACTATTAAACGGAGTTTGAGAAAGGCTGCAGATCTGAACATAATGCAACAGACTCATCTCTTCCCTAGAGTTGAATTCTGTTGGGTTCAGATTGCATATCAAGCCAACTGAAACCTAGTTGCCACACATACAGGTGGAAAGTGGCTTGTTAGTGCAGCCTGAGGTGTGAACACAACGGGGAAGCGAATCTACGCCATTCTCCGGGTGCAAAAGCCAATCTGAGCTTCAGATACGTTGAGTGTTCTTACCGGATTATATCGATCCAGGTCAAAACCTTCATGCTTCTCACTATGTGAGGAGAGAGCATTTCCAGGTGTTTCATTTCCCACAGTGTCAGCGAGAGAGCTGCGATAGGCTCTCTTGAGGAATTCTGGGAGTTGAAGTTGCTATTGGTTTGTAGTGGTTGGGTAAAGATTGCATGTGTGGCCCTTTCAGACACAGCAACTGGTGTTTAAATGGACCTGAAGTTGTTTTGATTTGCGTGTACATTCACCGGGAGGGCGGCTGGGTGGCGTAAAGTGGAAAAGCCTGCTGGGTCTGTGCTGTCTGCTTGAAATAATAGGCATTGCTCTCAGCGGTGCAGAGACAGGCTTGTCTACAGCCCAGCGGTGCGGTCACCTCTGTCAGATACTGTGCACACTAGGTGTGAGGACCTTCCTGTGCCTTTTTCTCCTCCAGCACCTCCGGCTTCTCCTCTCAGATGCCTGTGATGCCCAGCGTCCCATTAGCAATCCCTAAACATCGCACTCATACATGCTATATTGATCCAACTGTTTTCAGTCAGAATCTCAGAACACACACGTCCTTCAGACATTCGCCCATGTCTCCTTCCCATGCTCCCCCTACTTGTTCCCGCTCACTAGGAACCTGCTGGGCTGACGGCATTGCAGCACGTAACCTTCAACAGACTGAGAAGGAAAGTTTCCTTTATCTGTGACTGTGATGTAAAACAATCACGTCAGTCAGTCTCCTCACTGTCTTCATTCTCAGTGGAAGCTGTAATATACACGTGGACAGACTGCTGTTTAGGACTCTCTGAGATGATCCTCAGCTGGACCAGGGGCTTTCTAACTATTTTGATACAGCTATTTTGAGTTAGATCACTCAAACTTGAAAATGTTGTCATTTACTCACCCTCATGTCAAATCAAACCTGTATGAATTGTAATCTTCTGTGCAACACAAGTGTTGAATGTGTAGGTTGCTTTTTCCATAAAATCATAAACTGGGACTGATGCTTTCCAGATTCAAGAAAAGTGCAAATGTGTCATAAAAGTATCCTAAAAGAAGTTTATATGATGTCTGAGTTCTGAATTAGTATAATAGCTTGTGTGGGATTTTAGTCATCATTTAATGCCAATCTTCCGCTCCAGTGGACTGTTATCTGCTCATTGAGTCAACTGAGGAACCGCATCAGTCTAATTTCTAAACGAATCATTCAGATCGGTTTTGTGTACTAAATCTAACAAATCATTGAACTCAAATGAACATTTATTCATAAATTGGACATAACTTCTTCTCTCATGCTACTTATTTCTTAGAAGATATTTTGAAGAATGTTGGTAACCGAACCAAATTTATAGAATTTACCATTGGTTTCTATTGTATGGCCATACAAAAAAACTGAAAAACATTGATATTTCTCAAAATATCATTATTTTATGTTCCACAGAAGAAATACAATCATGCAGGTTTGAATGACATGAGGGTGAGCAAATGGTAACCGTATTTTCATCTGTGGATGAACTTTTGCTTTAAGCACTCCATTGGGTTTTACGTTTTGTTTAGTTTTTTCTTCATGTCATTTTCATTCATTAATTAATTCATTAATTCATATGTCTTTTTATTATTTTAATCGCCTCAAAATGAACTTAAGATCTTAATTAATTTTAATCAGATGTCTATATTTGATGTATTTCTTGTTTGTATTGTGCCTTTGTAAGGCCCTTTAAAGTGCCAGTATGATCTGTACTATATAACCTGCCAAACTCAATCCGAGCACTGAATCCTTACCCATCTCAAGAAAGGCTAAAAACACATTTCCTCTTTATTTGCCCTTAACTCTAGCACTTCTATTCTAATTTTATTTGTTTTCTTCTCTTATTTAAAAAAACACAAACATTTGACCCTCTATCAATTGTTTCTCTAACTGCTAGCTTTTCTGGTAAAACTAACACTAAGTTTATTTTTTCTATATTTTACATACTAGTTCAAAAAAAAACAAACAAATAAATAAAAAATCCTTCCTACGTGTACTGCGTTAGGCTACAGGACTGTAAGGGCACTTGCATGTTGCTCTTTTGTTGGTTTTGATTTCTTCTAAATGTCTTCATTTGTAATCGCTTTGGATAAAACGTCTGCTATGACTAAATAAATAATAAATAAATAAAATATAACCGTCCTTGCTTTTCCTAGCTTGTTGTTTTATGTGTTTCTCAGAACGACAGCAGCAGACAGTGTTACATAATGAAATATTATCTTCATTAAGCCCGAGCCCATTTGGAACTGTTTTATATTCAGTCTTCAGTTCTGACAGCGCTGTGCTGGACTGATTTATCTTTCTCAGAAGGAAGAACTTAACTCTCATTAGGACCTGTTATATCAGACCTTAACGGCTGAAGAGATGAAAACAGAGACCAGATCGAAACAGAGCTGCTGTTTTACAGTTCAGAATAATGACTGCACTCTTTCTCTCTAGATTACCACTTGTTTCTCTATTTTATAACTATTTTTAAGAAATAGTTCAACTAATTTCCAGGCACATAAGAGAATTCAGAGAAGTTCAGAGCACATAATAAACTGCATCATCCTGGCTTATGAAGATTAATTAGGTGATAGATCATTTGTCACCTAAGTAATATTCAGTAGTCTTAACTAAAAAGCAGGTAAGTCGGCACTACTGGGCTTTGAGGTTATTCAAGATGAACAAAACCCATGTCCATGGTGTTTCTAGCGCCCATGTAATAACAGGAAGACACTTTTCATATTTATTGCCCCCAAGTTTGATTGTGTAAACGGGCAGTTGTTGTAATTTGAATTTCCAACATCACCGTAAATCTAAAAACCTTGTGTCTTTTCTAGGCTGAAGAGCAAGAAGAGATGGTCGTGAAGACACAGGTTGATTTCTCCATCTACCGGGCCACTCATGTTCACTCCGACTCAGACTACGAATCCCAGCTGTCCCGCGTTCAGGAACTGGAGCATGTGAGTGAAGGGCTATCGGTGTTTGTCTTTGTAGTTGAGAGAAACGCCACATGCTACTCTCACATCTGCATGGATCCATCACCGTAATCTCTGCCTATTACAAAAATGGGCTTTAAATGCACCCACCTGCTCCCCGTGTCACACGTTACTGTATGCATTGACACCGCGCACCCCAGGGACTATTTATCAGTCATGAGCGGAGGCTTTGATTGAATACGGAGAGGCTTCGCACAAGTTCATGGGCACCTTTGTGACTAATTGTTTGTTATGTCAGCGTGGCAGCGAGCCATCCAGCTTTAATGGAGTGTAGTGGAGCGATCCATCAGTCTGTCTGGGAGCTCGCACGTCAGCCGAAGTGTCAGCGTTTCGTCGCGCTCTACGCAAACGGCGGCGTGATTTAGTGCCCTCCTCGCGCCACTGCCCACCCGCTCCCCCTTCTCAGATTGATTGCCCTTCTGTCCCGCTGACAGTGCCCGCCATCTTCAGGCAACCTTTTAGAAAGGTTTTATAGATGATTCGAGCACCTCGTTTGGCTATTTATACATCTGTTAGTGGCCATGAAATATAGATTTGTCTTGACACGTTTTGGCGTTGGAGCGGTGAGTCCCAGTTCCTCGTGACACCTCGTTATTTTAATGGTGCCAAATGAAGGGCCGCCAACCTGCCCCGTGTTTGCTGATTATGCCTCTTCTATATTAGTTTCACAATCAGATCTTGCTAAAACCTGTCCCGTTTGCATGCAGCAGACAGAAACGCTGCGTCGAGAGCCGTGACATGCCGGTTCACCTGTCAGAGCCGTGACGTGCGAGCGCAACCCGGTTCCCAGGGTAATTAAGAGATGGCACCCACACGTAGAGCATCCCAGAGATTAAATGGTTAGCGCGTCAAAAGCACTGGCTGCCAGATTGGAGGCGACACCTGTCAGGGACAAACCGGGTATTTGCCTTGCGACGAAACCTCAGCAGGTGTATATGTACATGCCGCAGTGGGGATGCTAAATGAAGGCCAGACAGGAGAGGAACGGAGTCGGAGAGGCGAGCGGAAGCAGCGGGCGTAGCGATAGCCTTAGGGATGGAGACAGCTCGGGGAAGAGGGGGAATTCTTATCCGCCTTAGGTCGGCCCCTCCAGCGCCCCGGGCATCAACACGACTCCCCCAAGGCACAGTCACAGAAGTTTGACAGCTGTGAGACGACTTTGCATGTTAGTGGAGGTGTGTGTGTGTTTGTCCTCAGGTGCTGTTCCAGTCGCTGGAGCGCTGCGGTCAGAGCGCCCAGGAGTTGCGGGTCTGCCAGCTGGAGTTGGCACGGCACCGAGATTCCAGTGCGGCAGGTGAGTGAACTCGCAGCTCACTTTCTCACTCGATTCTCACACTGATTCCAATCAGCCGTGTGTTTTGCAGAGGTGCAACGGCTGCAGGAACAGGTGAGGAAGCTCCAGGCGGATGCAGCAGATGAGGGCCGGAGAAGAGCACAAGGTGATTCTCTGGAACAGAAGGTAGCCAATCTGGAAGGAGAGCTAGAGGCAGCTCAAAGGCAGTGTGATCAGGTAGACACACATATACAAACTGTATGTACAGATCTGATACGTTTTGCCTGTGGCAGATTCTCACAGTCACCTTCTCTCAGGCTATCCAGAAGAGAGACGCCCTACTGAGACAGTCCGAGGCTGATCTTCTGCAGGCGCGGGAGAAGATCCGAAGCAAGGTGGCGGAGGCAGAGAGGCAAGCCGTTTCTGCTCGAGGGCTGGAGGCTGATCTGCACAGAGCCAAGAAAGAGAAAAGGCAGAGGGAGAAAGAATGCGCCTCACTCAAAACACAGATGCTTCAGCTCAGAGAACAACTGAAGGAGGCTCATGCCACCTGCGGAGACACGGGTAACACAGAGCAGAACACCTGTAGAACTTTCATGGTTGATTGCCATGATGTGAATAATTGTAAATGTCCTGAAGAAATGAGAAAAAAAGCATAGAGTATACAAAAATAATACTTTAAGCACTTAAACTGCAAGTAAAGCGGCCTCAAGGAGTATTTGGACACCTAAGCCAAACTTGGTGTTGCTTACAAATTGCAGTAAGTTATTAATAGAAAATTACATGACAAAAATGTTAGTTATTAACATAATAAAGTACATTATACAATATAGGTAATATAAATTATATCATTTTTTTTGTTTCAACGACATGATGTGCATTAAACACATACCTTAGTCAAGTTTCCCAAACAGGGCGTCTTGAAGGTACTGCAGGGGGTTCAAGTTGATGAAAATCTAGTAATTAATTAAATCATAAAAATGTAATATTAAAATAAGTAAGTTAAAACAAATAAATATAAAATGCACACAAAACAGGATTAATATTGTATTAGTTTACCTGCATTTTACAGTTTGTGGCCATTAACCAACATCATTAACCATCAAATCTAGAAGCCTTTCTGAACATATATAATTAAAACGCTTTTTAGAAAAGAAAGCTTAAAATATAAACAAAGGGATAATCAATGAATTACGAATAATTGACTGCCATTATGTAAATAATATACAGTATAATCATGTTATTGACAGAAATGGAACTGTAGTCTGATGGGTATATGAATATTTTAACATGTATTACACACTAAACTATACCTGTGCTTACTCTGATAGGACACATTCATTAAAAACAATCTTGGGGCCAGCTGATTAAAAGTCTTTGTTAAAATGGCTCAAAAATGAGAATGTTTGGTTCAGAGAAAGCTTGTTTCTTCGGTTTACCATCAATTATGTTAAACCGAAATTCAAATGTGCTTGTTTGACCCACAAGAACAAACCATGGAAATTCATGCTGGTCTAATTTGGTCGTTTCAGCAAGGCAGTGATTTTCTCTTGATTTTGCAAAAGAAAAGCAATTGCATTTAAATCTGTGTGATAGAGTGTGTGGGTTTGTCAGAATATGTGTGTGCACATGTTTTTGTTCTTCAGCAGTCTGAGTCTCCCGTCTGAAATGAAACAGCCCATCAATTCAGAGCCTCAAGCCATCAGATACATGCACATCTTCACACACACCACTGTGGGAATGATGCTCATTAGAAATAATATCCTCAACATGGGCTGATGTGGCCCCTAAAAAGGGATTAGCATGTTATATTTTATGGGCTACAACATATAATGACTTTGACCTAATGAAGGGTTATTTATATGTATATGTATGTATGTATATATATATATATACTTTATATATCTGTGTGTGTGTGTGTGTGTGTGTGTGTGTGTGTGTGTGTGTGTGTGTGTGTGTGTGTGTGTGTGTGTGTGTGTGTGTGTGTGTGTGTGTGTCTGTGTCTGTGTCTGTGTGTCTGTCTGTGTCTGTCTGTGTGTCTGTGTGTGTGTGTGTGTGTGTGTGTGTGTGTGTGTGTATGCACACACATTCCCCAGTCATTTGATCGGTAGTGCATATATTGTTAACCATATCCAAAAGTTGTGAAATATCAGATTGTGTGTGTGTTTCTCAGCCCAGGAGCTGATGCGGCAGCAGGAGAACGAGCAGCTGTTGGAAAGAGGTCAGCGTCTTGCTCAGGAGCAGCTCTCAGAGCGTGTGGCGGAGGTGGTGCGGGCAGAGAAAGCCCAGAGGAGACTCCAGGCAGAGCTCAAGAGAATAACAGAGTGTCTGGAAAGCACCCAACTGGAGCTTCAGGACTCATGGTAAACCCAAAACCAGGGGGTCAGCATAGTCCAGTTAGCCCCTGCTGGTAGATTCCACAACTACACAATTACTGTATATGGGAAAAAATATATGGCCATTCAGAAGTAACCATGTGTTCTGACGAAACTGTTTGCACTTTATTATGCCCCTTTTACAAGATGTAATATTGGTCTTCGGTGTCCCCAGAATGAGTCTGTGAAGTTTCAGCCCAAAATACCCAACAGATAATGTATTATAACAGCTGGAAAATGTCAGTTTTGGGGTGTGTCTAAAAAAGAGCTGATTTGGAGTGTATCCCTTTAAATGCAAATCAGCTGCATATTCCCCCCGTCTCCAGAAGAGGGAGTCGCGTATATGTCTCTCTGCATTGCATATCTAACTTACAGCAATAAACAGCTGGTAGAAGCAAAATAACTGAGAGCGAGAGAGCCGGTGTTTAGCAGTACATATGGGAAGCCAAATGCACTGAAAGTGGGACGAAACCGCGCGATGTTACAGAGCTCGGCCCGCTCCGACCTGTCATCGGCACAGATCAATTGACCGAGCCACGCGACCGTGCTGCCGAACGAATCTCGCGCTACGAACGGCGTGAACTGAATTCACAAGCGTGGCACTGATCAGTAAAAAAAAACTTAATGTACGCACACAAATACAGTTAAAACGCTAAGCACTATAAAGACATGACATTCACAAAGGAGTCTGGAGTGAGACACGTATTTAGGTCGATTTTAAGGCGCATTACCTTGAAAAATGAACGTAATCCACACCATCCTCAGCAGCTCGGATGTTGGGAGAAAATGAAGACTCTTATGTTCAGTCGTACATCCAAACACAGAGCATGGGGATTGCTTGCGAGACATTGTTGACGTTACAGCTGCTCGAGCGCAGAGAAAATGGCAGACAGCTTACAATCGCTGAGGGCGGAAACTATGGCAATGCAGGGCCGTCAATCCGCCCCCGTGGCCCGGCCCTCCGAAATGTGACGTCACACTGCGTGAGAATCAAAACGGCAGGCCTAGTGAGACTGACTTGGATTAAAGGGATTTAAAAAATGAGTGGGTGGATTTTTGTCATTGTAGGGTGATTGTGTTCACACACTGCCAACACACATTATGTCCAAAAGTGGATTTTGCATATTAGGTGCCCTTTAAACACCTTTGTGCAAAAATGGCAGTGTGCATGTATTCCAGTGTGCTTGAATGTAGTTTGAGTGATTAGTTGGACAGCATAGTACAACAGACAGCTTTCCAAACTCAGTTCCTCAGGATGACACTCTCATATTAAGGCTGCAAGTGAAGCTATGAGACGATTAATTCTCAGCTTTATACTGCCTTCCAGTCATGTCTGAATTATCGTATTTACCAGATGAGTGCACATGAACGCCACCACAATGCCAGTATTACCAGTGGGAAACTGGATTTTCTTTGAGCCCTGACTTTCTGAGTTTGGGGCAGGTCTAATGTATGCCTATTTCAGGTTAAATACAACTTAAGCTCTATGGATGGCAGCTGTCGATTACTGCAGATAATTAAAATAATTTTGTAATTTAAAATGAAGGTAATAATTTAAAACTACATTTCCCATGATGACAGCAGCATGATAATAGAGTGTAGCAGTTGGGTTCCAGCAGTAAAAATATTCTATTCATTTTCTCCATAGATTAATTGATTTTTAACACTAACTTAGAAACCCTTACAGACAGACCTACTGTGAGCTACTGTGTTGTTAATCGTTGGTGCATATTATTTCAAATCAATCTTTGAATAGTCAGGTTTAACAGTCGGATTACTGGTGAGAAACTACATTACTCATAGTTTTGTAAAGACATTTCGGTTACACTTCATTAACCATTAACTACAACTTTTGCCCCAATAAACTCCTAATTTCTGCTTATTAATAGTAAGGTACTTGTTAAATTAAGGTATCGGGTAGGATTAGGGATGTAGAATATGCGCTTTATAAGTAGGCTGCTAATAATCAGACAATATGTAAATAATATGCATGCTAATAAGCAACTATTTAATAATTAGAATTGGTCCCTATACTAAAGTGTTACCCGAAATTTCTGCCAATCAGAGAATCTTTAGCGGCCCTCTTCTCCTATGAAGCACTGACAATAACCAATAACATAAGTCTCTATACTTCAAAAAAATACTTCAATATTTGTATGCAAAATACAAGATTATTCCTTTATATAGAATCAACATCTTTAAAGCAATAGTTTTATGTTTCTCCATTGTATTTATTTCAATTATGTCATCCGCAATGCTTAATTGGATTGTTGGTTCTTTTATTAAAGGTTGCAAAGCTTTATTTGTCCAGTTTTGAAAGAGATAGTTCACCCAAAAGATTTATTTTCATAATATATAGTCAATGACTACCAGCAACTGTTTAATTACCAACTTTCTTCAAAATATCTTCTTTTGTGCTCAACAGAGTGGTTTAAAGTGGTTTAGTAAATTATATTTGATTTTTATTTTTTGGTGAGTGAACTATCCCTTTAAATGTTTCTTTGCTTTAAATGAAAGTTTGTAATGTTGTGATTCACCTTGTAGCTGTATGGTTTGATAATAGCTTATTTCTAAACCCCTAGCGGTAAAAAAATGATTGGGAAAATACTTTACTAAGGGACGGGCACTGTTGAACTCAGCATCTCAGTATGTCAGCATCAATTACACACCTAATACACATTTGCTCTCCATTTTTGTGTAGCTGTTGCTAAAAAGCATCTTTGGTTTGTTGGTAGATAAAAAAAGAAAGAAAGAAAACTAAAATTACCCTAAATGTCCATGGGCCTATTTATATTTTGCCCACTTCATGCAATTTCTTTGAATAAATAGCTATTTGATCGTGTAAAGGTGCAAATTCCCTTCAAATGCATGCAAATTGCAAAGTGCATTCAGTTTGCAATACGATACGATGACACAAACCATCCCAGATGCAACTGGACAAGTATGACTGTTTTGGTTGTAGAAGCCACATATGTGAATTCTACTCTTCCCAAAACTGAAAAAAGTCATATATCAAAATTGTACTCATTCCAAAATGGTCAAAAAAAATTAAGGTGTGAAAGAGTGTTATACCAACTTCTGGTAACCAGATATGAGCTTCTTTCTTCAGAAAGCACATGCAAATAAAACTCAACAGTCAGCATCACATCTTAAAGTTAAACACACAGTCATGTTCATTAAAAGTGGTGAATGCTAAATTCTCTCACCAGTGCTAATGATGTTCTCTCAACTTTTGCGGCCTTTGATTTTGAAATGCTCTAAAATGCAGCACATATCTTTTGCTTTTGGTGACGTGAGCACTGTACTTGCAGTACAGCATCAGCTAGGGAGAGAGAAAGGGACTGGAACTCAAACCAAGTTCCCAAATGAGCCAACAGCTCTTACATTACGTGTCCTGAGCATGTGCACAGTCCACTGCGCCAGTGTCTCTGACACTAACCGAGTTTTACTAAGCCAAGCTGCAATTCTCAGGACAGCTCAGAGTGTGTTTTTGCCTTCATGACCCTTGGCGTGCTGCTTTTACCTCTCGCTCTCTCCTCCTATGAGAAGGTGTGCTGTTCAATGGAGGAATCACAGAGGGTCTGGATCCATGTGTGAAACAGATGTTTAACTGGCTGGAAGAGGATGAGAGAATGCATCTTAACTAGCACCTTGCCAAAGGTCTCTTGTTCAGTCAGCCATCCGCTGGTGCTCAGCACAACTTCCCATCTGCCAATACGCATTACAGAGGATTTAGTAATTAAGTGGTAAGTTGAGGACTAAATTGGGTGTTTGTGGGCTACAGATCTACCCCAAGGTCCCTGCAGCCATGTAGATAGGGGATTCTAATTGCTAGGGATATTGATCATTCCCGGCGAGGGTGTGCTGGGGGATTTCGCGAGCGATCGATTAGCTGTTACCGTGGCCGCTTCGCCAATAGCAGAGAAAGAGGTAAGAGAGACACGTGGGGCTTTCGCGGGATCTCCCCACGCTCTTCACCTCCTGAAAAAGTGACACATCACCTAGTCAACCGCCCGCTTCGGTGCCCAGACACCCTCTCTTGTCCTTGACTTGTTTGGGTTTCTTCTGAAGGCCGAGAAGGTTTGGGTTGGTCAATAACTCTCACTTCTGCTGCGTTAAGCTTTTCTCTTGCCTTTCCAGTCTTTTCTGTGAGTGATTTGAGACGCTGTGGTGGGTCTGATTTGTTGTAGTTGGGTGTGATTTGTTGATCCATGCTGAAACGGTGCATGAGCTCATCGCCGCCCTGCTCTCGTAATTAGTTTCGGCCACGCTCATTAAATATTTGCGCTTGCCTTCTCTAATTAAATCTAACCTCTCTCTCATGCTCACCATTCCTGCATGTTATCATGCCTCAATTAAGATGCGTTCTGGTCTATCTGAATGACTAGTTGAGTTGGAGAGAGATGTTCTGGAAGTGTCCCATTCTCTCATGCCCGATACACAATTTGCTCTGTAAGCACTCCATGCTATGCTAAAAAAAGACCAGCTTAAACCAGACTTGTCCTTAGACGCTCCAGAGTCTATTCACTGTCAATCTAATGCGTATGGCACATAAGAATGGTTGGCATACTTTAATTATTATGGAAATAAATACTTTAAAATTATATATATTAAAAGAATAATACCCCCCCACACACACACACACACACACACACACACACACACACACACACACACACACACACACACACACACACAAAAGAAAAGATTCTGATCATTTACTCTCATGCCATCCAAGATGTAGATGAGTTTATTTCTCCATCAAAAGAGATTTGGAGAAAGTTAGCATTACATCACTTGCACAAAAGTGTATCGTCTGCAGTGAATGGGTGCCATTAGAATGAGAGTCCAAAACAGCTGCTAAAAACATCACAATAATCCACGTGACTCCAGTCTATCAGCGAATGTCTTGTGAAGTGAAAAGCAGCATGTCTGTAACAAACAAATCCATCAGTAAAAGCCATTTTAACTTGAAACCGTTGCTTCTGGGCAAAATACAAGTCCATTATCGTTAATAATGCTTCCTCCATTTTGACGGCACCCATTCACTGCACAGAATCCATTGTTGAGCAAGTAATGTAATGCTAAATGTATCTTTTGATGGAGAAATAAACTCTTCTACATCTTGGATGGGCTGAGGTGAATACATTTTCAACAGATTTTTTTTGGGGGATGAACTATTCCTTTAAGTGCAAACTAAATGCAATATTTTTGGACACCAATTACGTTAATTGCAATTAAATGAAAATGTATCATAGTTCAAATTTATATTCAATGCAGGTAGATGAACTAGTCATGTAACAGTGAAGCAGTGAACTAGTGTTGACCCACTTAAGTAGAACTTAAGTACACTTTTATGTGTAATTTCATAATTCTATTGTCTTTGAAATATGTTTAAAGTGTAGTGCTGAATGTATTGGCTAACTGGCTGTAATTTATATTGAATATTTTATATAATGTATTTAAATATATTAATATGTCATTTGTAATGATGAAGTTGCAGTTTATTACATTTAAAATATATATTAACTTTAAATGTAATATTGAATAACACACTGCAATTAAAATTATAATCAAGTACTTTACATTTGCTTTAGTGTGTTGAAATAAGTTTACTTCTTTAAAGCATGTCAAAGGACAGACTCTTATGCAGAATAAGAAGCAACGTGTAAAAGGACTAAGCTCAATGGGTTAGTTCACCCAAAAATGAAAATTCTGTTATTATGTACTCACCCTCATATCGTTCCAAACCCATACGACTTTCATTCATCTTCAAAACACAAATGAAGATATTTTAATGACACCTGAGATATGTCTGTCCCTCCATTGAAAGTCCATTCACCCACACTTCAAGAAGACGAATGAAAGTCTTACGGGATGTGTTTGGAACAACTTAAGGATAGTAAATGATGACAGAATTTTAAATCTTTGGGTGAACTAACCTTTGTTAGCTGGTTAGTGTTGGTTTGGTATGATCCAGCTTCCCGTATATCATCCCTGGTGGCCCCCATGTAAAAAACTAAACCACCTACAGTGGTGACCGGCATATTTCCAGCAGGATGTGGTGATTTGATTCTTTGAAATTCATTTTGAGTTGTCTGGACTGGTGGAGGATGGAGTTTGGTAAAATAAGGCTCATGTTGTCCTCTTCAGGAGGATGCTGGAGCGCGTGAAGACAGAGGCCGGCAGCAGCAGACAGGAAGCCCTGAGACTCCAGCAGGAGAAACAGCAGATCCAGGAAGAGCTGGACATCAGCAGAGACACCATCTCAGCCCTGCAGATTAAGGTGAGAGCCACTTCACACTCATCCTGCACGGATTCAGAGCTTTAAACGGCAGCATTATTAAACAAAAGTGCTTCACAAAGCTCCCTGTAAGGTCATGATCCACTGTATTGATCTGTATCGATTACTGTGTGCCTGAGGAACTACGCATGCTTGCATGCATTCATTCTCGTGTGTGTCTGTGGTTTTGTGGAAAGAGCATGAGCTCCACGTGTTTGTGTAAACCACATGATATCCAGCATGATTTGTGAATAATCCATCTGACTGTCTGTACAGTGTTCTTATGGACAATTTCATGCCTTTGCTAATTTGATTAGTGACCTAGAAATAGTACTGAATATTTAATATTTCTTATTTATTTTACATAATAAAATTTGTTTGTTTTAAATCCTTTAAAATTCTAAAACTTTGCTTATTTTCTTACTTTGAATTCATTATGGCCTCAGACTTTTGCACAATTCTGTTTAATGGTATGAACTTGGTAAAAATATGTGGAAATATTTGGTTTTAAAGAAAAAATCTCCATCAATTTGTTTTCAATTGAATGTAATTTAGCACTCTCCAAGTTACGATATACGTAGTTTGCAGAAATGATGTAAGCGTGTACAAATCAGGTATACATCTGATTTTATTGCTCTTCTCTGCGCTGAAGAGATGTTAGTCTGAAGCAAAGCTGCTCACTCTGTTCATCTGGTTGTAAATGTACTCTTCTATCTTCAGAAACTTTCATAGATCTGATCCAAAAGTCAGTAGCAGTTTCAAATGAATCTCCCTAATCCCAGTTTAATATCTGTCGTGCAGGAGTATATCTCTAATTTAGCCAGTCATCTGAGAGAATATGTCAGCCGTGGAGTTCCCTTCACATCTTTCCAGTTTATCTGTGGTGCTCTGCTCTATTAGGAGGTCATATCACGGGGATTAACATTTGCCTTGATCTTTTGAAAATAAAAGAGTGTAAGGTAATTAACATACTGTAACTTTCAAAATGCAAAACTCCTCAACATTTGTGTTGAATGGTTATTTCAGAAATCCTTGGATTTTTGTCAGCAAAAAATAATAAATACATTATTCATTTATTTGCCATACACGATATATAAAAGCATGTATATGTAGCCTATGTGATACAGTCCCTTCAAAGAATGTGATTGTCAGCTCTCCATCTTCACTGTGTGTGTGTGTGTGTGTGTGTGTGTGTGTGTGTGTGTGTGTGTGTGTGTGTGTGTGTGTGTGTGTGTGTGTGTGTGTGTGTGTGTGTGTGTGTGTGTGTGTGTGTGTGTGTGTGTGTGTGTGTGTGTGTGTGTGTGTGTGTGTGTGTGTGTGTGTGTGTGTGTGTGTGTGTGTGTGTGTGTGTGTGTGTGTGTGTGTGTGTGTGTGTGTGTGTGTGTGTGTGTGTGTGTGTGTGTGTGTGTGTGTGTGTGTGTGTGTGTGTGTGTACTGTAGCTGTGTGAACAGGAGAAGCTTCTAAACACACATCAGGAGTGTGTTTCTGAGCTGCCGCTCACCATCCTCAGACTGCAGGAAGAGGAAGTGAACAGCCAGACTCAGCTGCAGCTATGCAGGAGAGAACTGGAGACCAAAGATGAACAAGTGCAGAAGCACTACCAAGAGGTATTATGGGAACACCACATATTAAAGGGGTCATATGATGCGATTTCAAGTCTTCCTTTGTCTTTGAAGTGTTACAAGCTGTTCGTGCATATAAGATCCATAAAAGACTAAAGTCTCAAACCCAAAGAGATATTCTTTATAAAAGTGAAGATTCATCTACGCTTAAAACTCATCCTAAAACACCTCATTCAAACACGCCCCTACATATCTACGTCACTGTGTTGGAAGATAACACCACCCAAATGTTTACGCAAAGAAAGAAGGTGTAACTTTTATTCTCACTGTAGTATTGTTGTCGCCATGTCGTTTTCAAATATTGGACGGTAACATTTCCATCACATGCTTGAGGTATTCGGCCAATCACAACGCACTGATAGCTGGCCAATCAGAGCACACCACACTTCTCAGAACGATGGGCTTTGTAAAAATCGACGCGTTTCAGAAGGGCATAGAGGAGAAATAATAATGTACATAATGTGGAAAATTACCTTAATTTTACCTTAAACTGCGTAAACATTGATTTACACCAAATACATAAAATAATGTTATTTTTAGCATCGTCATATGACCCCTTTAATAATCCAGAGTCTTTATCCAGTGCTCTTTTGTTTGTTTGCATCTATTGTCCTCATTTGCGAGTCGCTTTGGATAAAAATCTGCTAAATGACTAATTGTAAAACCATAATAATAAATGTATATGATTTGAATTAAACATAAACTGAAATATAAAAACTTATTTTTTTTAATTGTAGCTAGTTATCAAGGCAAGTTTAACTAAGTTTTTCATGAAGTTTTTTTTTCCTAACAACGTGAAAGTCTTTTAATGCATCCTTTCTAAATAAGAGTATTAATTTGTTACAGACCCCAAGCTTTGAACAGTAGTGTAAGATAAATGTTGCGTTTCTTGCTGCTCTTTCCTCAGATGAGCGCTCTGCAGGCTACGGTGTCCAGGCTGAAGCTGGATCTGGAGCAGCAGCAGGAGAGGTGGCGGCAGGGGATACGAGAGGCAGCCAAGGCCGATCAGAGAGGGAGAGAGCTGAGACTGGAGCTCAGCACAGCACAGGCCTCCCATAAAGAGTATATGGAGCTGGTACGCTCACTTCCACTGCCACACAGACACAGTGTGAACCATGCCAACACACTGGAGAGATATCACAGTTAGCTGTGTGTTCTAGCTGGCTGAGTACAGTCGAGAGGTGACGGCCCAGAGGAGTGAGCAGGCCCGTCTGCAGCAGTGCCTGATCCAGCTGACAGAGGAGAGGGAGACTCAGGAGGAGCGAGTCAGACAGATGAGTGCAGATCTACAGAGAGCGCACAATGAGAGCAGGTGCTCTCAGGAGGAGGTAAGACTGATGCATATGCATTGTTCAGCCTATATTTGTACCATTTACATTTATTCATATTGGCAAGACAATTTTATCCAAAGCAACATGCATTGCATTCAAGGTATACTTTTTATTATTAGTTAATGAATTCCCTGGGTAACCGAACCCGCAATCTTGGCGTCAGTTGCTGTACTATTTAAGTATTCGTTAACATCAGCTACAGGAACATCAGTCACTAGATTAATTTCAGCTTTGTAGATGTATTCGTATGGTCTTAATCAGTGTTGGATAAGTTACTTTCAAAAAGTAATTAATTACAGTTACTAATTACTTAATCAATATTGTATTTAAATTACTTTACTAATTACTCTGTCTGAAAGTAACTTAGTTACTCAACAGGTAACTTAATTATTCAAATCTTGAATTCTTAAAATCCATATAAACCTTAATAGAAATTAAACTCTTTATTCTTTCAATGTGAGTCAAACATATAATAGTTTAGCCTTTTAGCTTTAAAACAACTGCAATGCTTAAACTTTTGAATAAAAAAATTGAAATTGAAATACTCAGCAAAATATCTGAATAACAAAAAAGCTTAAAAGTTAAACAATACATTTCAGTTTGGCAAGATGTTCAGGAAATCCCAACTAGTAAAATCCGTACAGGTTTATGTAAAAATAACAGTAAACTAATGTAGGTAATAGTACATGACAGAAATGATCTTCTCTGCTGAATAAAGCCGTGTCAGATCGCGCTGTTCTTATGAGGTCAATTCCTCAAAGTAGGTCTTCTTTCAAAAATGATGAAAATGAGATGAATCGTGATTTGTTTTTGTATCTAGGTGAGGGCGTTTGCACGCAGGTGACTGCATATCATGAGCTCAGATACGGGAAAGACTGTACCTCAGTTTCATACAAGGATTACATATTTAGATCACATTCGTTTCCATTTGAATTTGTTCATTTAAAAGTAGAAACTTCAAGCTTTTAGATTCTATTTCATACTGATTTGATTTATAGTTTTTGATTTGAATTCATTTATGTATCTGAGTATTGAGTAAGGTTTCTCTGTGAACCAGGAAATGTGAAAGTGAACGAGCCGGCGCGCGGAGGGTTAAAGCCGCTGCATTCAATTTTATCTTTAGACGATTATATCTTTAGAGATTTCAAATTCAATATTGATTTTAGAACTTTTGAAATTATTTACTGTATGTAATGCAAGTACTTTATAAGTAACTGTAATTAAATTTCCTAAAAATGAACAGTAATCCTTACTTTGCTTTTTAATAATTTAATTACAGTAATTACTTAATACAGTAAGAAATTGTAAATGCAAAATTCCTCACAAATACAATATGTAAAGTAGTAACATACACTACCCATACATGCAACACTAGGTTCAAAATTATTAAAATGAATGTCATTTGCATTTTCTGTTTGCCATTTCTGTATTTTAAGTAAAAAGCATTACAATTTTCAGAATTCAAATTTAAGGAAATCGGTGGATATTTTATTGTTTAATTCAAGGAACAAAAACCTAAATTTTCATAAATGCGTTTAGACTCACAATTAGGTAATCTGAAATTATTATTTTTATTCTTTTGTATTTTTTCATAATTTTTATTGCTTTTTCAGAAAATATTTTTTCTGTTTTAATGCAAATAAAGCCTAAATTAAATCTATTGCTCATATCAAGTAATTGTGTCTTGGATTAAACAACTCAATTTATATTGATTAATTTTACAATGTCTTTATGAACTTTTAAAGCTTAAAAGTTTTGGTTACTTTTCAATGGAGGGACGGGAATCTCTCAGGATTCATTAAAATATATCTTATTTTGTGTTTAAGATATATTAAGATTAACCCAAGTCTTATAGGTTTGGAGTGACGTGGGTGAGTAAATGAGACCACAAACCCAAACCTACACCTAAAATCTGATTGGTTGATCAAAAAACTTCAAGTAGCAACAGTGATGTCCATAAGGAAGGGAGTTCTCTGCTTTTGGCAACACTTTGTCCTGAAGTACCTGAAACATGTGCAAAGCTGCAGTGCTTGTGCAGACAGTAGGGCCAGTGTAGTTATTTAAACCATTCTCTCTCATTCTTTAAGTGCTGTCAGTGTTGTAAACCTCACTCTCCTGACCTCAAATAGGCAACTCTAGCCTTTGGCGTTCCTTGTTAGAGCGCCCGCCTCCCGCACCAGAGTGCTTTTGGATAACAATCCTCGTCATTTTATGGTCAGCAAACTCTACAGTATAACAATTAAACTGGAAAAATTAAAAAATAAAGTGTCTCCACTGTCCAGGCCTTAATGTATACATACACACACACTCATGCATACACCCCGGTCAGACTGCAGAAATAATGATTATGCGTGTGTGTTGTGCATCGGTTGTCTGTTTTCAGCTCTGGCTTTTAAAAATAATTGCTGTTGGTGTTGCAGCCATATCAGAGGAAGGCCAGTAATGATTCTCGCCAGTCGTGTGGAACGCGGCATGTGGGGAAGCGGGGGGAGACAGACGCCAGAATAAAGGCGGCTATCATTTCTGTGTGTGTGTTTGTCTGCCTGGCACATAATTATGGTTGCATAAGGTTGTGTATTCATGTGGAATGTGTGTGTGTGTGTGTGTGTGCGAGGTGCTATGATTACAGCGAGCGTGTGTGTTTGCAAATATACTCCGGCCCCCGTCTATAAATCAGGTGTGAATTGAAGAAACTGATGAGTCGAGAATCTCATTTGAGTGTGTGTGTGTGTGTGTGTGTGTGTGTGTGTGTGTGTGTGTGTGTGTGTGTGTGTGTGTGTGTGTGTGTGTGTGTGTGTGTGTGTGTGTGTGTGTGTGTGTGTGTGTGTGTGTGTGTGTGTGTGTGTGTGTGTGTGTGTGTGTGTGTGTGGGATCACAGAGGGATTAGAGTTGGATATAAAGCTGCACAGGTGTCTGAGACTACCTCATAACCTGCTCTCACACACACACACGCGCGCACGCAGCATTTTAATTGTCTTTCTCCTTTTCTCCACCGCTTTTATTGGCTCTCCTCTGCAGTGTGTGCGCTCTGGGTAAAGGTCACTGCTCTCCACCATCTTACACACTGACAGCGTTACTAGCCATGAAACTAGTCTGCCTTTTAATTTAAGCTGAATTCTGCTATGCTGAAAACCTGAGATCTCATATGAGCTGAAATTGCGTGAGCTGCTGTAGATTTGCCACATCATAAGAGTGTAATAGTGATTTGTTCAGGGATAGAGATTTTAATGCAGGTAAAGATTAAGTCAGCACTTGTATTTTGTGTCCTTTGCAGAGGAATATTATCAGCTTATTATATACCACAAACTTGTGTATCTGCACACACATATGTATATATAATTTTATTTCAGCTTGTAACATTTCTCATTTCCATACTTTAAGATTTAATTTAGCTTAAAGGGGTAGTTCTCCCAAAAATGAAAATTCTGTCATTAATTACTTTCTGTAATTGGTCATTCCAAACCCATAAAGGCCCATTCACACCGCACAGACAAACACCAACAAACAAGTTGGCTGTTTTATTAAAAATAACTGGCCTGTTCACACTGCCACAACAAACACCAACAAACTCCGAGTCACAGAGAGTCCGCTCGTGTCTGGTGTAGATGGTGTAAGTCTGATTGGGAACGAAACTGATGATCCTGTAACCACAATCAAAATTTGACTTTTATCAATGTCTTTGTGTGTCATTCTTCGCCTGAAAAGATGGCGAATGAAACGAAAGAGCCCGTGGGTGAAGCACGCTTTAAGTGAAATATGCGCATCATCATGGAAACAGTTCGTGGCCATGTCAGAGTTTGTTGTAGTTTGTTGCAAAATCATTTCACACTGCTCAGACATCCACGACCTAACAAACGGCGATTAAGCATGTTCAGCCGGGTGAAAATAAACTCCAACCGACCAGGGATAACACACTGATCCAACAAACAAACTCCAACAGACTAGTTTGTTGGTGTTTGTTGGCGTTTGTCTGTGCAGTGTGAACTGGCCTAAAGACCTTCGCTCATCTTCGAACAGAAAATAAGATATCGATGTAATCTGAGAGCTTTGAGCCTTCCCGAATGTTCATTTCTGGATGAACTATCCCTTTAAGAACTAAAGTAAATATACTCAAACTAAACAAATTAAAACCTGATAAATATATAGACATACTTTTAAAAACAAAAACTCATTAAAATGACAAAACACAACAAAATTACAAAAATTGTATTTACTAAAATGAAAATGGAAAGCGGAAAATATCAAAATAAAATCTAATTGCAAAATCAATTAATTAATTGAAATATTAACAAAAACTATAATAGTATATCATCAATACTTGTTATACACAAAATTTTGGGGTCAGTAGGATATTTACAATCGAGAATACAAAAAACAGTAATATTATGAAATATCATTCAAATTGAAAATATCTGTTTTAAAATGTAATTTTAACAATACCTCTGATGTCAAAGCTGAATTATCAACATCATTACTCCAGTCAGTGTCACATGATCCTTCAGAAATCACTCTAATTACTGATGTGCTGCTCAAGAAACATTTCTTATCATATTGAAAATGGTTGTGCTGCTTAATATTTTTGTGGAAAATGTTATACATCTTTTTAGGATTCTTTGAGGAATAGAAAGTTCAAAATAATATTTTATTTTTTAAATACATACATTTTAAATGTCTTTACTGTCACATTTTAACAATTGAATTGATCAATGCTGAATAGTTTCTTTAGACAAAGCAGTCAATTACAGTCAACGAGCTTATTACAGGCAGTCTTGCCCCAAAATCAGGTCATTGGTAGAGCCACAAATGAACTGGGGAAGTGAACATAATACAAGCTAGTGTGTAGTTATAGTCTCTGCACATTAGGAAGTATTTAAGATCAAAATGACACGTTTGGACTGATTTGTGTCCCTTCAGGCTCGGGCGTGTGAGGGGCGACTGGCGGAGCTGCACACCCAGCTGACGCGCTCACAGCAGCAGATGAAGGCCAGAGACGAGGACGTGCTCATGCTAAAGATGGAGACGGCCTCTCTCAGAGACAACTACACTGCTAAAGTAGCTCAGGTCAGCCACAGTGTCCTAACCTCATGTCTATTATTCTGCTGTGTTCATCTGTCTCTTCCTTTGCTCACAGATGGACTCTGTCAATCAGAAGTACAGCGCAGCTGTGTGTGAGGCCGATGTTCTGCGGCAGTGTCTACGAGACGCACGGAGTGACAGCTCTCGACTTCACAGGGAAAGCGAGCTAGTCGTGACCAATGTGAACCAGTGGGTGAAGGAGCAAAAGTAAGAATCTTGTCTTCTGCATTCAACAAAAATTATATTTTTGACAAGTAATCATTCAGTGCCATGAAATTACATTGCCACAGTACTTTTTTGTAAGTGTAAAATGCTAAAAGCACAGCTGTTGGAATGCTTGATTCTGGTTGGTCGATTACTGCATTCTGCGGACAGATGTTTTTTATAATGACAACTATATAGTATAATTGATCTTGGTAGGCAAAGACATTATTCTTCACAACTAAAACTATTAAAAATCTTTTTTTGAAATTGAAATTATTTGTAATTGAAATAAAGCTGAAAAAATATAAATATTAGATTAATAAAAAAGTTAAAATATGAAAATTTGAAATTTTGCCTTGGGAACTAACAGAAATAAATGTTTATGTTGAAGTACTAAAATTACTAAAACTGAAAATAAAAATTAATCTTGATAGAAATATTCACAAAATTGCATAAAATGATTAACACATCGCTATAATTAAAATGAAAACTAAACATATAAAATATTAAATAAACTGAATTAAAAATATTAATAAATGTAATAGTATATAAATAATACTAAAATAACACTGGCCCCAGGCAAATTATTTCTTATGTAAAGTGACAAATATTATTTACTTTGAAATATTTTTGCTCAGAAATTGCTAGTAAATTTCACAAAAAATGACAAAGAAATAGCAAGTAGCACATTGAAATAAACATGTATAAAATAGAGAATAGAAAGAATTACATTTTCACGTTTGTTTGTTTGTATTGTTAAACATACTCCCAAAATCTACAAGTTCAACATATTTCTTCTAGTGTAGCTTTGCTTCATTTAGTTTAATGTGTTTTGTATCACTTTATCTCTTCTATTATAACAAAATAATAGTTTCCACTCAAATCAGTACTTCATGTCTATTTGCATGTTTATATTTTGTATTTTATAAGTAGCTGCACTGCATAGTTCCTATTGGAAGCAGTGTATAGATTTAAGTCTAGAAAGTGTCTGTGGCGCATCCAGAGAGAGGCAGTGTTATAATGGCTGTATCATTATCATTCAGCATCATGGTTCATTGTGACAGCAGCTCGCAGCTTCCTCACTGCAGCCCATTATCTCTGCCCCTGCTCCACTCCAGGCACACTAATGAGAAACTGGCACTCGAGATCAAAGACCAGAGCAGGAAGATCATCCACCTGACAGCTGAGAGAGAGTAAGCCCCGCTCACCCTGTCCAAAGCTGTTTCCGCTCCTCTCAGCTTGGAGTGTGCACAAACATGGGTTTAGGTCCAAGTAGCAGGGAATGTGCATGCAAAGATACAGAGAGAGGGTGTGCTTGTGTGAAATGGGATTAGGCTGTAATGTTTGTCCTGTCTTCATGCAGTCACCTTCAGGAGAATGTGAAGGGTTTACAGGGGGAAATCAGGAGGCTGAAAGCAGAGCTGGATAAAGAGAGAATGGAAGCAGAGCGACTGAAGGTAACACACACTCCAGCGCAAGCCTCTAACACACTCCAGCACACGTCTGTAGATATGTTTGGGTTTAAGTTGAAGCCAACATGAAACTGAAGTTATGACTGACTTTACTGCCATACTGGGACATATTTCAGAGTGGGACGGCTATTGAGCAAGAAACAAATGTTGGGCGGCTCTTAATCAGTTACTGATTGGACTATGAGAACTGCTCGTTGCTTACAGAAATGGAGGCAGATCTGAATGCAGCTGGCTTAACTGCAGCCAGACACCGAGTTAGTCGTTTCACAGGAAGAGCAAGTTACAACATTCTGATTAAAGATTTAAAAAAAATAAAAAAATATATATAATCAATCAATAATACACTTCCATTCAAAAGTTTGGAGGCAGTACAGTATTCAGTTTTAGCTTTATTTTATTCAGTTTTATTTTTTTTTAAGAAAATAGGAGCACATTAAATTGATCAAAAGCGACAGTAAAGACATTTATAATGTTACAAAACATTTATATTAAATGCTGTTCTTTTAATTCATCAAAGAATCCTGAAAAAACTGCATCATGTTTTCCACAAAAAATATTTAGCAGCAGTGTTTTCAACATTGATAATAATCAGAAATGTTTATTGAGCAGCAAATTATATTATATTAATATATTAGAATGATTTCTGAAGGATCATGTGACACTGAAGACGGGAGTTATGATGCTGAAATTTCAGCTTTGCATCACAGGAATAAATTATTTTTAAAATATAGTAAAAATAAAATTGTTATTTTAAATTGTAATAATTTTTCACAATATTACTATTTCAGTTTTTGATCAAATAAATGTAGCCTTGATGAGCACAAGAGACTTCAAAAGCATTGAAAAATATTTCCCCAAATACATATAAAATAAATTCACAGCTGAATTGCTTGCAACAAGTCCGGTAGCATGCATTAAGAAAATACATCTTTTTTTGTTATAGCTTTTATTGCAAAATTGCACTTTTACAATTTTATAATATTCACATCCTACCCAACCCAATGATCCCAAACTAAAACAGAGGGACATATGAAAAAGGTTCAACTACATAATTAATAGGGGGAATTAAACATAAATAAATTAACATATAATAATAATAAAAAATTACTCCTCAAAGTAGTGAAGGAGAAAAATAATTATACCTCCCTCAATCTACCTCCAGGATTTGTATATCATTAAAGTAAGTAATACATTCTTGTCATTTTGTCAAAAAAGCAATCCGCCCTGCCTCTGATATTATACTTGACTTTTTCAAGGTTTAGAAAGAAGATTCAATCTTTAAGCCACACTGATATGAAAGGAGGTTCTGGGGAGGTCCAAGATAACAAAATTCTGCTCCGAGCACGCAACGATGCGAATGCCTCAGCACTACCTTGTTTACTGTTCAGAGGCTGACACACAATGCAATTAAAGGGCATACGTCTAACTTAAACTTAAGAACATCAGAGACCATTTTACAAAGAGTGCCACAAAATGTGCAGTTTGGGACCGAGTGCAAACATATGGCTGAGGTTACAGAGGGAACGCTTGCATGTTTCACATATGACGGGAACGTTAGGATATATCTTCGATAGTTGTGTCTTAGAAAGATGAGCTCAGAAAATACATTTTTGATTTTTGATATATATATGAGATTTTAGACTGCCTTTGATCCTGTAATTTTAGTCACATTTTTGCATTTTAATTTGACATGGCCCTGCCGTGTGTTTTGTCTGACGAATATGAAAGTACAAATAATCCATGTAGCCTTCCAGTGATCTGCACGCATAATAATTATACTTTGATTAATAAATAATTACCAAAATACTGTTCCAAATCCTTACAGATTGAGTAAAGCATGCCACGCTGCAGCAAACTTTCATATCTATTTTATGTTAGCTCCCCTGTAGTATTTGTATTTCTCTTTATTTGTGTATTCTTGGTAATATATTTTAAGATTCGTATCTTATTTGTTAACAGTCAGCTGTTTTTCACGATAACCGCAGCACTCACCTCACAAGTTATATTAACATTCACCTCTGCACCTCCAATCTTCAGGATAAACAGCTCTTATATGCAGGTTTTGCATCAGCTGTCCAGTTTGATCTTTCTTCTTCTCCTCTTATAATTCCTGAATGACCCAGTGCTGGCCATTTCTATTACACCTCTCCCTGTCGTATTATTTTTCCTCTCTTCCTCTATTCTCTGTTATCCCATACTCATGCATAACATCAGCGGGATCGTCTTTGTTGTGATTAGGGTTGGTATTTCTATCAGATGCAGAGAAAAGGTGTCGTATACCCACAGTTGAAGGTCCGTGTCACCATTAGCCATCTCATTCTGGAGGGCCTGTCCTCTCGCCGCGCTCTGTAGGTACAGGCTTATCCTCTGTAATGGGGTCTGATCTGATTCACACTTGTGAAATTGGAAAGGAGAAGTCTAGAGATGATTGGAGAACTTTTGGCATAGAAGCGGCCGAGGGCTGGAGCTGCCGGTCTGAACCCAATCATTGGGGCGTTGTTGACCGTGCTGATGAGCCCGTCCTGCAGGGGGAACCCATTCTCCTCCCTGTTTGTTCTGGAGGTCCAGGACCTGCTCCACATGCCACCTTAATCCATTAGTGATGAAGGAGAAGGAGCAAGAGAGTCCTGCTCAGGGTCTGACTTCACAGAGTTATAGTACTTCAGAAGTGTTTATCAAAGAGCCAGTGAAGCGTCTGGTATTGTTACCACAGAAAGTCTTGACTAATAATGCATAGTGCATTTTTTTAAAAACAGTTCACCCAAAATTGAAAATTCTCTCATTATTTAGTTTACCAAACCTCAATGACTTTATTTCTTTCTTGGAACACAAAGAGTGATTTTTTTGTGTATTATTATTGCTGTAACTCTCACCAAATATGGTGCCGTTAAATGTTCTTGGTCAGGTTTGATGTCTGTCACATTTGGTCATGAGATGAGAACACAGCTGCATTGTGGATCAATAGTTTGAAATGGCACCAAGTACATAAACGTTTGTAGTCCATTGGACATCTTTGGTGGACATGTACATGATGGTAAAACAAATTTCCATCTGTTCCTCAAAGTAATCATGGCTACTGAAGACTGGGAATGTATTACCATATGTTTTAAGCTCTTTACTGCTAATATTAATATTTGAAAAACCGTTTGTCCCCTATTCAAAAATGAATATATATAATAGAGAGGACAACTAACTACAGACCCTAATGACTATGTTAAGGCAAGTATCAAGTAAGTTAACAAGTATCTTAAAATATCAGATAATTCGAGCATATTTTTATTTATGAAATAATAATAATAATACATGTATAAACTTTTATGAAAACAATGGTACACTTGTGTGCATTTGTGTAAGAAATATTTGTGACTTGTTTTATACTGATTATGTTTTATAATTTTTACTTGATGGTCACACCACATGACATTAATACAGAGAATATTTTGTTTTCATTTTCATTTTAGTTATTTTGTTTTGTGCTTTTTTCTTTTTTTTAGTTGGTTATATTTCTATTTAGCTTTTTTGTAATTTAATTTCAGGTAAATGTCAAGGTAGTATTTTTAAGTTTTACTCAAGTATATTAATATTTTATTTTATTTCAGTTTTATTCCAATTAACAAAAACATGTTGCTTAACTGAATACAGAACTTGGCATATGTGTTTGAAGCTAGATTAAGAACATGTTCCTTCCCTTCATTGTGAACACACTCATACTTCATTGACTGGTTTATTATGGTGCTTATTTGACATTCATTCCCTTTAATTATATTGAAATAAGGGGCCTGAATATTTTTCAAAATACACGTTTTGTTTTCAATGAAAAAAAGTGTACAGGTCTGTAACAACATGAGGATAAGCAAATAATGACAAAATAATAATAATAATAATATTTTTGGGTGAACTATTCCTTTAAGTGTGCATGTTCATTTGTGTTGGAACCAGTAGAAAGGACAAATGACATCCACAATGCCCATTTACTGAGTTCTGATACCAAAGTAAAGTTCAGCTAATGTTCTTCCAGGACACCCCAGGTACCTTCAGGACAGAGTAAATACAAATAAATAGATAGGAGAGGAAATGGCTTGTGGTTTATTTATAACAGGCAGGGCTCCTTCTGCATGCATGGATTCCCAGCTTTCATTAAGTGTCATTACTAGAGCTCTTAGGCCAGGTGTGGCCTTACAAATCTGCCGAGACCTGGCATACAGCCCGATTCGAGGCAGCGTGTATCTGGATGGACTCTTCCAAGAAGTAAATACACAACAGTATGAGCGCTTGATTTGTTGTGATAAATAACTTATAATAGCCTCAGTCGTTCCATCAGAAAGCTACGGTCGTGTTTATACCGCTGCGGAGGAGGAGGGCATATATGGCAGGCCTTGATCCAAATCATCAGGAGGGATGTTTATCACTGCGCTCTTGAGCTTGTTTTTTTAACTAATGTATAGATTTTAGAAGATAAATAAAACAGAGATGCTTTTACAAGACATGCCCCCCCCCCCCCCCCAAACCTTGCTATTCATTAGCAATTTCCACTTTCCAGTTCACTTCTCGCAACGTCCCCTGATTGATGGAAAGCCTGCCATGTTTATTTGGATATCAGGGAATGAAATATTCATATTGTACGCTTTTCCAAGCAGAAGTTATCTGGGTGCAGCGTAAATGGTACTTGGGATTAGATTTTCACAGCAGATTGCAGTTATTAAAGAGAAAAAAAGGAGGGGGTACAGGGAAGCTGCCATCTTCTGGGGAGGCAATCTATTTCTTTTCATGCAGACTTGGAGCGGCTGCATAGCCTCTTAATGCACTGGAGCAAAAGTGCTTCGGTCCGCAACCTTTCACACCTTCCTCTCCCTTTATATGATTGAATACTTAATAACTTTGACTTTGCTTTGAAAGCCTGCGCCATGGGGCCTGTTCGGCTGGCATACCTGAGTGTTTGTCTGCTGCTAACTGCCCTTATTACTGGCTGTCTGTCAGCCTCTTGCTCACAGCTCATCTTCTGCACATCATCTCGCACTCTTTATCTTCATATCAGGCTGACTTTTAAGCTGTTTTCACACTTATGATGTGTTTTTTTGTCTCTTATGATTGTTGCTTGTCACATTGTACAATGTGACCTGGGTAGGATCTTGGTTAAAAGCATATTCGTCAGGCTGGGTTATAGTTTGGTCATAACTGACAGCATTTACTAGGGATCAGCCGGGTCATATGCTCGTTGACATGCAAAAATAAAAATGGTACTTTGCAAGCTAGAAATAAAAAAGCTCAAATTTGACGGTACATTGTAAAAACATTTTGTTGTTGTTTCAACTTAAAAAAGTAAGTGTTCGTGCTGCCTTAAAATGTGATGTTATGATAGCTAATTGGTGCAATAATTTTTTACAGTGTATGTTTGCATGACAACAATTGTACTAAAAACCTTACACTTTGAAATTTGTTTTCAAAAGTTCGCATTTTCAAGCCCTCAAAATGCCGTTGCCATGTAAAAAAATGGCCAAAACACACACACACACACACACACACACACACAGAAAATAATAATTTAATGAAAGCGTAAACACCCCTTGAGCCTCATGGTTTAGTGAAACAGGGATTTTTGGGACTCATTCCTTAGAGTTATTTCATTCAATCTATAGAGCAAAATTGAGGTCATATTTGTATATGATCATAGCAAAGTCAACTATTTTAACTGAACATCCTCGATCTCTCACAATCAATTTAGACGGCCAAACGGTGGCAGTCACACTGCAGCCTAACATTTATCACCCATTACTGAGCATGTCATACTTGAGCCCATAGTATATTTCGGTTTACACTAAAGTATGCGTATAGCGTGCATGTTTTTGTCAGCTTACACATGCGCCTTATTTTTTTTAGTGCCAACTATTTGATCCTCAAGGTGGCAAGACTGGCTTAGATAATAGTTTCACAGTCAAAGAAGAAAGTGAAGAGATGGAACAACAACAACATTGAACTACTGGATACACAACAACAACAGTCCCACACTGGCAAGTGTTTGTGTGAGGTACTCTGGCTTAAAAGAGTAAAAGGCATTTTTGTAACTCGTAACTTCTGGAGAGAAGTAGTGCAGACACTGGACACACGTTTCAGTCTCCATGTGTTGTCCGGTGGTCTTCGCACATGTTATCAAATGGAGTGTACTTTGAAAGGCTGTGTGTTCAGCTGTGTTTGTATAGGCTAAGTGCTTGTGTCCAAACTGAAGCGGTCAAAAGCTGCCCCATAATGAAATAAATCTTTTACAAGTATTTGACCAGTTTGTCTCAAGTGCAACAAATGCGTCCACTTTACATAAAGCTTCTCTTTTCACATTTGATTACAAACTCCAGTATGTTATTTAGGTATGCACTCTGTTATTTGGTACACTCTACTATTTAAACAACATATTAAAAAAAATCTGTATGTTTATGTTTTTGTAATACATTTTCTAAATACATGTCTATCTTTTATATTTACTTCTATCAACATGTATTGATGGGTTTTAGGATGGATATACATGTACATGACACATATGTCCAAAATGTATTACACATAGATAAATGCACATACAGTAGATATATTTGTTTATATATAACATTGTTCCAATTTCTAATATGTGGTGAAAGCTGTGGTGTGAAATTGTCCTTAATGAATCCTATCATAAGTACTGTGGTTCTAGGCTTATGTGGTCCAACTCTTTGCGCGTGCTGAAAGACTGTGAGGTCAGCTGTACGTATACGATGAGCATTCGTGTCAAATCTGAAAAATATTTCAGGCATGATACAGTTAAAGACGGCCTTATGATGAAATAAATATTTTACAAGTTTGTCTCAAACGCTGCCAAAATCATACACTTTACAACAAGCCAACAAGCCTGATATTACCTCTGTCCCGACTAGTCACTTTTCACACGCACCTTTAATTCCACACGCCAGTGTGCTGCCGTCATCAACCGTGACTTTTCTACCATTTTCATTTGTGTTTTGTCACTTTGAATTCAGCACCAAATCTTTAAACACATGAAGCAGCACTTGCATTAGTAGTTCACTTCCGTTACTTGCGTGCATATTATGTTCCTGTCACGGTGCTGTCCAGGAACGATTAGAACAAAATAGGGGTTTTAATGATGAAGATACATAACACTGGTTGCGTAGACATATACAATAATGTATAAATAGGGAGTTTGATTGTTCTGACAAGACATTATGTCATGCCTGAACCAAGACACAGTTACTGGGGTCTGCACAGGATAAGGAACTATACGATAAGTTGATGCTACACAGAGGGAGACAAAGTCTGACGGTCCTTAGTCAAACGACACATCCGAAATATATATGTGTGTGGGCTGTGTAAATGTATTATGTATTTATACATGCACACAAATGCGTGATATGTTATGTTAAAAATAAAAAATATGTTATGTTCATATATAATATATATTTATATAATGTTCCTGTGGCTCAGTGGTAGAGCATTGCGTTGGCAGTGCAAAAGGTTGTTGGTTCAATTCCCAGGAAACACACATACTGATAAAATGTATAACCTGAATGCACTGTAAGTCGCTTTGGATAAAAGCGTCTGCTAAATGCATAAATGTAAATATAATATACATTATATAAATATAGACATGTAAATACATGTACATGTTTTCAGAATATATACTCTATGTTTGTGTATTTATATACACAGTACACACACATATATTATCTAAACAAAAACTGTTATTTTGGATGCGATTAATCGTTTGCCAGCACTAACCACAGCTGAGTTCGAATAAATTGCCCCCAGACCACCTTTTGAAGAGATCTCGGTTGCTGATTATAAGAAAATGAACCGAACTCTGAGTTCAAATGCACCAAAAGCTGTGGTGTGAAAGTGTCCTTAATGAAGCGCCATCTATTCCACCGTAAGTGCTGTGGTTGTAGGCTCTTTATTCAGGCGGCCAATGTCTCTCTCTCCATTTCTCTCTCTCCCTCCATCCCCCTTTCCCTGACACGCGCGGAGCTCATTAGCACATGGAGTGCTCCGAATGTGACCTTGCCTAATTGTGCAGCAGGTTCATTTGCTCGCCCTGCGTGATGTAGTGATTGCTTATTTGTTCTCCTCAGGGCTTCTCTCGCACATTAAAATGATTGACTCATTTCATTCAGGGTACATTTACCGAGATTTATTTGATAAGCTCATGCCCAATGTACCCACATCCATCTTATTCTCATGCTCAAAAGTTATAATGTCTACCACTGCAGATTGTTATTCATACCGCTGATTGTTTCCTCGGTTAATTATCTGTGTTTGAATAATTTTGCATGTTTATCCTTCTGGAATTAATCAGGGCAAAAGGTCTCGCATTAGCCATGCGGCTGAAGTCGCCGACGAGCCCATTGTATATGCTAAGCTGTCTGACGCAGACAGTGAAGAGTTCGGGGAATATGAGGAACGGTGATTTTCTCCTTAAATAAAGGGTGAAATTAGCATGCAGCCACGGAGACACGGTGCGACAAAAGAGATACATATTTGGTTAATAAGCTGGATTTGTTTTCCACAGAGAGCATGACGCTCGACTAAATATCGTGATGAACTGTTGAAGAATGAGAGTGCTCATTATATCTGGAGAACGTGCCGTAGATTCGTCAGTAGCCTTTGACCTTTCATCTTCCGACCTTCAGAGCTCTCCGAAATCAAAAGCAGAGGTAGAAGAAGCCAAAGCCAGTCGAGAAAGAGAGAGATGCTGCTAGAATAGAAATTTAATCTGCCAATGTCACGTACGAGAGTGTAATTATGATGGACATGTCTGGAAATAATGGTTGTTTAGTTCATTGGAGGAGCCGTTGAAGCAGTAATGACCTTGTTTATGAGGTGTCTGTAAATACAATTGCATGTTGTTTGTTTTTACAGTGAAGAAGAAAACACTTCCTGACCACCAGCAGCACAAGTCTGTGCCTGATCGACGTGGATGGCTATAGAACTGTTTTCTGCAAACTAACACACTCTTGGATCCTTTCTTCATCAATGACTCTGATTATCAAACGATGACTGATAATGACCTTACGACAGATAAATGACTGACAGCCCAAATATCCAATCAAATCAATTTCTGTCCATCAAGCTCACTGAATTGTTCCCAGCATTGTGGTAAAAAGGTCTTGTTATGGTGCATGTAATTCAGATACCAGTTATGCTGAGAGGCTAGTGAATGGAGTTGTGTTTGCTCCATTCCTGAAACCAGTCATTAGTCAAAAGCACTGAACTTCTGAATGATCGTTCAAAAGCAAAACATCTCTATGTTTGCATGAAGGAAAGGAAAAGTAGAATACAGAGTGATAAATGTTTACAAAAAGGGGAATCATTATGTCCCTGCTCAAGTTGTTGAAAATACTGGTTTACTTCAGATGTTTTTTACTTGAAATCGTGAGAATATTTGTCAATTATGGTCTTTAACATGCTCACATGTTCGATGCTCACAAAGTTTCGACACTTTGACCCACACATTTCATGGTTAAAGCAGAGGTTCTCAATTCCAGTCCTCGCGCGCCCCCCCCCGCTCTGCATATTTTGCATGTCTCTCTTTGTTAACACACCTGATTCAGATAATCAGCTTGTTAGAAGTGCGCTCCATGCATGAACTGTGTTCCGATTGACATGCTCCCTACACAGGGTCCATTGCTCCCTACACAGGGTCCATTGCTCCCTACACAGTGTCCATTGCTCCCTACACAGGGTCCATTGCTCCCTACACAGGGTCCATTGCTCCCTACACAGGGTCCATTGCTCCCTACACAGGGTCCATTGCTCCCTACACAGTGTCCATTGCTCCCTACACAGGGTCCATTGCTCCCTACACAGGGCTCCACACAGTGTCCATTGCTCCCTACACAGGGTCCATTGCTCCCTACACAGTGTCCATTGCTCCCTACACAGTGTCCATTGCTCCCTACACAGGGTCCATTGCTCCCTACACAGTGTCCATTGCTCCCTACACAGGGTCCATTGCTCCCTACACAGTGTCCATTGCTCCCTACACAGGGTCCATTGCTCCCTACACAGGGTCCATTGCTCCCTACACAGGGTCCATTGCTCCCTACACAGTGTCCATTGCTCCCTACACAGGGTCCATTGCTCCCTACTCCCTGAGCAGGGGAAATCCGCTGAAGTTTACTTTATTTCGGAACATTCATTCATGGATTTGCGCTGCGCAACGTCTTCACGCACGGACGAGTGTGACATCATATACCTCTGTAAATATATACAATTTTAATTCACGTCTTGCACACTTCAATGCACTTTGAATGGAATATATACGTTCGCTTCGAACTGGAATCATGGCGGAATATCCTGTGATGTCCACTTCGCAGGGCACTTACGTTCGAATAGAACAAACATCTGAAGCGATAAGAGTAACATACGAAATATGCAGAGCGGGGGGGCGCGAGGACTGGAATTGAGAACCGCTGGGTTAAAGGCAGGTGCACAGACCCAAAATAGTTCATGCATATAATTGTTTTGATCGTTTTGTTGTAAATGGCATGCTCTACTGTTTGAGCTTCAGAAAAGCACACACACCAAATTCAAACAAACACAAATTAAAATACTGTTTATAATGTTCAAATTTTGTGAAAAACAAAACAGTTGTTAACTGTTTTAAAAATAATTTGATCTCATGTTTACCTTTTTGTAATGTGTAAAAAATATTCATGTTAAAGGTTTTTAACTGTTTTTAGCTTGTGTTATTTTTGGTTAATTGTATTGAATTGATTTAGGATCAGTTGACCCAGAACCTATCGATTACATACAGAATATTAACATAATAAAAGGGATAAAAGCACTCATCGTTCGTTAGGACATTGACATTCATTCATTTTACACTGAATAGTTGCTCCATTAAATAGAAAGACCACAAAAATGAAGCCAAAATCAGCTTTAAGAAAAACACACACAAATGCATTTGCCCTCTTTACATCTGCGAAAAGTGTCCATTACATCATTTTCCTATTTATTAATGTCAATATTTAAGTCAGCTGTCTGACTTCTTCACACTTGGCTATATTTTCCTTTGTAATTTACATTTTACATTTATGCATTTAGCAGAAGCTTTTATCCAAAGCGACTTACAATGCATTCAGGTTATACATTTTTAATCAGTATATGTGTTCCCTGGAATCGAACCCACAACCTTTTGCACTGCTGAAGCAATGCTCTACCACTGAGCCACAGGAACACATTATTCACATTATATCACAGGAATTTCACTATTTTCTCATCTTCTACATTTAGCATTTCAACTTAACCTGATACAAAAGCCTGTGCTTTCTGTTTTTCTGCACAATGATTTGATGTAATTTATTCCTAAATCATCAGGTACATCATTCTCATTGTCATTTTGTTTTGGGATATAGAGTACACCCACCCCTGGAAAGTAGCGGCAGTAAGTAATTGCTGTCGTAAGGTCACTTGGGTCACTAAACCTCGCTGATACAGCTTAAAACACGTTTGGTTTGCTGGTCCAAGCTGATTTAGCATTACGTCTCAGGCTGACCAAGCTTGTCTTCAGCTGGTCTCTTCCAGTCTGACCAGCCCAAAAAAACTAAAAGCACTCTGGGAAGCTTGTTAAAACCAGTCTTAATACTGCTTTAAGCTGTTTTTCCTGCCATCAAGACCGTCTTGGTCAACCAGCTTCACCAGCACCTGAGCAACACTAAAGAGCATAAACAAGCCTGGACCAGCTCGAGAACTCATGTCCAAACTGGACTTTTCGTCTGGGTGCTCATCGTAAAAAGGATTACATCTCATCTGTTGATGAAACCTGATTCATTTCTGAATAGCTCTGCACTAAGTATCCGATGCCCCTCATGTTCATTTATATTCTGACATCAGCTGCTGATTTATTTTGTCTTTCGAATTAAATTTGTTGACATGCAATTCTTCATTTTCAATGAACATTATACTGTGACTTTTGTGCCTAGCTACCATTACTAGTTTACAGAGATTAATGTTAAAGTTTCAATGCTGCTTCTGTCATAGTTTGTGGTTTAAAAAAGTTAAAGGTATGCTTGTATTTGTACATTAATCAATCATGTAACAATGCCTCGTATGACTGATAGCCTAATACCTAACATTTTAATGGATTTCACGTAGAAGGCAATGCAAAGATTTCAGTGATGTTGTATTATTCAGCCAGCAACATTAATAGCACTTATTAAATAATGGCATGCCTTATTCACTATGTCATCTTGCATTTCCTATAAACACAAATCAGTCAATAAATGTGAAGGATGTTTGTATTTGACAGCTTTTTTAACTAGTCAGGATTAAATGAAAACATTTCAGTGGATGACTGGAAGACAGCAGCAAACTATCTGTTTTCCTTTCGTGTCAAGAGCATGCTTTAATGTTTCTATTTCAGATCACGATGCTATTGGAATAAAATCCTCCTGCCTGAGTTGCACTGATAGCTGTGCTCACATATGCATGTGGAGAGCGTGTCAGTGATTGAGGGCTTGTTTGAGGTGTTCTGAGTCGATGACAAGCTGTGAAATCAATAGACAACAGTCAATACCAACACTTAAGGTGCCTGTTGAAAAGAAAGGATGCCAATAATTGTTAGTAATACTCCGATTTTCCCAGAGCACTGTTTAAAGCCAATTCTAGACTTCTCAAACACAATGGTGCCCTGAGGCTACGCATCCATAATCACATGCAAAACAAGGTTGTGATTATGTTGTAAATAATGAGGAAGGGCTGTGAACAATAGCGTAAATAATAAGTGGGTCATGTGTATTTGTGTAGTGCTGTTGATCTTCGCACATCTCATTTTCAAGCTCATCTTGGGTTGTGTTCCAAGAAAGGAAATAAAGCAACAAATCATTATTACAATTAGGTAACCAGCAACTATTTTTTTCTTTATTAACAATATCCTGATTTAAACACTATGTTATGCAGTATATGATTTGCCAACAGCAATTAAATGTCTTTAATCACTCCGCGTGTAGGTACAAGTATAAAAAAAGAAACATATTTTTCAAATTTGTAGAAAAAAAAAACATACTGGAGTACGTTTTACAAGAAAATATTATTTCAGTCTTTCTACTTTAACTTTAATTCAGTGAGCTGCCATTTCTATGTAATGTTTGTGAACTTTCCAAGCAAATTTACTTTCTGAGTTCAAATAGTTTGAAGGTAAATCCTACACCAATTTTCCCCAGCGTGTTTGTTCAGACAGATTGTGGATGCATCAAAACTTGTATATTTCTCTATTTCATAGTGAGTGAAAACAGTAGCCGGAGCAGTATGTCAAAATTCACAGTAGGCGTTATTTGTAAAATACTAAAAGTCGGTGAAAAGTGCATGACCTCTTTCCACCGAGATTCTTAAGTTCATATCAACACTTTACTATCCAGTGAAGCAACACAACTGACGCTGGCAGGTCACATAACAATGACAACATGACCAATGTGGTGCGTATAGATTATATTCATGATAGCTGAGCCGCTGATTCATACTATATAGAACAAAATAGGTACCCACTCAGTATGTTAGTATTTTCTGCATTAGAGGTGAGGATTTTCTGCAAGTTACACTGCTGCACCAGTAGATGGCAACAAGTAGATGTGAATGAGTCACTCGGTATGTTTACATGGACAACAATATTCAGATTTTAACACAATACTCTGATTAAAAATCTACCATGTAATCAGATTTTTGCTTACCTTAATCTGACTACAGTCATACTCGAAGTTAACACAAACCAAATTAAGACACGTGGAGTATTCCTCTTTTAATCGCATTATCGAAGTGTAGTATAGACATGCACGCTGTTACTGTGGTGTAGGACTTTTTGCAACAGAATACACACACAGCAGAGTCAACCGTTTGACGGCAAACAAAAAAGCATGACTTCAACAACGTCGTCTTCTGTTTGCATGTATAGCATGACAAATATTTAGCTGAACTTCAAGCTTTTGTCAAATTAAAAATGAAACACCCAAAACTGTATATGGCACCATAACGAAGACAAACTATATGTCGATATAATTCTGGAGGGGACGCCGGATGATGTCGTAATGACGGCATGTGCCATTCGATCTATATAACATGTAAAACTGGAACATGAAAGCAACTCATGTAAACACCTTTAATCATAATATTATCTTATTCAGAATAACATAAATAATTAGATTACTGATGTCCATGTAAACGTAGTCACCGAGTCATTCACTCCTATCAGACTTGTTTAGTAACACTGATTCATTAAGGAAGAAAACACCACCATCGAGTGTTGGTGGAAGATGCGACTTTGTTCATGACGGGGCCAAAAGTCTTTAAACGCATCGCCTGAAACTTGACCTTGTCAACAAACACATGTTTGTCCATGTTAATGCACCAACATGCACAGCAGCCAATGAAATTGCTGTATCTGAGACTATATTTGCGTATGACACAATTATGCAAACATCAGATGTCATGTTTATTCATGAAGAACTTGGCAGTGCTGGTATGCACGTAAGCAAATATCAGACCTTATATTTGTTCATGAGTAATAATGCATCTGTAAATTGTTTGTGTGTGATGTCCGTCTTATGTCATGATTTGTCATGTCCTTTTGTTGTTTACTTCCACGTTCTTTCTCAGGGAGAAAAGTCTTAATGTAAGCCTACATTTGTAACATTAACATTTGTTTCATTTTTTTTTTTGCACTGTCCATTGAGCGGACCTGTCCTGATTTACATTTCACTACTGATTATATCCTGTATAATTGAGTATGTGACGAATAAAAGAACCTTGAACCCTTGAACCTTGAACCTTAACATCAGTAAAGCAATGCTGCAATTAACTACAGAAATGATTGATATGATTAATACATCTTAACGTGTTAAATGCACTAAAAACGTACTAAAGAGACACGGCAAAAACTGATGCTTTAACATGGCCAGAATGTGCATGTCTCCCTAATATACAAAAGAAACACATTGCGGCATTAACGCAGACAAACAGTGCATGTTATCTTGCTCAAACTTCAAAGTTCCTTTTAAAGACTTTTGGCCTCCATAATACACATTCATACCAGAGCCGCTCTTTCTGTCACTCTGATTCATATAACATACTTTATAATGATCGTAAGATAAGTAATCATAATATGTATCAACTCAGTATGTCTGTCACGAATCCGGTTCATGAGCTCACGCCCACTCACCACATTGTCTCTTGCACCACTCTACAGCTGCACATCACCCATGGACTGCATTTCCCATCCACCATTGCACTAGTCACACAGCTGTCACCAATCACTCATTAGCACTCACTGTTTACACCCGTACCTGGACTAATCACCTACACAGGTGTCCCTCATTCACTGCCTTACTTAAGCAGCCTTCACACTCACACTCATTGCGAAGTCTTGTTTTGCCCCGGCTGACATTCTGAGCATTATTCCTGTTTCTGTGACCGTCCCGTGTATGACCCTGGACTGTTTACCCCCGTTGATTCTCTGCTGCCTGCCCTTGTGATATTGCTCCTTGAGGTTCTGATTGTGTTGCTGCTTGCCCTGACTCCTGCCCGGTATTGTTTACGTCTCTGCCTTGCCTCTGATATTTCTGACACTGATGGTTGATCACTGCCTGTTTGACCCTGTCTAAGTTTATTAAAGCAAGATTGCAAATGGATCCACACGCCTCAGACCCTTCGTTACAGAGTCATTTCGGACAGTATAATGTGGATTCTACATTGTGAGCTCTGAATGAGTCATTGAATCATTCACTCCTCTTCCACTTGTTTAGGTAACACTTGATTCATTCGAAGGAAGAAAACGCCACCAATCGAGCTGTTGGTGGAAGATGCGACTCTGTTCATGACGGGGCCAAAAGTCTTTAAACGCATCACCTGAAACTTGACCTTGTCAACAAACACATGTTTGTCCATGTTATGCACCAACATGCACAGCAGCCAATGAAATTGCTGTATTTGAGACTATATTTGCGTATGACACAATTATGCAAACATCAGATGTCATGTTTATTCATGAAGAACTTGGCAGTGCTGGTATGCACGTATGCAAATATCAGACCTTATATTTGTTCATGAGTAATAATGCATCTGTAAATTGTCTGTGTGTGATGTCAGTCTTATGTGATGTTTTGTCACTTTCTTTCTCAGGGAGAAAAGTGTTAATGTAAGCCTACATTTGTAACATTAACATTTGTTTCATTTTTTTTTTGCACTGTCCATTGAGCGGACCTGTCCTGATTTACATTTCACTACTGATTATATCCTGTATAATTGAGTATGTGACGAATAAAAGAACCTTGAACCCTTGAACCTTGAACCTTAACATCAGTAAAGCAATGCTGCAATTAACTACAGAAATGATTGATATGATTAAAACATCTTAACGTGTTAAATGCACTAAAAACGTACTAAAGAGACACGGCAAAAACTGATGCTTTAACATGGCCAGAATGTGCATGTCTCCCTATACAAAAGAAACACATTGCGGCATTAACGCAGACAAACAGTGCATGTTATCTTGCTCAAACTTCAAAGTTCCTTTTAAAGACTTTTGGCCTCCATAATACACATTCATACCAGAGCCGCTCTTTCTGTCACTCTGATTCATATAACATACTTTATAATGATCGTAAGATAAGTAATCATAATATGTATCAACTCAGTATGTCTGTCACGAATCCGGTTCATGAGCTCACGCCCACTCACCACATTGTCTCTTGCACCACTCTACAGCTGCACATCACCCATGGACTGCATTTCCCATCCACCATTGCACTAGTCACACAGCTGTCACCAATCACTCATTAGCACTCACTGTTTACACCGTACCTGACTAATCACCTACACAGGTGTCCCTCATTCACTGCCCTACTTAAGCAGCCTTCACACTCACACTCATTGCGAAGTCTTGTTTTGCCCCGGCTGATATTCTGAGCATTATTCCTGGTTCTGTGACCGTCCCGTGTATGACCCTGGACTGTTTACCCCCGTTGATTCTCTGCTGCCTGCCCTTGTGATATTGCTCCTTGAGGTTCTGATTGTGTTGCTGCTTGCCCTGACTCCTGCCCGTATTGTTTACGTCTCTGCCTTGCCTCTGATATTTCTGACACTGATGGTTGATCACTGCCTGTTTGACCCTGTCTAAGTCTATTAAAGCAAGATTGCAAATGGATCCACACGCCTCAGACCCTTCGTTACAGAGTCATTTCAGACAGTATAATGTGGATTCTACATTGTGAGCTCTGAATGAGTCATTGAATCATTCACTCCTCTTCCACTTGTTTAGTAACACTGATTCATTAAGGAAGAAAACGCCACCATCGAGTGTTGGTGGAAGATGCGACTCTGTTCATGACGGGGCCAAAAGTCTTTAAACGCATCACCTGAAACTTGACCTTGTCAACAAACACATGTTTGTCCATGTTAATGCACCAACATGCACAGCAGCCAATGAAATTGCTGTATTTGAGACTATATTTGCATATGACACAATTATGCAAACATCAGATGTCATGTTTATTCATGAAGAACTTGGCAGTGCTGGTATGCACGTATGCAAATATCAGACCTTATATTTGTTCATGAGTAATAATGCATCTGTAAATTGTCTGTGTGTGATGTCAGTCTTATGTGATGTTTTGTCACTTTCTTTCTCAGGGAGAAAAGTGTTAATGTAAGCCTACATTTGTAACATTAACATTTGTTTCATTTTTTTTTTTGCACTGTCCATTGAGCGGACCTGTCCTGATTTACATTTCACTACTGATTATATCCTGTATAATTGAGTATGTGACGAATAAAAGAACCTTGAACCCTTGAACCTTGAACATAACATCAGTAAAGCAATGCTGCAATTAACTACAGAAATGATTGATATGATTAAAACATCTTAACTGCAATGTTAAATGCACTAAAAACAGTACTAAAGAGACACGATTGCAAAAATGATTAAAACATCTTAACGGTTAATGTCCACTAAAACGTACAAAAGAAACACAAAAACTCATTATGCAGTTTAACATGGCCAGAATCTCATGTCTCCCTCAAAGAAACACAAAGACATTTTGAACGCATACACACAGTATGTTAGAGCCGCTCTTTCTGTCACAGTTCCTTTTAAAGACTATTTGGCCTTAATATGACATATACCAAGCCGCTCTTTCTGTACTCTGACTCAGTATGTCTGTCACGAATCCGGTTCATGAAGTACGCCCACACCACATTGTCTATCAACTCACTCATGATCTGCACAACACAGTATGTCTGTCATCCGGTTCATGAGCTCACGCCCACTCACCACATTGTCTCTTGCACCACTCTACAGCTGCACATCACCCATGGACTGCATTTCCCATCCACCATTGCACTAGTCACACAGCTGTCACCAATCACTCATTAGCACTCACTGTTTACACCCATATTCTCTTACTGTACCTCTACAACCCATACCTGGACTAATCACCTACACAGGTGTTCCCCATTCACTGCCCTACTTAAGCAGCCTTCACACTCACACTCATTGCAAAGTCTTGTTTTGCCCCGGCTGACATTCTGAGCATTATTCCTGTTTCTGTGACCGTCCCGTGTATGACCCTGGACTGTTTACCCCCGTTGATTCTCTGCTGCCTGCCCTTGTGATATTGCTCCTTGAAGTTCTGGATTGTGTTGCTGCTTGCCCTGACTCCTGCCCGGTATTGTTTACGTCTCTGCCTTGCCTCTGATATTTCTGACACTGATGGTTGATCACTGCCTGTTTGACCCTGTCTAAGTTTATTAAAGCAAGATTGCAAATGGATCCACACGCCTCAGACCCTTCGTTACAGAGTCATTTCGGACAGTATAGTGAGGATTCTACATTGTGAGCTCTGAATGAGTCATTGAATCATTCACTCCTCTTCCACTTGTTCGGTAACATTGATTCATTCGAGAACAAAACACCAATGAGCTGTACTGGAGACACGACTTTCTTTGCACCTGTTTTTGCTGGCAGAGTAGACAAAATAGACAACATTGTGTCTAAACAATGTACTCTATACATTCACGTTTATTTTATAAAATATGGCACTCACAAAATAGTGTCGCAAATTGCAGCATTGTTGATATTAAGAACATATGAAATAGTCAGCAATGTTATTTTAAATGGGACGGTTTATTGAACATTTAGACTACATATCCATATGATATAGGAGAATATTGAGCTCATGCGCAATGAGAGAAAAATATTCAGAGGGCATAACTGAGCAAAGATATGTAATTATAGGTAAGTATTATTCATACAGCAAAGAGAGTGAGCCACGACCTGGAGTGGGAATGATACTAAAAGGCCTTTTACTTTCTTAAAAGCATTCAAACTATCAATCAGATGACTGAGGGTGTATAGAAGATATAGGTTTGTACATGTTTGATTATGTTGATCATTTAGATGCCTTTACTAATTCATGCATCAAATATGAGAGAAGTCGTAGTGTTAACCACATGACAAGACAAACGTAAATGTAGGGATGACCCTTCTAGCACTTCATAGTACTGTTATCCCATTGCTATTTTTATTCAATCTCGTGTTAACAGAGCACAACGGAATATTTTCAGACATAAGGCGTTATAATTACAGTCAGCTCCAGTTGAAATGGAGACTCAGTCTTAATTGCTTTTCTCTTTGTTGACAATGACAAATACATGACATGATCCCTCTTTAGTCACCCTAAATCTCAGAGCGGAGCGGAGGGCATCTGGTCTAAACCCACCTGTAAAATGAACGGGCTTCAAGACCCAAAGCATCTTGGGATCCGGCCGAGCTCATCTGTGAGGTGAGGTTTTACTCTTAAGCCACCGGCTCCTATTCACACGGACACCAAGGCCATTATAATTCCCTCCATCATCGCAAAGACCTTCAGCAGAAATCTCTTGTAAAGATGACTGCCGTTCAGGAAGAGGATTTTAAAATGTCAGCCAATATCAGAGATTTGCCTCATTAAAGTGGGTTGAGAGGGGCTTTTCCCCAAGAGCATCATGAGAGGGAAGAGTTCAGGGCAAATATAGTGTATAGTGGTCTGTCTATTATTTCATATTGCTAAAAGCACCGTTTATTTTAAGGCAAGACGCTACAGCTGAATACGGTAAAGCATTACTAATAGATATGACCATAATTTCCCCAGTTGATTAATCACAGTACATTAAGACAACTGTTTTATATTACATGCTTTCTGAAATGTTGTTTAAATATGCAAATTAGGCTTTATCTAATTATAAATGCACAAATTTGCATACATTCTGAGAACAGAAATGTGAACACTGGATAAAGCCAGGTTCAAAATTATTGGTTCATATTGATGACCTCTTTTTATCACTCCATAAACCAGAAATATATATCAGAGACGCAATTCTGAATTTTTTTACTCTGAATTATAAAATATTTTGTTTCTGCCATGGAAAAAAATAATAAAAAAGCTTAAAAAAAATAGACTTTTTATCTCACAATTCAATTTTTTTCATGTAATTGCAAATGTTTCTCTCACAATTTAGTTTATATCTTGCAGTTCTGACTTTTATCTCAGAATTTATACCGCACAATTAAGTCAGAATTACGAGAAATAAAGTTTTAATAAAAAAAATTAATAAAAAGACCAAACTGCAATATTTATCCTTTCTTTCCCGAGTTTACATCTCGCAGTTCTTACTTTTTTTCTCTGAATTGTGAGGATTTTTTTGTTTCTGTCTAATATAAAAGAATTTACTTTTTTCTCAATTCTATCTTTTTCTCAGAATTGCAAGAAAGAAGTCTGAATTGTGAGATAAAAAGCTGAAACAAACATCCATTGATTTAAAGCACAGCTTAAAGACTAGTTTAAAGAAAGCTGCCTGTAACGATATGCATTGTAATTCAAATTTACTGAAGCAAATAGATACATTAAATGCGTGTTTTGGATGTTTTCTTTGCACTAGTTTGAAAGAAGTCTGAAGTCAAGTTATGAAAGCCAAACAGCTCAAAACCTCAAAATGAACCAGGGTCTGAAAGTGGCTTTGCATTAGTGTCTTGCCATAAAACAAACGTTCTCATCAGACTGCAGGTTATGGGTTAACATCATGTAATATGTAACCTATCACACCCCCCTCGTGATGTTCATGATAATGCCTGGCAAAATGAAGAAAACAAACACTCAGCGAAGGACATTTGATCACGCAGGGTCATCAATCATAATTATAATCAGAGTGTATTACCTCGCCTCTGCCTGATGCACGTCTGATTAAATGTGCCCCGGCTGTGGTGAATAATTGAATTCTGGGATGTCTGTCTGGTGAGCTCACACTAATAGTGATACAGAGTTGATCTTTCGGCTTCTCCGGGTATTTTACTGAACTCTGTGGAGTATCAGCTGTAATTGGACAGAAAAAAACACAAATTAACGGTAAAATAACTCATTATGACACCTGAAATGAGTTTTTGATCAAAGGATAGCAGAGATCTCATGAAAGCATGTTTACGAGGCTCCAGGCAGAGCGCAGGTCGGTCCGCTGCTGCTGTGTCCAGATCTGACAGAGTTTTACTGGCCAAAGTAAATGTGAAGGCACTAGAGAGTTACGAGCTGTCCCTACTCCAATTACTTTACAGCGAAGACCATCTGCAGATAATAAAAGGAATCTGAACAATGAATAAAGATATCATTAGATGTTGATGGTTATCACTGAACTTTCGTCCTAAATTGAACTCTAGAGGGCTACAACAATTAGGCCAAGAGTGGTCAAGAATTAGCATTCTTTTGAATTTGACATGTGAGCTAATAATTAATATCAAATACAGTTCCTACAATGGGCGTATCCAAAATGTCAGGACACCTGAAACATATGAGACAGGCACGTCAAGCAGTATGAAGACTACAGGTGCATCTCAATAAATTAGAATGTCGTGGAAAAGTTCATTTATTTCAGTAATTCAACTCAAATTGTGAAACTCGTGTATTAAATAAATTAAATGCACACAGACTGAAGTAGTTTGTCTTTGGTTATTTTAATTGTGATGATTTTGGCTCACATTTAACAAAAACCCACCAATTCACTTCTCAACAAATTAGAATATGGTGACATGTCAATCAGCTAATCAACTCAAAACACCTGCAAAGGTTTCCTGAGCCTTCAAAATGGTCTCTCAGTTTGGTTCACTAAGCTACACAATCATGGGGAAGACTGCTGATCTGACAGTTGTCCAGAAGACAATCATTGACACCCTTCACAAGGAGGGTAAGCCACAAACATTCATTGCCAAAGAAGCTGGCTGTTCACAGAGTGCTGTATCCAAGCATGTTAACAGAAAGTTGAGTGGAAGGAAAAAGACTTAAACTACTTCAGTCTGTGTGCATTGAATTTATTTAATACACGAGTTTCACAATTTGAGTTGAATTACTGAAATAAATGAACTTTTCCACGACTTTATTGAGATACACCTGTATAAGCAAATCTCAAATACTTGATTGTTATCTTCAAAAACGATAAACTATATTATTGCCCAAAGATAAATAAAAAATTGGATATAGAGTACATCCTACTATACCTGGAAATACTCACGCAAAGCAATATACTATATAGCAAATCTCGGCAGCTTGACTGTTTTATCGTCATAAAATATACACTTGCACAGGAATATTTATTCATTTATAAAAAAAAATTGAAATGTCATTACTTTGTTTGGATAATAAAAAAGTATTATTTAATTAATGTATTTTTATTTTATTAATTTATTTGGAAAAACCTTATTTTACAGATATATCAGTTTTTAGTTTCAGGCTTTTTATACCCATGCAAATCAATATTATACTACAAAATCTGAACTGCCTAATATTTTATTTTGCAAAATGTAACTATATTATCGCCAAGCTCTTTATATAAAGTTGGATAAGTAACTTTATCCACATATAAAGAAAGACAACTATAAGCCATTTTATCACCCAGCTATAATCTCCTATTTGTGAATATAAAGCGTGAAGATATCAAGATATTTTAAACATTAGGATCATTTTCTGTAAAGTTGCTTTGTAACCATATGTATTATAAAGAGCTATACATTTATTCTTGCATTGGTCAGTTTAATAGTTAAAGCTATGACTCGGTAGTTCTGTGTTGGTCCTGAAGTTTCCCCGCGTTGCTCATTTTGGATTGTGTCACCCGGTTAAGGCCCTTCAGCAGGAGAGTCAGAAGCTGCTCCTGTAGGGCCACGTCTGCAGAGTTTAACTCCACACTCCTGCCTGGAACTGAAGTAATCCTGACGACCTTCAGCAGAAATCTCGTGTGTGTTTAATTAGAGTTAACGCTGAAGGATTGACACCCCTGTCTAGCTGATGAGATGGATCATGTGTTTTAAATCAGGGAGCCATACAAAATCTGCCATAGTGGGATGGGAGTCACTGGTGATCATACTTTCATTGCAAAGACTTTTTTCCCTTTCCTATTTCTACCACTGAAATCAGTAACTCATACATTTTCAGTATCAAATGTGACAGTATTCTCATACTTTGTAAACAATAAATTAGAACGTTTTTTTGTTCCACGACTACCAGTATTTTATGACTAGATAATGATTTTTCTAACTCGAAACACGAATAATTTACCCAAAATAAAAATGTTTTTACCCAAAGCCCAAATAGATGAGTTTTGTTTTCTGGTCAGAACAGATTTAGAGAAATTCAGCCTTACATCACTTGGTCACCAATGGATCCTCTGCAGTGAATGGGTGCCGTCAGAATGAGCCCAGAAGCTGATAAAAACAGCACAATAAACCACGTGACTGCAGTGCATCAGGTAAAGTCTTGTGAAGGAAACAGTTGAGTGTTTGTAAGAAACAATCCATCAAGACACTTTTAACTTCAAACTGTTGCTTCTGGCTTATATAAGTCTTCTATCAATAATATTGCTTTTTCAAATGAGAAAGTCATCTCATCTGAATCAAGAGAGAATTATGCACAGATCAAGCACTGTGTATTTGTAAAAACAGGCCAAAAAGTTGGTGGATTTGAGAGGACAAGGGAAGGATTTTTCACTCCAGGAAGCACTGTTATGGACACGCGTTTTGGCCAGAATTGACATTTTAAAACACCTCAATGATTAATTTGTTTCTTACAAACACAGCTTCTTGCATCAGATGTTAAATGATGGACTGGAGTGGATTACTTGAGGATTATTGTGATGTTTTTATCAGCTGTCTGGACTCTCATATTGACGGCACCCATTCACTGCAGAGCATCCACTGGAGAGAAACTAACATTAACAATGAGCAATACATTTGTTTTTTCTGAATAGTTATTAGCATTAGTTAATAAACACAACTATTTACTGTTAATTACTATTAACAGATACAACCTTTAATTTTAATGTATTTTCACATTTGTTTGCTGTTATTTATTGTAAATGTTACTGAGACCGTAATCAAAGAGTCATTGCTAACCGAAGAAATATTCATAATTGAACCTGAAAAACTAGAAAAATTTGACTAGAAATTTCCAGCACCTTATAATATTTTATTAATTTCCAAGATTTTGACAGACCTGGAAATCACACGTTTTTGTATCATGGTTTTTCAGAAATGTGGGATCATATGACAAATTGAAGTCCTAAGCACAGACACTTTTTGGGGATCTTGAAGTGCCTTGAACACTTTTTGGGGAACAAAATGAGACGCTGTACAAGACTCAAGGGCACTGGTCAAAGATGTCCATTTAGTACATGTTTACAATGAAAAACACACAATGGATAGCAAAAATGAATTTGGTGTACACAACCCCTAATTATGCAAATGCATTAATGTTATCTTTAACACACTAAATGCAGTGATCCAATCACTACCTACAAATAATAAAGCATTTCTATATTCATTTCTTTAATATCTAATATAAACCAGTACAATTAAAACACAAATGAGACACAGAACGAACCTTTTACACACTCAAAAATAAAGTTATTCCCAGCCTTTCTGAAAACAACGTCACGTCTAAACATATTTTGACTCCTGCCCATCTAAATCACACAACTAAAGAAAGAGACAGAACATAGACATACTGTACACATCAGTAATGAAGAATAATAAAGTTTCCAAAAACACAAACAGAGCCCTGAAAATCAGAGAGAAAGTGAAATGACCCTCGTGGCAAGCGGTTGATCGTGTGAATGCGCAGCGGTGGAGGCCGGTCGGCTCTGTCGGGACACCGCACATCTGTTCAATGACCGGCAGGAACATTGCATCAAAGACGACGCAGGATTTGACCGCCGCCCGGTCAGTGTTGATTCCAGCAGAATGATGAAATATTCGATCAATGTTTTTGTCAGAATAACAAAGACACGCTTCATCCACAGGGGATTACCCTATCAAAGCATAGGAAGTTCATATGCATGGATGCTCTGTGTTCTCTGAAAGAATGATGCTTCACAAAGCCAAAGATGAGAGATGTGAATTATAATTCAATGGTACAGTCAATATTACAGCAAGACATGAATACATGCTTCTGTTCTGGTTTACACAAACATTCAAGAATTAAAAAAGTTGGGCTAAGTGTGTGTCGAATGTCAAATAAAGCTGATTTTGTTTTGTTCAAGTGCATTCAAATATAAGGACAAATGTGTTTGTTTTTGAATTTGGCTAAAAATGTATTGAGCGCATCCTTTTATCTCAATCCAGACCGTCCAAAAGAGTCACACGTAACACTTCGTCTGAGGGGAAGAGATGATGACTAGGAATTTTCTCCTTATACAATTGCTCCTACTTCTGGACAAACCTGGAAGCTGCATGTGACGCGCACGGTGATGATCATATTTAATGACATTGCACTGACTGAAGCAACTATGGCAAATAAAATCACATTTGAAATATTATCTGGCTGGAACTGTAGATACGAGCACTATAAGCCAAATCGGGCCGGTGTTCGTTTTGGTGTCATGGGCGCTTCCTCTTTCCTTCCTGGGGTGCAGATCTTTATTGCCCTGTTTGGAAATAATGACAAGACGTGTTTATTTCAGGACGTTAATTTAAACAGAAAGGTTGTGCGCGTGACTGTGATGTGCCACGCAGCAGAAGTTGTGAGTTTTGCTCTAAGGTTAAATGAGAAGAATCGACAGAGCTTCGGGCCGAGAGAAAAGGACAGTTTGTCTCTGTGGGGACCTGCGGGACGATGTAGCTGACAGGGCGATCTATCATCTTTAATTACAGCGGTGCACAGCGCTCCCCTCCTCGCACCGCCAGCAATTACATCCATCAGGCCATGACCCTCCTGCTCCTCCACCACAGACTCGGCTCACACCTCTGCTGCCTGCCAGCCCAACACTTGAACTTTTAGCCAATTTTGTATTTTTTCTTAAAGAATATTCCAATTAACTTTGACCTTTTATGAAGAAAATGTGGGTAGCAGAACTCTCTGACACGGTGCTGTGGCGTTTTGAGTGCTTGCAGGAGCTCGCTTCTCCATTTTAACATTATTTTGAGTGTTTTTCACCATGTTGCAATGCGGTTGCAGTATTAAAGGAATAGTTCACAAAATGTTCTGGACATTTATACACACGTAGGCCATTAAATGTAGATGAGTGTGTTTCTGTCTTCACAGATTGGGAGAAATTGTGCATTATATCACTTGCTCACTAATGGATCCTCTGCAGTGAATGGGTGCCGTCAGAATGAGTCCACACAGCTGATGAAAACATAATAATCCACACCACTCCAGTCCATCAATTAACATCTTGTGACGCAAAAAACTGCATGTTTGTAATAAACAAATCCATCATTAAGGCCAAAGTAAGTCCATAATCATAATAATGCTTCCTCACAGATCAACTTTTCTTGACTGTTTTCACTTGTAAAATAAGCTTGATCTGTGCATATTTCATTTTTATAAACACTACCTGCTACAAAGACTCAGTAAGATAATGTGTTTAACAAATCATCTTGCACTCCTTCCCCTAAAATATCTCGTTTGCACAATCTCATGTACAGTATTTATGTAACGTTCTTGTACAGTCTCACTCAGATTATGTGTATGCACAACTATAGTACAAGTAGAGTCAGATAGTTAACTGTGTATAGGTTTATAATAGTTTTTATTTACTTCTATTGTTCTGTTTATATTTGTTTGATTAGTATGTAGCACTGTGGTCCTGCGAGACACGACATTTCGTTCCCCTATACGTCCACACATGTAGCAGAATGACAATAAAGCACGACTTGAGATATACTTTTTCACTGGAGAAAGCAATATTATGGATAGAGGACTTGGATGCAACAGTTTGAAGCCAAACACATCTTGATGGATTTATTACAAACACGGCACCCATTCACTTGTAATGCTAAATTTCTCAGAATCTGTCTTGAAGTCTTGAATGGTCTGAGGATGAGTAAATAATGAGTTTTAATTTTGGGGCGAATTATTCCTTTAAACTCCTAGAAATGTCCTACATTTGCATATAAAAATGCCAAACACATAGCAGTGGAATGACACCCTGCATGTTTAGTATGGCACATCATGTTCACCTGGATAAACATAGAAAAAGTAGAAAAGCAGAATGCAAAAAAAAAAAATTAACATTGTGTGAATGTACCTTTTGCTCTTTCAGAAAAACGTTTTTTCTTATTTTACTGCCTTTCCAAAAACAGAATTTGTTTCAAAATCTTAATATCAAAAATCAAACTAAATAAAAATATTTGAAAATGGAAATGAAAGATTATTTTGTCTCGTCAGGAGGCATAAACCCAGATCACTAAAACCCAGGGGAACACCCGACCTTAGCAACCGCACATCAACGCCCTGGCAACCAAGCACAACTTCCTGGCGCTTTATGGCAGTGATTTTCAAAGATCTTTCTTCAGAAGAAATGTAAAATGTCCTCTAAGTGACCCGTGTGTCCCGCAGGATTCAGGTCGGGTGAGATGAGCTGTGATCTCATCTTAGATCAGCCAGCGTCTTCCTATCAGCTTATGTAAAACCCCATGAAGGCCTCAGAGCCCAAGAGGGAGGCCGGCACCTTAATTATCCATCTCCCCATCATGCAAATCAAAAGTCTAATCTCCACTTTTAATGTGATTATTGTCAGGACGTCCAGACAGTCAGCCAAAGGCTTTGATTCAGAGATAAAAGTCCTGATTAATTAATGAAGTGTTATTTTACAGGACACATTTCTGGCTTTTGTGGAGCTGACAGGTGTGTAAAATTAATTTCCCGGATTAGTCTGAGAATTAGCGTCTGTCTCTCTCCTCCCCGTCCGTAGCGGCACAATTTAAATTGCTACAGTAATGGGGGTCAGCCAGGAGTCAATATTATTTCTTTTTCTCTCCTGTGGAGACGGGAGGTGAGAAAAGCTCATCACGGGGAAGACAAGGAGATGTTAGGTGAGGAAAGAGATGGGTGTGAAGGGGATAATAGCCTTCCCAAAAATTGCGACATTAGTATTTCAGCACGGCAGCCATTTGATGCGATTCTGATTTTGTGAGAGTGCGAGCAGTCGCAGAAAGTGACTCTGAGTGACAGCAGTGATGGCTTAAATACCTGACGCTGCCCACATTGTTCTTCCTCTCCTGCTCCTCTTTCCGAGAAAGGATCTGTTGTTGTGCAAGAGACATCTCCTCCTCCATGTTGGTGATCTCCTCCTTGGCTCTCTTTCGGCTCTCCTGGAAGAGGGACAAAAAGTGAGTGAGACAAAAGTGACCCTGGAGCACAAATCCAGTCATAAGTAGCACGGGTATATGTGTAGCAATAGCCAACAAAACATTGTATGGGTCAAAATTATCCATTTTTATTTAATGCCAAAAATCATTAGTATATTAAGTAAAGATCATGTTCCATGAAGATATTTTGTAAATTTTCTACCATAAATATTTGGACAACTTTCTGAATGTTTAGATTTTTTTGCACCCTCAGATTTCAAATAGTTGTATCTCAGCCAAATATTGTCCTAAACTAACAAACATCAACAGAATGCTTATTTATCCAGCTTTCATGTGATGTATACATGCAAAACAGTAAAAAATGGACCCTTGTGACTGGTCTTGTGGTCCAGGGTCTCAAAGCGGTGTGATATTCAGGAAGGATGTCGCTCACCTGTCTGGTCTTTCCTGCATGTTTGATGCTGTAGAACATGGGTCCCAGCTCAGCCAGCCACTCGCCGTCCACCGCCGTCACACACTGCATGTACTCCTGAAACACAAACACTCATACGCGTCAACAAAGCACTCTTCACTAGCTTTTGGGGATAGGATATTGAAAAACATGTTGTTGGTAGAATAAAATAAAATGTCAACATTGTGAATGTCATGAAGATTTAATGTGCTTTTTATTCAGAAGCAAAAAAGATGATTGCGTGGATTCAAAACTGGCTTAAGGTTTATTAATTCATATATATGCGTATATAACTAAGTTTTAAAACATGAGTTTCAGTGTATTTTCAAAAAATGTCAAACGATTTTAGAGCAAATTCACAAATATGGACATCATATGGCCACAACCATGCATACACATTAATAGTATTTTGTTATATATTTGTAATATTTTAAAATGTAATTTATTCCCATTTTATTAAAATAGAAAACAGTATTTCTATTAAATAATTTAGTGCTAGTACTTTAACAATTATTATTATTTATTTTAATTTAAACGTATCATTTACATAACTTTTATAAATACAACATTGGAGAAACAACAAAATCATAAAAATAAAAAATAAATGGATATAGAAATATTGCAAGCTAGATTCAAACCTGCACCCCCATATAAGCACCAGAGCGCAGTGTTAGATGTGTCAGGCCATGTGCACTAACTAACCGTTATAGCAAACCGTGATTCATACTAGCTGACGTCACTTCACATTCAAGAGCCGAGGAGGAAGAAGTACCTTAGTGGTCATGACCAGCTCATGGTAGATGATGTAGTCAGGGGTGTAGCCCATCCCGAACAAAGCACTGGTGGGGTGCAGATGGCAGGGCATCCCAGTTCTCACATTCACATACTCCCCTATTCCCTAAACAAACAAATACATGTCATGAAGATGTTTCACTTGCTGCTTGATGAAACAATCCATAATTGCATTGCCAAATATGCCAAGTAGTGGTGTACCTTTAATTTAGCAGCCTGGTGAAAGTACGCAGCACAGATGCACTTCCTGATCACATCCCAGTCTGAGCCGCAAGAGACCAGGTTGATTTTCTGCTGCACCATGATGTCTTTGAGCTGAGCTCGCACCTCACGCACCTGTGACACACCACAGTTATTCATGATAAACTAAATCAAATAAAAGAGGAAGCACACTTATTTAGTGCTGAAATTACACACCTCAGCTTTCAGAGACAGATTATAATTAACTAGAACAGGGTTTCTTCAGGTTATGCAGTTAACATTTCAGACCAAATAAAGAAAATGTGTTGTATTTGCACATTTAGCATTTTAGAATACAACCAATATCCATTACTTTTTCAACCTTTTTAAAAGGCTTTGCTTCCAACCAGTATGGTTGGAATGGGGGCAGTCGTGGCCTAATGGGGGGCAGTCGTGGCCTAATGGGGGGCAGTCGTGGCCTAATGGGGGGCAGTCGTGGCCTAATGGGGGGCAGTCGTGGCCTAATGGGGGGCAGTCGTGGCCTAATGGGGGGGCAGTCGTGGCCTAATGGGGGGCAGTCGTGGCCTAATGGGGGGGCAGTCGTGGCCTAATGGGGGGGCAGTCGTGGCCTAATGGGGGGCAGTCGTGGCCTAATGGGGGGCAGTCGTGGCCTAATGGGGGGCAGTCGTGGCCTAATGGGGGGGCAGTCGTGGCCTAATGGGGGCAGTCGTGGCCTAATGGGGGGCAGTCGTGGCCTAATGGGGGGCAGTCGTGGCCTAATGGGGGCAGTCGTGGCCTAATGGGGGGGCAGTCGTGGCCTAATGGGGGCAGTCGTGGCCTAATGGGGGCAGTCGTGGCCTAATGGGGGGCAGTCGTGGGCTAATGGATAGAGTCGAATCCCGGCTCTGGCAGGAAGTGTCCACGACTGAGGTGAGACCCTTGAGCAAGGCACCGAACCCCCAACTGCTCCCCGGGCGCCGCAATGTCGGCTGCCCACTGCTCCACTTGGATGGGTTAAATGCAGAGAACACATTTCACTCCTCATTATACTCTGTATAATTGTGTATGTGACAAATAAAGCTCATCTGAGCTTAATTTGTTTGTATTATTGTATTGTATTTGTAGAATATGAAAATATATTTTATTGTACCTTACCATCAAACTGCAAAAAACCTTGTTCTTTCTCAGTATTCATGGCTTGTTTTACAGTGCAAATATATAAAGATGCTTAAATGAAGATACATTTACTCCAGAAGCAAAATTAAATAAGAAGTCCTGTTTTTTTTTCTAAATGAAGCGAGTTCGTGATTTAAAAAGAACAAAGATCTGCCGATGGGCTTCGAAAAATATATTTAATTCAAAGAGATTACAAGTAGTGATCGACCGATATTGATTTTTTTATAACCGATACCGATTATTTGTATGTTTATGTACCCGATAACCGATATGCAGAACCGATATTTATTTACTGTTATAAAGTAAATAAATAACAGAGTGAAGCTTTGGTTTTTCCTCCTTTCAGTCATCTTAACAACAACAAAAAACTGTTGAAAATTAACATTTTCATGTAAAATTTAATCTTAAAATTACAACAATAAAAACATTTTATTTATAAAAAGCATCATCAGCAACACTGATATTAACAATAAGCAAAATAATGTCTAATGTTTTCAAATGGAGAAAATAAAGGACAGAAGTCATATCAACTTCATTTTAAACTACAGTTTTAGGTTTATAAGCTGTTTAATAGACTAAAGAGTGAAGAATAATTCACTGGATAATATTAATTCACTGAATAATATTCAGTCAAATACAGAGAATACATTTCACTGCTGGTTATACTCTGTATAATTGTGTATGTGACAAATAAAAAAATATTATCATTATTTTTTTATTTTATTTTTTTTACATTTTCAAAACCGATACCCGATTATGGTAAAAGGCTTAAATATCGGGAAAAATATCGGTAAACCGATATATCGGTCGATCTCTAATTACAAGTTTTTACTTCCAATTGACAGATACTTGTTCTTGTTTTAAACATAAACTCACTCCATTTTGCTCACTTCTCAGAAAACAAGATTTCATATCTTAATCGTGTACCCTTAAGTAAATGTGTCTTGATTTAAGAATGATTTAAAGAAATTTGTATGACAAAACTATTACTTTAGCAACATATCTAATATTTTAATGCCATAACATGACATATGAATTTAAGACCTTCTGCTCTGATTAAGATATCTCAATATTTCCCTTAAACAGGGATATTATCACTAGCTAAAACTCTTGAAAAAATGTTGTTAATTGAAAAAGCTACAAATTAAAAAAAAAAAAATGTTAGATGAAAAAAAATTTTTTTTAGAAATGTTGCCTTGACAACTAACTGAAGTTGAGGAAAGAAAATTACCAACAGACAGACAGACAGACAGAAAGAAAGAAAGAAAGCGAGAAAGAAAGCGAGAAAGCGAGAGAGAGAGCGAGAGAGAGAGAGAGAGAGAGAAGGAGAGAGAGGGAGAGAGGAGAGAGAAGAGGGAGAGAGAGAGGGAAGAGAGAGAAGAGAGAGAGAGAGAGAGAGAGAAGAGAAGGGAGGAGAGGAGAGAGAGAGAGAGAGAGAGAGAGAGCAGGAGAAAGAGAAGAGAGAGAGAGAGAGAGAGGGAGAAGGGAGAGGGAGAGAGAGAGAGAGAGAGAGAGAGCAAGAAGAGAGAAGAAGAGAGAGGAGAGAGAGAGGGAGAGAGAGAGAGGGAGAGGGAGAGGGAGAGAGAGAGAGAGAGAGAGAGAGGGAAGGGAGGGAGAGGGAGAGAGAGAGAGCAGGAGAAGTGAGAGGAGAGGGAGAGGGAGAGAGAGAGAGAGAGAGAGAGAGAGAGGGAGGAGAGAGCAGGAGAAGGGAGAGAGAGAGAGAGAGGGAGAGGGAGAGAGAGAGCAGGAGAAGGAGAGAGAGAGGGAGAGAGAGAGCTGGAGGGAGAGAGAGAGAGAGAGAGAGAGAGAGAGAGAGAGAGAGAAGAGAGAGAGAGAGAGGGAGAGAGAGAGAGAGAGAGAGAGAGAGAGAGAGCAGAGAGGGAGAGAGAGAGAGAGAGAGAGAGAGAGAGAGAGAAGAGAGAGAGAGAGAGAGAGCAGGAGAGGGAGAGAGAGAAGAGAGAGAGAAAGAGAGAGAGAAGAGAAAGAGAAGGAGAAAGGAGAAGAAAGAAAGAAAGAGAAGAGAGAAAGAAAGAAAGAAAGAAAGAAAAAAGAAAAGAAAGAAAGAAAGAGAGAGAAAAGAAAGAAAGAAAGAAAGAAAGAAAGAAAGAAAGAAAGAAAGAAAGAAAGAAAGAAAGAAAGAAAGAAAGAAAGAAAGAAAGAGATTAAACCTAAATGGTATTATTAAAATAACCCTAAAGCTAATGAAAATGACATCAGCACGTAATAAAATGAATAAAAATGTAACTAAAATTAACGTGAAAATTTAAATAAAAATATAATTCAAATTCTGACTGTTGTAAGCAAACTTTCACAGCACATACAAAGCTTGTTGAAAACGCATCTTATATTATTACTCACTTCCTCATGTGAAGAGGACATTTGCATAAAAGTCTTAAATGGTACAGCGGCAAAAAATGCACATTTACCTGTAATGGTCAGAGACGTTGCCTTTTTTATGGCAAAACAATTTTGGCTACCATTCTATGTGGACTTCAGGTAAATAAAATAACAAAAAGCATGATATTGCCCCTGTAATACATTAATTGATTGATTAAGAGTGACGCCTCAAGTTAAGGTACCTTTCGCATGGCTTTGGTGTGGATGAAGTGATCGTTACACCAGATGCTGGAGTAATTGTTGTTCTTCCACTGCAGGTAAACGTTGAGGTAGGTCAGGTGATCACTCTCAGGCACCGCAAACTTCTCTCTCACCTGGTCACTCTCCTCCTCTCGACCCTAGACAAGTACCGGCAGATTTGAACGGTTGCCAGCTTTACAGATCAATATGTTCTAGTTAAGAGATTGAGTGTGTGAAGAACACAAGAGCACAATGTGCACTCGGTACCTTAGGTCTGTAGAAGATGGACGGCACGGATAACATGGACACGACGATGAGAATGTCTGCACTGCAGCCCATGTCACATGACACGATCAGCATTTTAGACAGAGCCGGATCCAGAGGAAACTCCACCATGAGCCGCCCGGTGGGCGTCAGAGCGCCTAAACAGGGACGAGAGGAAACCATTCTCAAACACAGGCAAAGGTCAAAAGGGATTAGACAGCACCTCTTTCAAAAGTGCTGATGGAGGGAAAATGATTCTGATCAAACTTTTGAGAAGCTCAGATTTCAAAGATTACATGACAGACTAAGAAGATTAGTGCGAGAGCGGCGCCAAAAGCAAGAGCAGATATTTGGGCAGGTAAGCCTTAATCAGAAATAATCTGCTGTTAACACGAGACGAGAGCTAGAGAGAAAAGCGCTCCACATAGTCAAATCCTCACAAACCCCGAGAGATACGCAGGAAATGAGATCGAGATCCCTCTCTGGTCACGCAGACAGTATTACTTCAGCTGCTACAGCTGAACTTGGAGTAAGACCTTAATACTTCACTGCAGCGCTCAACAAGCTTCAATCCACCCAACTAGAACCCAAGATACACTCGAGAGTAACTCGAAGAACTTTTATCCCCCAAATAAAAATAATGACATCCACATTAAACACTGATATATATCCAAACAATCTCGTGAATATATTAGAATCAGTGTTATTGATATACTACTAGATTTCTTCCCAATATTTGGATATTTTGATCACAATCTTTTTCATTCTTTACTCCTTTTAATTTTAATTGAAGTTTAGTAATTTTGTTGTGCGTTTTTGTTGTTAGTTTTTTAATGTCTGTGTTGTTTTTAGTTCTAGTTATTTTAGTACTTTAACTTAAGCTAAAGAAAATGAGAAACGCTGCCTTGGCAAATAACTGAAATAAAATGTTTTTAGATTTTATTTTATTTCAGTTCATTTTTATTTCAAACAATGAACATGTTTATTTATGGTTTAAATTTGAGCTAACACGCAATGTTAAGTTGTCACGTACAAAATTAGACTTTGTTGCTGACAATACACACTGAAATAATAAATTTAAATACACTAATTAATAATAAAAAAATGATAAGAAAAGCATGTGCAACATAAAAAAAAACAAAAGTCAGCATGAAATATAAATAAAAACTGACTTTTCTTCCCTATTGTGGCGTATAAATGAGCGAAAGACTCGACTCAGAAAAACATGATTTTGTCCTCTGGGAATTTATTGGATCATAGAAAGTGGGCGATGCAAATAAATTATTTATAATAATAACTTCAATATTCTATACCTTTTTAATTTTCTTGCTGGCTTGAAAGATTTTATTTCACTATAAACAATGCCCAAAATAAAATCTTGACACTATAATCTAATAGCACAGTTCAACTCTAAGAACAGAGTCGCTCTTGACTGCACCTTTGAATAAAATGCAGCAAAAGTCAAGCCAAAAGGTTTCTGTGGTCCGATGCGGATTGTCTTTCTCAGGGCAGTGTCTGAGGCTGGTGCTCTCACCTGTGTTGTCAAGCGCTCCCAGGATCCACAGCTGGTACATGGAGTTCAGCATGTTGTCTTCAGGCGGCGGGTCCATGAAGTGGAAGAGCAGGAGCTCTTGAACTCCCAGTGACTTGAGCAGCAGCACAACATTGGCCAGGTTAGTGCGCTGGATCTCTGGGATAGTGGCGGTGAGCATCTCGTTCTTGTAGGCACTCTGAGTGTATAACCTGAAGTGGACAAACACAAACGGTAAGAGAGGTCAATTAATTTGCTATAGACATTTTAACATGTCCAAACCCAATGTGACGAAGTGGCCAGAGAAAGATCCAGGGGCTTACACACTATAGAAAACATATAGAAAACATTTTAAATCATAATATTTTTTTTAGTCATTTAGCAGACGCTTTATCCAAAGCGACTTACAAATAAGAAAAAGTAACTAAAACTTAAGTTACAAGTCTATAAATCAATACACACACATTTAGAAAATTGAGAATTAAATAAAATGACTGCATACAACAACATTTCAAAACGTGAGCATAAGAGGCTTCTACAACTTATATATAAAAAAAAATCTAGATTTTTTTCGAAACTATTAACCATAGATTCACTATTAACTATGTTAATATTGCTTATTATATTAGCTCATTATCATGCACATTACTAGCATATTGGCTGTTTATTAGTACTTATAAAGCACATATTACTGCCTTATTCTGCATGACCATACTCTAATCGGTAACACTTTAGAGTAGGGAACACTTATTCACTATTAACTATGACTTTTCCCCTCAAACTCATAAGTTGCTGCTTATTAATAGTTAGTAAGGTAGTTGTTAAGTTTAGGTATTGGGTAGGATTAGGGATGTAGAATAAACTCATGCAGAATAAAGCATTAATATGTGCTTAATTAGTACTAATAAATGACTAATATTCTAGTAATATGCATGCTAATAAGCAACAAGTTAAGAGACCCTAAAATAAAGTGTTACCTTCAAATCTAGACACTTTAACCCTAACCCATACAAAAACTTACCAACTACCTTACTAACTATTAATAAGCAGCAATTTAGGAGTTGTTTGAGTGAAAACTCTTAGTTTATAGGAATATGGGGAAATTTGGTTTAGAGAGATTAATATGAGAGGGAGGGAGAGGGAGGGAGAGAGAGAGACATAGAGAGAGATATATATAGAGAGAGAGAGAGAGAGAGAGAGAGAGATAGAGAGAGAGAGAGAGAGAGAGAGAGAGAGAGAGAGAGAGAGAGAGAGAGAGAGAGACAGAGAGAGAGAGAGAGAGAGAGAGAGAGAGAGAGGGAGAGAGAGAGAGAGAGAGAGAGAGAGAGAGAGAGACTGGCTGTAATGTTGTTGCTTCGCTGCAGCAGTCTGAATAATAAAATTAAATATGAAATAAAATATATTAATATGAATATGAAATAAAATTTGATAAGAAAATAAAGAGAAGTTGGTGACAGTCTAGGACAGTCAGAATAATCATATTTTATATAAAAGGTCCAAATAACTCCGGATAAGGTCCAAATAAGAATAAATCAGACAGATGCATGTAGAACACCATTAAAAAAAGTTTCCTACATCCCATCTTTAAAAGATCCAGAGGGAAGCCCATAACAATGAGCCATTCCCAAACTACCCCTGAGCATCTTAAAATATCCCAGCTCTCCTCGCCGCTCCACAGAGACAGATCTGAGAGAACAGCAGGTTTCTGCAGCTATTCAACTAAATGGATAATTCCTCAGAAGATGGTGTGAAGAAGCAGCTCTGTAGTACAACATATGCATTTATGCATATCAGTCCTACTGGCTCTTGTGAAGACGCCACAATCACAGCCAGAGCTTTTGAGTTATAGATTTAACACGCATGTCACACACATACACACAGCTTTTGGCCGCATTACAAAGCGTCTGGCTGAACAAGAATTGATTCCTGATGCACAGATGTTTGGTAAAGGATATATGTAACTAATCCGGCCAGTGCCACACACTTTCACGAGCAGCCAGAGACACTCACAGGGAGGCAAAACAATCCCCTGCGTGACTTTCCTTTGTGTGAGCGCACAACAGCGAGACAGCGTGTCGCCGCATCTTTGGGACTGTGCAGATTTTAAAAAGGTCACAGTCAAAAAGCCCACAGGAGCCTTTGTCTCACACTCTCAGAGGTGTAAACAAAAATTAAACTGCATGAAATCCTCTCAAGATTACCGTCCCGTCCCCCTCCTGCAGCTGCCCTGCCTGACTGATAGATGTTTCAGAAAAAAGGGACTGGTGATCTGAAGGAACGCCGTTCATCTGCCTGTATGAGCAAAGAGAGGCCAGAGTCTGTATTTACACTACAGAGCGATTCGCTTCATCTGGATGATTCGTTCCAAAGTACCGGATCAAAAAAATAACTTACTGTTTCATCACTCAAGTTTCGCCGTGAAGGCATCATGAAATAAAAACAGATCCATGCATGTGTTTTACTTTCTAGTTTTTTGACATCCGAATTTTATATCAAATTATCCTAACTTGATCTTCCAGTGAAAAGCCTTCTCTGTGACGTATGCAGGACTTCTCCAATCATTTAGTTCCTGTGCAAGCTCATGTTATACTGAGTGAAATGCCCACATCTCAAAATCCAATGAACGGGTCATGGACAGAACAAAATATCGCTCTACAGCATTTCATTTTTGTTAATCTGTCACACTTGGATGCATGTCACAATGCGATTCGTCACTACTTCCACTACTAATTTCCTCTAACAAAATAACAAAAAGACACCGCACAGCATTTTAGATTTCACTTTTTTAACATGATTTTTATAATAATATCACGTAACGTAAAAGTAAATAATAAAAACAAATCAAATAAATAAAATGACTAAATGAAAGATGTTTAAAAATGACTTATTTCAGCTAGTTGTGAAGGAAACATTTTTATTTTGTTTCACTCGAAGGACTAAATTGAAAAATATAAAAATAAAATTAATACAATTTAATTTAATAATAAAGAAAATATATAGAAACTATATAATAAAAACTATATAGACATTTAAAAATAATAATAAAAGGTGACAAAACACAACAAAATTACTTAAACTAAATTAAATTAAAATGAAAGAAATTATAAAAATACAATCGAAGTCAAAATATGAAAAAAGCTAACAGTCAGTGATACTAAAATAACACTGATGAAGTTTCACTTCAACATGTCACCAATCACATGTTTTACTTCCAAACTAATTTCTGTTACAAAACAAAATTAAGCACTAGTTTTGTGAATCAGTTTAACTGCATCATTAGTAACAACTGTTTCAAAAGAATTCTATTTTTGATAAATCGAATTTGAATCTGGTCATCCCTAAAAAGTTGAACATAAAATAACAAAATCACGATGAAATCATGGAAAATGAGAGAGGGGTGCGGGCGACTGATATGGAAGTAGGACTCTCAGTTCTCCGAATCATTTACATTTTTTAGCACAGCATCATTCCAAGTCTGACTTAGACCCACTATAAACTTAGCCACTGTCATAAACTGAAAACTATGTGTGCCGCTCTGATCAAGAAAGATCAGCGGTCTTTACTGATCTGTGCTTGCCTGTAACACTGTCCCGGGCCGGTTCTGCCTGCTCTTCCAGCCCGCTGGTTTGCATTGGCTTGACTGATGGGGTACACCTGCAGCGCATCCATGCCAATGCGAGGGTTGAACACCTAAACAACACAAAGCAATAATCCTGTTAGTATCAGATGTGCCATTCCCCTATTAAAGAAAGCAGTTTCACATGCTTTTACCTTCAGTTTGCAGTAACCAGAATCCACCACAAACATGATGCCGTCCACAGTCAGAGACGTCTCTGCGATGTTTGTAGCAACAATACACTTCCTCACTCCATCAGGAGCCTGACAATAAACACACAGGTTTAGTTCACAAACCATCTAAAGCGTTTTGTATTACGATCAGGATCTTAAGAGTTTCCAACAGAGACCAAGGTTTACCTTCTGGAAGATCTTGGCCTGCAGGTCCGAGGGCAGCTGGGAGTAGATGGGCAGCACTGCCAGGGCCGGTGCGTTCTCTAGATCCTCCAGTCGCTCCACAATCTGATCTGACGTCACCTGCAGCAGCACAAACATCATTTGTGTTATACATTGCCTCATTAGACAATGCAAGCTATATCAATAACTACATTTCTAACTAATCTTTTTTATCTATCTATCGTGCGTGTCTATATGTGTATATATATATATATATGAATATCACACATAAATACTACCAGTCAAATGGTAAAAAGTTTGTTTTTTAAACAGACACATAAAATATTATTAAATATTAAAAAACTGTTTTATATTTGTAATTTTAATTCAGTCCGGGACCGCAAAGCTGAATTTTCAGAAATGCCTTCAATTTTTCAGCATCATTACTCCAGTCTTCAGAAATCATTCAAATATTTAGATTTGGTGATCAAGAAACATTTCTTATTATTATCAATGTTGAAAGCAGTTATTTGCATTTTTGTGGAAACATTTATAGAACATTTTGAGGTAAAAAAAAATAATAATAAAATAATACTTTTATTCCAAAAAGAATGCATTAAACTGAACAAAAGTGACAGTGAAGTCATTTAAAGTCAATTTCTATTTAAAAAATAAATGCTTTTATTTTGAACTTTCTATTCATCAAAGAATCCTGAAAAAATGCTGAATCATGATTTCAAGAAAAAATATTAAGCAGCAAAAGATTTCTGAAGGATCATGTTACACTGAGGCTGGAGTAAATGATGCTGAAAATTCAGCTTTGCCATCACATGAATACATTACACTTAAAATATATTCAATTAAAAAACATTACATTAAATTTGAATAACATTTCACAATGTTACTGTATTTCTGATCAATGAAAACAGAAGTGTATATATATTTTTAATAGTGTACATAAATTGCGATTCCATTCATAACATCATTTGCGTGACTAAAGGGTCTCTCACCTCAATGTCCTCCTGACCAGGCATGAAGACGAGGATGTCACCCACCATCCCGCTGAGATGAATCTGTAAGGTCTGTTTCACAGCCGCCTCCACATAGTCCTCCTGAGGAACCTGAATCACAGCAACACTCAGCGTCAGTACAGCACCCAACCAGCTTCAGCTTCAACTAAAGACGCTATTAACACCCCACCTTGCTGAACAAGATATCCACTGGGAACGTCCTGCCGGGAATGTGGAAAATAGGAACATTGCCGAAGAATCCTGCAAATTTGTCCGAGTCCATGGTGGCAGACGTGACAATGAGCTTCAAGTCTGAGCGTCTAGACACCACCTAAGTAATCAAAAGCCAGGTTGATAAAGAAAGAAGGGAGATGATGACACATCAGTATAAAAATCTCAATTCAACGGTACTCTTTAGCTATCCATATAAGCAGCGATCAAATTAGAGTGGAGGACAGACAGATGGATCGTAATGGCTCACCTCTCGGAGCAGCCCGAAGAGCACGTCAGTGTTGAGGGAGCGCTCATGGGCCTCGTCCATGATTACCGCGCTGTAGTGGTCCAAATCTGACTCCCGCAGAGATTCCCTCAGAAGAATCCCATCCGTCATGTATTTTATTACAGTCTTCTCTGATGTACAGTCTTCAAAACGGATGGCATAACCAACCTGGTATAAACATTAAAGAGAAAAAACCTTAGCCATGGAAAGTGCTGTTAATATAACAGTGCAGTTTCACAATAATATACACTACTGGTCAAAAGTTTGGAGTGCTGTTAAAAGAAGACACTTATGCTCACAGAGACTGCATTTGTTTGTAAAAATACAGTAAAAACAGACATATAACAAGTATTATTACAATTTAAATAGCTGTTTTATATTTTAAAATGTTCTTTATTTATGCCATGGCAAAGCTGAATTTTACTCCATTACTCCAGTCTTCTTCGGTGTCACATGATCCTTCAGATATCATTCTAATATGTGGATTGGATGTGAATATGGATGTGCTCAAGAAATAAGGCTGTATTTATTTGAATAAAATTACAGCAAAAACAGTAATATTATGAAATATTAGTTTCAAATAATTTTCTATTTTTTAAAATGTAATTTATTCCTGTCTTCAGTGTCACATGATAATTCTGAAACCAGTCTAACATATACATTTATGCATAGTATATTTTACAATTTATATATAAAAAAATTACATTTTCAAGATATAATATATACACTTTTTTGGTCAACAGGCCATTCATGGATGCCAAACAGAATCTCGAAATCAACAATGGCATTACTATATTAACATACAACAGCAACTTACTTTTCTAAAATGTTTATTAATATTCACATCAGTGATATTTCAGTTTAAATTATGTGGTTTCTGTAATTTTTATTATATAAGTTTTTAAATGTCATATATTTTTATTAATTTTTTTTTTTTTTAGTTAAGTACTTCAACCTAAATTAAATGAAAACTATATTATTATTATTTCAGTTAACATTTATTTAATTTCCAATAATAGAATAACATTTTTAGTTTAGTTTTAGTAAATGACAATAACCCCCCGATTTACATTAATCCACTACATCATCCTCTCAGTATTGGTTTCTGGGTAAAATAACATGCAAGTCACTTCAAATCCATCGGGTGGCAGTATTTCTCCATTATATTAATATATTTGTCAAGAACATGTACAGAAAAGTGGTTCAGGCACACAAGATGTTAGGCACCAACCTCTTCTCCCAGGCTACAGTTAATTTCTTCGCTGACTCTCTTGGCCACGCTCATGGCTGCCACTCTGCGGGGCTGTGTGCAGCCCACCATGCCATAGCTGGTGTAACCGTCCTCATGAAGATACTGCGTCAGCTGAGTCGTCTTACCACTGCCCGTTTCCCCCACCACAATCACAATATTATTATCCCTACCAGAGAGACACAAAGAAAGCATCAGCATACCGGGTGAGGAGTCACATGAGCTCACAAATTTAGTGGCACAGGTGTTTTTAAGGAAGCACATAAGTGAATTGATTTTAGTGTCAGAACCTGATGATGTTGAGCAGCTGCTGGCGAACAGCAAAGATGGGCAGATACTGTCTCTGCTCTAACAGAGTCTTCTTCTTAGCAAACTCACTGCTCGCTTCATTCCTCTCCTTCATGTGGTCAGCAAACTTCTGCTCCGCTCTGAACAGATGAAAGATGTTTTTTAAATTCTGTGCTGATTTTGGGGGAAAGAACGGCAGCATTCTGTGGAATTAATTCAAACAAGATAAAATGTGCCAAGCAGAGCTGGGAAACCTACATGCTTGATAACAAAGTACATCAAATATATCTACACTACCATTTCAAAGATTTTTGAAAGAATTCTCCTAAAGTATAAGCCATAAAAAAAAAAAATATTGTGAAATATTCCTGTGATCTCTGCACCCCTTTACCTAAATTCATTACTTCAGACTTATGTGCCCTCTAGAAGCTTGCGTTCTGCAAGTGAACGACGCATTACTGTACCATCCCAAAGAGGCACAAAATCCCTTTCACAGACTTTTTCATTAACTGTTCCCATCTGGTGGAATGACCTGCCCTAACTCAATCCGAGCAGCTGAATCCTTACCCATCTTCAAGAAACGGCTAAAAACACATCTCTTCCATCTTTATTTGACCCTCTAACTCTAGCACTCTCTATTCTAATTTTATTTTATCTAATCTGTCTTCTTTTTATTTAAAAAAACACACAAACATTTGACCCTCTATCAATTGCATATTTATTCTCTAACTGCTAGCTTTTCTTGTAAAACTAACACTAAGTGTAATTTTTCTATATTTTACATACTCGTTTTCAAAAAAAAAAAAAGAAAACCTTCCTACGTGTACTGCGTTAGGCTAACCAGGACTTGTAATAGCACTTGCATGTTGTTGCTCTTTTGTTGGTTTTGATTGCTTCTATAATGTCCTCATTTGTAAGTCGCTTTGGATAAAAGCGTCTGCTAAATGACTAAATAAATAAATAAAATCAAAGCTGAATTTTCAGCATCATTACTCCAGTGTCACATGATCCTTCAGAAATCATTCAATTACGCTGATTTGCTGCTCATTTTTGTGGAAATCATGATACATTTATTTTCAGGATTATTTAAAGAATAGAAAGTTCAAATGAACAGCATTTATTTGAAATACAAATGTTGTGTAACGCTATAAATGTCTTTAATGTCACTTATGATAAATTGAATGCATCCTTGAGAAATAAAAGTATTAAGTTCTTTCACAAAAACATCTTACGGATCCCAAACCTTTGAACATTAGTGATGACAGTTTGCCATGCATCATGGTTTCATACCTAGATCATGACCAAATGTGTCTACAAGAGGGAATGAATCTAAACAGTTGTCTTCTGAGAGATATACTGTCAAATAAGTTTGTAATATTTTAAAATAGATGGAATCAGAAAAGTTATGTCTGTGACCCCGAACCACAAAACCAGTCATAAGGGTCAATTTCTCCAAACTACTATTTGAAAAACTAAGGGTGCGAGAAAATCGCCTTTAAAGTTGTCCAAATTAAGTTCTAAGCAATGATTATTCCTAATCAAAAATTAAGTTTTGATTATTTACAAAATAATCAAAAATTAAGTTTTGAACATGATCAGTAGGAAATTTACTTAATATCCTAAAGATTTTTGGCATAAAAGAAAAATCAATAATCTTGACCCATACAATGCATTTTTGGCTATTGCTACAAATATATCCTTAAGACTGGTTTTGTGCTCCAGAGTCACATATATATAAGTGACATTATTTAACCTGTAATCCACTTTTCCATCTTCTCCAACAGCTTTTCCATCTGATCCATCCTCGGTTTTCTTGATTCCCATGTGTCATTATTTAACCCAGTTTGTGCCACTTTTCCATCTTCTCCAACAGCTTTTCCATCTGAGCTCCCAGTGTTTGTGTTGTGCCTGTCATTCCCAAAGAGTTTGGTGCCAGCGAGCTCCCAGTGTTTGTGTTGTGCCTGTCAGGTGAAAGAGCCAAAACATAACAATGATTACATCTGCACATCTGCCCTGGAGCGAGAGAAGTGTAAAAGAAACCAGCTGTGTACCTTCTTTCTCTCTTTCTGCTCGCGGTGTCGGCGGACCAGCTGACTGCCCTTGCGGGAGATGATGGCCATGTCTGAGGTCGCGTCTTTCACTGGGATGACCGGCTCGGGCTGGAGTCGCAGGACGAACACAAAAGCATCAATTAAAGACTCACAAGTCTAGTGTAAGCACATTCATGCTTCGAGACGTCTGTACCTGCTTAGTGAAGACAATCCTCCCGTCCAGGAAGGGTGGCACGAGGTTATGGACAAGCAGATGGACTCTGGTTGCATTGTCTTCCTCAAAGTCCTCATCCACCTCCAAACGCTGAACCACTCCACTGGTGAGCATGCGGTTGGTCTCCCAGCGTTCGTTGTCCTGAAGAGAAACACACATGTGAGTAAGTATGACACACGTGGTGAGGTCTTTAAGGTGCAGATGGGTGAGGATGTGCATCGGTACCTCATTGATTTGCCGTTTCTGTGCTGAGATGCGTTTCTGGGTCTGCTTCTGTAGGATCTGCTCCTTCTTCTTCATATATTCCTCTGAACTGGAGGTCAAGGGGTTGTGGAACTCATCATAACCTTCATCCATCATGTACCAGTCTCGATCAGCTTGCTGTTCGGACAGAACACAGTGAGTACTCACCAAAATAACAATGTGAACATGAACATGAAATGGTGTATATATACAGTCAAACCAAAATTCATTCAGACACCTTCAACATTTCTGGTGGTAATAAAATACGAGAAGTCAAGTTAAACTGTGTCTGAATAATTTTTGGACAACTTGTAATGAAATAGTTGAATAGCTTATAAATTTAAGAACAATAGATAATACAATCAACCGATTACCACAAGCTTAATTCTGTCAGTAGTTTTTTCTTTGACGAATCAAAACAAACAAGTATCCGCTTATGAGTCACACACATTCAGATCAGGAACATATATTATGAATCCTAAGAACATAAACAGAGCATTGGAAGAGGAAAACGACTGCATGAGGTTAAAGCACTCACCTTCTGATCTTCCTCCCACTGTTCCTTCTCTTCTTCATTATTAAATGGGATGCCGTCCTCTCTCTCCTCCCTCTTATCACCTAAAAACAAGAGTCCATATAAATATAACACTATAGATGCTGTACACTACTGTTCAAAAAGATTCACTTTTCACCAAGGCTGCGCTAATTAATGAAAAATAATCAAAAACAGAAATATCATTACAATTAAATGAACGGATTTCTATTTTATGACATTTTAAAATGGGATTTATTTCTGTGATGCAAAGCTGAATTTTTAGCATCGTTACTCCAGTCGTCAGTGTCACAATATGCAATATGCTGATTTGTTGCTTAATAAACCTTTATTCTTATGACTAGTTGAAAATATTCAGCCTGGTGTGTGGAAGTGTTATTTTTCGTATATGAATAGAAAGTAAAAAATGGTCAATTGTCAATATATAAGTTTATGAATTAATTGCACCTTTGCTGAAATATTAATATCTGCAAAATATTAATAAGAAAAAGCAAATAGACAATAAAACAAACAAAAAAAGTAAAAACAATAAATCTAGACTTTGGGAAGTAACTTACTTTTGAATTTTCAATCAATCAATATATACCAAATAAAAACAGTAGTAATAAACAAAGTTTAAAAATATAAATGTTAAAATTTGAGTTAAAAAAAAAAGCATTCACATACATAATTACATAATTCTCCACCTAAAGAACTTGTAAGTGGTGTCTTTACCTTTTCCTCGGGACAGGCGTGGAGTGGAGCCAAGGTGCTTCCTGTCACTGGCCCACTCGTTGTACTTATATGATGGGGTTGGTAGAGGAGTTTCTTCTGGATATTGAGGTTTACTTGACCTGAAAAACAAAAGTGACAATGTAACATCTACTAACACTCCTGACAACACAAACCACGTCAGCACAAATACCCTTCAGCATTAATCACTGAGGCTCTGCTGAAGGGATTCACACCTGTCTCTCCTCTCACTGTCGCGGACTGAGCGATGGCTGCGCTCGGAGCGCTCGTTCTCCCGGTTTGAGGGGGCAGGAGACGGGCTCTCCCAGTGAGAGTGGCGTGAGCTGACATATCCACTGTCATCCTCATCCCAGCTGGAGCGTGACGGAGTGGTCAAATCTGAGTGGACATATGAAACACACGTGTTGGTCCTGGAACAGATTACTGCAGCTTTTGAAACACATTTTAGGTTCAGGTTTATTATAGTTAGGATTAGGGCTGCAAAATGGAAAGCGCTGCTTTCTATTAAGGAAAAAAGTTATTTGAAACGGGAAAAAAAAAATCGAATTGTGATTTTTTTTCTGATTACAAAATAAAATAAAGGTTTGTTTTGCTTGTTTGTAGAGTTGCAGAATTTGGTCATACATTTGTAATTATATATTCATATGGCCAATATAGCAGTGATTAAATTATTATTAGTAGTAGTAGAGTATTGTAAATCAGCTTTTCTCACTCTTTCACTGTATATGATGGAATTTATTTAAGATGATATTAAATTGTATTATTTAATTTATATATAGATTATATAATGCAATTAATGCAACAATTATAGTCATGTTAGGATGAAATACAACTTCTTAATGCCATTCTAAGTAAGTGCCATGCACACAACCATGTGTGGTTTCAATAGTTCCTATATTTGTTTCATAAATGTACCTTTGGGTCTGTTGTGGGGTGATTCGGGGTCATCGCGGCGAGTACCGCGGCTCATGCGGTCGGACCAGCCTTCCCTCTGCGAGCGTTCACTCCTCACGCTGCCATCACCGCGCTCAGAGCGACTGCTGCTGGAGCCACGGCTGCGGCTGCTTTCCTGTTCATCTGCACAAAGCCATAAAACCAAGATCAGAGCCTGACACAGTGAGGTGGGATCTCTCAGGCCGAGATCACCTGACCTACCTCTGTCTCTTCTTCTGTCTCTGTCACGGTAGCGGTCGTGGTCTCTGTTCCTGTCCCTGGATCGGTCTTTGTCTCCGCTCTTGTCTTCTTTGGAAGAAGCATAAACCCCATGCTCACGTTTGTCCTTCTCCCTCTGTTGATGTTTCTGCTTGAACTCCTCACTAACTCCTCCTGGGTTTGACGGCGTTTCTGATCCAGTGACACGGTACTTCCTGTACAAGTATGTAACAAACTCATGACTGCATTGAAGTTATTTATTTATTCATTTAATATGTGTCCTTGATATTTAAGATGGGGGGGGGCATTAGGAATATTCTGGATCGTAAAATAATGAAGTCTTATAAAATAACTAAATATATTGTTTGTAAATATATCAAAATTCAAAATAAAGTACATAATATTATTCTATACATAATTTAGCATCATTGATATAATACTATATTTTCTGTTTTCTTTATAGTTTAAGTTTATAGACGTGTTTTGTCATTTTAGTTTTTTTTAATACAACTATACTTTTTATAAAGTTTTAGTTTAGCTTTAACTGTATATGTAATGCATATAATGCAGCTTTTATTTCACTGTATATGATCAAATATATTTAAGATTGATTAACCATGTAAAAATTAACATAATTACAAGGAGACCCAGAGAGCATATTTGTTGTTTCGGTTGTTCCTACATTTTTCTGAAATTTAGAATAAATATTATGATGTCATTGATGAATCATAATTGTTTGTATGCATATTTCACACCCAAAAATGTGTATATACACACTAAGTGAATAAGGCCCACTGTTTGAAGAACAACCCACCTTTCCTTTTTTTGATTCCCGCTATCATCATCTTCTTGATTTTCATCATCAGACCCCGAATCACTTTTCCCCTCCTCCCAGTCCTTGTAGGACGTCACCTTGGATTTCTTGGGTTGATCATCCAGTCTTTCCTTCCCCTCGCGCTCCTTGCGTTTCTGTGCGGCCAGCAGATCGAGGCCCAGGAGCGAGGTGCGTGGAGCGGGTGCTCTGAACACATGCTGTTCTGACGAAGCGCTCTTCTTCACTATCAGCCCCCCGATCTGAACACTGGGGTCACTCCCTTCCAGTCGATGCAGGGAGGAATCATCCTCCATCTCTGCTGAGGTCTTGACCACAGTACTCCGCTGATGGATTTCCGGTAAAGTCTCTAAAAGAGGTTGACAAAAGTTACTCATTTGGGCCAAAAACACACAGTCTTTATGATCTAAGTAAAACATGTGCTGATAAAGCATGACATTAATATAATTACATGATGTGATTTATGATAAATAAACTTGTGCGTTAACTTTAAGGCCCGGTTTCACAAACGGGGCTTAGCTTAAGCCAGGACTGGGCCTTAGTTAAATTAAGATATTTAAGCAACTTTTACAAAAATGCCTTAGAATAAAACATTAAGGTGTGCATCTTGACAATGACACTGACATATTTTAAGATACGTCAGAGGAAGATATTTTCAGTTGAAACGTGCATTTTAGTCTGGGACTAGCTTAAGCCTTGTCTGTGAAACCTGGGGTAAGTGTTAACTTGTAGTTTAAATTAGTCTAAAATGCCCCTAAACTATTAAAGGGGCAAGTTTTGCCACTTGCCACTAGAAAATGTGATTTCTAATACTGATAGTTCCTGTCACAATATCCTTACATTATATGTACATATACAATATATTATACAGCTAGCCTAGCATTAGTCATGGAGGTATTAGCCATACACATGCATACATCAGTTTTGGTCTTAAAATATTACAAATAACTTTTAGCTATAGTATTTTGTTTGCCACGGTAAATTTTTGTATGGTTAAAAACATTAACGTACCGTTATAGCAATCTGATGAGAAAACGACCAATGCCGTTATATAAAAACTATCATATATACACGTTTATAAGAAACAGAGAGGCATGTAGCTGATGGTTGCACGGCTCAGTGATTTACATCATGAACCTCTTGATATGTGTGTTAATGTAAAGCAGTAACTTACTGTCGCACTATTCATTCATAAGAGAGAAAAAAAACGGGTTTACCTTTCAAACGATATCCTCAGAAGCCAGTCATATAAGTTCCTCAAATCAGTTCTACACGGTATGATAAAACTTCTGTAATGTGTTATATAATAAAAATACTCAATGAAATAGCATAGCGGCAAACGTCAACATTGTGTACTGTAGAGCGCCATTAGTATCCCAGCATTCACCGCCTCGTGACGTCACATCCGAGTCCTGAGTGAACCGAGTCACTCTTGTGAACCGGTTGTTTCGAACGATTCAGTCGAAGTGTTGGGCTAGTTACTCAAAGAATGTTTATGTTTTCTGTTAGCTAAATTTCACATTCATAAACAAACGTTTACTGCCTCTAAACCTCTATTTTCTTTGTTAAAAGATGATTTTGATAAGTATGTGGAAACTATCCAAAATTCTGCTAATTTGAAAGCTATGAAAACTGTATCTCCGTATTCATCTTTCGCTTCTTAAGATGCAATTTGATTACCTTTTTTTGTTAACTCTGTGTATATTGTATATTCTGGAATTTAATATTTTTTATTTTATTTTGTCTTTGTGTAATTGTAACTGTACTGTCGTAATGTTTGTAATGTTATAACTCAAATAATGTCATATATTATGCATTACTAGTTACTCATTTCAAAAATAACATTGTTACTTTATTTATTACTTTCTTGTGACATTAATTAGTAACTCTACTAGTTACATTACTTTTTCTTCACGCACCGAAGTTGTAACTGTGTATCTTCCACATAACATATTTCTGCCTCATCATTTGACCAGAATCCACATTGGATCGCAGTCAGAAGTTATTTCTCAATTACTCAATAGTGATTGATAGTGACATTCAAGTAGAAGTGTATTGATCGTGTCATGTGTAGCTTAATTGTACTTTCTCCGTTACCCATATACGATTATATTTCATTATGTATTTTATCAAATCATATAAGTTTGAAAGAAGCTGTTTAATTTTCCAAAAGACTGCTGATCAGCATAAATCTAGTTATTATTTGATTGTTGGATTTTAAATCAGCGGGGTTGAAGCATCAAAGTAACTAACTAAGCTGTTTTATAGATGGCAACTGTAATATTATTAATTAAATCTTATTAGTAATTAGTAAATAGACTAATCTTATTAGTAAATAGTTGCTAATGTGTTCCTGTGGCTCAGTGGTAGAGCATTGCGTTAGCAGCGCAAAAGGTTGTGGGTTCAAATCCCAGGGAACACATACTGACAAAAATATGTATAGCCTGAATATGTATATGTATAGCACTGTAAGTCGCTTTGGATAAAAGCGTCTGCTAAATGTAGTTAAAACTACTAGTTACTGCAAAAAGTAATATTATTACAGTAACTAAGTTACTAGTTACTGCCCAACAGTGGATGTGATTGAGGTTTTGATTCATATTAGTGACTCAAATTAGTTGAATTTGTCCACCAAAAAGATGTTTACTTACATTTATATTTATTCATTTAGCAGACGCTTTTATCCAAAGTGATTTACTATTGAGGAATACAATAAGCGATACATTATAAAGAGGCAAACTGTCACAGGATGTGCTTGTCATACAACATTTCAGACATTGTTCAAAACCTAGCTAGACAGTGAGAGGTTAAGGAAAAGAGAACAGAGTTATTTTTTTATGAGGAGGAAGGAGCAGAAGTCAAGTCAAGAAGGAAGAGATGAGTTTTCAGGTGTCGCTTAAACATTGTCAGGGATTCAGCATTCGGATGGGGGGGGGTCATTCCACCAGCCAGGAACGGTGAATGAAAATGTTCTGGAGAGTGATTTTGTGTCTCTCTGTGATGGCACCACGAGGCGTCGCTCGCTCGCAGATCTCAGACTTCTGGAGGGGATGTAGATTGTTATAAGTGAGTGGAAGTAGGCCGGTGCTGAGCCTGTGGTTGTTCTATATGCAAGCATCAGTGTCTTGAACTTGATGTGAGCTGCAACCGGGAGCCAGTGCAGGGAGATAAAGAGAGGTGTGACATGGGCCCTTTTGTGTTTGCTGAAGACCAGTCGTGCTGCTGCATTCTGAATCATTTGTAAAGGTTTGATTGTGTTTGATGGAAGTCCAGCTAGAACTTGAGTATTGCAGTAGTCCAGTCTAGAAATGGCAAGGGCCTGGACAAGAAGTTGTGCTGCGTGCTGTGTAAGGAAGGGCCTGATCTTTCTGATGTTGTGCAATGCAAACCTGCAAGATCGAGCAGTCTTTGCAATGTGCTCTTTGAAAGTCAGCTGGTCATCGAAAATTACCCCAAGATTTCTAACTGAGCTTGATGGGGTAATTGTTGATGAATCTATCTGAATGGTGAAATCATGCTGTAGAGTTGGAGTGGCAGGGCCAGGTTGAGCTGTGGGTGATGTTCTTTGATCCACGTCGAGATGTCCACCAGGCATCCTGAGATCCGTGCAGCTACCATTGGGTCATCTGGTTGAAATGAGAGATAGAGCTGTGTGTCATCAGAATAGCAATGGTAGGAGAAACCATGTGCTTGTATGATGGGACCCAGTGATGTAGTGTATATGGAGAAGAGGTATGAGAAACCATGTGCTTGTATGATGGGACCCAGTGATGTAGTGTATATGGAGAAGAGGTATGAGAAACCATGTGCTTGTATGATGGGACCCAGTGATGTAGTGTATATGGAGAAGAGGTATGAGAAACCATGTGCTTGTATGATGGGACCCAGTGATGTAGTGTATATGGAGAAGAGGAGGGGTCCAAGAGCTGATCCTTGAAGAACCCCAGTGACCAGTTGATGTTCTGTGGATACTTCCACTCCCCAGGCCACCTTGAAAGACCTGCCATTGAGATAGGATTCAAACCAGCGAAGTGGAATCCCTGTGATGCCCAGTGATGAGAGGGTGGACAGGAGGATCTGATGATTAACCGTGTCAAAAGCAGTAGATAGATCCAGAAGAATGAGAATCGATGATTTAATGAGCTTTTTCAATCCGCAAGGCTTCAGTGACTAACTACTCATTAGTTTATTGGCGAAATGTCACACTTCTTTCCGTTTGAGATTTATGAAGCATGATTAAAAAAAGTGCTGCTCTTAGACTCCTGGAAACAATTTGACGTGATCACTAGAAAATTGGTGAATATTTTTTTTTAATCTATTTCATTGAATCAACTCGTTCGAAAGAACTGACTCACTTCAATGATTCAGACTGAACAACCTCAAAACAGTGAAGTTCCTCACATGAATAGTTTTCAGCATATTTCATGATTTATTTTAATTTCTTTCAATTCTGTTGTGTGCTTTGTGTGAAATTTCAAATGCATCTCCCTAATTTTGTCCAAATTCTAAAATATAATATTCAAAGAATAATTGCACACTAGACAAATATATTTGCATTTTTAAACATTTATTGAAACCTTTAACAAACACACAGATTCAGTAAATCAGTCGTATGCACGATGACATACCACAAATAATCCTAATCTGACAGATAAATTATACTTTTTAATTAAATATGACATTTATCTTAGCGATAATAAAGGTCTTGAACTGTGATTTTTTTCCTGTTGTTGAACTAAAAGGGCTGTTAGAGACTAACACCAAGGATAAAGGACCAAGCTTTTCCACCACTATAATTAAAATATAAATGACATTAATATGTGAACCAATGAAAACTTGATTATGTCATCAATATCTATACATATAAAATGCACTCAAACATCTGAACATCAATTGTTAGACAAAGCTGAACACATTGACTCAGCCTGGCAGGAAAATTATTAATTTGCACATTTCTAGGAGCAGGAATGTTAAATTATTCTGAATATGACACTTAAACAAAACATGGCAAGAGAAAAAAAAAGGCAAAAGTTTTTATCATTCAATAATGATACATACTAGTTAATATAAAACATATATATGACTATATAACTGCATGATAATGACTCACTCATTAAAAACTACCTGATTTAAATGCAATATTGTTTGTTAAAGAAATGCAAGATTTAACAACAGAAGTACACAAACGACGACATTTAGGTTTACTCATACTGTTGAAGTTAAAGGCGACACTTGCATAACGATGATTTTTCATGACCTGCCCTTTAAGCTAAAGCCAGCAGAGATCGACTATACATGCAAGTGCTTGAAATGCTAAGAACAATTCATTAGAGAAGCATATGCATGATGAATATATGAACAGGTACTCTACAAGCTGTACAACAGTTCAAACACTTCCCAAAACTAATGTGTTCAGAAACAAATACATTTAAACATCTCTCAAATGCATTATTACAAAAAGGCTGAATAATGGAGTCGATTTCAAGCTTGCAGATACAGGTACGGTACCACACAATAGAAATCTTTATTGTAAGAAAAAGTGTACATATAACATTAAAGCACTGTATGACTGTAACTCTACGCCACATTTCAGCAACTGCACATTGTCTGGTGTTGAATGACAACATTTGAAAAGTGATATGACAATGACAATATTTTCGACTTTTCTTTATAGGGATAGTTCACCCGAAAACAAAACTATGCCATCATTTACTCACCCTCTTTCTTCTTCTCCATACAATGGAAGTCAATGGTGACCGAAATTCAGTCATGTTACCATCATTCTTAAAAATAACTTTATTTGTGTTTTGCACAGAAGAAAGAAAGTCAGAGGTTTGGAATAACATAAGGGTGAGTAAATGACAGAATATTATTTTTTGGGCAAAGTATCCCTTTAAACCATGTTGTATTTAAAATAGCATTCATTTTTAATAGACTCTTGCTATTCTCTTCTCTTTGAGATGTATCTTTCAACTTCACTTGAATCATTTGGTCAAAATCCTTAGGTAATAAACCCATTTGGTCAAAATCCTTAGGTAATAAACCCAAAGCAATTCACTGACAAACATAAATGAGCAAGCTATGAAGGCTGTGGACATGTGATTTGTCAAAACGATCCATTAGCAAAAGCTGGACCAAACCTGAAGGACCTGATCTTTCCAACTACACCCTAGATTAGTTTAAAGGAGTTGAAGTCATTTCCAAGTACGCTTAAAAAAAGCGTGACAAACTGATAACAGAAAGCGTGACCAAGATAATGCGAATTTTGGAAGGGGGGGAAAAAAACACAATCAGTGGACATGAGCCAATGGGCTTTGGAGCTTTTCCAAATAGCCAGTTGAGTGGAAACTAAAGAAGAGAGGATGAGCAGGAGTTTAGAGAGTGATCTTGTTGACTCACTCACTCAAACAAGTCAAGGCTTCCAGACAAGAGACATATCGGTGACAAAGTTTACAGGAGTTCAGGAGGATTTGTGCTCCAACATGTAGTAACGGTACATGACGCCCACGAGTACAGCAGCTATGGAGGGAATTAACCAGGTGGTCCATGACCTGAGCAAAAGACAAACACTTGTTTAAAAAAAAACATACAAACCAAACACGAGTACCGTCGTTTATGCAGAACATAGTCTGAACTCTTACTTGGTGTCTTTGGAAGTTGTAATGTAAACTTCCTAGAACAGAAATGTGATAAAGCGAGCAAATATTAACAAACTGCAACAACATCTTCATGAATCAGTCACAAAGATCAGTTTTTTTTTTACCTTTTTTGACACTTTCTTTCTATCATCCTGAAACAGAAAAATAGGTATTATTAAAGTTCAATGACTCCACATGCTTGAAGACACAGACTAGATAAGGGACGAATAATCAATACGATTGTACATCCACAGTTTATGCTCTTTTACTGCAGAGAGTAACACATTTCCCTCTAAAAACAAGCACAGTGAACTACTGTAGGAAAAGCACGTGATCCAAGTAATCCTAAACATGAGAAAGCTTCATAATATATTAAGCTTCAACATACTCATAAGCTTTTAATATGTTTGAGGTAGGGCTGTCGCGATTCGGCGATTTTAGTCGACTAGTCAATAATAAAAAAAAAAAAACGCCGACTTAATTTTGCTCGCATCGACTAACCGGCAAAATACCGGAAGTGGCGCATTTCATGGACGAGAATCCATAAAACACATTATTAGACTATTTTTCATGCCATATCAGTGATATGATATATTAAATATCATGATGCATGATATATTAAACCCATTTAAAAATCATAATTAAGCATAATTGTGAATTCACAAACACTATGATTTAATTCAATAATTATATGCGATGCAGTTCTAACACAGTATATGCGCTTTAATTATTTACATGCGTGTAGGTTAAGTGCGTGCTTCACACAGCGGCTCCGTTCACAGTAGTTCCACAGAAACTGTTATCATTTACATGTGGAGCATCTCAAACTCCATCTCTGCATGTTGTTGTGAGTTTGGGTTTATTATAATGTCATCTGGGAACGCAACGTGCGCCATTTTATCATATTTGTAAATTAATCTATAAATCTACCAAATACATCGCGATTCCAAAAATAAAAGCTCAAACCCTCACTCTGAGTTTACACGTTTTGATGTCCACATATTCATTTAATTACAGCGGCTATAGCATTTCTGTCCTAGAGAAATGGACAAATATTAAAGATTTAGTGGGCATTTGAATTAAATGGTGCTTGGTCAATATTAAACAAAGATTAGATTGCGCATTAATGTGTAAATATAATCATCAGGCCGTCGGCGCCCCCTGCAGGCCTTTGCTGTTATGCATAATCTACATAAGCTCTATTGTTTATTATATATTATGTATTTTAACAGTTTTGTTCAATAAAACCATATGTTTTCTTGATTTTGATACTTTATTTGAACTAATTATTATTGCATCATTGCTATTATATATGTATTTTAAAGTCATTTTAAAAGCTGTTGTTCACTTACATCTATTTTTATTACCACAAAATAAATTATTATAATTATAGGGCCCGATGAAATCAGTTTTATTTCCAAATTCAGTTTTTTACATTTTCATTTTTCAATACTCTGTTTTAATGGTTAAATAACATTTTATTAAATCAAAAAGCCTGTCTAATTAAGTGAGTTTTACAGTTTTATCGTTACCAAATTCTGTTTTCCATTATTTTCTGGATTCCATTTTTATGGTTCCATTAAATTTTAATAATCAAAAGCATATATAATTATATAGATTTTTTAAAAATATATATATTTTTTTTTAAATATTGCACATTTACATTTTTCCCCTAAATAAATTCTGGTAAATACTCCTTTAAAAAGTGTTTTTTTGATTATAATTGTATTATTAGACTAGAAGTCGTGGATATGTTGTCATTCTTACACTATAATACTGCACTTTGATTTCAGTGATTTGGACTATGAGATGCACTTTACTTTTGCTTTAAAAAAGGATTTCATAGAAATTTGGATTTCATTTGGTTTGATTTTTTTGTGGGAAATTAATCGTTTAGATTAATCGATAAATTAGTCGATAAGATTAATCGAAATAAAAATAGTCGTTAGTGGCAGCTCTAGTTTGAGGCATGTTTTCCTCAGCACATAACTTACATTCAATAAGGTTATATACTTATCTAATATTAGAAATTCACATGGGTATTTCCAATTTGCATAAAGGCTCAAAATCAAAACGTTAAATATCACAAACTTCAATTTGCACACTGTTTGGAGGACAACACTGGGCAAGATGTTTTTTTTTTTATAAAATACCCAAAATACAATTTGGCTTTTTAAATCAGATGAATCAAAGTCAATCAATTATCAAAATAATTGCTAGCTGCGGTCCTAGACTAGATGATTAGATGACTAAATCACAAAAATGTAATGTACAAGTAGGAACATGTTCTTAAGACTTTCTTGGCTAATCTTTAAACTAATAAACTTGTATATCTAATAAAAACAGCGAGCGCTACCAGATGAAGTTCCCCGATGAAATACTGCTGGAGCATCTCTCTGGCATCTGTGGAATGACCCACATCCTCAAAGCTTTCGGTTGCATCTGTGCCCGCTTGCTCCAGCAGAACCTCTTCACCTCCGGGATGCTGTCAAAGAAAAGACAAGGTTTATATCCCTGGACACCAGCACTCTTTAATGATACAGCTGATGACATATGTTGCACAACATTCAAGCTCTAATCTCACTTTACAATGTCCAAGGTTATGTTACACAATGGTAAGAAAGTTTGGCAATCTGGCAACGAACATCAAGATTTCTGTGTAAGCCTTTCATACAAAACATGTTAATGCAAGGGTTAGGATCCAAGAACCGGTTCTTCTAGCATAGAAGAATGCTTAGTGCCCAGTGCCTAGGTGCCTCTAGCTTAATGAATGAATGAATGATGCATTATATAGCGCTTTTTGTGCATTGCTGTACACCCAAAGCGCTTCACAATCATGTGGGGGGTCTCTCCTCAACCACCACCAGTGTGCAGCATCCACTTGGATGATGCGATGGCTGCCACAGGACAACGGCGCCAGTGCGCTCACCACACACCAGCTACAGGTGGAGAGGAGAGTCATAGAGTCAATCAAGTGTATGCGCTCACCACACACCAGCTACAGTGGAGAGGAGAGAGTCATAGAGTCAATCAAGTGTGTGCGCTCAACACACCAGTGTGGAGAGGAGAGAGAGTCATAGAGCCAATGTTTGCACTCACCACACACCAGTACAGGTAGAGGAGAGAGAGAGATTTGGATTTATTAGGAGGCATGATACAAGGGCCAGTAGTGGGAATTTGGCCAGGACACCGGGGTTACACCCTACTCTTTACGGAAGTGCCATGGGATTTTTAATGAACAGAGAGTAGGACCTCGGTTTAACGTCATCCGAAAGACGGTTTGTTTACAGTATAGTGTCCCCATCACTATACTGGGGCGTTAGGACCCACACAGCCACAGGGTGAACACCCTCTGCTGGCCTCAAACACCTCTTCCAGCAGCAACCTAGTTTTCCCAGGAGGTCTCCCATCCAGTACTGACCAACAGCTTCAGTGGCATATTAGGGTGTTATGGCTGCCGTCTAATGCCTCTAGCTTAGTGCCTCTAGCTTAGTGCCCAGTCTGCCCACGCATTTTCAGTTCCTGAAGTGTGTTTGTTTTGTTATTTTTTCATAATTTTTTTCCATAGGTGTTTTTTGGAATACATCAAAATTCTAAACTTATAAGCCACGAACCAAATTGCTTAGAAGTAAAACAGAATATTACAACTTCTGATTAGAAATAAATAAATAAAACAAATCCCAAAAAGTATTGAGATTGACTATGAATATAAAAGTGATGCAGAAATATAGTGATGTAAAGATGTCGATTATACACAAATATATTTAATGTTTATGCAAAATACGCATAGCCTATATTTATCTCATTCACAGTGCTTCATAGAAGAGGGTGGTTCTTTGGGTGCAACTTGCTTGTCACTATTCTTTGATTGCTGGAGATTTGAGATTTAATGTATTTTGTCACTAGTCTGGTTTGCACCAGTTCTGGGTTTTAGGCACCATGAAAGTGGTTTGGCTCTTAGCGGTGTTCCACGGCTAATCTGCTCCCAGGCAGGTTATGTTTTGGTTTAGAAATCTCAAACTAAAATTTAAGCTTTTGAAAGTTCAGCTTCAAGCAAATAAACACATCTCTGACTAAATAATGTTAACTCCCCCAGTTTCACTTGCTCCAAATTAAAGGGCACTATACAGTAAAACTTTTTAAAGATTAAATAGTCTGGCTTTTAGTGATAATGATTTATTATAAATTACTTGATATCATTATTACATGCTTAATCTATTACACTAGCCATTTTATCTTAAGAATTATTATTAAGCTTTTATTTGAAAAGAATACATGTACAGATAATAGGCAATTTTAATTAGCTTTAGAATCGATAGATAAAGCATTAAACATAATATATATTAGTCTCTTTACCAATATGACATCAACTGTATAAACTAACTTCACACAATCGTCACTTGCACTGATATGGCAAGATGTTTTCTTTAAGATGTCCTCCTTTATGGACAGCTCTTTTCATCTTGCTGTGTAAATGGGTTTAAGTCTTTTTTTTTTTTTTTGCATGTTTATTTTTGTATATTATTGTTGTACAAATCAAATAAATGACTAAGAGAGTCCGGTAACACTTTATTTTAAGGTGTGCATAATACAGAGTAATTAGTTAGGTACTCAGCAGTAGCCCTTGTACCCACATGAAACTGTAATTATGTAGATGCAACACGCAGCCACTGCCACACACACACAACAGACAGAGTCTGTTACACAGCTACTTATGTAACCAAAATATTGTTACATGTGTTGCAGACTTTATACAACATAATTATAAATGTAATTACACAGACATAAGCTACTTTAAATAAATTTGTGATTGTACTTAGTGTACTTCATGTGTATCTTATTACTTATCCAGCTGCACCTTAATTTGATTTAACCCACCAGTGCACAGCTTAAATTACATGTAATACATTTCTAATTACATTACAATTACAGAATATTACACAAATATAAGCTATGTAAAATAAAGTGTATCAAGATTGTACTTAAGTGTTCTTAATGTGTTTTCCAGTCTTTTAAACTTTGGCAGTGAATTGTATTTACGGTCTTGTGAGAAGTGAAACACAGTTTCAAGGCATGTGATTGGCTGTTCATTACTGATGTCACAGTTTCATATGGACGTGCTTCATAATCTCAGGATCAAAGCCTGGGCTGACAGATAAAGTTATTTATGAGCATCATGATGGCTTCAGCAAAAGATGATATATCCATTAACAACCTCATCGCTCTTTAACGGGTTATAAATTGTGAAAGAAATTAATTTCTCCTGCTGCACTCAATTCAGAACTGAATCAATCTTTGGTTCCATAAACAGTTCAAACAGAACATTGTAATAAAATACTCTTTTGGTGAATCAAAATAAAGTGCGAGCACTGGGTCACAAATTAAAACCTAGTCCAACTCGAAGGACCGGTTTACCGTTTTGTTGTACTTTAAAGCTAGTAACTGGTAGTTCATATTCATATGGCAACATTATACATTTTATTGTGATATGAAGTATTTAATAAATAATGTATTATTTAAACTAATTTAGTGTTATCTATTTTTGTTAAGTATTATTTAATATAGTTAGCAGCTGTCTGAACTGCATATATTCCACCTCTAAAAGTGCCTTTTTTTCAACAAATATTAATTTCACAAAATAACTCAATCACGCAAATCATTCTGAATCGTGAAACCCCTTGATTCACAAGAAAGAGTCGATTCCCGAATTGTTCGGTTACACACGCGAGCGGTAACAACACCGTAGTTACGTCATTTAAAAATGAAAACGAAATGTAGGTTGAATCAAACTTAATAACATGAATCAGGATTTGAAGGGCAATAAAAGTCTCACCACATAGCTGGAATCGTTTGTTTCAAAATGACAGCTCAACATGATCAGGGCTGCATTTCCCAATAACGGTGTCTCTTAGCGCACTACGAAGACTCTAAAGATACACCTGTGTTCCCCGAACGATACCTTAAGATGTTGCTTAAAGGGATAGTTCACCCAAAAATGAAAATTCTGTCATCTACGCACCCTCAAGTAGTTCCAAACCTGTATGATGTCTGTTCTGACGAACACAAAGGAAGATATTTTAAAGAAAGTTTGTAATCAGGCTGCTTTGGGGCACCATTGACTTCTATAGTTGGACAACAAAAAAAATACTATAGAAGTCAATGGTGCCCCAGAACTGCTCCGTTTCCCACATTCTTCAAAATATCTTCCTTTGTGTTCGGCAAAACAGACACATTCATACAGGTTTGGAACTACTTGAGGGTGAGTAAATGATGACAGAAATAAACGTTGAATAAATAAACGTAGAGTCTTTACAGATTCGAAAGATGTATTAGGCTACTTTTATCTGTATGACCCAAAAATTCTGAGATTTTAAGAGCAAGTGAGCGCACCGGCGCCTGTCCTGCATTAACAATACATCATATTGATAGGCCATGTAAAGTTGCTACTACATACATATTTCAGATGAAAAGCCATAATATTTGAGGTCGATGATTGATTGGTGAGTGTTTGGATGTCCTGCCCCTGATGTATTACCACATAACTAGGGCTGTGCGATTCGATGTATATCGGATGACGAAATAAAAGTCTATAGTTTCATATTATGTTCTATCGTTTATATCATAGAAGTAAAACATGCCACCCACCACGGCATGAAGGAGACAGAAACAGGTGGAGAACGAGCAGCTTTCCTAAACGAGGGACTACATCTGTAGCATGGTCACGCGTTTTTAAGCAGTTTTAAAACAACCGATTTTAAGCCATTTAAACTCAAATAACAGAGTATATGCGTGCGCCGTCTCTTTCTGTGTGAGAGGAGCGCGCCATTATTTTTTTGCCGACTTTGAACAATTAAAGCAAAACATACACACTTATATGCGTCAGAATCCCGTCTTTACAAGTATCCTCATAAACGTGAAATCTTTATAGGTTTAAGAGAGAGTGAGCGGCAGTAGAGAAAACGCAATGTAACAGTGTATTGGATCGGACTTCGGTCTTAAAGGGAAGCGTTCCAATATTCATTCATGTTAATCACAGCACACTGCTAGAACATCTCTCACTGCTTAACTTTAATGAGAATAAATTAAAAAATAACAATTATATATTTATAATATGAATAGAGTATATACATAATACACGTGTTAATGATATCTATCATAGATAGATAGATATAATTAACACAGTGAAGACTAATTCGTTTACACAATGTATGTAGTGTTTCTTATTTATTGTATTTTTGTCCTATTGCTTGCAATTAGTTTCTTTCCTTATTTCATCCTGACTGTTTATTTACTTCAGTGAGGTTGAGTTTTTTTCTCTCTCTTTAGGCTTGTAAGTTTAATATTGACATTGGTGACAAGGATTTGAAAATTATATGGTATTAAAGATTTTAATATAATAAAAACCTTTTTAAAAGAAAAGAAATCACTATATCGTGATTATATATTGTTACCGTGATATAAAATTTGTCATATCGTGATATAAGATTTGTCATATCGCCCACCCCTAACATAGACCAGCCGTCACGGACTGCGTCATTCACTTAACCAGTCACACCAAAGCAAACACCAGGAGAGCATACAGAGACGGGGCAAGTAGAATGGAGTTCAGAATTAAAATATACAGTTTAGGCTATAGTTTATTTATATAAAATGTATAGTTGTGTATAAAGTTGGGTATCATTCAGGCACGTGCACAGGTAGGGCTAAACCTGCCCTTTTTCCCCCATACACTCCGAAGTGCCCTTTTTTGGTGGTGGTGTTTTTTTTTTTTTCTTCTTCAATAAATCAATGCTATTAATCACCCGTTATGTCTACGTCTGTCTGTTTTACATATTTAGAAAAACATTAAATAGTAAAATCTTCTTGGATCCGCTCAAACTGTCAGTAAAAACCTCATAACGTTTTCCGCTGGATTTTTTCATGTCTGCTGGTTGAACGACCTTTCATATTTAAACCCCTGTGCGAATTTACCAGAACCTCACCAAAAAAAAACTGATTTTACCCATAGGGCTTTTTTTTTAATGGTAGCCCCCTCGAAATCGATTGGCTAGTTTTGAATAGCAATTGGGAGGGTGATGTGAAAACCTGGCACCTGCACAGCAGCTGAAGTCTTGCATAATATCTTGTTGTTTGAATAAGTGTACAGTGTTTGTTTATGTCTATAAAGGCTCATATTGTATGTATTTGAGGTCTGAGAAGGTGGGACTGAAAGAGGGGTCTAATTGCCATCCCAGTCATACACCTGTAGCCTTAAAGTGTGCAACAGCAGTAGCAATTCATCTTTAGTCAAATGAGATTTTGGCCAAATGTATTTTACACTTTGTATATGAAAACGTATGTGATGCCACCATTTTAAATGCATATTTGCACACATTTGCTGGTCAAAACCCCGTAACTGCATTTGATATCCTCGTCACCTATATTTCTAAAATATTTCTTCTTTGATTTAATTGCGGAATTAGTTAACTTGAAACATTATATGCTTTTGTTTACCCATGTTAATATGCCTTCACCTAGCTCATTTTTAATCTAGTGTTTCATTTATAAATGAAGTAAAACTCAATTTACTACAGTAATGTTGTAGTAACAAAAAAAAGCAAAAACATTAAGATGTCACCGCGAAATCTTTAATTTTAATGCAATATATTGGAAGGGAGAGCTGGCATTTCATTTTCAAACTTACTTTTCACAATATTTTATTCGTTTTTCCACTGCTGGCTTATTTTAGGAAAAGTGTAGTGAATAAGAGATCCAAAGGACCAACATCCCTGGTCCTCCAAGTTTCAAGCATTTTTCCAGATGGTTCCTACGTTGGATATGCTATAGTTTCTTATAATCTCCATTTTGCTGATGTGTTAGACATTTAAATGATATTTCAAAATTAGGCAAAAATATTTGACCTTGCTTTACTTTCCCTCTTCTCAATGACATACATAAACATTTACCAAACCAACTATAAAACCAAACTGAATAGCTAAAAAAAAACCTTCAAACATATTTTTATTGAACTTTGTGTAGAGGGACCCGGTGGATCCCAGTGAAGTCTCATATTCCACATGCTCACAGACATTTTTATGAAACCTTGTATATTATCTAAATTATTTGTTATTAATAGGAAATCTCTAAAGCTTTTGAGACTATTATTTTGTGTTTTTTAACTTGTCATTAAGATGTGACCAATTAAAATTATTGTGATTATTTAATTGTGACCAATTAAAAAGTTTGTCTGTGCACACGCCTGATTCGTCCCGCCACATCCCGCTGATTTAAGTTTCCCATCCCGCGGGATTCCCGAAAAAATGTCAGCCTCTAGTCCAGACCAACCTTACGAAAGAATGACTTACATAATATATTATTACGAAATATAACGTTACTTAACTAATTACGTTTCCGGAAACGGTACAACTTAAGAATGACGTAACTTTTGCGCTATTTGTATAATTGTCTCATACATATTTCTTTCTTTTTTAATTATTATTTTTAATAAATGTATTTATTTATGTATGTTCTCATATTGTAGTCTGTTTAATATTTTTCTATACAATATGTTGGAATGACTTCTGTTACGTTCATTGGCTGTAATATGACTGTCATTTAATAAAAACGAATTAAAAAGGCTAGCAGAGCAGCTAACGTTACGTGGCTAATACCCAACCATACAATGCCTGTGTCCCATGTTTTAATACAAAATAGTTCCGTAGAGAGTTAACGTTAGCTAGTTTCATCCTTCAGTGTGTGGTTTACTGCAGTGAATCTAGTACGTGCTAACTCACTAATCAGGCCACAGAAACTTGATGATCCTGTCAGCAGCTTGTGTATCGAGTCTAGACACTTTCCAACTACAAATTCATAAGAGTAGCCCGTATTTAAGAGATATAAACAACAGAAAAAGTGAGTTGGTGCTGTGTGGTTAAACGGTTGTGACGTGGAGGACATGATGAAACTCCGACCCTCTTACCTCCTCCATGAAACTGGTGACATCGTAAATGTTATCGTGGATGACGAGCCATGTGTCTTTGCTCATGTTATGGGTTTGAACCTCTTCGCGTGTGTAATATTTCACGCCGCTGTCCTCCTCCGGCGCGCGAGTGTTTTCATCCTGCACGTCCTGGTTCTCTCTGTTCACGGAGCTCTCGGTATCTTCCCCCATATTCACGCGGTTTCTGTCGCTTCTCTGCTGGAGGTCGGTGGACACCAGTGCTTGGGGTTTACCTGTAATCTTTTAGCTCGAAGCTGTTTTTAATACACCTAACCTAACCTATCCAGTTTAGTTCTTGTCCAGCCGGCACACCATTTCACCACCAGTCACGAGAAATGATCCAATCCATTCACTCGAACCGAACCAGCCAATCAGCGCCCAGTTCATTCGGCACACGGCCAGTGACGGGACAACCAACAGCCAATCAGAATCGAGAGCAGATCATCACGAGACCGCCAAACGTCACACGCATGTTACGCGCACGTTGGTCTCACGCTCACGTTACACAACCGCAAAACCTGAAAAGTCCTAAATACCTTTTTGTTTGCGCGTGTATATTATTTTGTGATTGGATTGATGTATTTATCGTTATTTTATGATTGGATTGCAGCACAGATATATACAAATGTGTTAATCAAGGGTTTATATCCATCAATGGTTGTGTCCAAATACCTTTCATAATATTGGATATTAACGTCTTTTTTTTCAAAAGCTACTTAATCAAATTTTGCCTTAACTTGTTTGTATGTTTTTGGATTATTTATTTTTTTGACATAGAAGAAAATGTGTGACCCTCTCTGTAAAAAACAGGCTTAAGTCTAAAAATCTAATTCTGAGATAACGAGCATCAAAGTTTGATTACAAGCATTAATTTCACTATGATTTCAATCTTTGACATGGCCTTACTCCGTCAATATTAAAGATACCAAGAATATATTTTCACAGAATGTTTTTACAATATGTAGGATGATTTTAAAACAGTAGCTGGGTTTTCACAGAGAGGGTCCCATTTTTTGTGTTATTACGCCTCTAAATAGAAACTTACAATGCAATTGATGATAAATACATCAATCCAATCACAAGATAATGATAAATACAATATGTCATAAAGTCACAATGAGCTGTAAAAAAAATGTGTACTTTGAAAGTACAATTTTGAATGAAATGTTTTATTTTTATCTTGAAAATGTAATTGAAGTGCAAATATTCAAGTCTCATGGCATATTAAAGTAGCCTAGCTTTAATAGGCCTACCCCAAAATAATACGTTTAATGATTGTATAGGCTAATATTTATACACTCCTGTCTATTAAAAAAAGTGTTTTTTATATATAAAAATGTTTCAGGTTTGCATTCTCAGACAAAATAAATGTACACCACCTTTTCCCCGAGTTGTTTCTCTGAATTTAGTTTGCCAAAAGCAAGCATTTGTGTGTTTAGAAACTGCATTTGTGTTGATACGAGTAATTTTCTCTGTTAATTCTCATTTGTCTCTTTCCTGAAACCTTCCCTGAATGAGTTTGCTAATGACTTTTGCTGATTTTGTCATTCCAAGCTAGGTATGAAAGCAACAGTTTCCTCATTTGCATATCTAATCAGTGATGGGTGCCATGTGTGCTCTACTGATATCTGTTTAGGGAAAACCGAGGACTCATATTTGGTCTCAGCTGTGAAATGGCTCATTAATAAGCCCATGTAGGTCCACGCTGAACCTGTGCGCTTTCATTTTTACAAACTGGAATCTGCACATTATGATGTTGTATTAATAACAGGGGAGAAAACAATGAGATAATATGATAAATCTAGCATGGACATCAGTATCATAAGAGGCAGTCTTTAAAAATCCAAGTTTATTTATTTCATTTTTCTATTTCAGATGTTTGAATTTGTAAAAATCAGATGATTTTATTTTCATTTAAATGATTTAAACTGTAAAAAGATTTGATGCCACACTTCAAATTTATAAAACGGCTGATATATGTTACATATTGTTTTATCTTTCAATTTAATTAAAGTAAACTTCAACAAACAGATTGTGCCAAAGTAGGTTGAACAATGCAAACGATGGTCGTTGAAGTCACAATACTGCACTGATGAAACTTTTATACGTTAAGTGTTTGAGTTGTGTAAGTGTCCAATACTGTTACATGTGACTGGATTGTAATCGGCTGGCAGACCTCTTTTTATACCATATGGGTAAAATATTAAGAGTAGGCTACTATAGTAGACTATGTAATGTATCCTTTTTTTTATGTATGACTTTAAAATCCATTGCACTGATTCATGAATGAAACGTGCTGCTCGGACACTCAGTGTGTGACAGGTTGAGTCCACTATGGCTTTGTTGTTGGCAGGGCAAAACTGGTAACTAAAGATGGTGTGAATATCATTAACTTGTTCAGTCATCTGTTATTAAAATTGTCCAGCAGATGACCTGATCAGCAGTTGTGTGATGAGGCCCGTCTCAAGTTGCATGCAAAATATGCATCCAGGAGTCAGTGGTCAAAGTTGATGTATGAAAAATTGCATTGTCCTTTCTTTGTGTTTGTGCACTATATATTAAGAATAAACACTAATATAAAATATGCATTTTTACATTTTATTTGTACTCAGTTTATGGAGACCCACATTCAAGGGAGGATCCGATTCCTTGCTACACTGGAGAAAAAACCTTCAGACTTTATGCTTTTATCAGATCTAGTTTCGCACGATTTACATGAACTAAAACCGTGTCGATTTGTTTTTGTAATGGTCACATTCAGTGGCTTATTTCCTCCCTCCAAACTTGCAGTATTTGTTGTGACTTCCTTTCGGTTGGTTTGTTTTTGAACAGGGCAGTGATGGTTTGGTTTTTCCAGCGTGCAGTCTTTTGTTTCGTTTCTTTCTCCCTCACAGAGAGATAAGTGAACAATGACTCTTCACGGTGTGAACACTTGTAAGGTCTGGCTTCAGCATTTGGATGTGATGGATGTCTCACTCAATGTGAAGAGTGAAGGATGCCGTTGTTATTGTGAGTGATTCATCTGTGCATCTTGTTCCAAGAGAGAGTCCTGTTTGTGTTAATCCTTCAGTGTACTTTGACTTGTAGCGGTGATTTGCAGCTGATGTTAACCTGCCCCTCTTGTTTATTTCTTCTCCCACCATCTTTTATTTAGATCACTTTTCACAGTCCAGGGGATCTCTATTAACATATTTATATATTAACGGAGTTGGACAAAGTACACAACTATTACTTGAGTGAAAGTATACTACCAGTCAAACCATTACAAGTGAATGTAGTAAAGACATATTTTTAAGTACTTGCTTTTAAAAGTGTTTTTTTAGGTGCAATACATAATGCCTTTGAAGCAACATACAATACAGCATGCCTTCTGAATGCATTGTAGTATCATTGAAATAAAGAGCTTTTAGAATGTTAAAAACCTAAAAAAATTAAACAAGTGAGTTAACCAAAATAATAAATAAATAACACCCACACACAAGCAGCATGGCAGTGATCTCACACAGCTCTGGCAGCTCTACATGCAGCCATTCATCTACATTTGAACCGAGTGGACAGTGAACTTGCTGTAAATACAGACTGATAAGAAAGAAGAACAGCTTTAAAACCCAGCAACACAGCCATAGCTGTATAACTTTACAACAGCAACACTGCTTTAACAAAAATGCAAAACCACAATATTTTTTTGACTTGATAAAGAAAATGTAAAAAATTATGGATGTGTGTTTCATATATACCACAATATTAACTTCTTGTCATTGAATTGTTGTAAATAAATATTACATCTGCATCTGGTCAATGTTCAAAAAATGCCGTGAAATCACTTCATAGAGCCCTACAAGAGTGATCACTGATACACTGTCTGAAAAGTCACGTTTTCAGAAGAAAATGTGAAGAAAAGAGAATAGAGACGAAAAAATCACCCACTGACTTTCAAAGCTGCATAGAAACGACTTTCTACTTCGAGGACCTTGATAAAATGTAGTGGCGTAAAAAAGTATGATATTCGTCTTTCAAATGTAGTAAATGACACAGAACAGCCGGTTCTCCAACCCAGTCAATCACAGCGCACCAACTCACCTGAGTATTGATCATCTGCACCTGCAAGTCATTCAGTCACTCATCACGCAGCATTCATAAGCACCAGCACTAGCTCACTTCTGTGTCCGGTCTCGTTTCGACATTGTTGGACTCTAGCGCCTAGCTATACATTTTGCAAAGTGCTATTATTTACTTACCTCCTGTGTCATCCTCAGTGTGTCCTCCTCGTCCTCAATCACCTTCTTCTCCAGGTCATCCTCCTGCTCCAGTCCTGGGATTTCAGCGTCTGTCCATATCCACGATCTCCTGGACCTGTAAGAAAGACCAACCCTCTTATCTGCTCCAAACCCTCCGAAGTACCAACACTCCAGTTTCTCACCTGCTTCCTGCTGATCATATATTGCTGTTATTAAACTTAACCATTTACCGTCTTCCTTTGTGTCTGAGAGTCCTTCCGTAACAGTAAAGTACAGATACTCAAAAAGTGTACAATAATCAAGTAAATGTACTTCTTTACTGTCCACCTCTGTACAGGGGCGCGGGAACAGGGGGTGCTGATGCTGCAGCACCCCCTGTTTTTTGGATCGCGTTAATGTTCAGGACTCTGAAGGGACACCAGAGCGCAAAGCCACGTTTGGAGTTCAAAGTCTTCATAAGGTTAATGCTGATATTTCAGTGCTTGTTATCTGTTACTGCCATGGAATATTTGTATAATATTTATTAGTGTTTCTGGTTGTTATTTGTGATATATTATGTGTTATCATCATAATCTTAAAAACAGCAGAGGGGTTTGCAGAATTGGCCCATTCCGTTAAGTCTTTTAGTGGTTGGCCTGGTTTAGCCAGTCGTTGCTGTATCTGTCACTTGCATTGAATGCCGTAGAGTAAAACAGCGTTCTTAAGCACTGCTCTCATTTCTCTCTCTCTCTCTGGTTGAAGTTTACCAAAGTTTGTAGAAATTTGGAGTGTTAATGAGGTATTGTGTACGTGTTAACGAGAACAATAAATGATGTTTGCTTTTTAAACTTTTAATGAATAGTAACTTAAGTTAAAAAAGATTAATTTAGACATTTTTTTGCTTGTTTATAACATTTAGTTTACATTGATTTTGCTATTATATATCTTCGAAAAATTTAAAATTGTATTAAAGTTATTAAACTGATGCAGGGCATTTGATGCAGCGTTGCGCAACCTGCCATCACGCACGCAGCACTGCCAATGCTTGTATGTTTGTGTTGTGGGATCTGTATGTTTAAAAGCGGAACATTGGAAATATCATGGATGTACTGGAAGAAAAAAAAACTTTTTTTTGTTCTCAGCGATATGAGTCTTTCCCTTCTCCCACATAACAGCTGCATAGCTACCTACTAAAATAGTTCAGTTTTGTATGTAAAGGAAAAGTGATTAGACTGTTTTTCGTTTTTTTTTTTCATAAAGTTAATTTAGAAAAACCTTGGGAGCATTTTTTGTTCGTTAAATGTTTTTTCTTTTAAGCAGACCAAGCGGCCAGCAGAGTTGATCTATGGTTAATTTAGTTATCAAATCACCACGATGACTTAAAATCGAAGAAAGGCCTTGCATATCACAGTGTTAGTTTAAATGTTTAACTGTGCTGTGCAAATCCAACAGTATAAGCTGAAGCGAGCTTCAACATGGAGGCTAGCGTGGTTGGAATTTTTTTTCTAAATAAAAACAACTTTAAAGACGCCGTGTGATTTTTTTCAAAAGGCAAGAGTAATATATCATTTGGACGTAAAGGGTCTACTTTTATTTGTGTGCTTTCACAATATCAACATTGTGCTTTTATAAAATAGGAAAACAGAGAATGCACTATTCTGCGGTTTTGAACAAGAGCGCTTCAATGATTAACCGAAACTCGGCAACTCGAAACTGTCAGAGATATGATAAATATATCTATAGAAGCTTTAAAATACTACTTTAAAAACGAAATAATTCAAAGCAAAGCAAAACTCTTCATTAGCCTATGTAATCCGTTAAGATGCATATATTTCTCTCTGCGTGTCCATAGGAGAGCAACATTTGAACAATAGTACATATAAAAATAAGGAAAGCCTAAAACAGGCCCGATTATAATTTGTGCGTTTTATTTTATAATTGTTTAATAATAATAAAACTATAAATGTCCTTGACATAAAGGATTTGCCTTAAAAACAGCTTTAAAATTACTTTATTGCATTCCAGATGCTTTTAAAATAACTTTTCACTATACATTTTAAGGGTTTTTTAACTTGAATGTAGCTTGAATGTAAAACATTGTTATGTAAGCCTATTCCCATTTGAAAATAGCTAATTGTTTCTAACACATCTCATGAAGTGCGTAGGCTATAGCACGATTTTCTGTTTCTATGTGGCGTAATACGCAGAAATTGACTACCCCCCCCCCCCACACACACACACAGCACACCCCTACATAAAACACCTTCCCGCGCCCCTCCTCTGTATATGTTTCCTCTGAAGGGACACTACAGTGAATATACAGTGCATCTCTATGGTTCCAAGGTAATTGTTTTTCTTCCCTAAAGTGCCACAGAAGCACCATTTCGAGTTTTTCAAATAACCTTTTAGTGAGTAGTTAAAATAGTTTTTTTCTTAGTGGGAGAACATTTGTATTTAAAATGAAATGTACTTTATTCACATATGCATGGGTCCTTCAAGAGGCAAGAGAAGAGCCAGAAGACTGGTTGTGATGTTAAATAATTGCCTAAAATCTGTGTTTAAAAATATAATGTTCAAAACTAAATCTAAATATGTTCAAAACTGACGTGTTTCCAATCAACTTTGCATTCAGCTATACTGTATGTAAAGTGCTCTTGCCAAACAATCATTGCTCACCTTATACAATATTTGAACAATAGTACATTGTGTGTGCATGTTTACTACAAATGATATGCTTGAGACCTTGAACAAAGACTGATGTAAAACCTTATCAAAGGGACTTACATCATGTCCTAACCAAGCACAATGCAATAAACTGACAAGCTCTTTCAGTACAGGAGGTATTGTCTGTTGCTTTGAATGTATGTGGATGGATTCTAAATCATACGGGCTAGTTCCTGTTCACTATAGATGCATATTAAATATCAAATATATTCTGATTGGCGGTAATCGGGATGCGTCATGCAGCATTTTTTGCTGGTAGCATGGACGGACTTGTCATTGCACCTCCTTAGGCCTTGCCCAATTGTACATTTGGAGTAATACATTGAGAACAGATTCAGAGGTTTGCACAAAATATGTCTTCTCGTGGTGTTTCCATTGCTTTAACATCTACAGTTTTAAAACTGACCACAAGATGGCAGTAAATGCATTTAGATAGGGCTGCGTGTAGCGCTAGGGAAATTATCCACAACAATAGTTATACAATAATATCCCATATCCAATAACATATAATACAAATATATAGATTATGCATTTTTACATTATGCATTGTTCATTTGACATGAGGACAAACATGCACACCCCAGTCTGCTCGGACAAGCGTGAATTTGACAGATCTACCTGAATCTGAGCTGAAACATTCATTGAATATTATACGTTTTTTCATTACAATTTATCAGAATAACAATTTGAGAGAAAACCTGAACTGAAAACCATGTTTGGTTTGTCCCTATTTTGCTTTAATGACAGCAGCACTCGAGCTGCAAGAACACCACATGTTTGTGTCAGACCTGATGATCATGTTCTAAAAATCATAAATAAATATTATTCCAAAATATTTATGGGCTGACGATATGCATTAATTTCCATGACTTTTCCAGGTTAAAAAATTACACTCGTGTAGCACATCCGGATTGTTCAAGATAAATAAAACTGGCAGTTTTTAAAGGAATAAATTATAATAAGGAATATGATTTCAGCTTGCATATTGATTTTGATCCATTTTAGCATATTTTAAATCTTGTTTTGTCTTATTTCATTCTGCGGCCCTCTTGGAAATCAACCCCCCTCCCAGCTTCTTGATTGAGAACCACAGACTTATTGTTATAACTTCAAGATATATTTATTTTCGTTTTTTTGGTTGTTTATTTTCAAAGTGGATTCAGACATTTGGACTCTGTTTTTCACCTCTAAGTTTGAATCAGCTATCTAAACGTCATTGGTTTTATTAGTCTAAACACACATTGCCTCTGTGTGCTTTATGTCACTGCATCATTTCCCAAAACACACAACAGATTTCCCTTCAATCCAGTAAATATTTGCATGCTTTTCCCTGGCAGAAGGACGGCGGACCTTGTAACGGCTCTGTCCTCTCAAGCACTGTTTGTGAAACCTAATGGTACGTGCATAACTTGCAGAATGTTAGATGCAGACAAAAACAACTACGCTGGAGACAAACTGGCCAAGAGAGCAATGAACAGATGAAAGGAGGACCTGGTCATCAATGACTCTGTTTATTTCCGTCCAGGCAAGGAAATGAGCGATTGGGATCTCAGATTAGTGGCACTAAACAGCTGGGAATGTTTACACAGGAAATGAGATGGTGATTTTCACTTTCTGTCCCCACTGTGCCATATGTAGTGATGCATTATGATAACTCTGAGGATGAATTCAATGCTTCTATGAATTTTAGCAAGACGCTCATGCATAAAAATCCATTCTGTTATGATGCAACCAGATGCAGTTTCATGTTTATTAGTGTGCTATCTCATATTAAAAACCCATGTTTCTTTATCCAAATGAGACAATAAGATATTGTACACACACTCTGAGTCATGTCCATCGGGTCCGGTCTTTCCTGCTTTATCCTCCCTCATTATACCGCCATCTGTGCCTCGAAGTCAATAGCAGCAGACTGTGGAAAGATAAGATGTGAGAGGTTTACAGATTTTATTGAACGCCGTACAAACTGGGAGATCTCATCCTGAAATGTGGCATGACACTTCAGGAGACTCGATATGTCACCGGATCATCGTCTACACCGCCTGACGGGTCAGAGAGCATCATATGAACACAGGCCTGACAAAAACACCCAAGGTCAAAGCTCACTGCAGAGGCGTGACAGCATTGATAATTAAATCCACCCACGGTCTTTAATATACCAGAGCTTAGAACATCTTTTGTATGTGGTTAGAGTAGGGTTTTTAGACTATCATGGTTTTGTTCGTTCTGCTGTGATTAAATAGTGCTATTGAATCTGACAGAGCTGAATGATGGAGATACAATAATAAAAAAACCTTGTAAAATTCTCCATTAGTTAGGTGACACAAAAGTTAAAACAGCATTACATGTTGTTGATAGGAGCCGGAAATCATTTCAGTCTTTAAAGGGGTAGTTTGTTGAACATAAAAGAAGACATTTTTGAAGAATGTTGCTGGTCTCCACTGACTTGGAAAAAAATACTATGGAAGTCAATGGGATCAGAAACTGTTTGGCCATTAACAAAAACATACTATGGAAGTCAATGGGGATCAGAAACTGTTTGGACATTAACAAAAAAATACTATGGAAGTCAATGGGATCAGAAACTGTTTGGCCATTAACAAAAAAATACTATGGAAGTCAATGGGATCAGAAACTGTTTGGCCATTAACAAAAAAATACTATGGAAGTCAATGGGATCAGAAACTGTTTGGCCATTAACAAAAAAAATACTATGGAAGTCAATGGGGATCAGAAACTGTTTGGACATTAACAAAAAAATACTATGGAAGTCAATGGGGATCAGAAACTGTTTGGACATTAACAAAAAAATACTATGGAAGTCAATGGGATCAGAAACAAAAAATACTATGTTTGGCCATTAACAAAAAAATACTATGAAACTGTTTGGCCAAACAAAAAAATACTATGTCAATGGGATCAGAAACTGTTTGGCCATTAACAAAAAAATACTATGGAAGTCAATGGGATCAGAAACTGTTTGGCCATTAACAAAAAAATACTATGGAAGTCAATGGGGATCAGAAACTGTTTGGACATTAACAAAAAAATACTATGGAAGTCAATGGGGATCAGAAACTGTTTGGACATTAACAAAAAAATACTATGGAAGTCAATGGGATCAGAAACTGTTTGGACATTAACAAAAAAAATACTATGGAAGTCAATGGGATCAGAAACTGTTTGGCCATTAACAAAAAAATACTATGGAAGTCAATGGGATCAGAAACTGTTTGGCCATTAACAAAAAAATACTATGGAAGTCAATGGGATCAGAAACTGTTTGGCCATTAACAAAAAAAATACTATGGAAGTCAATGGGATCAGAAACTGTTTGGCCATTAACAAAAAAATACTATGGAAGTCACAGAAACTGGGGAAGTCAATGGGATCAGAAACTGTTTGGCCATTAACAAAAAAATACTATGGAAGTCAATGGGATCAGAAACTGTTTGGCCATTAACAAAAAAATACTATGGAAGTCAATGGGATCAGAAACTGTTTGGCCATTAACAAAAAAATACTATGGAAGTCAATGGGATCAGAAACTGTTTGGCCATTAACAAAAAAATACAATGGAAGTCAATGGGATCAGAAACTGTTTGGCCATTAACAAAAAAATACTATGGAAGTCAATGGGATCAGAAACTGTTTGGCCATTAACAAAAAAATACAATGGAAGTCAATGGGGATCAGAAACTGTTTGGCCATTAACAAAAAAATACAATGGAAGTCAATGGGATCAGAAACTGTTTGGCCATTAACAAAAAAATACTATGGAAGTCAATGGGATCAGAAACTGTTTGGCCATTAACAAAAAAATACTATGGAAGTCAATGGGATCAGAAACTGTTTGGCATTAACAAAAAAATACTATGGAAGTCAATGGGATCAGAAACTGTTTGGCCATTAACAAAAAAATACAATGGAAGTCAATGGGATCAGAAACTGTTTGGCCATTAACAAAAAAATACTATGGAAGTCAATGGGATCAGAAACTGTTTGGCCATTAACAAAAAAATACTATGGAAGTCAATGGGATCAGAAACTGTTTGGCCATTAACAAAAAAATACAATGGAAGTCAATGGGATCAGAAACTGTTTGGCCATTAACAAAAAAATACTATGGAAGTCAATGGGATCAGAAACTGTTTGGCCATTAACAAAAAAATACAATGGAAGTCAATGGGATCAGAAACTGTTTGGCCATTAACCCTCTTATGGTCTTCGTTACCTGTTTACACTTATGGTCTTTGGGGTCAATATGACCCCAACAATTTATAGAGTAATTGTAAAAAATATATACATTTTTAATAATACAAATAATATATCATTTTTTTTTGTTTACTTCTCATCTATACATTAATGCTGTGTTTTGGGAGATATGAAGTACTTTTGTACCTATTTACTGCAAAATTCCTCAACTACACCTTTAGCTTGCATGTGAAATATTAAATTTTTATGAAAAAATCACTTAAATTATGATCTAAATTTAATTTAAGTTGTTTCTGGATATTGATCTAGGTGTTAGGTGTAGAAGTGTGCCATCTGCTGGTTAGAGATAAACCTCACAGGATTGCAGTTTAAGAAATAAATAGTTTTGACCAGCAGAGGCAATAGAGAGCCATTCATTTTACTAGATGTGGCCAACTGCTCTATCACAACTTTTGTGATACATTTTGTGAATTTATATATATATATAAACATTAGAAAAGACATTAAAAATAAATATTCTTTCAAATAGTAGAATTTTTGTAGTTTTTGATGCATTTTGAAATGCCTTTTTTTAACAAAATGCCACAGAAATTTGACAGAAAAATGCCACATAAGACGCACCTAAAGGACAAGACTTGGAGTCAGATTGTAGTTTCATATTATTGATTTTAATGTGTAAAAAAAATCATAATTAACTTCAGAATGCAAAATAAATTAAATAAATAATATGTAAATAAAACCAACAGCAATATGCAAAAATGAACAGGATTGAAGAGTGAACATCAAATAACAATACCATTTTTTACAAACACATTCTAAACACTGAACTGATTTTATTTACCAAATTCTATTTAAATGCTGTCTGTGGCAGTCATACCCGTGTGTGTGTGTGTGTGTGAGAGAGAGAGAGAGAGAGAGAGTGAGAGGCAGTGCATGCGACTGTGTGTGTGTGTGTGTGTGTGTGTGTGTGTGTGTGTGTGTGTGTGTGTGTGTGTGTGTGTGTGTGTGTGTGTGTGTGTGTGTGTGTGTGTGTGTGTGTGTGTGTGTGTGTATTAGGTCTTGCCCTTTTATATCTTTGTTCTGCATTTGTGACTGAATTTCTTTGCCAAATTCTATAAAAATGCTCTGTGGCAGTCATACATGTGTGTGCTTGTTTGTGTGTGTGTTTGTGTGTGTGTGAGTGAGCATGTCTTTTCTACATCACATTTATGCCCTAGTCCCAGGCCTTCATTTCTGTGTGAAAATTTTTAGATTTATGCCAGATCTATTGATATTTTTTGACAAATAAATAAAAAAAAAAGATGAAAAATCACATTTTCCATTCATTTTCAATGTGGGGTCATATTGACCCCGAAGACCATAAGTGTAAAAAATTTTTTTACATACCTTCAGAACAACCGAATCAAGCCCAGTTTTTTTGTGTGTGTATAGCTAGATAATGTAGGTAAAGTCACAAAATTTTATTCCACTGAGATGAAGGGAACCATTTTTATTTATTAAGAAACAGCAGGTCTTTGGACTGTCATAGCCCAAGTTGCTTGAAGTCCAGTGTTAAGTTTCCACAGTCTGTGATGATTTGGGGTGCAATGTCATCTGCTGATGTTGGTCCATTGTGCTTTTTGAAAACCAACGTCACTGCACCCGTTTACCAATATATTTTGGAGCACTTCATGCTTCCTTCTGCTGACCAGCTTTTTAAAGATGCTGATTTCATTTTCCAGCAGGATTTGGCACCTGCCAACACTGCCAAAAGCACCAAAAGTTGGTTAAATGACCATGGTGTTGGTGGGCTTGACTGGCCAGCAAACTCACCAGACCTGAACCCCATAGAGAATCTATGGGGTATTGTCAAGAGGAAAATGAGAAACAAGAGACCAAAAAATGCAGATGAGCTGAAGGCCACTGTCAAAGAAACCTGGGCTTCCATACCACCTCAGCAGTGCCACAAACTGATCACCTCCATGCCACGCCGAATTGAGGCAGTAATTAAAGCAAAAGGAGCCCCTACCAAGTATTGAGTACACATAGAGTAAATGAACATACTTTCCAGAAGGCCAACAATTCACTAAAACAATTTCAAACCGAGCATCAGAATGGGGAAGGAAGGGGATTTTAGTGACTTTGAATGTGGAATGGTTGTTGGTGCCAGACGGGCTGGTCTAAGTATTTCAAAAACTGCTGATCTACTGGGATTTTCACGCACAACCATCTCCTAGGGTTAACAGAGAACGGTCAGAAAAATATTACATATTCAGTGAGTGGCAGTTGTGTGAATGAAAATGCTTTTGTTAAGGGGTCCAACCTGGTACTAGCAAGGTGTACCTAATAATGTGGCCAGTGAGTGTATATATATATATATACATACATATACAAATATATGTGTGTGTGTGTGTGTGTGTGTGTGTGTGTGTGTGTGTGTGTGTGTGTGTGTAACGCTGCAATATAACATTTCTGTAATATATATAACCTACCAGTCAAAATTTTTTGAACAGTAAGATTTTTAATGTTTTATAAATAAGTCTCTTCTGTTCACTAAGCCTGCATTAATTTGATCAAAAATACAGCAAAAGCAGTAATATTGTGAAATATTTTTTTACTAAAAACAACTGCTTTCTATTTGAACATATATGAAAATGTAATTGATTGCTGTGATCAAAGCTGTATTTTCAGCATCATTACTGCAGTCCTCATTGTCACGTGATCATTCAGAAATCATTCTGATTTCTTTTTAATTCTGCTCAAGAAACCTGTTTTAACTATTATTATTGTAAATATTTAAAACAGTTGAGTAAATTTTTTCAGGATTATTTAATGAATAGAAGGATCCAAAGATCAGCATTTATATGAAATAAAAAGATTTTGTAACATTATACACCATACCATTCAAAAGCTTAGTCAGTATATATATATATATATATATATTGAAAATAAATTATAGAAATTCATACTTTTATTTAGCAAGGATGCTTTAAATTGATCAAAAGTGATGATAAAGACATGTATAATGTTACAAAAGATTTATATTTCAGATAAATGCTGTTCTTCTGACCTTATTCATCAAGGAAACCTGCAAAAAGTTCTCCTCTGCTGTTTTCAACATCATAATAATAAATGTTTTTTTGAGCAGCAAATCAGAATATCAGAATTATTTCGGAAGGATCATGTGACTGGAGCAATGATACTAAAAATAGCTTTGAAATCACAATACATTTAATTACATTTTAAAATATATCCAAATAAAAAACTGTTATTTTAAATAGTAAAAATATTTCAAAACATTACTGTTTTACTGTACTTTGGATTAAATAAATGCAGGCTTGGTGAACAGAAGATAATTCTTTAAAAAACGTCTCGGTTACTTCTTTTTACACAAAAGTATGGGGAGAGGACCATCCTGCCACCATACAAATGTCCTTTAGGGGCACCCCTCTAAACAAACAATGCTGTGGAGGAAGTCACCCCTCTGGTGGAATGAGCTCTGATATCTAGAGGTGAAGACAGACTGCGCACCTCATAGGCCAACAAAATAGCATCCCTAATCCAGTGGGATATTGTGTGTTTAGATGCGGCTAGTCCTTTGCGGCCTGCACCAAAACACACTAATAGCTGTAAGGACTGACGCTATTGACTGGAGCGGTCCACATACATCTTCATGGCTCTAACAGGGCAGAGCAGACAAAGATCATCGTCCTCACTCGAAGGGGAGGAAGAGAAAACCTGCAGCTCTACCACCTGGGAACAAAAAGATGTAGAGAGAAATTTATGGACATAACTTTAGGGACAAAAAGCCTTGACAAGACCCGGAGAAAACTTGGTGCAGGACTCGCTGACAGACAGAGTCTGCAAATATCTCACATGCTTAAATGAGGCCAATGCCAACAAAAGTGTAACCTTCAGTGTCAGAATCCCCACGGGAGCTGACTCAAGAGGTTCAAAAGGAGGCTCTAGCAAGCCTTTCAGGAACACAGAAAGGTCCCAAGAAGGGAAACTAGGAGGGCGAACCGGCCTCAAGCGCTTAGCCCCACACATAAAGGAGGACACCAAACGATGTCTACCCAGGGGGACATCGTCCGAGTCCCTTTGAGCAGCGATAGCTGCAACGTAGACTCTCAGGGTGGTAGCGGCCGCTCCAGCCAAAAACTTATGCTGTAGGAACTCCAGCACTGAACCAACCGGGCAGTTAACTGGGTCCACAGCATTATCCAAACACCAGGATTTAAAAACCCTCCATTTGAAGGAGTAGAGCTTCCTAGTAGAAAGGGCTCTGGCACTATCAATGGTCTTACAGAGTCCATCCGAGAGATCAAGAGCTAAGAGCGGCCTATGATCTGCCATACCCACAACTTCCAGATCTCTGGACGTGGGTGCCAGATTCTGCCCTGAAGCTGACAGAGCAGGTCTTTCCTGACCGGAATCTCCCACGGGTCGACTCCAGGAGGGAGACCAACTCCGAGAACCACGTCTGGGAAGGCCAGAACGGGGCTACTAGGAGAAGGCGGAGTCCGCATGTCTTCACCCTGCCCAGCACTGCTGGGATGAGCTTGGAAAGCATACAGCTTCATGTCCGGCCAGGGTGCGCTAGTGCATCTATCCCCAGAGAGGCAGGGTGAGAGAGGGAGAACCAAAGGGGGCATTGGGTCGACTCCTGCGATGCAAAGAGGTCCACCTCTGCCGCACCGAATCTTTCCCAAATCTGATCCACCGCACGGCGGTTCAGCATCTATTCCCCTGACCTGAGTTTCTGTCTCGACAAGAAGTCCGCTGCTAGGTTCAGGACCCCTGGGACATGGACCGCTCTCAGGGACAAAAATGTGTCCTGTGCCCAAAGATAAAGCTGGCACGCATGCCTGTTCAGGGTGCGCGACCGGGAGCCCCCCTGGCGATTGATGTGAGACACCACCGCCATGTTGTCTGTCCTGACGATGACATGCGAGTGCGTTAGGAACGGAAGAAAGTGAGTGAGAGCTAGATGAACCACTCTAAACTCCAGGCTGTTTATGTGCCAGATGAGGTACTTGCCTGACCAGACACCGTAAGCCGGTTGTCCCTCGAAAACCGCTCCCCACCCCGAGAGGGAAGCATCCGTCATTATCATTTGGCGACGGCAGACTACCCCCATACGTACTCCACTCAGGAGAAAATTGGTGTCCCGCCACACTAAAAGGGCGCGGAAACAGACACCTGACACTTTTAGTAGGTGAAGGGACGGCCAAGAGAGGCGAATACCCAGGGACTTCATCCACCAGAAGAATGGTCTCATATGGAGCAGCCCCAAGGGAAGAACCGGGGAAGCTGCCGTCATGAGGCCTAGGAGCCTGCAACACAGGCCCACTGACATGTGCTGACTTAGCTTGAAGCGGGCCGCGCACGACTGAATGCTCTCTACCCGAGCAGGGGCCAGACGTGCCTGCATCAAGGTTGAGTCCAGACAGACCCCTCCAAAAAATGGTCTACTGGGCTGGAGTGAGCACGCTCTTCTGGCTATTCAGCCGGAGGCCAAGCGCGCGAAGGTGGAGAAAGAGAGAGTTCTCCACTGTGACGAATCACCTGCTCCCTGGAGCTGGCTAAAATAATCCAGTCATCCAGGTAGTTGAGGATTCGGATGCCCTGGAGCCTCAGCGGGGCCAGAGCTGCATCCATACACTTGGTGAACGTCCTTGGGGCCAGAGCTAGCCCAAAGGGAAGAACCTTGTACTGTTAAGCCTATCCCCCGAAGGCGTACCTGAGGAACTTCCTGTGCCTCTGAACCACCTGGATGTGGAAGTAGGCATCCTTCAGGTCGACCATGACGAACCAATCCCCTCTTGGACCTGGGAAAGAATGCTCTTGTGTGTCAGCATCCTGAATTTCCCTCTGTAGAGGGAGTAATTCAGCCAGCGCAGATCTAGTACAGGACGCAAACCCCCATCCTTCTTCGGAACTAGAAAATAGCGGCTGAAGAAGCCACGGTGTAGATCCGTAGAGGAGACATCCTCTATTGCTCCTTTGAGCAGAAGGGAAGATACTTCCTGTTGCAGGACAGAAGCCTCGCTGGCGCTGAAAAAAACCCCTATGTGAATGTGGGGGGGGGGGGGTTGTTGCGAGCAAATTGGAGTGTGTAACCGAACTGGATTGTACGAAGAATCCAGGGCGACACTCCCGGCAGGTCCCTCCAGGTATGGAGGATGGCCGACAGAGGTAGCGGTGTGAAATGTGAATGAACCCGGCCAAAGCAGAGGAGAGCTCACAGCGTCCTCGTGCGTTGAGGTGTGACCTAATGAGGCTGTAAAAACGAGGGCAGGGAATACTGATGCGGGGGGAAGCGCTGGGCATCCCTTCTCGCGTGTACAAAGTCTGCAACCTGCAGCAACTCTGAGGGGAGAAAACCTGAAGTGTCTCTTACCTTCAAGAGCCACTGAAGAGGGGAAGTGGCCTGCGCTCTTCGAGACGTTCCCAGCTGCGAGGATGGCGCAGTTAACGCAGGAGAGCATCTCAGAGATGGACAGATACGCTTTAGTAGTCCGTCACGATCCAACGAGGCGGGGGAAGCTATCCTTTTCCTGATACTCGTATCAGGAGCGACCCGAAGAAGCCGCCGCGGGGGGCTTGTTCTGGCGTTTTAAATCCACCCGCTTATGGGGGCGTTGATGAGAAGCAGAACGACCGCGGGCTCTCCAAACCGTGTACGGTGGGGGATGTATCGGCTCGCTCTCTCTACCGACTGGCTCCTTACTGGGGGCCGGGCGCAACCTGGAGGACGAGGCAGAGGCTGGCTCGCGCGCACATCGCAGCATGAATAGGTGGCGCTCAGCCATCACCAAACGTGACACGAACCAGAGCCACTGAGGAAACGCTCGTCGAGCTTAGATGACTGGTATTCGCGAGGCTCATCCGGCCAATCTAAGCTCAGCTGCTCAGTGGCGCGCGCTAAAACTTCCACGAGTTCAGTATAGGCCGGAGAACTCTGAGTCCTCAGACTCGGAGACCGCGGTATGTAAAATATCCTCCAACCCGAAGGAAACGGTGTCCCGTGCCTCCGGGCTGGGTGCAAGACAACCACCAGAAAACTGGACCGGAGAATTTGCGCGGTGACGCCCAGGCGATGGAGAGAGAGAAAGTGAAAACTGCTCACTCTCCATGGCCTCGAGCTCCGCCTCCGAACTCCTGGCCGCGGCTTCAGGGAGGAAGGAGGCCTCCGGAGCAGCGCGGCGGGGAAGAACGGCAGATTCTTGGTCAAAAACCGCAAGTCCAGCATGCAGGGTTTTAAGCGGAAAATTCTCGCAGTACTTGCAATTTGAAATGCCAAAAATAGCGTCTTGTGCATGGGCCAGGCCCACACATCTGACGCACTTACCGTGCTGGTCTTCACTCGTGATGAGGCGAGAGCACAGAGGTTGGCATCGACTAAAGTCCATGTCCACTCACCGCTATGAGAAATATAGTTCCACGGATGCGGTCGCTGAAGTGGAAAAGTCACAGATTAGCACACTATCGCTAATAATTGGGCCAGAAAAACCACAGGAGCGAATGCTTCTGAAGAGAGGAAAATCTGAGGGGTAAGATGGCGCGAGCGCGGGTTTATGTCAAACTTCAGACAATCGTCTCACCTGGGGGTGTTCCCACTGCGTAAAGCTACGCAGCATTGAGTTACATATGAAAGAGAACATTAATCTTACTGTTCAAAAACGTTTGACTGGTAATGTATAGGCAACTTAAATTTTTCTTTTATTTCTAGCTTTTAATTGGCTTAGAAATCAGATACACTGCTAGAAAATAACCAATGATAATGATTTTTTTTATATACTACAAACACTTTTGTATCACATAATAAGGCAGAATATTTTATATTCTGTAACAAATGCTATGTCAATTAGCATTTCATTGTTCATATACTTTATTTTTTACCTGGAGATGACTTGAAAAACAAAACTAAACCATATTTTGTCGCAATCCAGCATGTTTAATGTCTTCATGTTTCCAAACGTTTCTGATTTCTGTGAAAATAACTGTTTTCAAACAACGATAGCTGGAGCTTTTGTCCATATTAGGAATTTCATTTTCTGCGCGACAGTGCCCTCCAGCTTCGTGTTTAGCGCATCATCATGTTCATCTCGCCTTATTCTGGGTCCGAATAAAACATTAGGTCATGCACCGACTATCCTGTCTCTTGTAATTAAAATCTATATTTATTCACACTGACTTGAAAACTTCTATGCGAACACACTTGCCCGAAAAAGTGCGGGGGACGAATTTACGTGATATTAAAAGTGGGTAGACCCCTGGGTAGACTAGGCAACATGGAGGTACATAGATGAACAAATAACTTCCTTCTTGTGATGGTTTTTGTTTGTTAATCTAGTTAATCAAAATGAATAACTGCATCTTTATTTTTATCAATTATAAATAAAATAATAATTTCTTATGTCTGTCCTCTCTAATTTGTTATTTCTCTAGTCACCTAAACAGAGATTTATTTTGCCACTTGTCGTCATGATTGATTGTGATAAGGAACCACATAGATATTTTTTGTGTCCCTCCCCCAAAGGAAATCTGGATTTCATTTTTTGTATCTGTTTTGAAACAATATTATGTAGGTGCAGTTCCACATATTACAGATGGCAAAACCATGTAGGACAATTACGGAAAGCTCATTTGCTGTTAGAACCTGTTAACACTGGTGTTCCACCCTGTTATGCTCCAATCCACCCTGTTAGACAATACATTTTAAATAAAAATTTGAAAGCAACATTAAATGTTTGGCATACCTTTGTCGTATTTTGTGAGGTGAGGAGCATTACCAGCATATATTGTTTTTGAGCAAAATGTGTATAGTATTTACCATCCTGTTGGCAAAAAAGGGCACAAAAAAGTACCTGTTCTAAATAATCAAGGCATATCCTATTCATTAATAAATGTTTTGTTTTTGTTTCAAGAATAAAAAATACCATTATGGCAGAAGGGACATATACTATTTTATTATTGCTCATTATTGTTTAACATTTACATTAAAATTGTGTGATAACTATGTATATGTCTCTAACAGGGTGGATACATTCACAGCGAGTGTCTGAACAATATACCCACAATTATTATTTTTTGAGTCACTGAGCTTGACCAGCATTTGTTCCATGTAGTTAAACATGTCACTATTTTGGTAGAATGCTAAAAACATGTAACTTTTTGTTCCAAAAATTATGGAGCCAAAAAGTTACCGGATACCAGGAATGACCCAATTACTGTGTGTTCGGGGAGGACTTATAGACCATAATATCAGCATGATCTTGCATTATTTCCTTCACTTCTCGTGTGCGTTTGGCTGTAGTTTGCAGACATGGTTGTCGGCGATTCTTATTGTAAAGTCATGCAGTGTGAAACCTCCTGTCGCCGATCCATCGTGCAATGTGAAAACAGCAGTGATCCGATGACTTTGAAAATCGTGCAGTGTGAACTCGGCGTTACATACTATATAACGCCCTCAAGGTTTATTGTCAAAATGAACCACTATAAATGTAATCTTGATGAAGCATATGTGAGCAGAGCAGAATGGAGTCGCGCTCCGTGAAAGAGAACCTCACTCCTCAACTCAAGCTACATGTCTGACTGCTCGTGTGTGGGTTTTCACACAGGAACAGGTATATTTACTCTGCTACCACAGCTCAACATCTTACCATCTCAAAAAGCACAAGCACTGTGCTACCAGCCAATTAAAAATATGATTTACAACTTCAGCAAGTCCTGAATCTTTTCAATCAGTCAAACAGCCGAAACAAACAGTGATGCTTTAAATAGTAAATAGGCTTTGACGCTTTATTTTTTTACAGCAAATTGAAATTTTAACAATTCATATAAACACTTATAAACCATATAAAAATGTTATTATTTACACATCAAATACTTTTGGTAATCAACCATAATGTATGGCTGTATAACACTCCCAGGTCATTAACAGCTCTTTATGCGCTTGCTTTATATGCACCCTCCACCACAGGACATGTTTTTTCACCCCATTGAAATGCATTATTCCGTAACAAGTCCTTAAACTAAAACTTAAAGCTTAAAATTTAAGATTTACAGTTATGCCATTATAATAACCAAAAAGACGCACACAAAGCTTCACCCTCGGAGCGTGACAACTTCAATTCAACATCTGCTCCAGTGCGTCGTAGCCCTCCCATATGTTTTATTTACAATTTGATAAAGCTGACCATATAATGTCTCTCTACGTCTGACAGTGACCAAAAAGCCTACTTAGCTGAACATAAAAATGTATGTTTGCTTCAGAGATGCAATGGAAATGTCATGAAACAGAAAAGGTTAAAGCCAAAAGGTATATTTGATCTGACCTTTGCATTACGTACCTGGCTAATTACTTCCCCTTCTGCATAAGATTTAAAGGTTAAACTTCCACAGCTGCTTGATATTGGGTTTATGAATAGATAAGGAAATGTGTGCAAATGTTTCAAAGGCTCTCGTGTGTTTAACCTGAAATGGCAATCAACAATGCAAAACCATTTCAGACTTCAATTAGGCCAAGAAACCAAGTCTGAGTGAATATGAGAAGGTGCCATCAAGAAGTAAAAAGGCACAAATAGCCATTACACTAAAAGAGCATGAAGGAAATAGGAGCGTTTCTGAATGCTAACTTAAGATTAAAAAGACATTCATTGGAAAAACCTCCATCCGAGCAGGTTAATGACATGTCAGTAGCACTCATGATGACTCGACTTCACCAGAGCTTTAAAACTTCATCAGATCACAAGACTAAAAGGATTCTCAGGCCGGCTCTGGTTCACACATGTTGGTTTGAGGTGGCATGAATGTCAGTAGAGTGCAGGTGGACGACACGCTAGAAAACCGCTCATGGAGAGAGTGGTTACCGTACCATCCGGGAACCACAGAGGATTCTACCGAGTTGACGCAGCTGGAATCACTGTCAGAACCTGGACAAAGTCCTAGACATAGTCTCTGAAGAACCAAATGGAATTTCCTTCTAAAGCTACGGTTGATCCAGAAGTAGAAGATACAATTGAGGAAGCCATTGGAGGTTGGTAACCACACAGCAATAAACTCGATCCATTCAGGGACACCACTACCAGAAATGGCTGTGAACAAGGAAAACATGCTTTAAGACGTATTATTTCTTCAATATATTAGCATCATGGTAATAGGTACTAAATAAAATATTTACAAAGCAGCATCGAATTCAGACAGGCTATGTCTGAAATAACTAACTTTAAGGTTAAAGTGGATAATTTCATTATTTACTCAATCTCAAGCCATTTCAAACCTACAGGGGTTTAACTAGCTCCTACACTTACCCCCGGTTCCACAGACAGGGCTTAAGCCTAGACTAAAATGTAAATCTGAGCCGTTTCAACTGACAGAAACTTGCTCTGAATTATCTTAAAATATATCAGTACCTTTGTTTTGCCTCAAGACGCACACCAGTAATGTTTTTTTCTAAGTACGTTTATACAAATTACTTAAATGTCCTAATTGAACTATGGCTTAATCCTGGCTTAGTTTAAGTCCTGTCTTTGAAACCGGGCCTTAAAGTCGACATTAAATGGAAATTCAACCCATCTATTTTATAAATGCATCTTACTGATTTTATTGAGAACAATACATCCATGCATGTTTCTTTTTTCAAATTATTTTTATAACAAATATAATATTATATGAATAAATATACTATATAATAATTTGATAAAAAAATATATCTCAAGCTTATGGTGAAACGACAGACTTCTGTCGATGAATGCCAGACTTCTCCAGTCATTAAAAGGATAGTTCACCTTTTACACAGCCTCGTTGCATTCCTAGTCTGTGACTTACTTCTGCCAAGAAAAAAAGATGATATTTTGAAGAACGTTAATTAAGCAGAGTTTCAGTTCCCTTGACTTGTATTCTTGTTTTCTTTATTTGTATTGGCTCTTATTCTTTGTCCATACAGTGGAATTCAATGGGAACCGAAACTGGATACCAACATTCTTCAAAATATCTTCTTTTGTGTTACTTCTGTGTTATTTCGGGTAAATTAAGCATTCATTTATTTATTATTTTTAACCATAGCGGTGGTGTTAAATTAACAAGGTATTCAAACTACAACATTTCTCTCACCACACACACACACACACACACACACACACACACACACACACACACACACACACACACACACACACACACACACATTCACACACACACACACACACACACACACACACACACACACACACACACACACACACACACACACACACACACACACACACACACACACACACACACACACACACACACACACACACACACACACACACACACACACACACACACACACACACACGATCGGTCCATGATTCAAATGTTAACCAACTGTAAAAACAACTGCTGAATTGTATTGCTTTACCATCTCATGTAACAGGCTCCAGGATGATGGCTGCATCAGGAAATAGAGAACATTTAATGTTTTATTTTTTTAATACTACAGTCTAATTTAAATTGAAAGGATTATTTTTTTTTAAATCAAGTATGTTTTCTGGCTACATTTATTTTTATCAGTAAAATCATCTCTGCATTCAGTATGTTACTAATTACAATAGTGTATTTGTTTTACACTGCAGTTATTTAGCAAAATGCTCAAGCTGCTCTTTTCCACAGAACCAAAGTAGACCGTAAACAAGGACTGTCAAGCTCCAAAAAGGACAAACAAGTGCCATAAAAGTGGGCAATTTAAATGCTATGTCGGAGGCCTTCAGTCTCCTTGTCTTGTCTTTCATCTCAGCTCCCCTAAACCTCTGCGATTATCTCTTCATGTTTGCTGAAAACAGCAGTTGTAGTAAGCTATCTGAGGTCACTGCACTCGGAGTCCTTCTCTTGTTGGCTGTAAGAAAGTTAACAACATATTGTATTTCCCTCACTCCAGCCATATAGGCCTAGGCGCCATAACCACAGACTGATGTATAGACAGGCACTCGATGTGAAAGATATGCTTTTCAGTGAGATTACAAAAGAGTAATAAAAGCAATGGTAACACTTTACAATACGATTCTACATGTAAACATTAGTTATTATGAACTAACAATGAAGAATACTTTTAAAGCATATATTAACCTTAATTTCATAATGTTTACTAATATGTTACTAAAAATTGATCCGTACCCACTATATCCTAATGGACCTCATCTAACATTAACTATTATGAACGGTTGCATTTTTATTAACCAATTAAAAAGATTAATACAAATATATTACTCCAGTCCTTGTTAGTTAACCTGTAAAGTTTGGGACCAGATTATTTTACCAGAGCAACTAAATCCCACAACACCAAATACACCAATGCAAAATATTAGGGCGGTCAAAAGTTTCAAATAACGGCAATCATTTATTTGTCTTTCAAGCTCAACACATTTTCCATTAAAAAAACTGTCCAAAATATATTTCACATATGTTTTGCTTAATTAAATATTTTTTAAAATTGCAAATATATATTTTCAACCTTCATATACCAAAATATATTTAAAAAAATATTTCAGGAGCAAGAAATAACTAAATGTAGAAATTTATTGACTTGAAATATATGTATATTCATTTTAAATTATATATATACACCACCCGTCAGTTTTTGAACGGTAAGATTCTTGATATTTTTTAAAAGAGTCTCTTCTGCTCAAGCCTGCATTTATTTGATCCCAAGTACAGCAAAAACAGTAAAATTATGATTTTTTTTACTATTTAAAATAACTTTTCTATTTGAATATATTTTAAAATATAATTTAGTCCTGTGATTTCAAAGCTGATTGTTTAGCATCATTAACTCCATCTTCAGTGTCACGTGATCCTTCAGAAATCATTCTAGTATTCTGATTTGCTGCTAAAAAACATTATTATTATTATTTATTGTTGAAAACAGCAGAGTATAATTTTTGCATGTTTCTTTGATGAACAGAAAGTTCAGAAAAACAGCATGTATCTGAAATAGAAATATTTTGTAACATTATAAATGTCTTATCACTTTTGATCAATTTAAAGCATCCATGCTAAATAAAAGTATTAATTTCTATAAGCTAATTTATTTCCCCCAAATTATAAAAGGATACTGACTCCAATCTTTTGAATGGTGTATAACGTTACAAAAGCTTTTTTTAGTTCAGATAAATGGTGATCTTTCTATTCATCAAAGAATCCTGAAAAAAAATGTACTCAACTGTTTTAAATATTAATAATCATAATATTATAATAAATGTTTCTTGATCAGCAAATCAGCATATTAAAATGATTTCTGAAGGATCACGTGACACCGAGACTGGAGGAATGATGCTGGACATTCAGCTTTGAAATCACAGGAATAAATACAATTGTAAAATATATTCAAATAGAAAGCAGTTATTTTAAATAGTAAAAAATTATTTCACAATATTACTGCCTTTGCGGTATTTCTGACTTCTGACTGGTAGTGTATTTTCGAAAACATTTATATTTAAATATTTCAGCAACTGGTTTAGAAGAACGCCAGGATGAATAGAAATGATAGGCTTCATGGTCTCACCATTGTACAGCATGATGACCATGTAGGGCGTCCAGCAGGTGTAGTAAACCGTCATGACTGGTACTAGCACGCGCAAGGCGACTTTAGGCCTGTATCCTCCACCCCAGCTGCGCCTTCTCAGCTTTAGCCTCTGTCTCTTCGCCGCTATCCACAGTCTGAGGTTACAGAAGGTCATGATGGCCGAGCACGGGAAGAAGATGAAGCACGTCAGAGACAGAGAGTAAGACACATTGCTGGAGTACAGCGGGTTGCACACGAGCGAGGCTCTGGAGAAGCGCACTTCAATGATGCCCGCCGGGAACGAGATGGGAACGAGGAGAACGGGAGGGAAAAGCCACGCGAACGCGATCAGAAGCAGCGTTCTTCTCCTGGTCAGCACGCTGGAGTACTTCAGAGGGTAAAACACGGCTATGTATCTTTCCAGGCTTATGGTTGCAAGGCTGTACATGCAGGTGGAATAAATAGTCGCGTTGAAAAATGCCACCACGTGACAGAAGGGGTCCGGGCCCCCGTTATATTCTTTCATGAAACTCACGCACAAATTGAGCGGCATGATAAGCAGCCCGAACGCAGAGTCCGCTCCCGTTAACGATAACAGAAAGTACCGAGAGTTTCTCGACCACCCCGATACCGCTGAAGCTATGACCATCACCACAGCGATGTTTCCCAACGTTATCATCACTCCCAAAACCGATATAATCCCGATTTTAATGGGGCGGTGAGCCTCCAGTGTCCCCTGTAGATCCGTGATATTCAAGCCCACATCTGTTGACAGAATGGAAAGGTTGTTTATGCTGGACATCATGACGCATTTCCATCAGTGACCCATGGCTGTTTGAAAAGTTTTTCAAACGTTACAAATACTTTTGACAAAGATCAACTATATGCAAACACAGTCTACATGGCAGACGCTTCAGGAAAGATGAACACCTGTGGCTAATCAAACTCAGTCATGTGATGCTCCCTGTTGAAAGGCCTTGTCACGTGGTTACAGGTGGCCCGATTTTGAACAGCCCAGCCATGTCTTTGGAGGACATTTAGGAGAATGGCGCTAATAAACCTACTTGTTTTATTTTGAATATTTGAGTAATGGAATATTTATCTTATGTTATTTGGAATCAATCATGTTTTGCATTCTAGAAGTCACAACTAAATTGAGCTTTCCAGTGATGAAAGTTACAGCAGGTGCAGTAAATAAAAATATAAACTTAACCCTAGGAAAGCCTTTCAAAGCCTTAAAATGAGCAAGATCAAAACTTTACGGAGAAACCCATTATACACAAGCTTCTCAATGCCATCTGTCACCTGCTTGATAGTTGAACCTTTTAAGTAGTGCAAGTAAAAATAATAAAGATAAGAAAATACAAATAAATGTTTTTTATAAAGTAAACATAATTGCTAGTAATATTTCAAAACAAACACTTACTGGACTAAATCAACTTAGGTTAAGCCTACTTGCCATACATGCATTTTTTAGAAACGTCATGTTAAAGTATCAATATGTATCCATCAGGCTTTTGAGGAACAGAGTTTGTTTTACTGTTATAAAGATCACGTTGATTTGCATTACAAGCTATCATAATTTCATCTTACTTCTTGGCCATATAAATATCAGCAGCTGCACCAAATGGCATATTTTTTTTCTGAATAAAATTAAGGCCATTTTTTTCTCCTTGAGTATTTGATCCATGTAAGAGCCTGATGTATCACATTTTTATTTATCCATTTATTTATTTATTTAAAAAAATATTTTTTAAACTACAAAACCTTTATTAATCTAAAAGCTATTTAATGATGTCTTTCTTTATAATGTCAAGTGGTCTTATAAGGAACGACTGCAGTTCTCCTAAGAACATATTGCACACTGTATAAAAGCATTAACTGAAATAACTTTGCTCAGAAGACTGTTTTAATTAAATCATTTACATTATTTTGATTGAGTAGACAGATTTGGCATACTGAGAATTAAAAGTATAGGCTCTACATGGGACTACAGTTATTCAGTGCTCATGTTGATTACATTTTTAACGTTTTCTGTTATTTAAGTCAAAGGGACATTTTCAAACTTTAATTTTAGTGATCTTAATGTAAACAAACACTTAAAGGTATAGTTCACCTCAAATAATGACCCTTGTTCCAAAATTGCTCCAAACCTGTTTGAGTTTCTTTGTTCTGTTGAACACAAAAGATAGTTGAAAAATCTTGGCAACGTCCATATATTTTTTTTATCTCCATTCTATAGAATTCCGTGTCTATCAGCAACTGTTTGGTTGCCAGCAATCTTCAAAATATCTTCTTTTGTGTTAAGCAGAAGAAAGAAACTCATGCAGGTTTGGAACAACTTCAGGGTGAGTAAATAATCACAGAATTGAAAGTTTGGGGAAAACTATCCCTTTAAAGTTGAAACTAGATACAAATGTTTGAATGAAGTCTATAAAGTTTGGGCTGAATTAATTTGACAGTGAACGTCATTATATGCAGTGGAATGTGAGAGAACACCCTCTGTGCAAACACAAATGCATAGATAATAAACAGTTTCCAGTTGTTTTTACACTGATGAGCAGAACTATGTGACTTGACAGCAAAGCATTGAGCTGGCTAAATCCCTGACAGCTATCCCTGCAAGTTAATTATTAGAGGAGTAAAGAAGTGTTATTTAGGTGCTAAAGTTTAGTTGTGCTGCAGCTAGATGATCTGCTGTAAATACAGTCACTGTCAAAAACACAAGTACACAAGTAATGTCAATTACTTTCTATTGAAGCATGATACGAGCATGTAGCTAATAACAGCAGCAAGATTGCTTTAGGTGTTTTGTTTCAGCCTGCTGAGATATTTATCTCATAGTCCAACTCCTCATTGACCTGATGTGTTAATTCAGAGCCGGAACATTCAAATGCATCTTTTGTCCTGTAGATAAACAGTTTTGGGGTTTAGATTGTCAGGAAGCCTTGCATGCAAATCAACAATCATTCAATTTGTCTAATTATGCACACAATCCAAACATGTGCAAGAGGCGCTTGTGAACATTTCAATCATCTTTTGATTGAGAAAAGAGGCTCTTGATTTATCAGTGGAATATATTAGTTCACAATCATTTGCAGCATGACTGCAGTAGTTAGTACCACCAAATGACAACTGACGAGAGTGAGCATGAAGCTTTGATTGAAGCTGAGTGGGAAGTGAAAGGGGAATTTGATTCAAGATTAAAGTCGTGCCGTGTATGCATAGACTCATGTACGTCACCTCAGACGTTTGCTCATCTGACATCCTGTTGTTGATTCAAGGGTTCGTTTCTTGATCAGTGTGATGGTTTTATGTCACTTTAACTTTAAACACATTCCGGCTTTGGCCTACTTGCAGATTATGCCAGTTTATGATGAAGATTTTTAATAGCTAATCTTTTCATAAATTAATCGCTTAAACCATTAGTCATGCAGAGTTATAAATATACTCATTTGATGTAAAATAACAGTTCAAGTTAAAGCAGGGCAATAACCCACACTAAATTGTCATAATGTAAATGCCAGTTCCTTGAACTATTTGTCTTTTAATTATATTTTTATTTTTTTATATCACATGGAATTTCGAACTGCATAGCAACAATATAGCAGGGATATCAATGTAAAACTTTTTTTTTCTAAATTGTAACTAAAGGAAAACATATTGGAGTATGTTTTACAAGAAAATACAATTTTAGTCCTTCTACTTTTAAAATGTAAAGATACAAAAATTACAATGTGCCAAAAAAATGCCTCCACCCCCCAAAACAGCAAAAAAAAGCAGAAGGGCGCAATATGTATTGATATGAAGGAATTTTCCGTATTGACTTTTAACAGGTTTTTTTACTTGTATTTTGAATGTTGCAAATGTTTGTAAAATTAATCGATATTAATTTAATCATAGAATTACCAGTACTTATTTTTTCTTTGTAATTATTTGTCTACCTGGTCTCATGGCATAAACGTACTACCTGGGGGCAACGGAGACCGTTTTTATGTACCTTACTGCACGTTTCACCACAGTTTCAAAGAGAAATGTCCACTGAGTGGCGCTAAAACACGGGTGTCAGTCCTGTGTCGTGTGTGTCATGGGTTTCCCTCTTGTGTCCTTATTTGGTTAGTTTCCTGTCCTCGTCTAGTCTGATTATTGGTTAATTATTTTCAGTTGTGTGTTAGTCTTTGTCTGTAATTAACCTGTGTATTTAAGTTGCTGTCTGTTCAGTTAGTGTCCGTCTAGTCTACTCGTTACTCCCGGTGTTCCTGTGTGTCTGCCCTGCCTTGTTTGATATTAAAGACTGTTAGTTTGAGTTTATCCTCGACTCGTGTTCCTCGTTCTTCCCCGCTGTGTGCACCATGACAAAAGACCAGACCTACACAGTAAGCAGCGCCCACTCACCTTGTTTTTGTTTTCTCGTTTTAAGTCTTTTGTTTTTCTGTTTTGTTCGGTTTGTGTTTGTTTCCCGCGGCATGGAAGTCGCCGTTCGTCATCACGCCCTAGCCAGCTGTTGGAGTTTGGCAGGATCGCCGTGAGTCCTTCAATCCCGGCGTCTGCGGGGGAAATCAATGCCGTCGTCCACGGAGAGATCAACGCTGCCGTCCACGGCTCCCTCAAACCCGCCGTCGTCCGTGGGGAAATCAACGGCGCCGTCTGCGGCTCCCTCAAGCACGCCGCTGTCTGCGGCTCACCCAAGCCCGCCGGCCGCCACTGACTCAAGCCAAAAGCAAGCTCCAGTGGATCCGGTTCCCCAGTTTCGTCCAGGAGTGCCGTTCCCAGGTCCCGTGGAGCCAGTTCCCAAATCACAGCCAGGAGTGCTGTACCATCTCCCCTGGAGACAGGGTTTTAAGTCTTGTCGTGCCCACAGGAACAGTTTTAATCCATCCTGTCTTGTCTTGTCATGTCCATGGAGACTCGTCTGGAACAGAAATAGAAATGTCGCTGAAATGGAAGCGGTTGCTGAGGGACCCTTTAAGGGCCCCTGACATCCCGTCATGCCCAGAATTAAAGCCTGTTAATTTGAGTTTATCCTCATCTTGTGTTCCTCGTACCTCCCCGCTGTTTGCACAGTGACAACAGGTTCAATACGTAAACCCTGGCACGTTTTTATTACGTTGATATAGGTACGTATTGCTGTGTTTTTATTACGTTGCTTCAGGTATGCTAAGTATTGCAGCGGTTCCGAATTTAAATATCCGGGGACCGTCGTTAAAAAATTAATGTTCTATCGTGTTGTAAATATGCCCTACACCAAACCCAACCCTAAACCTACCCGATAGTGTTAACAAATGCAAAACTGATATAATAACGCATTTGTTGATTCAACCATGCTATTTCAACTTCCTTATATGCAGATTTAAGTAAAATATCAGAACCAAAACCATAAAAAAAATTTTTTTGTTATAATAAAATAAATGTTAGCTGAAATATAAAATATAATAGAATAATATTATTATAAATAGGCAAAAACACACAACATACAAAATTAAAATGGAAATTATAAAATGAACTAACTAATTCAAAATATTAATGAAAATATAGTATCTCAACGATGCTAACACTGCTGTGTAGGGAATAACTCTGTGTTAGTGTGCACATGCTGTGCTGAGATAAGGACCAGTGGGCATTGATCGTATTGCTTTTTTGTGTATGTCTCATCTGTAACTTGTGACACAGGGCAGATGCTGCAGAGAGATGGAGCTTTTGTTCATGCAAATGGGGGGGGGACTGTTAAAAGGCTATGTTATTACAATGTGCGAGGAAGCAGAACGGCACACACTTAGACTGACAGCAGAACTCAGGGTCAGAAACATGCTGACAGATGCTTCCTACTCATTTTAACAGGGACTGCAACCATGCTAGTAACACACGAACTAAAATAATGCAGTAAACATTCATTTAACAACATAGCTGGAAAGAAACATCTAAATGAAAACCCATTAAATGTGAGCTGTCACGTAGAGGATTCTGGAAAATGTCAATTAACAATTTTTTTTTACTGTAAATTATAAGGTGGCTTATTCTTTCCTCTTCCAAAAAAAAACACAATTTACATTTTACTGTAAAATTACATGAAATGTGCCATTAGATCTATTACAGTTTTTCACAGAATTAACAGGTTTTTAATGTTAAAGTTCCAATCATAATTGCTGTGGTAAAATAGCATATTACTCATATTTAGATTTTATGTGAATAGCATCTACTGTGATTTGCAGTTAGTGTGGACCTATTTATACATGGTGCAGACAGTTTCTATCTATAGTTTCTATTTGCACTCAATATAAATAGCCGCTGCCTTATATTAGACCAGTCTATTTGTGAATATGTGATCATAAAAAAACTGATTGGAAAGTGTTTGGTCAGTACAGCTTGTGAAAGAACAATATATTCTTTCATTTACAAACCATAAAAATCTGCATCCATTAAACCATGCATGTTTGGGAGTGAATTTGTACGGATATATGTGCTCATATTAGTGATGCTGTTTGTGTTAAGACAGATCCTTTAAATAGCGTGTTTTAACTCCGAGGGAATGATCTGATCCCATCTGCTTCTCCATTTCTAGCTCTCTGCAAACAGACACCTGTGACCTTCTGGATATTTTTAAACTGCATTTCTGATAAGCCTCAGAAGCTACTTTAAGTGATAGTATATGATAAATTGGTGTCATTTTCTGTTACATAATCTTTATAATGTCAGTATCTCTTGCATAATAAATGTATATTATATCTTGTATAATAATGCTGTATAGCAGTAGGTGGTTATGTCCCAAAGAACTCAAATACATGAATAAATAAATGAAGAGATAAGAAAGAGTAGAAGTTTTTACCTGAACGGCAGCAAATGTAAGAGGAGGTGGAGTGATATTACCACAACTATGAATATTTACAAATGGAGAAATTATAAAATATCAGCGTATTCACAATGGAATTAAGCTACAGTAAAACTCATGGCATTTTAAGTAGTAGATTATCCCCTGAGTCTCAACCTTTGACTACTTCCACCTCTAAAATCATAAAAATTAAAAAAAATATTTTTTCTCAGCGAGTAAAAAAACACTTAAGTGTTTTGTGTAACCACAGCTTGTCTACAGCGTCTGCAGACTATTGACTTTCATCAAACGCGCTCTCACTCTTGTTTGTCAGCTCGTAAGCATCGATTTGAACCCCTAACCTTTGCTTTTCACTCGATTCTGAAAACACTGCAGAGAGATCCTGTGTGGTGGCTGATGAAGGGCGGCTATAGGCAGACTTCCAATGTCTTAACCTTTCCAGAAACAAAAGGAAGCTGTCCACTGGCATATGCAGTCAGCGGGTGATGCTGGCACTGCGTCAGGGCGAACTAGATCATTCTGGAAGCAAAAATCATTAAATAGGTCATTTACAAGAAAATATTAGACTTTTGACAGAAAGGCTGCGGGCCCTCTGCATTAAACTTGATTAATCAAATTGTGATTCATTTTAAGTTAAGTAAGATGGAAGGAAGCAGTCGACATCTAAAGCCTGCTGAATTGCGTTTGATATGCTAATTCCTAAGGCCTCTAAACTATGATCAAACTTTGCTGAAAACCTGTTGAATATTCATACCAGTATTCTGAAAAAGGCCTCTTAGTATAATCATAAACATTCCCCTTCAGGCTGTGGTATCTTTTTGCTGTGAAATCTCTACTGATCACAAAGTAAACATAAGAATACATTTTAAATTTTTAGTAATATTTCAAGATGAACACTTGCTGGACTGATTTTGTTTGTATTTATATTGTCTCTACATCATCACTATATTGCACTGCACAATGATACAGAGTGACAACAACTGATATTCATTTTATGTAAGTAGTCTCTTATACATTATAGATCTCATTGATTTGCATAAAAAATATTTGTGACTTTCTCAGTTCTAAAAAAAGTAATTACTGCGAGATATAAATTTAGAATTTATATAAACTATATAATTGTGATGTATAAACATTTTAATTGTGAGACATAAACACAGAATTGGAATAACATAAACTTGCGATTCTAAGAAGAAAAGTCTGAAATACCTTTCTTATCTTTTTATTCCGTGGCAGAAGCAAAAAAACATAAATAATAAAAAATAACCCCTCAAAATTATGAGTTTGTATCTCAAAATTTCGATCAGAAACCTAAACATTCTGAGTTTATTTTACAATTTTGACTTTAAACAAATCCCAAATTGTGAAATATACACACTGAATTGGTGAGGGAAAAAAATATATAATTGTGAAATAAAAATAGCTGTGTGTGTGTGTGTGTGTGTGTGTGTGTGTGTGTGTGTGTGTGTGTGTGTGTGTGTGTGTGTGTGTGTGTGTGTGTGTGTGTGTGTGTGAGTGTGTGTGTGTGTGTGTGTGTGTGTGTGTGTGTGTGTGTGTGTGTGTGTGTGTGTGTGTGTGTGTGTGTGTGTGTGTGTGTGTGTGTGTGTGTGTGTGTGTGTGTGTGTGTGTGTGTGTGTGTGTGTGTTATAAACAGGGTTATACACCACATTTTCCTGTATCATACTTTCACAAAAGCCTGATGTATGAAGAAATAATTAATAAATAAAAATAAAGAACGTATGCATGGTTGTTTTTAGAGTTTTGTCTAATGGTTCAGTAAGCGATTTATAAAAATAACTTTTTTATTTATTTCATAAATCAGGCTTCATAGGGGTAAAGGGATAGTTCACCCACAAATAAAAATTCTGTCATATTTTACCCTTAAAATGTGTCTATGTTTTAAAGTCTGTGTTGTTTTGGACCCCACTGACTTTTTATTGTACATACAGAAACATTCTTCAGAATATCTTCTTTTGTGTTCTGCCACCTTCTTTCCACAAGAAAGAGTAGAAATAATCTACAAAGTATGTAAAGTGCTAATTATGCATCATGTAAACTTTTCCAGAAGTATGAGATAGTTGTGCCAGTAACTTCCCATGCATTCAATTTCAAAGTTCCTTTGATTGTTTTCAATTACACGTTCAAAAGAAAAGCATCACAAAATCTCATCAAGTACTGAATGGTAGAATCAGATAGGAAGCCACAAACCTGCAGCCATGACTATTATCATATATTCAGAGTTTTATAGTTCCATCAGGCGTGACGGTGCTCCAGTGGTGGGTGAGCATAAAAAAGATGCAAACCGAATAGACAGAACAGATTTAGGATGATCAAGAATGTTTTCACCCAGACTTGATGATCATCACAAAGATAACAGATTATGACACTCCTCGCTTTGATGTATTCTGCTTGTCTTCACCCCAGTGGGTAAATTAAATAGCGTTATCATGTTATGCCACTGGCAGAGCTACTGTGGATGTGGCAGAATGATTTGTAAACTTTCCTTTGAGACAATTATAGAATATGGCAATCCTTCATTGGCTCTACCGCCAATGTAGTCAAGAATGAGTAATTATGCCCCGGCCGAGGGACTGAATGAGAGAGATAAGGCAGGAAATTAAGAGCAGAGCATTATTTTCCAGGCTGATAGTGCATGTTATTGCTATGATAATTGAGAGTAAACATTTCTGTAACACACATTGGCTTGTGTGCTGATGTGTGATTTGTGCATCCACATCCCCTGATGACGAGACACTGAATGAGACCCGACGGTGCGCGCATATGCACAGACTCGGCTGGGTGTTAATCATCTAATCAGACAGATACACTGTAAAGAGTTGGGCTTCCTCACACTGGCAGAACCTTCTGGAGAACCTCCTTCTGAAGGTGCCTTAATATATATATATTTAAGCTCCTTGAGTATACAAATATACTTAAGTGCATCAAAGCCTTTCTTTCTGATCAGGTTATTGGAGGAACCCTTGACTTTATAGTTGATTTATAGAAATCATGGGTTTCATTTTGGATTTAGCTCAGAAAATGATGGGGTTTGAAACATTAAACTTTCTGAGCTCCTAAAAATAAATGTTCTTTATTGGCATCTATGGTTTCATTCGGAACATTTTGACATTTTTCATTCTCTTTTTATAGCTGAGAAAAAGTTTCTTAGGTTTTTAAACTGTACTTCACACTAATTAAAAATGCATTATTTTAAGAACTGATCACTGGAAGGTTCTTTGTTTTAATGCTCATAAATTCGCAGTTTTCTGATTACATGAAAATGTTTTTTGTGCTTGTCATTCAATTATTTTATGATGAATAGGAACAGAACGTGCTGTAAAAACGGTGTCCATTAAGAAAATGAGCATTCTTTCTATTCTAAAATTTAAGAGAACGTTTTAATTGAAAAGCTTAATTGCTGATACAGGATAATGCAATGCAGTCATCTTAAAGGGGTCATATGACGTTTGCTAAAAAGAACATTATTTTGTGTATTTGGTGTAATGCAATGTGTTTATGAAGTTTAAGGTTAAAAAACACATTATTTTCCACATACTGTACATTATTGTTGCTCCTCTATGCCCCGTCTTTCTGAAACGCGTCGATTTTTTACAAAGCTCATTGTTCTGAGAAGCGAGGCTTGCTCTGATTGGCCAGTTATCCAGTGCATTGTGATTGGCCGAATACCTCAAGCTGAGATGGAAATGTTATGCCCCTTACCGTATTGGGATGCCGTGTCCCGGCGTGACGACACAAAAACAATAAAACCCATTGTAAACGAGGCATTTGTTGCATCCAGTGGGGACATATTACTGATTATAATGACTTATACTGTCTTTTAAACATTACCATGTCTGCATTTGTGATCGGAGGAAAGGACAAACAACAAGCACTACTCTACACTGCTCAAAACTCGCGTTTGAATCGTCAGTAGCAGAAACGTACTTACAGACTGTGAGTCAGAGGGGCAGACTGTCCGTGCAAAGTTGGAATTTCCCACTTTATAGAAAACAGCCTTTGTGCAAAACACATTGTAGACTACTTTCCAGTTCAGGAAATAATAGTCCTCCATAAAATGCGCTGCACACACTCTAATATTTGGGTTGAACTGTTCTGGAACAGTATTTTAAATACATGCTTAAAAACATCTCTTACCATTTATTTTATTGGAATTGTAGACTTGCGTAGCCAGACCTTCAGACTGGTGGCTGAAGGTCTGGAATAGATGGCCGCTTACATTGGCCAAGGCCCGCCCATGATGCCGTTTGACCGACATGTCAAACAACCAATCACAGTTTTTTTTTACTATCTACGTAACTTTCGGGGCGTGGAAATGTCGGCACAATAACAAACCGGTGTGTGAAACTCTCGGATGTATTATAAAGATTCTATGCCGTGAACTTTAAATATTTCACATACTTTTGAAAATCCAGCGTTTAGTTGAACCTGATAAGCGGTCGTCGTCATGTTTGTAGACACATAGGCTTTCTTATTTCGTGAGGGGGTTTGGCGCCACGGCATCTTTGTTTCCAGGTGGAACGCTAAAGAACGCGACACGCACGTCTCCCAGAAATCCTGTATAATTCAACCAATCCGATGATGACTTCGAAACTCCTGAAGTGTTTCCAAATAAGTGTGCCATATGCATCAGAAGTTTAGCCAACGGTCCGTGGGCGTGACATCTGAGGCTGAGACTATTGGAAGTGTAATCTATTAAATGCATTTAACAAATCATCTAATACCATTAAATATAAAGTGTCTGTATTATTTGTGTTATTTTATTTAATTGCAGGGCTTGTTCTGTTTGTTTTATGAAGAGCTGGTTAATCAGGCCAATAAGAGACTTTTAGAGGTTTACAAATTTATAAAACTGATCAGTTAAAAATTGAATTAGTCAAAATGTTCGAAAAAGCTATGATTTGTTGCAATGAATACAGTACGTGCATGAATGTGAATGAATCACTGGTTCAAAGCAAATGATTCCCAAAAGTTTTAAAGCTTCCTGAAGCAGTGTTTCGAAAGCACTTATCACTACTTTGAAATGCCTGGTGTGATGACTTTTGATTTATGCCTGCTGTTTTGAATTAATTTGCCCTTTCAGATGTTGTGTGGCATTTGACCTTGCCTGTTTTTCGTTTTACTCTTTGTGGATTTACTTATTGAATTGCTTGCTGATCTTCTATTAAACTCTATGCACATGGATTGTCACCTTGGGCTTGTCTCTAATCTGTTACAAGCCTGTAGGCCACTCCACCAAAACCCCAAGCATCTAAACAAATTTAGCAAAACAAGCCTAGTGCTGCAGTACACAGGCTTCACTACGCTGAAAAAACTGCTTTTGTGGGGAACAGCCATTCTTGTGAAGTTCACCCAAATTCTTGTATCGATTGTGCTTGACAATCCTCATAAAGCTGCGGTTCTCTCTGTTGGTTGTGTATCTTATTTTTCCACACTTTTTCCTTCCACTCAACTTTCTGTTAACATGCTTGGATACAGCACTCTGTGAACAGCTTCTTTGGCAATGAATGTTTGTGGCTTACCCTCCTTGTGAAGGGTGTCAATGATTGTCTTCTGGACAACTGTCCGATCAGCAGTCTTCCCCATGATTGTGTAGTCTAGTGAACCAAACTGAGAGACCATTTGAAGGCTCAGGAAACCTTTGCAGGTGTTTTGAGTTGATTAGCTGATTGGACATGTCACCATATTCTAATTTGTTGAGATTGTGAATTGGGGGGTTTTTGTTTAAATGTGAGCCAAAATCATCACAATTAAAGAACCAAAGACTTAAACTACTTCAGTCTGTGTGCATTGCATTTATTTAATACACAAGTTTCACAATTTGAGTTGAATTACTGAAATAAATGAACTTTTCCACAACATTCTAATTTATTGAGATGTACCTGTAGTTTATACTGAAAAAATAAGGCCACAAAGATAATTTTGATTCAGTTTACAGCACTTCTCAGTAATTCCTATGGTATCTGCAAACAGTCCCTGCGTCCCAATGTGCATACTGTCCACCTTATCTGCCCTAAATAGTATTGAAAATTACTAATATCACATAGAATTTAGGATGGATAGTATGCACATTGGGGCGCAGCCACAGGCAGTGTTTGACTGTCGCAAAAATGTGATTGGTTATTAAGGCACATGTGATCCAAGTTGACAATTCTCCATTGGGAGAAGAGCAGAGGTTGGTATTCTACTATAAGGCCATGGGTGCATGCCAAATTGCATACTTCCCTACTATTTACTACCCAAAACAAAACAGTCTGTGAGAAAAGTAGTATATCCAAATTCACAGAACTCATAAAAGAGTAGGCAGAAAGTACTTACTACTTTCTATTACTGACTGTCTTCTGATGAGATTCTGCATACGATGCACACTTTACTCTACCATGAGGCCATAGGAGAGGACTTGTGAATGGCAGTGAAGTCACACAACTGACGCTGGTTGGACATATAATAATTACACAGTGAATGTAGAACATCTGAATTACATTACAGAGATTCATACTATATAGAACATGCTTTTTAATGGTTGAAAGTTATTATTTATTCAAAATAAGTAACTACTACTCAGACAGTGTGGTAATCTTAAGGCTCCTTCCAAAGATAATTGGAATCAACAAATTTCTTTCCTGTTATTATATTTGAATTTTAATAAAAAAAAAAAAAAATTAACTGGGGAATCAACCTACAAATGACTAACTTTGCATATTGGGCAGTTTTGCTAACTTCAACCACATGCCCTCTATCCAAAACCCCCCCCCCAAAGACAAATCCATTTTCTATGACTTTTTGTGTGCCTAAGGCGATCACAGGGGCTTCATTTCTCCATAAACCTATTTCAGTGATATCTGAAAGACCGATAGCTTACAGCACCTTTAGCCATTTTAAATGCTGTATTTGTGCACATGGAGCAGCAGTATAACTGATGTGATTCCTACTAATGTTTGTCTAATCAATGAAGCAGAAGGAAGAGTTCAGTCCAACGGTGAACATGAAGGATTTTACCAGTGAGCTGGAAGTACAGGTTATTAATGGACCTTCTAGTACGCAAATGTGCTCACCACTACATAACACTTTTAATAATAACTTGATTTTTATTTTGAACTTCAAAAAAGCCCATCTTCAGGTCTCTATGATGCACAGGCCCTAGATATGGCTTGTCTAAGGGATTTTTCAGCTTGTTTTATGACACAAATGATGCTGGATAAGATATGCACCATGTTTTATACATTGGGCTTAGAATTAACAATAGAAACGCTTTCCTTAAACAAAACATGACTTTAAAAAATTTAATACACCACCTTACTTTTAACTTTAAACATTTGTAACTTGAGGTAAACTTGAGGTATCCTGCTATTTTAGATGTATAGTCTGTTATGCTGCTTGATGTTGTTACAAACTGGCATTAGTTATTATATTATTTTATTTATTAGCATATTCATAAACAAACTTGTTTGTTGCGCAATAGTTTTACAGTTTACTTCATTTGGAATTCTTCCAGTTATTTGAGCGGCCAATGAATTAGAAATCTTGCACATTCACAGAAAATAGCTTACTTCTGCATTGCAAAATAAGGTGAGTATTATCTTGCCATTTCAATCATCATCCAGTTGGCTATTTTGGAGCTATTTTGTGCTTTCAGGGACTGAAAAATGCTGTAAATGGCAGATTGGCATGTAATTCCCTGAGATTGGAACCTAATACTGTATCTCTGTGTTTTCATCACATTTGCCATAGTGTAATTGTGAAAATCACTGACATTAGTGCTAGTATACTGGACACAATCCATCTAATCATTTAATCAGACCAACATGTACACCTGCTTCCTCTCTTGCCATGCCAGATCATAGCCAGGAGCTTTTTTCTCTATTTAAAGACTGAAATGTGAGGCAGTAAAACGCTTCAAAGAAACATTAAAAGAACAATCCTGTAAGGGGCACAGCCACATCCTCTAATATCTGAATGCAAACATGCTGTGGGGATCTATAATGAAGCTCTGTTAGCTGCTTCTGGCTGTGAGGAATCGCTGTGTCTCCTGTAGCTCACTGTACAACCGATTTTAGAGACGGTAGGTCTAATGGTTATTTTCCACAAGCTCTGCTCTTATTCAGGCGCTGGGAGACTTGAATAACCTAACGGTTAAAGAAGAAGAACAATTTGCCTAGTTGCTTAATGTCACAACTTGTTTTCCTCAGCACTAATACAACTATTTATTCAACATTCAAATTTAAAATTTGGACAAACAAATTCCAGATGCCATACTAGTACGCTTATTTCTTTAAATTATTTATTAACTAATCACATAATAACAGCTAATTTGCATCTCATTAATAGATTGTCTCTGGGAATAATTAACATAGTTGCTGTTCTTGCCAATTTCTTTTGTTGAGAACAATGTTAATTAAAAATTAATGAGTGTCTCAATGGCACACAACAATAATTACTGAAAGTGCAAACAAAGCATGCAATCGTGTGTAATCAGCAGCCACTGGAGAAACAGGGGACAGAGTAATTGGCTAAGGAAATGCTTTCATCTTTATCTATGTATTGTATTTTGATGGCAGATAAATAATTTACATTTTCTGAAATAAATATAAGCAGTGCCTGCTCATGATGGTAATTTGTTGTGGCCAGGGAGTTGCTAGGCAGCTATAAACATTTTTTGAGGTGGTTGCTAGGGTGTTCTTTTGGATGGCTGGTAGGCGGTTGCTTACGGCCCCAATGACCTCATCCCTAGTCATGGTATGGCTTCTTCATGTGATGCAAGTTTATCTGACTTTTTAGCCCGTTTCATCATCCACTGGGTGAAAATCATACATCCAATTAAAATAAGCATCCTTAAGAATCTGAACAATTTGAAGTTGGCTATCTTTCATGTCCATTACACAAACATTGGTTAATGAACATATTACAGCAGTTCGGATTCGGAAATTAAACGTCCATTGAGTGGCTCTAAAAGGTTGATGCTTTTATGCGCTTGCGTTTGTAATTAAAAACACCACCTACACTTAACTCTACACTAAACTAACAGATAGTGTTAACAAAAGCAAATGTGAGAAAAACACATTTGCTGAAGCAGCTAGCATCTAGAGCTCCATTGTGGAATGTTGTGACTCATGTTTTACTGGACTTAAACCTGAGGTCTGCAACCCTGGTACGATGCTGTGTCAGTTTACTACATTAGGAAAAAGCCATACAAATTGGAGCTAATTATGTGATGCAGACGTCAAAATGTATTCGTTTACAAATTATTCACTACAGTAAGGGTCCATAACAACAAAATATTGTGCAAGGAATCGCGAAAATAAGTCTTTATTTAATCTCCTTTGCTCTTTGATCTACTTCATTATTTAATATCTATAAGGCTTTAATCTCCTTCGCTTCCGGCTTCGCTTTTTTTTTGGACGCTCTTGCTTATTGCTCTGCCCTCTGCTCCCTTTTTTCGTACTTTACTCAGATCTCTCTAAGATTTTAACTTCAGCAGATCAGCACAGTGCTCAAACAACAATTTTTGGGAAAAAGAAGACTCTTTGCCTCCCACTGCCAGCAGCTTACATTCCGGAAAGGATTGTAGACTTCTACAAAGGATTGTGGTTCTTGAAACAAAGTTACTTGCTGGACTTCCAAAACAGGTGGAAAACACAGCATACAGCCGGTGAGTCCTGTGAATCTAGTGAATCTCAACAGCAGTGTTGGGGGTAACGCATTACAAGTAACGCGAGTTACGTAATAATAGTACTTTTTTCAAGTAACTAGTAAAGTAACGCGATTACTTTAATTTATTAGAAATATCTGTTACTTTTTTCCATTTATTGACTTACAGAGCGCTGTGTGAACATGATCTTACTGTAGATTAATCTAGTGACTAATGTCAAAAA